>CAWUFW010009512.1:0-600000 GCA_963921515.1 Calotriton arnoldi
GCAGTGTGGTTTTTAGTCTCTTCTTTGGTTTTTCTGCATCTTCCCTTATGCTGGAAAATAAGAGAGTTGTAATAGGTTATTTTCCTGAATCCTAAGGATAGCCTATTCTAAGCTGACCCAGCACTTTTTTGTGTAGCGTTTCTCTTATTTTATCCTGTCTAGGAAAATATGTTTTTTGTTTGTTTCCTAGTAGTATCAGGATAGATATATTTTTGGGTCTAGTGGATATATATGGTGGCCTTCGTTAAGGTTAGTACTATTCACGCTTTTCGTAATTGAATACCGGGTTCTGCAGCCCTAAAGTTAATGCTTAGTATCTTTTATTCTTGTAGACACAACAGTTCTAAGTTAATTCTTGCACATCTGTACCTTCAATTGAATTGGAGTAGGGCTGTTTATCAGGTATATTACTTCTACATATAATTCACGTTATTATAAATACGACCTTCCTCTGTATGCATGAATATTACTTAACGTATGTTCTTTTCACATAGGATGTATCTGCAATCAACCGCATAGGAATATTGTGCCATCGTGTTCGACTCCTTCTCCCTTTCCTTGTTTTATTTTCCCCTCTTCCCCACTTTCACCTCTTTGGCTTTGAGTGTGTTGGTCTGATTTGGTGGGAGAGGGAAGTTGGGATCCGGCATCTGTTAATCCACCTTGCCTCTACGGAAACACCAGTGAGCTCCACAGAACGCGAAGCCCACGTGTATTTTCCGCCTGGGCGAGATGGAGGACTGCCAGATTACTTTGGCTGATGTAGCACACATGATAGGGAACCTGCAAAAAGAAACACAGGCCCTGACTCTTAGAGTGGATGCCTTACAACATACCATCCAAACTGCGCCCTCATCAGACAGAGTGTCAGGCTCCCATGGTAATCTCTTCTCACCTCAGCCGTCCTCTTCCAGTAATGTTTCACCAGTATATCATATAACAACCTCCTCTTCTATAGCGTTAGGACCATCAGAAAGGTTTTTAGGAGATCCTGCTAAATTTGCTACCTTTATCAACCAATGCCAGTTGCATTTTATGTGCAAAGAGTCTTGTTTCCCCACAGAGCAATCAAAAGTAGCCTTTGTTTTATCATATTTGGGAGGAACCGCTGCTACGTGGTCTATCCCCTTAGTAGATCGTAATGACCCCTTGTAGTATGATTAAGTGGCCTTCAAAGAGGAGTTACGGCAACTGTTTGATAGACATTCATTCATGCAATCAGTAGACACCGAATTGTTGTACCTAAAACAGGGTTCAAAGGATCTCATGACATATCTCCTTGAAACAACAGGTTAATTGCTGATGCAGGATGGCCCGAGGCTAAGCATAGTGCCCTGTTTTACAAACGGTTGAAAGATGAGCTCAAAGATGTTTTAGCCCGAGTAGTAGACCCCCTTGACTCTTGTGACGCACTAATAGATTTGGTGGTCAAACTGCATCACAGACTACATGAGCGAAAACGAGAAAAAGGACGTTCTGAGAACAAGTTTCTTACGTTTAAAGAAAGGAAGCCAGATTCTGACAAAAATATTGACGATCCTGAACCTATGCAGATAGGTAGTATCAAAGGGCCCTTGAGTGATGAAGAAAGACTGAGACGTAGAGATAAAAAACTATGGGGCATATTAGCAAGACCCACGTTAAAATTATCGCCGTTTTAGCGGCAGGAAACTGCCGCTAAAACGGCGATAATGGGCTTGCTAATATGCGTTATAGAATTCCAAGAGAAGCCCAGGTTAGATGTGCAGGACATCTAACCTGGGCTTCTATTGGAATTCCATAACGCATATTAGCAAGCCCATTATCGCCGTTTTAGCGGCAGTTTCCTGCCGCTAAAACGGCGATAATTTTAACGTGGGTCTTGCTAATATGCCCCTATGTTTATATTGTGGTAAAGCTGGACACATTTTACGAGACTGCCCTGTTAAACCAAAAAGACGGACTGAGTAGGGAAACTTGCAAACCCAAGAACTGTGGAGACAGGTTGCTTGGCTAGGTCAGGTTTGATGGTCTCCCAACTGTTGACTCAGAATTATGCCTTTTCTCCTCTGCACCATTTCTTTATGAAAGCACGAGTAAGCTGGGGAAATAAATCCGTAGAGGGCCAAATCATGTTATACTCTGGGGAGACAGGAAATTTATAGACTCGACATGGGTTAAGCATATGGCAATCCCTGTAGAACCCAAAAAGCTAGTAGAGATAGTAAAAACTATTAATGGGAGCACCATAATATCAGGACCTGTCACGCATACCACTACTGAATTAGAGCTTTATATTTATAATAGCCATCATGAAACAATTCAGTTTGATCTCATTTCTTTGCCTCAGTTCCAGACAATTTTAGGAATCCCTTGGTTGATGAAACATGATCCAGATATAAATTGGAGAGATCAATCCTTGGTTTTCACTTTTGAATTCTGTATGCTACATTGCATTAAGAGTGTTACATCATTACAACACATAGCCGTGACCACTGACTCCAACTTACCTGAATTACCTGCCTGTTATCACCCCCTAAGAGAGGTATTTGATAAATAAAAGGCCTCTGTTCTACTGCCTCATCGTCCATATGACTGTCACATTGATTTAGTACCTGGAGCTTAAGATCCAGAGCAGTCGTATATATGCTTTGACAGAGAAAGAAAATATCTACTTTTGGGAGTACCTGGATGACATGTTAAAAAAAGAGTTTATTCGGCCTTCTAGTTCTGCTGCTTTATCTCCCCCTTTTTTTATACCCAAACGGGAAGGGGGTCTTTGGTAATGCATAGACCGTAGAGCCCTAAACAGTGTGACAACAAAGAACAGGTACCCTCTGCCCCTTATACAGTCGTTACTCGATCAGGTGAAAGACGCTACTATCTTTACGAAACTGGACTTGAGGGGTGCCTACCATTTAGTGAGGGTTAGAGAAGGAGATGAATGGAAGACAGCTTTTCGTACCAAATTTGGACTCTAGGAGTATTTGGTCATGCCCTTTGGGCTTTGTAATGCCCCTGCTGCTTTCCAATTTTTCATTGACAAAGTTTTGAGAGAGGTATTGGATGTGAGCGCCATTGCATAGATTGACGATAATTTGATCTATTCCTCTAACATCAGAGAACACATAGGGCATGTGAAAATTGTGATAGAACGTCTCAGAGACAACAATCTCTATGTCAAGATGGACAAATGTGAATTCCACGTTCCTGAAGTAATCTTTTTGGGCTTTGTGTTATCCTCAAAAGGGGTGACCATGGATCCCCAAAAGGTTACAGCTATTACGAAATGGCCTTCTCCTAGCACTGTGAAGGGAGTGCAGAGTTTCCTAGGTTTCACCAATTTCTACAGACTTTTCATCAACGTCTTTGCGTCTTTGGCGTCTCCCATTACAAAACTCCTGAAAAAAGGGATGCCTTTTTCTTGGACGCCAGTGCTGAAGAAGCCTTTTCGTTTCTGAAAATTGCTTTTGTTACTGCTCCTATCTTGAACCATCCTGATTCCTCTCAGCCATTTATAGTAGAAGCAGATGCATCACAGGTGGCCATTGAAGGCTTATTATCCCAGAGAGACAGACAAACTGGACAACTACACCCTGTTGCCTTTTATTCACACTAACTCACACCTACTGAACAGAACTATTCGGTGGGAGACAGGGAGTTATTGGCCATTAAACGAGCCTTTGAAGAATGGCATCAACATTTGCTAGGGGCTTTACATACTGTTACCGTCATCACTGATTACAGAAACCTACAGTCCTTGAAAGCAGCTAGGGCTTCATCCATGCAACAGTTACGATGCACACATTATTTCAGCAATTTTGATTACATTATACAGTTCCAGGCGGGCAGGAAACATGGTAAAGCAGATACCCTGTCACGCTATGGCTATGATATACCCGATACGCAGAACACTCACGACCAACCTCTTATCTTAAGTCCCGAATGTATAATGGGGGTTATATTTTCAGAGGAATCATTTTTGAAATAGGTACTCCATGCACAAGACACAGAGGAAATAAAGGAGTATGAAAACAAACACAAGGGAGTGAGAATTCAGACTCTGTTATACATTCAAGGAGGCTTAGTGCACCCTACTAAGGCCTTACAGCAACAGGCTCTTGATTAGTGTCATTCGCAAATATTAGCAGGACACCCAGGTTATAAGAAAACCATTGCCTTACTTAAAACATCTTTTTGGTGGCCATCTATGGGTCAGGACACTCACCTGTATATTCAGCAGTGTCATATCTGTGCCCAGAGCAAGAGCTTCCACCAACTCACATTGGGGCTGTTAACTCCAATGCCCACACCTCCGACACCATGGCACTCCATCTCTATGGATTTTATTGTTGAGCTTCCACCCACTAAGCAGGGACATACTATCATCTTTGTGGTTGTAGACATGTTGTCAAAAATGTCCCATTTTATACCTTTGAAAAGTCTACCTGACTCTAAGGAACTAGCTTCTGTCTTTCTCCAGCACGTAGTAAGGATTCACAGCCTTCCATCGTTATTGTATCAGATCGAGGCCCCCAATTTGTGTCTAAATTCTGAAAGGGTTTGGGTACACTGTGCAGATAGATGTGAGACTTTCTTCCGCACATCATCCCCAGACAGATGGGTAGACTGAAAGGGTAAATCATTGCATTGAACAATACCTGAGGTGTCAACTGTTGCACAATTCTGAGGAATGAAATACCTTTCTTTGGACTGCAGAATTTGCATACAATAATGGTGAACACTCTTCCATAGGTCTCTCTCCTTTTTTCTGCAATTTTGTTTTTCACCCTCGCTGTGGGCTCTTGTCTCCTTCTGTTACCTCTTCCACTCCTGTAGCCTTGGAATTCATGAATCACCTTCAGGGAATACATACACAGGCCCAGAGACACCTAGAAGAGGTGAAGAGTACGTATAAAAATAACGCAGATCAACATCGGAGACCATCTCCTGATTATGCATCTGGAGATAAAGTATGGTTGTCCACAAGAAACATCAATATAAAAGGAACAAGAAAGTTCAAACAACGCTTTATTGGTCCTTATGTTATCTCCAAAGTGGTGAACCCTGTTGCCATGAAATTTGACTTACCTGCCTCTTTGAAGATCCATCCGGTTTTTCACGTTTCTCTACTGACGCCTGTAGTTACTGGAACTGTGATCCCTAAACAACCTCCCCCCATATTGGTCGAAGACGAGCCTGAATAGGAAGTGGAATCCCATAGAGTGTGACGCAGGCTGCAGTATCTGATACTTTAGAAAGGGTATGGGCCTGAGGAATGGAATTGGGAACCCGCTAGTCATGTTCATGCCCCTAGGCTTTTGCGGTTGCTCCATAGACGTTATCCAGCTAAACCTAAGCCGGTTGGGGGGGGTTTTAGGGAGAGTGTACTGTCATGAGCGCCCCGCTCGCTGACGGACGTCAGGGGGCGGGGCGATGCCTAATGCCGATAAAGGGGGCGGTCTGTGAATGTCGCGCGCTTCGCGTTCCATCACAGATTTCTGCCGAGCCTTACAAGCACTCCAGTTTTTGCCGCACTTACCTGTTTCCTCACTGTGTACGCTGTTGGGTCGTGGAGACGTCTCCGGCACATTCGTGCTGCGACGGGAGGAGTCTTCTATTCCAGGTCGCAGTCTTCTTTCCGGGGCATCAGCTGTTCTTGGCTTTCCCTCGCCGGCTGTTCCTTGCTCACTATAGCTTCTCCTGGACAGCGCTCCCAAAATTCTTTTTTTCTTCATCAAACCTGTATGGAGAGAAAGGAGAAGAATTTTGTTAGAAATGGGATCTCTAGTTGGCAAGGGCTTGCACCTTTGTCCAAGTAGGGACCCTTCTTCCTAGTCAGGGTAAGGGTTGTTACACTCGTGAAGTAACCCCTGCTCACCCTCGTGGTAGCTTGGCACGAGCAGTCAGGCTTAATTCAGAGGCAGTGTGTAAAGCATTTGCACATAACCAACAGTAATACAGTGTAAGCACTACAAACGGACACCACACCAGTTTAGAAAAATAACCAATATTTTATATACTCAAGACAAGACCAATTACGACAAAAATCCACAATACTGTACTTTACGAATGAATACTTGATACGGTAACTTCTTCTTTGCAGGAATAGCACAAAAGCAAAGTTCGTACGAGTCGGTAGCTCCGTCCGAGCCTACCGTGATGCTGAAAACCACAGAGTCTAACAGTTCCAGCCGACCGCGTCGATACGGGCCAGCAGAGACGTGAACAGACTCGGTTACAGTACCTTTCTCGTTGTGGCTGGTACGGAGTGTACGAGCCGGTCGGCGTTCGTCGCGGTTGCGGTGCAAGACGGAGCGATGCAAGGTGCGGTGTCCCTCGATGCGGTGCAGGCAGCGGCTCGATGAGCGTCGTGCAGACGGAGTCGGTGAGTCCAAGGCGTGCGATGCAGGGTGAGACGATGCTCGATGCGGTGCTGACAGGTTGCGATGCAGGCGACCAAGCCGGAGTGCGGGAGCTGGCGTCGGACAGCGGTGCTAGTCGGAGCGGTGCGTCGCAGACGTGCGAGCGGTGCCCCAAATGCGGTGCGGTCACGACTCTTGAGCCAGTTGCAGCGACCTCGTCGGTCTGGTCCGGCTGGCCCAGTGAAGCGATGCGATGCGAACTGCGGTGCCCACAGGTCACAGTGCAAGCAGCGGCTCGATGTTGGCGCCGGCGGACGTCGCCCACGGTGAGACCAGGGTTGCGATGCGAAGCGGGTCGATCCGGTCTGCGGTGCAAACAGGTCACCGGCCAGGGATGGATTCGGTTGACGGAGTCGGTTGCAGTTCCCTTCCTCTGTGGTGACTGAAAAAGCGTTCCAGAAGCGGTACCCAGAGGCTTGTGAAGTCTTTGTAGTCCCTGAGACTTCTTAACAGGAGGCCAGCTCGGTTCCTGGCCCTTGGAGATACTCAGCACAAGTTTGTAGAAAGTTCAGTCCAGTCCTTTCACTGCCCAAGACAGAAGCAGCAACTGCAGGCCAACCCAACAAAGCAACAACACAGCAGCGGGGCAGTACTCCTCCTGGCAGCTCTTCCAGCTCTTCGTCTTGGCAGGTTCCTTGATTCCAGCGAGATCTAAATTCATGGGGTCAGGGCCCCAATATTTATATCCCAAATTCCTTTGTTCTCTGAAGGCAGAGAGGCCTTTGCCTAGTCCAAACCAGTTCTGGAGCACTTTGTTGACAAGTCTCCGTCCCTTCTTTCAGTGAGCAGGCCAGGGACATCAGACGCACCACAGGAGGTGGAGCCAGCATTGTGGAGGGAAGGCACTGTCCTATTCAGGGCCCAGGTGCGACCCCTCCCACCCATCTACAGGTCGATCTGGCTATTCAGCCCTGCGCTGACTCACCCTGTCTCCCGGCATCCCCCAGCCCCGGTCACTCACATTCCAGACAAGGAATACACAACCTCGCAGAGGCAGGCTTGGATGGTTAGACAAGAAAATACCCACTTTCTAAAAGTGGTATTTTCAAACACAGAATGTTAAAACCAACTTCACTAAAAGATGCATTTTATCATTCTGAGTCCAGGCATACTAAACTCGAATTTCTACCACGTTCCCGGGGTCAGTTAGGATTATAAACTGTAATAATCAAAACCGCCCGTTCTGGCCTAGGGGAACAGGTAGCCTTGCTATAGTGAAAAACGAACTAGGCTGTAATTCACTATCAGGACATGCCGCACACACCAGGGCATGTCCTACCTTTCGCGTACAACGCACCCTGCCCACAGGGGTACCTTGGGCCTACCTTAGGGGTGACTAACATGTAGCAAAGGGAAGGTTTAGGGACTGGCAAGTGTGTGCACTTGCCAAGTCGACATGGCAGCCCCAGGCTGCGCACAGGCTCTGCGTTGGCAGGCCCGAGTTACACTTTACGGGCTGTTTGCGTGGGTGGCACAATCCAGTGCTGCAGCCCACCAACAGCATTTGGTCTATAGGCCCTGGCACACGTAGTGCACTTTACAAGGGACTGACACATAAACCAAATAGGCCAATCATGGAAACACCAATCCATAACACATTTGATACAGGAGCACTTGCACTTTAACACTGGACCGCAGTGAGGAAAGTGCGCAGAATCATCACACCAGCAAAAACAGAGTCAAAACCAGGAGGTCAGAAAGCAAAAAGTCAGGGGAAACACGCCAAAAGATGCCAAGTCTAACACATGTCCCCTCCAGCTGAAAGTAGGGAGAACTACCCAACCCCATTGGAGTTCTCTTCACTAAGGCGGAAGAACCTGGACAGACCATCTGCGTTGGCGTGTTCTGTACCAGGACGGTGTTCCACCGTAAAGTCCATTCCCTGTAGGGAGATGGACCACCTCAGCAGTTTTGGATTCTCACCCCTCATTTGCATCAACCATCTGAGGGGCCTGTGGTCTGTCTGAACTCGGAAGTGAGTCCCAAACAGGTATGGTCTCAACTTCTTCAGTGCCCAGCCCACAGCAAAAGCTTCTCTTTCTATGGCACTCCACCTCTGTTCCCTGGGAAGTAGTCTCCTGCTAAGGAAGACTACAGGCTGATCCAGGCCCTCTTCGTTCAGTTGTGAGAGCACCGCTCCCACACCATGCTCTGAAGCGTCAGTCTGCACGACGAATTCCTTGGAGAAGTCAGGTGCCTTGAGCACGGGCGCCGTGCACATGGCTGCCTTCAGGGCATCAAAAGCTTTCTGGCAGGACTCAGTCCAGATCACTTTCCTGGGCTGCCTCTTAGAGGTCAGCTCTGTTAAGGGGGCAACGATGGTGCCATAGCCCTTAACAAATCTCCTATAATAGCCGGTGAGACCTAAGAAGGCTCTCACCTCTGTCTGGGTCTTGGGGGTTCCCAAGCCAGAATGGTGTCAATCTTGGGTTGTAGGGGCGCCACCTGGCCGCTTCCTACCTGGTGTCCCAAGTACACCACAGAACCCTGCCCGATCTGGCACTTACTGGCCTTGATCGTGAGGCCTGCACCTTGCAGAGCCCTCAACACTTTCTCAAGGTGCTGTAAATGTTCTTCCCAGCTGGAACTGAACACAGCAATGTCATCCAGGTAGGCGGCACTGAAATCCTCCAGCCCAGCCAACACCTGATTGACCAACCTCTGAAAGGTGGCAGGGGCATTCTTCAACCCAAAGGGAATCACCCGGAATTGGTAATGACCTTCTGGGGTTGAGAATGCTGATCTCTCCTTGGCCCCATCGGTTAAGGCAATCTGCCAGTACCCAGACGTTAAATCAAACGTGCTGAGGAACCGGGCAGCTCCCAACCGATCAATGAGCTCATCAGCTCTGGGGATGGGGTGTGCGTCAGTCCTGGTGACGGCATTGAGCCCACGGTAGTCCACACAAAACCGGAGTTCTGGAGTGGCGCCGGGCGCCGCAGCCTTTGGGACCAAGACCACTGGGCTGGCCCAAGGACTGTGGGAGGGCTCAATCACCCCTAACGCCAACATCTTAGAGACCTCCTCCTTGATGCTGGCTCTGACCCGGTCAGTCAACCTGTAAATCTTGTGCTTCACAGGATGGCTGTCACCGGTGTCCACGTCATGGGTACACCAGTGAGTAACACCGGGGGTCAGAGAGAACAGTGGGGCGAACTGTTCCAACAACTGGCGACAGTCCCCCTGCTGCTCCTGAGTCAGAGTAGGGGAGAGGATCACACCCTCTACTGACCCATCATGCTCCTTGGTAGACAGGAGCTCAGGGAGAGGCTCGCTCTCCTCTTCCACCCCATCATCTGTCGCCAAGAGCATACTCACTTCGGACCTCTCGAAGTGGGGCTTGAGGCGGTTCACGTGAAGGACCCTCAAAGGGTTCCTTGGAGCCTGCAAATCCACCAGGTAGGTGACGTCACTTTTGCGCTCCTTTACCTCATATGGCCCAGTCCACTTGTCCTGCAAGGCACAAGGTGCCACTGGGGCCATGACCCACACTTTCTGCCCAGGTTGAAATTCGACCAGAGTGGCATTCTGGTCATACCATCTCTTCATTTCTTCCTGGCTTGCTTCTAGGTTCGCCTGAGCGAGTTTTCTGAAGCGGGCAGTTTGGTTTCTAAAGGCCAGCATGTAGCTAAATACATCCTGGGGAGTTTTCCTGGGAGCCGCCTCCCAGCCTTCCTTTACCAAACTCAGAGGTCCTCTGACAGGGTGGCCATACAGGAGCTCAAAGGGGCTGTACCCAAGAGACTTCTGAGGCACCTCCCTGTATGCAAAGAGTAGGCATGGCAAGAGGACGTCCCACTTACGCCTCATGGGTTCTGTTAGACCCTTGATCATGCCTTTCAAGGTCTGGTTGAATCTCTCCACCAGACCGTTTCCTTGTGGGTGGTAAGGAGTGGTGAACTTGTAGGTTACACCACACTCCTTCCACAGGGATGTCATATACTTGGATATGAAATTGGTCCCCCTATCAGAAACCACCTCTCTGGGGAATCCCACACGGGAAAAGATCCCCATTAACGCCCGGCCCACCACTGGCGCCGTCGTTGTCCTGAGAAGGATTGCCTCCGGGTACCGGGTGGCATGGTCCACCAAGACCAGGATGTACCTGTTGCCCATGGCTGTCTTGGGATCCAGTGGCCCCACAATATCCATCCCTACCCTTTCAAAGGGTGTTCCAACAACAGGAAAAGGTTGGAGAGGAGCTTTGACCTTCCTCCCACTCTTACCACTTGCCTGGCAAGTCTGGCAAGACCTACAGTGTGCATCTGACTGCCTTCGCATTTGGGGCCAAAAGAAGTGGGTGACAAGCCTGTCAAAGGTCTTGTCCTGCCCCAAATGTCCTGCCAAAGGCACGTCATGAGCCAGACCCAGTAGGAAGGTCCTGAAGCGCTGGGGTACCACCAGCACACGGGCTGACCCAGGCTCAGCAACCTTAGGCTCACTGTATAGGAGACCACTCTCCCAATAGATCAGATGTGACCCGGACTGATTACCAGCTGCCTGGTCTGCAGCCTGCCGCCGCAGACCCTCCAGAGTAGGGCACTCGTTCTGCTCCCTGCAGAACTCCTCCCTGGTGGGACCCCCTTCTTGCTGCCAATGGGTCAGCTCAGAGATGTCTCCCAGTTCGGCTACCTGCTCCCCTGTAGGCACCGGGCGTCCCCCTCGAAGTCCGCCTCCTCCCGGTCCGTGGGAACTTCGGGGGCCGGTTTCCCGCGCCCCTGCCCTTTCTCTTGGCAGGGACTTGGGCCACTGTTTCAGGCTCCAAGTCCTCTTGATCACCCTTTCTGGCCGCCATTGACCGAGTAGACGCATGCCCACTCTGGCAACCCAAGCATCTCCAAGTGAGACCTGAGCTCAACCTCCTTCCATGAGGACTGCTCCAGGTCGTTTCCTAGCAGACAATCTACAGGCATGGTAGGGCTCACAACCACCCTCAAGGGACCTGAGACCCCCCCATTCAAAGGGAACCTGCGCCACCATACACTGGCGCTCTGAGTTGTCGACCGCAACTACTTGGTGGAATGCTCCTGGGACTACTTGCTTCTCAGACACCAGGTGACACCGGACTGAGGTCACACTGGCTCCAGTATCTCTGAGAGCCTCTACCCTGTTCCCGTTAATGGTCACCCAGGTGCTATATTTCTTTGTGTTAGGGGGCACCTGGTTTCCTGGGACCATCTCACTGTCCCCGAGTGAGACAAGGGTCATTTCTGCGGGATCCCCACCCTCCTGTGGGCACCCCTCCTCCCCAAGCGCTACACTAGCCAACACTTTGGACTGTCCACCGGTGGGCGGCTGTGTCCCCTTCGGGCACTTGGGGTCCCCCTTAAAGTGACCTACCTGGTCACATGCATAACACTTGTGGGGGCCGGTCTCAACAGGCTTCCCTGTAGAGACCCCTTTCTTCTTATCACCGGGGGGCTGGGAACCTTTACCCTGGGTACTAGTTTGGGGCCCTTTAGAGAACTCCTGTGCTTTACCCTTGTCCCCCCCACCTTTCTGCTGGGGACCCTGCACACCTTTGGCTGAGTCTCCCCCAAACGCTTTCTTGTGGACCCTGGTACTCACCCAGCGGTCCGCTTCCATAGCAAGCTTCCTGGGGTCAGTTAGCTTACTATCAACTAGGTGCTGGCGCAGATCTGCAAAACATAGACTAGACAAGTGCTCCCATGCAATCAAGTTGTAGAGCCCCTGAAAATCTGTTACACTACTGCCCTTCACCCAACCATCCAGAGACCTGCAGAACACATCCACACATTCCAACCAAGTGTTGGCATCAGACTTCTTACTGGACCTGAACTGATCCCTGTACTTTTCAGGAGTAAGACCATACTTCGTGAGAAGGGCATCCTTCATGTCAGCATAGGTGAGGTGATACCCCTTACCCAAAGCTATCAGAGCATCCCTTGCTTCTTCCGGGAAAAGTGGCCACAATCCTGCTCCCCAATTCTCCTCAGGGACCCCATTCATGTGTATGGCTGCCTCATAACCCTGAAACCACCTTTGTATGTCATCCCCCTTCTTGAACTCCTTGCCTACGTTCTTGGGAATGTGCACAATCCTGTCTGCCTTTCTGGACGAATTGCTGCCACCATCTGAGCCTGACTTACTCCTAAGTTCTAGCTCCTTTAGTTCTCTCTCATGCTCTAAGAGCATCTTCCTCTCCTCTATGGCCAATCTCTTCTCCTCCCGCTCACTCTCCAGCCTGAGCTTCTGCAGCTCAAACTGCCTTGCCTCCCGCCTGTCCTCCAGCTCCTCTGGGGACAGACTGCTGCTGCCTGACCTGGCGGGTTCCCCCTACCCAAAAGCACATCCACCCTGGAAATCGGCTCCTCCACCTCCTCACTGAGATCACCAGGCTGCCCATTGGCATGTCTGGCTGCTACCCAGGCCCTCAGCGCCTTCTGTAGCTCCTCCTTCCTTGTGAGGCCTTTAATTTGGACTTTCAGGTTTTTACAAATCGCTCATAACTCCTTTACGGCGTAGGATTCCAACCTGTCCTCCTCAAAGATAACTTCCAGAGATGCAACGGATGATGCAATTGATTCAGGCATGACAAAAGTCGTGAGTTGAAAACTGGCAAGATCAAAAATAGGCCAAAAGAAAAAGAACCAGTATGTGGTACGTAATGGTCTGCGATATGGTAGTAGTGCACACCAATCACTGTAAGTCAAGTGCAAACACAAGTCCTATCCTCACCGCTGACAACCAATGTTAGAAATGGGATCTCTAGTTGGCAAGGGCTTGCACCTTTGTCCAAGTAGGGACCCTTCTTCCTAGTCAGGGTAAGGGTTGTTACACTCGTGAAGTAACCCCTGCTCACCCTCGTGGTAGCTTGGCACGAGCAGTCAGGCTTAATTCAGAGGCAGTGTGTAAAGCATTTGCACATAACCAACAGTAATACAGTGTAAGCACTACAAACGGACACCACACCAGTTTAGAAAAATAACCAATATTTTATATACTCAAGACAAGACCAATTACGACAAAAATCCACAATACTGTACTTTACGAATGAATACTTGATACGGTAACTTCTTCTTTGCAGGAATAGCACAAAAGCAAAGTTCGTACGAGTCGGTAGCTCCGTCCGAGCCTACCGTGATGCTGAAAACCACAGAGTCTAACAGTTCCAGCCGACCGCGTCGATACGGGCCAGCAGAGTCGTGAACAGACTCGGTTACAGTACCTTTCTCGTTGTGGCTGGTACGGAGTGTACGAGCCGGTCGGCGTTCGTCGCGGTTGCGGTGCAAGACGGAGCGATGCAAGGTGCGGTGTCCCTCGATGCGGTGCAGGCAGCGGCTCGATGTGCGTCGTGCAGACGGAGTCGGTGAGTCCAAGGCGTGCGATGCAGGGTGAGACGATGCTCGATGCGGTGCTGACAGGTTGCGATGCAGGCGACCAAGCCGGAGTGCGGGAGCTGGCGTCGGACAGCGGTGCGAGTCGGAGCGGTGCGTCGCAGACGTGCGAGCGGTGCCCCAAATGCGGTGCGGTCACGACTCTTGAGCCAGTTGCAGCGACCTCGTCGGTCTGGTCCGGCTGGCCCAGTGAAGCGATGCGATGCGAACTGCGGTGCCCACAGGTCACGGTGCAAGCAGCGGCTCGATGTTGGCGGCGGCGGACGTCGCCCACGGTGAGACCAGGGTTGCGATGCGAAGCGGGGCGATGCGGTCTGCGGTGCAAACAGGTCACCGGCCAGGGATGGATTCGGTTGACGGAGTCGGTTGCAGTTCCCTTCCTCTGTGGCGACTGAAACAGCGTTCCAGAAGCGGTACCCAGAGGCTTGTGAAGTCTTTGTAGTCCCTGAGACTTCTTAACAGGAGGCCAGCTCGGTTCCTGGCCCTTGGAGATACTCAGCACAAGTTTGTAGAAAGTTCAGTCCAGTCCTTTCACTGCCCAAGACAGAAGCAGCAACTGCAGGCCAACCCAACAAAGCAACAACACAGCAGCGGGGCAGTACTCCTCCTGGCAGCTCTTCCAGCTCTTCGTCTTGGCAGGTTCCTTGATTCCAGCGAGATCTAAATTCATGGGGTCAGGGCCCCAATATTTATATCCCAAATTCCTTTGTTCTCTGAAGGCAGAGAGGCCTTTGCCTAGTCCAAACCAGTTCTGGAGCACTTTGTTGACAAGTCTCCGTCCCTTCTTTCAGTGAGCAGGCCAGGGACATCAGACGCACCACAGGAGGTGGAGCCAGCATTGTGGAGGGAAGGCACTGTCCTATTCAGGGCCCAGGTGCGACCCCTCCCACCCATCTACAGGTCGATCTGGCTATTCAGCCCTGCGCTGACTCACCCTGTCTCCCGGCATCCCCCAGCCCCGGTCACTCACATTCCAGACAAGGAATACACAACCTCGCAGAGGCAGGCTTGGATGGCTAGACAAGAAAATACCCACTTTCTAAAAGTGGTATTTTCAAACACAGAATGTTAAAACCAACTTCACTAAAAGATGCATTTTATCATTCTGAGTCCAGGCATGCTAAACTCGAATTTCTACCACGTTCCCGGGGTCAGTTAGGATTATAAACTGTAATAATCAAAACCGCCCGTTCTGGCCTAGGGGGAACAGGTAGCCTTGCTATAGTGAAAAACGAACTAGGCTGTAATTCACTATCAGGACATGCCGTACACACCAGGGCATGTCCTACCTTTCGCGTACAACGCACCCTGCCCACAGGGGTACCTTGGGCCTACCTTAGGGGTGACTAACATGTAGCAAAGGGAAGGTTTAGGGACTGGCAAGTGTGTGCACTTGCCAAGTCGACATGGCAGCCCCAGGCTGCGCACAGGCTCTGCGTTGGCAGGCCCGAGTTACACTTTACGGGCTGTTTGCGTGGGTGGCACAATCCAGTGCTGCAGCCCACCAACAGCATTTGGTCTATAGGCCCTGGCACACGTAGTGCACTTTACAAGGGACTGACACATAAACCAAATAGGCCAATCATGGAAACACCAATCCATAACACATTTGATACAGGAGCACTTGCACTTTCCCACTGGACCGCAGTGAGGAAAGTGCGCAGAATCATCACACCAGCAAAAACAGAGTCAAAACCGGGAGGTCAGAAAGCAAAAAGTCAGGGGAAACACGCCAAAAGATGCCAAGTCTAACAAATTTCTTTAAAGAATCCTAGCCTCCTAGCTTACTGTAGGATTGAGAAACAGTGGGCCCGATTCACAGAACTAACTTAAGACAAAATCCTAAACTTACTACCATTTTGGTATTCACAGAAGGCACTTACTCATTTTGGTATTCACAGAAGGCACTTACTTACTCATTTTGAGTAACTTACTCATTTTGAGTAACTTACCCATTTTGGTACTCACAGAAGGCACTTACTCATTGATGAGTAAGTGCCTTCTGTGAATACCAAAATGAGTAAGTTACTCAAAGCGAGTAAGTTACTCAAAATGAGTAAGTTACTCATTTTAGTATTCACAGAAGGCACTTACTCATCAATGAGTAAGTGCCTTCTGTGAATACCAAAATGAGTAAGTTACTCAAAATGAGTAAGTTACTCAAAATGAGTAAGTAAGTGCCTTCTGTGAATACCAAAATGAGTAAGTGCCTTCTGTGAATACCAAAATGGTAGTAAGTTTAGGATTTTGTCTTAAGTTAGTTCTGTGAATCGGGCCCAGTATTTCTAAATATTATTCTACTTATCTGATTTCCTGCATGCCACGCAGTGTGGTTTTTAGTCTCTTCTTTGGTTTTTCTGCATCTTCTCTTATGCTGGAAAATAAGAGAGTTGTAATAGGTTATTTTCCTGAATCCTAAGGATAGCCTATTCTAATCTGACCCAGCACCTTTTTTGTAGCGTTTCTCTTATTTTATCCTGTCTAGGAAAATATGTTTTTTGTTTTTTTCCTAGTAGTATCAGGATAGATATATTTTTGGGTCTAGTGGATATATATGGTGGCCTTCGTTAAGGTTAGTACTATTCACGCTTTTCGTAAATTGAATACCGGGTTCTGCAGCCCTAAAGTTAATGCTTAGTATCTTTTATTCTTGTAGACACAACAGTTCTAAGTTAATTCCTGCACATCTATACCTTCAATTGAATTCGGAAGAGGGATGTTTATCAGGTATATCACTTCTGCATATACATCACGTTATTATTAATACGACCTTCCTCTGTATGCATGAATATTACTTACCTTGTGTTATTTTCACATAGGATGTATCTGCAATCAACCCCACAGGAATATCGTGCCATCGTGTTTGACTCCTTCTCCCTTCCCTTGTTTTGTTTTCCCCTCTTCCCCACTTTTACCTCTTTGGCTTTGACTGTGTTGGGCTGATTTGGTGGGTGAGGGAAGTTGGGATCCGGCATCTGTTCATCCACCTCACCTCTGCGGAAACACCAGGGGAGCTCCACAGTTTCTCAAGGAACCCTTGAAAGCCCTGATTGCCGCCCACTGGTGGACACCTTCAGACTTTCATGAGGAAACCATCGTGGAGAAAATAAAGGATGTGAATTAACTTGACCATCTGCAAATCAAAATGAGTTGTGTCACACTATTTATTCAAATTCCCTCAATCTTTAGTATGAGATTTTAAGGTGGATGGGTTTCTAGATGCCAGAAGAGTCATAGCTACTGAATCTCAAATAACCCTAGATTTCAATCCTAGCCTTTCAACCTCTAGGCTATTAATCTAAGTCTCACTAGTACCTTGTGATGTGATACCAGAAAAACAAGGGTAGACAAACAGCAGGGAAACTGAAGACCCTGACTCACCCTCATGGCTATCAGGAGAGGAAACCAATGGGAGCGAGGCAACACAGAGCCAATCAAAATCACTAATGCTCTCTCTCTCCTTTTCTGGTCAGAAACCTGAGGATTGTGGAACTGGACGAAAGGCATACAGAAGTCCCTGAGTCCAATGGCAGGATAGAGCATCCATTATCCAGACCCTTTTCTCTTTCACCCTGGAACAAAGATCTCTACTTAAACATTGAGAGGGAAGGCAAAAAGACCCCTACCATTTACCCATCATGGTGAATGTTTGAGGATTCAAACAAATGTAATAGTCCTGCAAAAGCCTTCCGCAATCGCTTTGCAGGTCCACTGAATGTGGCCTCCTGAGTTTGAGATTACATTCAGCTGTGCCCGTGTGAAAATCTGGTCTGATATTTTGGAAAGACATGGAGATTCCATCCCACTTTATTGTTTATATAGGACTTCACTGCCGTATTACCTGTGCTATACCTCTCATGTAATATTTGACAACCTGTTGCTTTTTCAGGCTTTGGCAGACTTGAGAAAGGCAAAATACCTCTGTGTGCAATTTAATTACATTTTGCACTTTTCAGAATGGTGCACCCTTGTTTGGCCCAGCTGTGCCCAGTTGTGTTTGTAGATATCGCATTTTCCGCATTACAGATCTTCATGATGAGTAACGCATTGCTTGACAGAACACCTTTTCTGTGTCTATGTTGGTATATGATGGCACTTGTATGGTTTGATAACTAATTGCTTTTTCAGACTTTGCTACTCTACAAGAAAGTTAATATATCTTTGGACATAATTTACTAACTATTTCCACTCTTCATGATGGTGCACCCTCTGCCTGCATAGCTGTGCTAAATGGTGTTTGGGATGACTCATTTTCGGAATTACAGATCTTTGCAATTGATAACACATTGATTGATAAGATACCTTCTTGTGTTTATGTTGCTAAATGGTTGCACTTGCATGGTTTGACACGCTTTGAGAAAAGTGATACACTTTTATGAATAATTTTGACAACTATTTGCACTCTCTAGGATGGTGAGAACTGAACTCGTATACCTGTGTCTAATTGTATCCAAAGATAACGTAAATTGTTATCTCAGTAGACAAGCAGACGTCAGGTGAACTTGCAATGTATTCATTATTTAAACATAGCATAGTTCTGTGACAGATAGTGGGGGTGTATAAAGAACGGACATTCTGTCATCATATTGCACCATCATATTTTTCTGTTTGGGTCACCAGGAAAAGGCTGGTGGTCCCAAAAATTAAAACTAAAAATGAACCACACACACTGAGAAAAAACTCCCAGTATGCCAGTGTGGGAAAGTCATTCTTTTTGCCCAGAACACCCCCATTTTTTGAATGATGCTGTTGGTTACTGACTCTTAAAGTGCCCTGGGCTCTCCTAACCAGGCCCAGGGCCAGTGCTCTGTCCTCTAAAGGGCTTGGAAATTGGTGTAATTCCAATTGGCAAAGACAACTTACTTGAAAGTCCCTGGTATATGGTAGGACATGTAGGTTTAGAGACACCAGTGGACTATGCATTTAAATGTGCACTGCTGTGGTGACTGGTATCAATTTAAAGCCAGGCCTGCTTTGCAGGCTGGTTTTAAGATAAAACTATGTCCAAATTCGACTTTGGAATTAAAAGTACTTCAAAAGTCCAAAATGACATTTGTTTTACTTATAGATCACCTCTAAGGTCTTCCCTATGGGCCCCAAGGGTATGGTGCATTGTTATAAAAATCAGGGACAATATAAAAGATGTTTTATATGCCCTGGTAAGAAAGAAACAGCCAAAGTCATTTCCTTATTGTAGTGCTGCCAGCCCCATAGACTAATATGGGGAAGGCTTTATTACATTTAATAAAGTCTATCGTTGCATCGGAGCTAGCTTGCAATACCATTTAAAGTATCAAATTATTTTTCACATCAAATCTAAGAACTTGCCAAAGTTGGATTTAATATAACTATTACAGTAAAGTAGTTTTGGAACTTACTATCCTGAAGTTACCTACAGCCCTGTAGCAGCCTTTTCTGATTGATCAGCCTTTGACAGCCTGTGCCAAGTTGCTACCTGAGAAGGTGTGAAGAGGCCTGGTGCTGCAACAATACAACCATTTGGTGTGAGGAGATGTGCCTCATAGGGAAGCCAGGGTGAGGAAGGGGGCTGGAGAGATAAACTGGACTTCAAAGGCAGGAGAACAGATGTCACAGGACCGAGGCCAGCCCCTACTTCCTTGATCCCCAGCCAGATGGGAGCCCCCCTTAATTAGATTAGAAGAGGGGCTGACAAGGGTAGTGTAGTAGTAGTTAGCCACACCTCTGGCTTGGGTTAAACAGACATACACACCAAGGAGAGATTTTCTCCATCTTGATTTTTTGGAGAATAGTGCATTCTGGGGTAGAAGCTTGCTACACTTCACAGGAAGTGGTCGTACTAGAGGGAGATAGCTTATTCCCTATTGGTTTGGGTGTCTCCCTCCCTCAACCTCAGAAATGAGAAAGAAATAAGGCAGCTCTAAGGAGCTCACAGAACACTGCCTGGAACAAAAGAAGAAGAAGAACTGCCCTTCTGTGCCCTTGGACTTCACCACATAAAGCTAGCACTCTGAAAGACTGAATCTGCTGCCCTCACAAGGCTCCACAAAGTAAGGGCTGTGCCTGCCTGAAAGGAAAAGGAGTGTACTCCCTAATCAGCAACAGGTACAACAGAGGGGTAAGAAGTCACCTGCCAAGACAAAGACAGGATCACCTCAACTGACTGGTTGCAACTGGATTTTTCCTGGACTGTGTAGGTGCATTTTGGGAATCTGAGTCCTAGACCCCAAGAGGCAATCCAGAGTCTCTGAACCCTTGGCCAATGCTACTGGACCCTTGTTTTCGCGAAAGGAACCAAGAAATTGCTTGATTTCAAAGTTTGGAAACTTTCTGCAAAGTTTTGCAGAAAAGCTCCTGGAGGAGACTTGCTCGTTGTTGAGAATCAAGCCGCCGACCCCGACTTGCTGATTGGACTGACTTTTCTGGTGCATCCCACTGAAAAGCTCTAGACAGAACTCATCTCAACATTGAAAGGGAGGCTATCGGTGACCACTTCGAGGCCCTACTTGTCATTGTTGCTGAGGATTTGACACCTGTCTTTTTACTGAGTCACCTAGCTACAGCAGGCCACTGTTGTCGACTCAAGCTCCGGGTCCAGCAAACCTGTTGGCTTGCGATGAGCCTTTCGACAAGGCAAAAGAGCCAAGAAAAAGACTAAGGGCCTGATTTAGAATTCAGCAGATGGGTTAATCTGTCATAATGGTGATGGGTATCCCGTCAGCCGAAATATAAATCGCATAATATCCTATGGGATATATATTTCAACGGACGGGATATCCATCACCATTGTGATGGAGTAACCCGTCCGGCGAAATCTAAATCAGGCCCTAAGTCTGAAGAAAACGCTTTGACTAGGACTTAGCCCACAGCCTAGATGGCCCGCGTTCCGTTATGGTTGGCCTGAAATGTTGACTTTGTTCTGGTAACGCGTCCTCTCACGGTCGCGAGTTGCGCTTTAGCCTTTTTGGTGCTGTAAGGCACAATTTTTAATTTAATGTTTAGAAATTCATATCTCCGGTTCCCTACATTGAATTTTTGTCATTTTGGTGACATTTAAAAATAAGAACATTTTCTATTTTTATAAATTGGTGTTGAATTTTTATGGTGTTTTTTCTTTTACTTATTTACTGTTTTGGTGGTATTAAATGGTTTAGACATACCTGTGTCCTAGGTTAAGCCTAACTGGAAATTTGCTGAGCTACCAAGGGTTGAGCAATGATTAATTTACTGAGACTTGACTGGAGCTATTAGTGATTGTGGTATTATTACTAGCTGAGGATGAACGCCCCCACCTACTAATAATCCACTTTCCTACAGCCAGAACCATTTGTTTTTTGTCTTTCAAAAACAAACTCCCGCTTTGGCGGATACTCAGCAAAATTACAATGCCTTCAGAGAAGCTGTAGGGTGGGGCCTCCTCTGAAGGCATAGATCCGTACAAGTGGAACTCTCTAAATATGATGGGAGTCATCCGTCAGGGCAGTGGTCATGACTTCTGCCACTCTGGCAGGACGATGAGACACCCTCCTAACCTTATAAAGGACTGTCAGTAAAAATCCATGCTCAAAGATAAATTATTCAAGGAAGTCCTTGTACATTTACTAGTTCTTATCTTTCGCTGATGCAATATTGGTTTTAATTGGCCTTTGGCCCCCTGTGTTCCTAACTGAAAGCCTAACCCTAGTCTTGGGCATAATTTGTGCAATTACCAAATTTTACATGCAAAAATCAGAAACTGTATCAAAATTTTGAATTATATTAAGGGCCCGATTACGATGAGGGTCGGAGGCAGGTCGGAGGCTTTCCGAGCCTCATTGCGATTTCAGTTTCGTCCGCCGCATTACAATGCAGGCGGTCAAAACTGAAACCGGCCCATCATTCCCGCTGGATTCCGACAGGCTCAAAGAGCCAGTGGGCCAGTCGGAGACCGGCACATAATCCCAATGGATGACCTTTCCGCCGTTGAGATTATGATGTCGGTTTCCGACAAGCTTTCCATGCCGGGCTTTCTGACATGGAAAGCCTGTTGGAAAGCAACATTGGGGGTCCCTAGCCGGGCCCCCTTCACCCTGCCGCCTCCGGTTGGGAAATCCCTGCGCTGTGTGGCAGGCACCGCGAGGTGCCTGCCACACGGTGTAGGGATTCACACAAACTCCCATTTCTCTATGGGACCTTGTGCTACGGCCGGTTTATGGCCGCAGCACAAGCTCCTATAGGGAAATGGGAGTTTGTGACCGCACCATGTGCGGTTGCATGGTAATTAGGTATGCGGAACCACCGACCAATGGTCGGGCGGTTCCTATACCGATAATAAAGCCCTTAGCGTAATTTTTATGCACAGCAGACTGCTTCAGACAGACAGTGTCTTGATGAAAGTTTTTGCTGCAACCAGTCTCTTAATGGTATTTCTTATGACTTTTTTCACAAAAACTTTACCGTCATGTGAAAAAGTCACATGAGATACCGGTGAATGACACACCATGCAAAAAGGGTGTTTTGCAAATTTTACATGAATTTATGCAAAATTTTTCAGATAATAATGATGTAATTCCACACACCGCTATTTTGACAAATGCTGATGAACTGTCTAAACAGGGCATGAATTGAGCGCAACACGTCATGTAACTGGCTTTGGTCATAGAGTACAAATGTCCCATCTCTTTTAAGTAACAAATCTGTGGTTGCACCGCCTGCCAGATTACGAGTTTCCTCGTGTCTGGCGCGCTGTTAATGGCGTTTCTACGGCGGTGCCCCTGAAAATGGGCAATGCAATGGGAACGTCATAAACAGTTCCTGCAAGGCAAGCACTGTAAAGTCCATGCCTTGCAGGAACTGGGGTGCCAGGACACATGGGGGCTCATGTTGTGACTCCTTGCACGCATCCCATTGCACATGGGCAACAGGGGCCCTGTAGGGCCCCCTTTGTTTCAGGACCACCTGCCTTTTCATGGAGGAAAGACCTCCATGACACCGCTGGCGGTCCTGAAACTCGTAATATGCATGGTGGTGCCACAGTAGCACCACCAGCATATTACTGAGGCACTGACTGCCGCGCCACAACCAGGGAACAGCGGCTGCAGCGGTGCATTGGGAGTCCGACCGCCCAACTTGTAATGGGGCTGTCAAACCGCTGGTGTGGCGGTGGCTGGACCGCCACCGTGGCCCCCCCCCGAGTCTGTGGGCCCTTGGACCGCTAGACTTGTAATGAGGCCCTTAGTCCCTAAAAGTATTTCTGAGAAATAACAATATGTTCAATGTAAGCTCAAATGCCTTGTTCGGCAGCAGAGCGTGGCCGTGGAGGTGGTAACGCTTTTTGCAGTATATGTCCTCATTGAAACAAACCTGGGACACCTTTATTGCTGCGCTTGGACTCCATATTTGCATCTCTCTCCCAATTACTTGCAATATCTGCTACATGGTGGAAAACACACCAACTACCATAATTCCATTAGATCACTTTGCACAAAATATGCAAAAAGCGGAAACTTCAAGGGTAGATCCTCTCACACAGTCAGGAGTTGACAGGCTGCACACTTTAATCAAGTTCAAGCATTTTAAGTATGCTGATTTCGGCTTCCCAATTAACATTTGTTTGCTTTAGTGGGATGAAAAGGTGCAGCTCTCAGTCTAGTTTTGAAAAATGTGAAAGAAAAGAAAAACGTGTTGTCTGAAGTGGAGGACACGATTCCGTTGCATCCTTAGCTGCTAAACCTGAAAATAATCAATGAGAAAAAAGGTGTAATTTAATTTGTTTCCTTAATCTGCAAGAAATGGAAAATCATATGCTTGGTTGTGCTAATTATCACGTGTTTGACATTTGGAGTGCCTCGGAAGCGGAGGGACCTTTCACGGTACGGCTCACCCCCACATTTCCCTTCACACTCCTGCTGGTGGCGCGTGCTCTTGCAGGCGGTGGGCGGCACCTTGTAGTTGAGCCCCGCGCGGATGAATGCTCGCAGCGTGCATCCTCCGAGCAGCACCCGCCATGGCCTACTTAAGGCAAGGGGGTTGGAAATGTGAAATAGAGCATCACAGTGAATGACTGCTTTTTTAAGACCTCCTCGGATTCCTGCTTTGGGACAGAAACTAAGAATCATAAACCGGTTGAACTCTTTTTCGCTCTCTTTATAGTTGTCTTTCAGGGGCTCGTGAGCGTCACTAGGTTAACAGTGTTAGAAACTGAATCCGAGATTCTGTGGAGCACAGGAAGCAGCAGCAATGTTTATTTTCCCAAAATAACGAGTTAGCTTTTTCTATGGCATGCATAAAGAGCAGACCGGACCCCAATAGGACAGCAAAGCAAAGGCGTAGGAGAATGCATGCGAGTGTTTTAAAAAGCTACTGCAGCTGTTGTGGTTTCTGTCACATATCATAGTCACCGTCCCCAGCAGCAACCACAGCAGCATGGACAGAAGCGTGTTTAATAGTGACCCGCTGACACAGAGGCTACTCTATGGCGGGGGCCATGGTCAGAGCAAGAGAACGGAGGAAGAATCGACCCAGAGTCTTCAGACCACAGGTGAACATCCTGAAGATTTAAACAGAAGGGTTGGAATATGTGGACCAGGCACCTTAACAAATAGGAATTCACGTGGAACAGTCGTATATTGAGTAAAATGAACAAATCCCAATAGCGGTGCAAACATAATTAATGTCTCTCTCCGAAGGCCAAGTAATATATCAGAATACAGAATACAGAAATATCGTTTCATTTAAATATCATGTCTTAAATATTGTTTACGAAAAGATCATCCCATCAAGGAACCTCTGGGGACATCAGAGGGCAATTGGAAGCAGTCTACAGACGGAAGTCGGACTATTATCACTTGTGAGCGTCCTGCACTTCTACTCTTCCCTGGTCCAGGCTCATTGAGGGGCCCACAGGCACAGTCCATTCAGCCTTCTGCAAGTCAAGTCCTGTCAGACATGCTTAAGAAAACTGCCAAGCACTTAACATATTATTGAAAGGAAGATGAGCTCACCTGCCCGAGGAATATTCTTTCACCACAAAGTCCTGTACCAATGTATAGTGGTAGAACATCAAGATGCAAATAATATGTCTATTGAAAGAAAGACACTGGTTGGCTAGAGAGGAAGAGAGAATACGCTCTTTTTCGCATATTAAGACAGCTGCAGATCATCTAAACTCAGCTCTTCAATAATAGGGGTAAGCCAAATTTTCTCTTAGGCAACAATGGCTACGTGCCCAAGAGAAACATAACAAAGCATGTATTTGTAAAGCACACATTCACCCATGGGCATCTTGGCACTGAATAACAGATGTATTTTACTACCCATCTCAGTGGTACTCATTTTATGAACCTCATAAGGATGAATGGACCCGCCGGGATTTGAATCTAAACCATGAGATCAAACACAGGCCCCTACAGTGGACGCAACAGTCCAATGAGCCGCCAGACCCAACAAGAAACCTTGGGGCATATTACCAAGGATTTGCGATAATTATCGCAAAGCGCGCTTAGCGCAGTTTTTTTTATCGCCGGCTATCGCTGGATTTCATCGCGGAGATAACGCGTTATTATCAACGCTTATCTCCAAGGCGATAAAAAATCCAGCGATAGCGGCGAAACCCAGCAATAGCGCGAGAAATCCAGCGATAAATTCACTGCGCTAATGAAAAGCTTGCTAATAGGCAGGTGAGGACTTAACCTTACAATCCACCTCCCATTGACAAGATGGTTAAGTCAAGTTTTTATCAGGTGTTAAATTCCAGCGATAATCGCAGTTAGCGCGACTTTTTTTATCGCTTCGCGGGCATTGATAATAGGGGGAAGTTGTGTTTGCGACTGTTTGCAGTTGCTTTTAGTTGGGAACGCCTACTTTGCATGTCATTAGCGATAATTATTGCTGACAGGCACAGCGGCAACAAAATGTCCGCTATCGCCACTAAGCTGTTGCTAACAGCTGTTAGCGACAGCTTGCTAATAGGGCGATAAAAATATCGCCGCTTTATCGGCAAAAAGTGCCCTTGATAATATGCCCCCTTGTTTTTTAATGAGTTTTACTGCAAACAGCTCAAGTGATAGAATTTGTAATGTCTGGTGCTGGAAATGGAAAACAAAATACTCCTGAATCCTATAGACTGGGCGGGTTAAGAGATGGTGGCAGAAGGGGTGTGGAGTCATGGGGGTTAAGGGCATGAAGAGCAGTGTCAAAAGGTGATGGCTGTCAGCGCATGCATCATTTTAAAAAATATGGGGGCATATTATCAAAGAATAGCGATAAACATCGCTAAGCGCACTTAGCGCGTTTCTGTTTATCGCCGTCTATCGCTGAATTACATCGCCGTGTTAGCGGCGTATTATCAACGCTTTGCTAACAGGCGGTGTAATTCCAGCGATAGATGGCGAGAAACAGAAATAGCGCGTGAAATCCAGCGATGATTTCACAGCTCTATGGAGAAGCTTGCTGATAGGGGAGTGTGGACCTAACCAGTCAATCCACCTCCCATTATCAGTATAGCTAAGTCGATTCAAAAGCAGACGTTCAATACCTGCGATAACCGCGGTTAGCGCGGCTTTTTTAATCGCTTCGCGGTTCTGGGGCCGCGTTGATAATAGAGCGAAGTTGTGTCTGCGAGTGTTTCCATGACGTGTTAGTCAGGAACGCCTACTTTGCATGTCATTAGCGATATAATCGCTGACATGCAAAGTGGAAAAAAACCGACAGCTAACGCCTGTAATCCTGCGCTAACGCCTGTTAGCGCAGGCTTGTTAATAAGGCGATAAAAATATCGCCGCTTTTTCGGCAAAAATTGCCGCAAATGTGGCGATATTGCCCTTGATAATATGCCCCATGGTTCCGTTCTACTAAATTGCCTGCAGACTGTATTTTAAAATATTTTATGTGGCCAATGCACCCTCTGCAGACATCTTTGTGAATCTGCCAATTTCCAGGATTTACTGGTGCCAAAGTAACTCTGTTGGAGAGATATGTGTTTAATGTGCTCACAGGTTTGACTCATCATCAAATAAAATAGTGGGTTACTGTGCCTCCTGCTGAGCCAAAGGTGCAAAATGCATGTCACTCTGTTGTATTTTATTTAAGATAGCTCACTGGGCTAATGTTATGATTTTTGTTGCAGAGATTCTTGTTTTACCTGCTGTTCACAAGTTACAATACTGGTTATATAGCTCAGTAAGTTATAAATCCGTTTTAAAGAGCTGGATGTTTATCATATATATATATTTCAACGTTGACATGTTGCATGCACAAACAAGATCTTTGGAGCTTTAATAGTGAATGTTCATTGTTCTGTGCTAATGATTTTTTTGCACTTTTGGAGAAAAGTTTTGTTGATGATATTTATTAGTCAAAGGTTGGCACCATTTATTGTTTCTTGAGCAATTATTTTTGTTCACCTCTATAAAATACAAGAAAAAGCTCACTGCTTTCTCTTGGCTTAGGACCCAAAGTGCGGGGTTTCATGATCATAGATCTATCAGTTCAGGATCAGTTCAGTTCATTATCGCACATCCTCCAAAAATTAATTTACAATCTACTAAAATGCAATGGGATATAGGATAAAAGATTAATTGAGCAACAACCTGGTAACCGATGTTATGAAGCACATAACTGATGCGAAAGCATCACCCACACTTTTGTGGCCTGCGTCGTCATAGGCAACCTCTTCCAGCCCTGATAAGAGGATACCATCATGGCCATGTTCAATCTTAGTGTGAGGGAGTTCTTAATAAGAAATGTACTGGATTATGGTGTGATCCAGAGGACTGTAAAATACCATACGGTAAACCAGTGGTAGTTAAAGTGTCTTAGTTTGGTTGGAGGGACACATCCTCTATAATCACACACTTAAAAAAAAACAGAAGGAAGAATGATGGTGAAAAACAGCAGGCGTGTACTTACTGTAGTGTCCTGCTGGACACGTTCTAGTGTTGCGGAGTGTGATGTAATACACTTTACACCCACCCATCACAGGCGTCACCAGTCATATGACCCTGCTAATAAAAGTGGCCGGGCACACGTGCCCTGGGCCAGTTCCAGTACCACATACCGTGCATCTGTGTGGTCATTTAGTCAGCATGTGGACCTAGGGCCCGAGACACCACAATGGCGACGAGCGGGTCTGATCCCGCACGTGTAAGCAGGCAGCAGCTTTGAAGTTCTGCATGGGGGGATGTGCAGTCTGTGCCTAAGACACCCCCGCACCGCATACCGGCACGCTGCCAACCGAGGGATGAGGATGGTGGCACCCGCATGTGAATGTCCCCTGTAGCAGCCTGCCGTTGCCACCAGCACACCGACTAACTAATCTCCAGAAGCACGGAGAAGTGGGAGACTCAGGCTGGCAGCGGTGTCAAAACACAGCGAGAAGCATAGCGCGCTATCAGGCACACCGTTCACAGAGTAACAGCCGCAAGTAAGTGAAGTGCGACTTACTCTGTCACTCAGCACAATAGGACTGGCCCCCAGCCAAGAGTCTACCGTCCTGCAACGGAGAGAAAGCAGGCTCACCTGTTTGACCAGCACCGTGAAGTCCGTGCAGGATACAGCGGCCCGGTGCCCCGCCAGCAGGAGGTCCCGAACAGGCACTCCCCAGTACTGTGCTACAGGTCGCCTCGCTAGTGAAAGGGAAAGTGGTAGAGAAAGAAGCCACTTCTGCAGGGCGAGATCCAGCCTGCAGTTTTAGCCCCCGCGCGGCCTGCATTCCTGAGAGACTGCCGTCCTGAAAACTAGCATGGGAAGCACCGGCAGCATCACCTAGCTGAGGCCCAGTACACCACACCAGTGACTCAAAAACGGAACATTGGCAATACAGTGATAGAAAACATCCACGCCATCCACAAAGCCACCCAGCAGTAATTATGAACAAGAACAGTTCGCACCTGCTCTGAACGACCTGTGACTCCATCAGCTGAAGGCTCCTGACGCCCCTCTGCGCAGCACCGTCCAGTGATGTCTCTGTGGAATACCGAAGTTCTCGATGTCCCTCTAGGCCCGCAGCATCAGGGAACCTGCCCGTGCCTATCAATAGTGCTGTACTGCCACCTAGTGGCCACCGGGCATTAATGTGCCAGTCAAGAAAAAAGGAACAACTCGCAAGGAAACGCCAGCAGCACCATGAAGCCTGCCATGGCCTAATGCAGTGGTTCCCAATCTGTGCGCCACGGCACCCCAGTGCGCCATAAAATCTAGCCAGGGGCGCCGCGCTACAAGCACACAGTTTCAAAACCACACATTCCTGGTCCGCTAAATCCCTCTGCATCTTGCATTTCCAGTCAATGATCTACACGTCGTTTGTCATTAAATTCTTGGCGTGTGCTGCCATCTAGTGGCTGCTTTTCACATAGCAGTCTAGCAGAGAAACGGCTATAAGCGTGGCAGAGGGCAAGAATCGAGCCCCAAGTTTTGGCGTCTGAAGGAGAGAAAGCTGAACAGATAAACCGAGCTGCAGTTAAGTTTTCTAGTTCATAAGGGCATCCAGCCCTCCTTTCCAAGGCGCACTTATTCATGAGCGATTCTCCGCGTATTATTCTGGGCTAGGTTGTTCAGAGGGTTTAAAACACAGCTGCCTCCACTGGACTCTAATTCCATGCACCAAATCATCCGGAGTTGGCCTTTTAGTATTGCAGTATCCTTATTCTTTCCCAAGGGCGGTTATTTATAAAGTCCAGCTCAAAATCTGTTCACGACTTCCAAATATTTCATTTGCAAAATAATGTCAGATGCTAACATCCAGAGCAGATATCCTTTTTTTCCCTCCTGCAAAATAAATCCACACGTTTCGTGTTTAACTTTTTTGACCAGATGAGAGTGGTGCCCTGGTAACCAATGCACGTCCTTTTTGTGCCTTTAACAGACCCTGCCAGGGTGTAGTATAACCAAGTCTTTATTAAAGATTGTTGTGTGAGGTGGTGTCCAAACCAATACTTTGTATTTCATTTGCACTGTGTATTTGCACACATACATTCAGGTTTATTTTAGTCCACTAAAACACTCTGTTTGAGTGAGTGAATGATAATATCCTTAAGATCGTTAGTAAAGTAAAAAGGTTTCACTTAGCAGTTAGGGAGCTCACACGAGTCTATTTCTCACATAGGAGGACGTCACTCAGAAAAGTATCTCACCAGCACATCAATGCATGGTATGTATTGTGCTTTTGGTGTTAATTATGGAATTCCTTATATAGGGAATTGTTACTGTTATTTTCGTTCATGAATTCCTCCTATGTGCACAGCTTTCTTTGTAACTACAGTGGTCAAAGAAACCCACAGACAAAATGGTCAATCACTTAGGATACATCTATGATTATAATACCTTCATTGCAATTATTTTCAGGGAGAAAAATTAAGTACTCCCAAGTCCGGGTTTACACCCCCCCGCAAAAAAATTAACATAATGAGGAGCCGCAGCCAAGGACCAATAGGTCAAGGGAGCCGCAGGTCGACAAAGTTTGGGAACCACTGGCCTAATGTGAAGGAAACAGAGCACTGCTAGTGTCACCCCAACTCTGCCTCAGGAATATGTTTGCTGCATGAGCCCCACAGCCACAGTAAGCAGGAGAGAGACAGGCAGTCAAGGGTTCAAGCCGGCAATGCCCCAATCACAAGGCACAGACACAAGGAGGAGGGCCACACTGAGCAGTCACCCTGTCTACAGCAGAGTGAATCATGAACCCAAATGGATACCATGTCCACTGGCAGGAACAGTGCAAGTAGCCCTACAGGCTAAAGCTTCAGAAGCCAAGCTGTACTGCAATGAGCAGAAAACATTAGGGCCTGCAGTGCCCACCCCCCTACAGTGAACTAAAGAGCTCCAAATGAAAAGGCAAGACTGTATGTTCTCAGCAAATAGCCCCAAGAAGCCCCACGCAGAAGATCACAAGGAAAGGCATCACCTAGCAAGGGGAAGAGAAATAAAGCGACATGACCCATTGAGTCACAGGTTCTGGTGCCTATGAGGAGCTGTTAGAAATGGGGGTCTCTAGTTGGCAGAGGTAGGTACCTTTGTCCAAATAGGGACCCTTGCTTCTAGTCAGGGTAAGGAGAATACACACTTTAGATAACCCCTGCTCACCCCCTTGGTAGCTTGGCACGAGCAGACAGGCTTATCCCAAAGGCAATGTGCCAAGTATTTGTACCAACACTCACAGTAACACAGTGAAAACACCACAAAAGGACACCACACCAGTTTAGAAAAATAAAGTATCTTTATCTAAACTAAACAAGACCAAACCGACAAAAATCCAACATACAGTTAAAAATATGACTTTCAAAAGGTTTCAAGAACTTGTACCATGGAAAACTATGGATGCGTGACTTTTCACCAAAGTACCTGTAGTTGCGTCAAAGTTCACCAAGCCACACAGCCGCAGCGTCGGAAAACAAAGAGATGCGACACTCCTGAGACCCTGAGGAGGCGATGCGACAGTCCCGCTGCACGCAGAGGAAGGGTTGCATCGATTCCGGTCTGTATGGGGAGTGATGCATTGATTCTTCGTGCCGGTTCCGGTCCGCAGGTGATGCGTTGGGGAAGCGTGCCGCACAGGTACAATGCGTGGATCTTCGGGATGCATCGGCGATCGATGCGGCAGCGTTGCGCGGCGCTGCGTCGGTCCTCTTCAGCCGCGATCCCTCAATGCGTAGATTCTTGCCGCGACGACAGGCGCTGCGACGGTTTTTGCAGCGGCACGGCAATGCGTGGAAATTCTTCTCGCGCTGTGACGATGCGTCGGAAAAATAGCCGCAAGAAGAGCGATGCATCGATTTCTGTAGTTCTTTGAGTTTCTTCTCTCTTCCAGCTCCCAAACAGCAGCAACAACCTCCAGAGGCCCAAACTGGCACGGGCACCTCAAGGCAGGTCAGAACTCACAACAGCAGAGTTCAAGGGAGCTGGGGGTGAAGTCTTTGTGTCCCTGAGACTTCTGAACAGGAGGCCAGCTCACTTCAGGCCCTTGGAGATCTCCTTCAAGCAGGGGACACAGCACACAGCAAAGTCCTTCTCCTTTGCTTGGCAGAAACAGCAACTGCAGGCCAACCCCAGACACACAGCAAGGGCAGTACTTCTCCTCAGTCTCTCAAGCTCTTCTCCTTGGCAAAGGTTCCTCTTGAATTCTAGGAATGATCTAAAGTCTGGGGTTTTGGGTCTGATACTTATACACCAAAATGTTTTTGTTCTCTTTGTGCAAGGGGCTCTGAGCCCAGTTCAAACTAGTTCTGGGGGCACTCTACCAGTGCACTACAACTTCCTTTGTTAGTGTGGGCCTTGGTCCCAGACACACCACAGGGGGGCGGAACCAGCATTGTGGAAGGCAGGCACAACCCTATTCAGGTACAGGTGATACTCCTCCCACCACTCCAAATGCAGTCAGGCCTATTCAGCCTAGTGCTGACTCATCCAGACTCCTGGAGCCACTGCAACTCCCCAGCCCCGGTCACTCCAAAGCCGGACAGTCAATCCACAAACAGGCAGAGGCACACTGGAAGGTTGAACAAGAAAATAGCCACTTTCTAAAAGTGGTATTTTCAAACACACAATTTAAAAAACATCTTTACTAAAAGATGTGTTATTTAATTCTGAGTTCAGGGGTACCAAACTCCATTTTTCTATCTTATCCCTATGGGAAGATATGCTTGTAAAATGTTACAAAGCATTCCCCATTCTGTCCTATGGGCAAGATAGCCTTTCAATAGTGAAAAACGAAATTGGCAGTATTTTACTATCAGGACATGTTACACACACCAGTGCGTGTCCTACCTTTCACATACAATGCACCCTGCCCAGGGGGGTACCTTGGGCCTACCATAGGGGTGTCCTATGTGTAAGAAAAGGGAAGGGTAAGGCCTGGCAAGTAGGTGCACTGGCCAGGTCGACATGGCAGTTAACAAACTGTGCGCAGGCACTGCGGTGGCAGGCCTGAGACATCTTTTCAGGGCTACTCGTGTGGGTGGCACAATCAGTGCTGCAAGCCCACTAGTAGCATTTGATTTACCTGCCCTGGCACACTTAGTGCACTTTACTAGGGACCTACTTGTAAAACAAATATGCCAATCAGGGAGAACCAATCACAATATCAATTTACACAGGGAGCACTTGCACTTTGACACTGATCAGCAGTGGCAAAGTGCCCAAAGCATCTAAGCCAGCAAAAATGAAATCCAGCACAGCATCAAAAACACAGGAGGTAGAGGCAAAAAGTCAGGGAAAACCACGCCAAGGATGTCAGGTCTAACAGGAGCACTGCAACACGTAACGTCAACAAGGCTGCCTCAGTCCCCAAGGGAGTAAGAATGTTTCAACACACTCAGCTAGAGCCAGCATGCACTGCTGCCACCGCTTGCAGATTGAGATCTGTTTCCCCAGAAAAGGCTTACCGAGCATTAGCCTGAGAAGAGAAGGAAAAGTCTCAGAGGAGATAAGTTAGCACTATGCAAACACCAGTGACGGTCCAACGCCACCACAAGCAAGGAATTTGCGCCAAGAGGCCCCCGTGGTGAACGGACACCACTGCAAGCTAGGAGAGGCACACGCAAAACGCCAGAAGAGGGCGCCCACGAAGAGGATGGAGCGCACAAGGTAATAGGTGCGAAGAGGGCCACACCAGTGAACCTGACAGCACAGGCAGGCACCTAGGAGAGAGACCTCTCCACAGATAAGAATCAATGCTGAAGGCAGCAAGGAGAGCCTCTACATCTTCACTGCACCAGCAAAGCCCCGCAGTGGGCCAAAGACAACACAGAGTTTCATCCCTCACACTGCCTCAAGACGGAGTCACCAGTGGCCCAAGACAGGCAAGAGGAGAGTCGCACACTCCACATGGCAACCTGCCACCGCAACATGTGCTCCAACAACATGCGATATGCGGCTGGACGCCCCATCGCACAGCAAGCAAGGAGCACATCACATGAAGTGACCGACCCTGCCAAGCATGCCCGAACGGAGGCAGGAGGTAGGCGCCATGACAGCGCAGGCTCAAGCTGCAAGCACAACACCCTCGAGTGAAGAGGAAACCTGCCATCCAGGCAGAGGAGCACCGCAAAAATCCCTAAGGAAGGGATGGGGCCCGCGGAAGGTCCTCAAGGAGAAGAAGCATGTCCCAGCAACAGGACAGGCCTGCCACAGGTCAGCAACAAAGTAAAGATCGTCCCAAGAACCAGACACGACCAGCAAGATGTCCATGTGGCGCAAACATGAGACATGTGGCAGGAAGCCACATCCACGTGAGGAACCTGGTCAGAAGGAGGAAAGGAGAGTGGCACAATGCCATAGGGCAAACAACCACCACAGGCACGCAAGATTGAAAAGGAGAAGAGCAACAGGACAGAGGACTCGTGCCAGCCCTGGAGAAGGTGTTCATCAGCACAAGCCAGCCACCGGGGTGCAGAGACCTCACTAGAGACAGCTTCGCGTGAGGACCAACCGTAAGCTGCTAGCAAGCGCAATCTGCGTCCAGGCCCCACGCTTCACAGTGCGACTGTCCACTCACCTGTGACCGGCTGCTTGGCATCAATGGCATCACGTCTAATAAGTGCACCTGCCAGAAGATACCCGTAAGTGACCACGAAGTCCCTCCAGTCCTCCTCACTCCACGAAGTCACCTACAGCAAGAGATCACCGCCAGTTTGCCCAAGTGTAAAATAAACAAATATCATCATGTTCATCATCCAGGTGCATCATCAATAAGAACATCGAAGGAGCATCGCACCACCAGAGTGGTTCCAAACACTCAAGACATCCGGAGGTCAAAGAGGCACTCCTGGCGCCGTGGGAGGCTAGCCACCCAGGAACCTTCTGTGTGCCCCCGTAAACCTGAAGCCTGCCAAAGAAGAGCATACCCGACCATTGGACGATCCACCCTTGGGGTTACACGAGGCTTGGCCGTGGCCCTGTTGGGAGTTCTGCAGCGACCCCTCAGTGCGGCCTACGAAAGGCCCGCACAGCCCACGCAGTCATGTGGCAATCCAGGGGCAAGGGCCTCAACGGAGTTCCTGTGAGAGAGGAACCTTAATCGGAGAGATGCGTCGGCAGCAGCTCCACGGCAGGCACCGGGAAGCATGGAGGTCGCAGATGGAGATTGGTCACACAAATACCATCTGAGGAAGGCATAGAACCCGAGTCCTGACTGCGAGAGCACACAGACTGAGACACCACCCTCTGCGGCTACATGAGCGATTTGGCTGTGGTCCTGTTGGCAGTTCCTCAGCGACGCCTTCGCGTGGCCTACACGAGGCCCGCACAGTTCACACGGTCACATGGCAGCCCAGCAGGAAGGCCCTCTAGGAGACTCCGGTGAGAGTGGAGTTCAGGCAGGAGAGGCAAGTCTGAAGCTGCTCAGCTATCGGGAACTGGAAAGCGTTATCGCCTCGAAGGAAAGCCCTCAACCACCAAGGTCATCCCCTGTATTTCTAGGTTGGCTGTCCACCTGAGCCTGAGCACCGGCAAGATCTCCAAAGTGGACTCCACCATCACTCCAGATGCACCGCCATTGGAACTAGGCAAATAGACTCCAACACCACGAGACCAGGCCGGTCTGAACTACATCGCCGAGGTGGACTAAAACATCCTGACCATGCGGTCCAGAGTCCAGCACTGCCCGGCAGATGGCCTGAAGAGACTCGATGGTGCTGTGTATTGTTTATTTGTTTTCTTCATAGGTTGGGCTTTTGTTTGTTTCTTTTCATTAAAGTTTGGGAGGGATGTAGTGTCCTGCTGGACATGTTCTAGTGTTCACACATCACAGGCGTCACCAGTCAGGTGACCCTGCTAATAAAAGGGGCCAGGCGCATGTGCCCTGGGCCAGTTCCAGTACCACATACCGTGCATCTGTGTGGTCATTTAGTCAGCATGTGGGCCTAGTGCCCGAGACACCACACTTAAATACATATGATCCCTTATCATGCTCTGGCCTATGGTATATCATTGCTGACAGTGTGGCTATTATAGTTTTGTGATGAGTTACAGAAACTCATACAGAAGATGAACAAGAAACCCATCTCCGGAGAGCTCTGTGAGAGTTGTAAGGATTTGTGAGTTCAAGTGATCTGTATTTTGACCTCATTGGTGGCAGTGGCAACCTATGCATCCAAGTAATAACATACGTTTTGATTATAACCTGACTCACCAAATAGAGGCATGCATAATTCTCTTTTTTATCTTATTAGCATTCGTACAGTATTGTATTAAATCTACTCTCTGGAGACAATCACCTTGTCTCGCTCATGGGCAGTAGCTGACCGCATACTGACATCATCAAGAGATGTACCTGGTTGTTTTAACTTACTGTGCCCTCTGTCAGCTGAAATACTGAGGTTGAGACTCCGGAAAGGCCACCTCTAAATGCTCCCATTCTGTCCCAGGTGTCTGATATGTAAATGGTGGTTCATCACATGGGTCAGTTGTATTTATTCGTTCATTTATGACCATGGGATTTCATCATTCATTCTCCGTATATTCATCCTCAGTCAGTATATCCAAGGCTGCTCAGAAAGCATCAGGATCAACGTCATATACTTATTAACCCTAGGCGGAGCTGGCGTAGTAAGACTACGCGGAGGTCCACAGAGTTGGGGGAAACTCCGTGGAACTCTCCTACGCTCTGCTACGCTCCGCCACCCACCTCCACAAAAAACAGTTAAGATTATTTTAAAATTAAATAAAAACACACTTACCTGTCCTGCGGCGTCCCCAGGCTGCCCTCCTCCTCCTCGCCGTCTCTCTCCTACGTGGGGTACATCTTGAGAGAACTGCGCATGCGCGTGCGCGCATGCGCAATTCTCTCAAGTCATCTTGCGAGAAATGCGCATGCGCGCGCACACGGACATGCGCAGTTCTCCCAAGGTGTACCCCACATAGGAGAGAGAGAGACGGCGAGGAGGAAGAGGGCAGCCCGGGGACGCCACAGGACAGGTAAGTGTGTTTTTATTTAATTTTAAAATAATCTTTAACTGTTTTTCAGGGGGGGCGGGCTGGCTAACACCGCTCTGCTGCGGAGTCGGAGTTTTGCCCTATACTCCGCGTTCCCAGCGGAGCGCGGAGTGGGCAAATCTCCGCACACTCCGCTGGCGGAGCGGAGTATATAGCCCAGGGTTAATCCTTATGGCAGAGTGAAATGTCTTTCTATGATATACCATTGGAAGTCATTCTCTCTATGTCCCAAATCCAGGAAGTACTTTGTCATTTATGTTCATTTTTGTGCACCTACAGGTGCTACTGTGCTCCTTAATCCTTTTCCATGATTTACTTGTTGTCATTCCTATATATTTGACACCAAATTGAGAAATAATAACGTAAACCACATTGTTTGAATTGGGTTGATATGTTTCTAGAGCTGCCTGGGAGTAGGTAAGACCAAGTGAATCTCAGTGACCTTACTTCTTAGGCTACACACATTGAAGCTGCCACATGGGTAGTGTCCAATGACTGGTGGTAGATTACAAAGGGCCCTCTGATCTCGACCTGATTTTTTTCCTTAGGTCTAGTATGCGCTAGGATGTTTCTAAAGTTACATCCCTTCCTAAAAGAAAACATTGGTATCTCAAATTTGGGATTCCCTGAGGTAAGGATGCACCAGTGTTTATTTACTATTTACTTCACTGTGTTGAAACATGGACCAAAGGTGGTGACATCAATCAGTGTTCTGTTTTCTCTTTTTCCCTGGATTAGTAACAGAAGATCCCTATTGTTGCTCAGTGCATTTTTGTTTGCTTTGCTGGTGATGTGCTCATTGTAGTTCTTCTCATGTAATTTTCCTGTGAGTTTGTTTGCATGCTTATTATAGTTCCCTCTATTTGCACAATTTCTTCTCAGAAGTAAAAACTGACCAACTTGAAGATGCATGGATTTAAGCTATTGAACCTAAGTAAGTTGTTCCAGTCAGTCGTTTGTAGTATATACCTCTGATTTCAAAGAAGGCTAGTTCCTTGTTACTTACTGTGGTAGTAAATTTCAAAAAGAGGTCGAGGGAGTTAAGCCACTCAGCAAATATTCCAGCTTCCATTTAGATGCCTTTCCAAATTAAATGGTATTGTGGATAGATCCCTTCATGATGGAAATATGGTCTCTGAATTGATTGTTGTTTGTATAGATGTATTTTGAATCAAAATCATGTATGTATAAGTATGTCAGGCTGGGTGCAAAGGTGCTCCCCATTGATGTCTTGTGTGTTTGTAAGAAAAACTTACCCTCAAATTCAAAGTAATTACAGGTGAAAGCCATGTGCACACAATCCAATACAAAGTTGCATAGCATCATATGGTTCCAGAGAGACGCTGCCAAGAGGGATTCAATTACCCTCAAGGTTTCCTCCCAGGGAATGGTCAAGAAGTCATTGGAATAAAGACCCTGTGCCCCGTTACCCATCGTCTTTGCGGTTGTCGATTACATTTATGACTGAATAAATGTGTACTGGGGGTCTCATACCAAATCTAAGGCCAAATCTTGATTCCCCAAATCAGGATTTGCGAAAATCTGAAAATTTGAAAAGAAAAATCAGCAATAATGTACACTACTGATTTCTGGATTTTTCTTGAGTTTGGGTGAAAAGCAGGCATGGAGGCACCTACAGGGTGCCATGTTAACTGCTTTTATACAACATGCCGGACTGCACTCTGTCACCTAACCCTACTCTAAATATAGGAATATATAGAAAAAAACCTTAAGCTTGAAACTTTTAACCCCAACATAGGCCTGCTAAATCTTCAAAGTAAAAATATAGAATGTTCCTAGAACCACCCACAATGGAATTTCTAGCAAGGGAACCTCAGGGAAAATTCTGATGGGACAGGGAAACTAATTAGACAGAAAAACAAAGTAAAATGGGGAGCAGGGCAGAGTAACTCTCACAAATGAGTAACATTGTGCTACGAAACACTAGACATAAACAGTGGAACTTTACACCAAAGGAAAACAGAAACAGTGAAATATAGGGACCGACCTTTTCCAATGACAAAGTCACATTGAAACAAAATCTCAGGATAGCACATTTCCATTAAAGTCATGTCAGGCACAAAATACAAACCCAGCAGCAGAAAGATGCTGACACACAATCACCTACTCCTTTGGAAGGGCAGAAGATTGGTGTCGGTGGCAGTACCTCCGCCATCGTAACAGGGATGGCCGCCCGCCAGATTACTATGGCGGGCGATGTGCTCATTGTAGTTCTTCTCATGTAATTTTCCTGTGAGTTTGTTTGCATGCTTATTATAGTTCCCTCTATTTGCACAATTTCTTCTCAGAAGTAAAAACTGACCAACTTAAAGAGCATGGATTTAAGCTATTGAACCTAAGTAAGTTGTTCCAGTCAGTCGTTTGTAGTATATACCTCTGATTTCAAAGAAGGCTAGTTCCTTGTTACTTACTGTGGTAGTAAATTTCAAAAAGAGGTCGAGGGAGTTAAGCCACTCAGCAAATATTCCAGCTTCCATTTAGATGCCTTTCCAAATTAAATGGTATTGTGGATAGATCCCTTCATGATGGAAATATGGTCTCTGAATTGATTGTTGTTGGTATAGATGTATTTTGAATCAAAATCATGTATGTATAAGTATGTCAGGCTGGGTGCAAAGGTGCTCCCCATTGATGTCTTGTGTGTTTGTAAGAAAAACTTACCCTCAAATTCAAAGTAATTACAGGTGAAAGCCATGTGCACACAATCCAATACAAAGTTGCATAGCATCATATGGTTCCAGAGAGCGCTGCCAAGAGGGATTCAATTACCCTCAAGGTTTCCTCCCAGGGAATGGTCAAGAAGTCATTGGAATAAAGACCCTGTGCCCCGTTACCCATCGTCTTTGCGGTTGTCGATTACATTTATGACTGAATAAATGTGTACTGGGAGTCTCATACCAAATCTAAGGCCAAATCTTGATTCCCCAAATCAGGATTTGCGAAAATCTGAAAATTTGAAAAGAAAAAATCAGCAATAATGTACACTACTGATTTCTGGATTTTTCTTGAGTTTGGGTGAAAAGCAGGCATGGAGGCACCTACAGGGTGCCATGTTAACTGCTTTTATACAACATGCCGGACTGCACTCTGTCACCTAACCCTACTCTAAATATAGGAATATATAGAAAAAAACCTTAAGCTTGAAACTTTTAACCCCAACATAGGCCTGCTAAATCTTCAAAGTAAAAATATAGAATGTTCCTAGAACCACCCACAATGGAATTTCTAGCAAGGGAACCTCAGGGAAAATTCTGATGGGACAGGGAAACTAATTAGACAGAAAAACAAAGTAAAATGGGGAGCAGGGCAGAGTAACTCTCACAAAGGAGTAACATTGTGCTACGAAACACTAGACATAAACAGTGGAACTTTACACCAAAGGAAAACAGAAACAGTGAAATATAGGGACCGACCTTTTCCAATGACAAAGTCACATTGAAACAAAATCTCAGGATAGCACATTTCCATTAAAGTCATGTCAGGCACAAAATACAACCCCAGTAGCAGAAAGATGCTGACACACAATCACCTACTCCTTTGGAAGGGCAGAAGATTGGTTGTCGGTGGCAGTACCTCCGCCATCGTAACAGGGATGGCCACCCGCCAGATTACTATGGCGGGCAGACGTGTAGCGGTCAGAAGACAGACCGCCATGGTCCCGACGTGCGAATGTGATCCGACTGCCCATCGGACGTCCCTGTAGTCCCTGAATGGCGGCGGTGCCAGTCAGACACTGCCATAAGGATTACAATATCCCTTTCCTCTGGTCGTTCTGCGGCGGTCAACCCGCCCGAAACAGCTGGCGGAAACGGATTTGGGGGCCCAAAGCTGGCCCCCCTTCTCCCCTGGGCCTGGGATATGGTCCCTAGCTACATATTCCTGTTGTCAGTACCACGCACCTGAAAACGGAGGCTTCCACAGGAGCAGAAGAACTTTTCTCCAAATCCCAGACTCCATTACAAGCAAATGTTAAATTCACTTCCAGTAAAGAGGGGGAAAGGGGAATGGGAATGACAAGAGAGACTCCACTGCCACGCCTCTTCATCTCTGATATCCTAGCAAAGGACTTCTAGGCATCTGAAACACAAGTAACAACCATTAATACATTTCATAAGTCCCCCCCCATGCTGGCTAAGTTTGCATTGCACTAACAATTGTATAGCTCCTTTACCTGTTTTCCACAGTGGAATTGCCTCCCTCTATCTTTTTATTACGTTGTATAGTAATGTAGAATAAGTTCTGTCTTTTTAATTATCTCTTTCTTTCTTATTCAATTGAATTAGAAATTGTAGAAATAGTTCTGTGTTTAATTCTCTCTTTTGTCTTTTCCTTATACAGCAGCAGCAGAAGAAATTGTTGGTAAGTATCATATATATATATACAAATATTTTTACATACTAGAAGATGGTAATAGCAATTTTTCAAGAGATTTACTGGTGCTGCGCTAACTGTCCTTGAAGCACGATTTTCATATTCTCAATAGTTTACTCACATAAATGTCTGGCAAAAGGTTTCTTAATATTCCTCTCAAGAAACAAGGTTGAAGCGATTAACTTCTGTTCAGAATCTGAGCATCTGCAACAACCTAATAAACAGCTCTGAGGAAGCCCTGGAACTTGTCAAGAGATGATTTAATACGTGCCTTCAGTTCCAAATAAGCAATGATGAGCTTGCGCTTGTAACTGCCTAATTGAAGTTGCTCTGCTTTGAGACCTCGCAAGAATTTCCAGGTGCGTGCTGAAAATTAGCTAGAAAAGAAAGAGTTGACTTACTGGACTTCTTCTAGCTTACTCCGACATTCCTCTCCGTCAAAGAAACACTTGGAGACGAAAACTTGAGCTAGTTGACTTGCCCACAGAAAAATCACCTGCTAGAGTATCACTGAAACTCCGCTATGCTCAATTATTGTCGCGGAATATGTCAGGCGGAGAAATGCTACAGATACGCTGCTCCCCTGATGATAACTCAAGATTTGGAGAATGCGCCTGACTGGAACGCTGCCTTTCTCCACAGATAGACGGTTGAAGTGCACAGCGCGCGGGGCGCCCATACGCGAACTCCAAAACGCTTCTCTCCCTTATCAACACTAGAAACCTAACTCTCACTGTGGAAGTTATGACGGCCGCCATCTTGAGAGTAAAAATGGAGCCTGCAATATTCTGAATGGTCTTCTATGGAGTGAATCGGTGAAGCCGATTCCACAGATATTTAAACAGTCTTCTGCATCTTAGCCCTGTCTGGTGGTGGGTAGATGAATGAGAAAGACCAACCCTGACACCTGTACCATGTGGCAGGCACCACCTGGTGCCTGCCACGTAGTGCTGAGATATGTCAACACCCTATTTTTTGTATTGCAGCGGGGGCTGCTGACCGCATCGCTGCCGCAATACCAAATATAGGGAATGCAACTGCCGTGGTGGTGGTCGCATCGTAATAGGGTATATGGGACTGCCGCCTTGTAGGCGGGTGGTCCCAAATACGAAACGATGGCAGACGGACTGAAGTCCGTCCGCCATCGTGATCAGACCCTTAGCCTCTTCTCAAAGTAACATTTCATATTTTGTTTGCTAATCCTACAAAATTGAATCTAGGTTAGCCAAATCCTCAAAGCGACTCATCAAAATCCATAGAAAGATTTACCACTAGTTCTCTATGGGCCACATGTATGACCATTCCGGTTTGCGGGTCGCAAATTGCGATTTATTGTGGCTTGCAAAACGGTATGTACTAATGTCTCAGACACATTTAGCGATTCCCAATGGGGTCGCAAATGACCTGCCTCATCAATATTCATGAGGCAGGTCGCAATTTGTGACCCATTGGGTATGGACTACAATCAAAGGGATGTTGGCTTTCTGGGGACAGCAGACCACCATGTCTGTGATTGCTTTTCAAATAAAGCAACTTTTTATTTTAAATGCAGCCCGTATTCTTTAAAAGGAAAACGGGATGCGTTTAAAAGAAAAAAATTACAAATTTTCTTTGCATTATATAAGAGCAGGCAGTGGTCCGTGAGACCACTGCCTGCTCTTTAAAAATATTATTGCATACATTCACAAAGGGGAAGGGGTCCCCGGGGGACCCCTTCCCATTTGCGACTGGCTTACCATCTACTTGAAGTAAGTGGTAACTGCAATTGTTTTCCCACCACATTTGCCATAGCAAAACAATCATACATATCAGTTCGACTCGCTATTAGGAAGGGGCGTGACAAGGGCTTCTTAATAACAACTCGCAAACCCTATTTTGCTAGTTGGTAATAGGTTATGGACTTGCAAAATTGGATTTGTACATACTACAACCCTTTTTAGCGGTCTCAAATGGCCGATTTTTCGAGTGACATATCAATCATAAACTCAAGTATCAAGAAATTTAAAAATCATTTATATATTACACCCCATCTTATTACTAGGCCGGGGTAAAATTTAAAAGTTGGGTTTTTAGTTACAATCAGTAGCGGTCGGTGGTGGGAGTGCCGCCGGGTGCTAACGTGGGGTGGGGGAGGGGCAGGGTGGGGGGTAGAAAACTACGGATTACGGGCAATTACAGGTAAGTACACATAAAAATAAATAAAACGAATTTCGTTTCTCGTGCTGCATCGCCAAATGTGATGCAGCACAAGAAACGAAAGTCGCTTTATTATATATGTGTACTTACCTGTAATCGCCCGTAATCCGTGGTTACTACCCCACCCTGTCCCTCCCGCCCCACGTCAGCGCCCGGCGGCACTCCCACCACCGACCGCTACTGGTTACAATTTTGAAAATGCTACTTATAGAAAGTTTGCAATTTCCTGACAGCCATTGAGTGCCTGCAACCTGTCTCTGAGTCACATGACTGGGTGTAGTTGGCTGCTGGGCTTTGTGTATCTCTCCTAGGCAGTCACACACAATAGAAAGATTAGGTGAGCCTGGGTGGGCCATCACTGGCAGGATGGGAGGGCGGAGCTGGGCACAGCCCTACTTACACTTGAATAGGGTGTGTCCTGCCACCACACAAAGGGCTACATACCCCTTGTAGTTAGTCCGAAGCCAGGACAGGGAAGGAAGGGTGCCTAGGGATTTCAAAGGGAATTCTAGAAGCCTCTCCCACCTTCCAGAGGAAGGCCACTTGGTATACATATTGGACCTCAGACACCAGCTCTTCAATACACTTCTGGACCTGTGGATACTCTGCCAGGAAGAAAGACTGCTGTGCTGCTGAAAGGACTGCCACTCTGCTGGACTGCTGCCCTGCTGGACTACTATCTTGCTGGACTGCTGCCTTGCTGTGCTGACCTGCTGCCCTGTTGCCTGGGTGAGAAGGACTGGACCTGCATCTGTTGAACCCAGAACCTCAGAGTGACTCCAAGGGCTATTTTGTTTGCCTCCTGACTGGAGCCTCAGGGACAGAAGGCTCCAACATCCTTGAACCCAGCAGCTGGACTCTGTCATCTGTGAGTCCTACCCTGCCAAGTGATGCCTCCCCAATCCTTGACCCCATGGAAGTGAGCCTTAAAGTGCTCTGCCAGCCCATCTTTGTGATACATCACCTCTGCTGCGAGGGTTCTCCTGACGCAAAGGACTCAGCATTGACCCCGCAGCTGTATTAGAACCATCGCCTGTGTGAAGCTTTCCCGACGCAGTCCCTCACATCACTCATCAGCCACAGCCTCAATGGCACTGCAGGTTGTCTCATCATAACCTTGCAGCTCCGCAGAATCGATGCATTGTTTCAAATGCACAACACATCCTCGATGCTGGACTTAACTTCGCAAGCCCCCATCAACAGGATCCTCAACGATGAGGCAGGACCTCACATCGCAGCTTCACCACTCTTCGGAACCAATGCATTGCCTCGGCTGCACAACGCATCCTCAGTGTGGGACATCGCAATGCTCCGCAAACCAGTATTTAAGATAATCTTCTTCAGTGGGCCCAGCTGGGTCCCTGTAGCTGGCCCGCGCTCCAATGCGGTGGACCTGTACTTGTGACTTTGTCCCGGTCCGTCGTAACCAGATATCCACAGTTGGCGCTTTGTGCTTTTTGGCACTATTTTTACTGAAACCCTAAAACCTGCATATCTCTGGTTCTACTGATTGCATTTTTGTCCTTTTGATCCTATTTTATTTATAAAAAATGACTCTATTTTTCTAACTAGGTGAGGGATCCTTTTTGTGCAGTGTGTTTACTTTAATATTGTTTGAAGTGTTGCACGAATACCTAACACATTGCCTCTGAATTAAGCCTGAATGTTCTGTGCCAAGCTACTAGGGGGTTGAGCACAGGTTAATTTAGGGTTGGCTTGTGCCTCACCCTGACAAGGATTGTGGTTGCTGCTTGACCAATGCTCACACCCCGGTCAACCAACAACTCAATTTCTTACAGTAATGTTATGTTATTGTATGAAACTGGGTGACTGGTTGAGGGGATACCCTACTCAAGCGGCAACCACAATTCTTGTGAGTGTGAAACACAAGCAAACCCCAAATGAACCTGTGCTTAACCCTCTGGTAGCTTGGCACAAAAGCAGTCAGGCTTAACTTAGAGGAATTGTGTAAAGTATTTATGCAGCACTTCAAACAGTAATAAAGTGAAAATACAAAACAAGACAAATTCCACACCTATGTTGAAAAATAGATTAAAATGTAATGAATGATTTAACACCAAAACAATAAAATACAATTAGTAGAACTGGAGCTATGCAGTTTTAAAGATTATGGTAAAAATAATGCCTATAAGCACAAAGTGCCAACTGTGGTTATCTGGTCGTGCCGAGCCGGGACAAAGTCACAAGTTCAGGACAACCACAATGTAGTGCAGGCCACAAACAGGGGTCCAGTTAGGTTGGTTCAACAAAGTAACTTAAATACTGGGTGCAGAGAGTTGCGAGAACCAGTGTCAAGTATGCGTCATGCAGCAGCGGTTCTAGGAGCTGCAGGCCTGCGATGTGAGGTCCTGCATCGAGGAGGTGTCGTGCAGCAGCCGTTCCGAAGAACTTCCAAGGGTCCAGGAACTTTCTGAAAGTGGAATTTTGAGATTTGTAACTTAAAATTCAACGTTACTATTACAGACGGTGTTACATTACAATTCTTTAAAGACCAAACAATGCTCCTACCTGCTCCCAATTGAAAATTATCACTTGTTACTGTAATAAGTTAACCAAATGTTATCCTATGGGAGAGGTAGGCCTTTTAGAAGTGAAAAATGAATGAGTTTTCACTTCTAGGACAAGTAAAAGTGGAAAGTGCATATCCAACTTTGTAAATTCACTGCACCTTGCACCTTGCTCTCTGGGCTGTTTAGAGTATACCCTAAGTGTGACATATATGTATTAAAAAGGAAGGTTTAGGCCTGGCAAAAGGTTTATTTTGCCAGTTCGAAATGTCAGTTTAAAACTGCACACACAGGCTGGAATGGCAGACTTGAGACATGTTTAAAAGGCTACTTAATCAGGTGTCCCAATTAGTCCTGCAGGCCTACTAGTAGGCCTACTAGTAGTGTTTAATTTACAGGTTCTGGGCACAGGTAGTACCACTTTACTAGGGACTTAGAAGTAAACAAAAAATGCCAATTGGGCGGAAGCCAATGTTACCATGTTTAAAGGAGAGAGCACAGCACTGGTCAGCAGTGGTAAAGTGTGCAGAGTCCTAAGGCCAGCAAAAAAAAATTCAGCAAAAACAGGAGAATGGAAACCAAAAAGTGGGGAAAACCACTCCAAGGATGTCAGGTCCAACAGTTTCTGTTAACAGATCTCTTAATTCTGTAAAGTACCTGGGTTTTAATGATTGTTTGAATGCATCTCTGCTTCCCCACAACTTTTCTTCTTCGTGATTATGTCTCTGTACTGTACTGTCTGCACAAGCATCTAAAATGCCCATTTTCTGGCCATTGACAATTTGAGTGTACAACTGCAATTTGCTCTTCCATATCAATTATGCCATAATTGCCCAAACATTGGTGGTTGGCTGTGCCCTTTCGCTTCTACTTTCACGTTCTTTGCTTTATGTACAAAGGCATTATTGCGTTTACACACCCGTATTTCCTTGTTCTCTGGTATTGCTTTTCACGTCACCTAAACGTTTAAGCAGTTTAATCTCATATCTCCACCACTTCCCCCATGTGCCTTTTTACCTTTTTGTTCCTTCTTTCTTTTAGTACCTAAATTGTAATTCATACACACTGTACACGCAACAGTAGCAAATCTCTGTTTATTTATTTTAACAGAACAATGGACTGTATATAGCTTCCATCCCATTCTCATCAATAAAGAATGCATATACATTGCTGATGCAGGGTTTCGGCAACTGTCAGCATTATCACCAACTTCTGGATGAATCATGAATCAAGAGAGGAGCAAGATTGCGTACTTGGTGCAGTCTTAGAGGTAGACCAGAGTGGCCCATATGTTGATGCAAATGTTTATGGTCATGAGCTACCCACTCTTCTGTCAGAACAGTGGAAATACCAGAGTTACCTCTCTCAGGAAAGACAATACAAGTAGTTGAGCTACAAACAGACAGCTTTTAAATCCAATTTTAGAAGAAGTTCCAGTAAAAATAGGAACATTCGAGGAAAAACAATGATTTATTGTATGCGTTACAAGCCCAGTAAATCTGTTAGGGAGAGATCTGTTAAGCAAGTTAAATTGTACAATATATTGCACTCTGGACGGTGTTGCTTTCCAAACCCATGATGAGAATGTGGCTTTTAAAATGATCAGACAAAATGCTAAAGTAGGAATATTCCCTTTACTGACCATTACTGACCATTTCCGAATTGCCTGAAGACCTAGGAGACACAGTCAATGCAGAAGTTTGGGACTTCACAGGAAAAGATTGGACTTATAAAATATATAGAACCAGTCCAAATCAGAGTAAAGCCTAATGCTGTTTACTCCATTACACCATCCTATCATTTGACTCCAGAGACTATTGCAGGAATAAAACCAGTCATTGAAGACATGCTACAGAAAGGCATATTGAGGAAGTTGATTGGAGGCCCATGTAATTCTCCTACTATGGGTTTACAGAAGCCCAACTGTAAATATAGAATCTTCCAAGACCTGAGGCGAATTAATGAAATTGTAGTGCCCTGGTGTCCGTTGGTACCGAATCCTGCCACTGTGCTTTTCCAAATTCCCTGTACTGCAGAATGGTTTACTGTCATTGATCTCTGTCAGGTTTTCTTTTCAGTGCCCTGGCAGGAAGATAGCCAGCATTTGTTTGCCTTTACATTCCAGCAGAAGAGAATAGCTTGGTGTAGTGCCCCTAAAGTTTATACAGAGAGCCCGTCTGTCTTTAATCAGATCCTAAAAAGAAATCTAGAATCTCTGCAAATGCCATGTGAGTCTACCCTTGTTCAATACATAGATGACCCACTTGTGGCATCAGAAACACGCGATCCAGGCAGATGTAACACCATTGCACTGCTGAATCACCTGGCGGAGAACATACACCAAGTGTCTCTAGGGAAACTGCAGTACTGTCAAAAAGAGTTTCAATATCTGGGACACATAATTCTGAAAGGAGTTAGGAAGATGTCACCAGAGAGAGTGGGAGCTGTCTTACAGATTAATCCACTACGAACACAAAAGTAAGTCAGGATATTTTTGGGAATGGTTGGCTACTGTAGGCAGTGGATACCCAACTTTTCCGTGATGGCAAAACCTCTACTGAGAATGGCAGATTGAGATGTATCTGATCTGCTTCCATGGGGCAACAAATGTATAAATGCGTTCCTAGATCTGAAAGAGAAATTGCGTCGCGCCCCGGCACAACGAATGCCTGATTATACTGAAGCATTTGCATTGTTTTGCAAAGAGAAGGATGGGTTCGCTCTTTCAGTTTTGACACAGACTCACAGCGGAGTCTGAAGACATGTGGCTTATTTTTCTACCACACTTGATCCTGTAGTGGCTGGTTTTCCTGGCTGCCTTAAAGTAATGGCCGCAGTGAGTGTTAGTCTGGAAAAGAGCGCAAACATAGTGATGGGACACCCTTAAACTGTCATGGTCCTGCACTTTGTGGAGTTATTATTGACTAAAATGAAGACACAACATCTTACTCATAATAGATTAAATTGCTTTGAACCAAATCTATTGGCCTCTGAACATGTTGTTATAAAGCGTTGTAATGTGCTAAATCCATCAACACTACTGCCTGTGACTGACCAAAATTAAAAAAGTGAATAATTCGATCATGATTGCCTCAGTGTCACAGATATATGCACTAAACCCAGACCTGATATCAAGAATGAACCACTAAATGATCCCAACCATGTCCTATTTGTAGATGGTTCATGTGTAAGCGGAAATGATGGCACATTAAGAGCAGCATCTGCAGTGTGCTCCATAAATGATGTGATAGAAGCCTCCTGGCTTCAGTCTGTTATCTGCGCACAAGTTGCTGAGTTAATTTCCCTTACCAGAGCTTGCAGTTTAACTGCACAAATGAGAGGCACCATATTTCATGACAGCCAAGATGGGTTTGGTGTGGTACATGGCTTTGGGCAATTATGGTTGCAGCAAGGTTTCCTTACTTCCAAAGGTACCACAATCTGGAATAGACATCATGTTAAAAATTAGCTTGAAACACTTCAGTTGCCTAGCGAAATTGAGGTAGTGAAATGTCCAGGCCATCAAACTGGCAGCGGGTACATTGCCATGGGTAACAAATACGCTGACTCAGTAGCTAGGTATAGGCACTGTTAGCCTGTACATTTAATGCATTTATTTCACATGCAAATCTGAGGAAGAAAGCTCTTTTGCAATGGAAATGGAAACCACTGATACTTGGGTGGAGTTGAAAAAAGTACAGAAAAATTTGTCTGAAATAGAACAGAATGGGTGGCTCAGATCAGGATGTGTGAACAACATAAATGACATATGGATGTCAGCAGACGGAAGGCCAGAGTTGCATGATAGTTTGTTGTATCCAATGACACGTCAATATCATGGGTAAACACACCTAGGAAGAGATGTCATGGTGAGAACATTTTGACAGAGTTGGTCCAACCCCAGGTTCCAAATGATTGCTGATAAAAGCTGCTGAAGCTGTGTTACATGTCAACAGTTAAATGCACGGAGAAAAAGACAATTCATAAGCACACACATAGGGAGATCAAGTGGTCACTTTAACAGAATACAGATTAATTTTATCAAGCCGCCTGTGTATAACGAGTTGAGATATATCCTGGTGATTTTCTGTATTTTCTCGAGATGGATGGAAGCCTACCCAAGGAGGGGAATCCGACTTCTGACTGTAGCTAAATTGTTATTACTTGAGCTTATCCCAAGGTTCAGGATGCCGGTCCTTCTTGAGTCAGAGAGAGGAACATACTTCAACAATGAGGTGATGAACATGTTACGTGATGCTCTACAAATTAAACAAAAGCTACACTGCAGTTACAGACCAGAAGCATCCGGCATGGTTGAACAAATGAATAGAACCATCAAGTCTAGATTGGCGAAGGGTTGTGGTTCAACTTCCCTCAAAGAAGATCATCTACTAATCCTCTACAACAAGTTATTCAAATACTGACTCTGAACAACGTTTTACATTAGAAATAAGTGTAAATGTATTATGGGTATGGCTTTCGTGATAACAGTTATATTGACCTGGTCAGTGTGACTGCTCTCCCCCATGCAGCTCCACCACTAAGTCCTGCCCCCTGAGCTTGGTTACAGGGTGTTTGAGGCCCTCCTCCACCTGCAGGCCCTGCCTGCGGCTCATCCCTGGTGGTCCAGTGGTAGAGCACTCTGCTCTTCTGCTGTTCTGCCTCTCTTGGCTTTTTTCTCTGTGCCCTCTTTTCTCTTTTTTCTCTGTGCTCTCTTTTTCTCTTTTCTCTCTTTTTTCTCTTTTCTCTCTTCTCTCTCTTTTCTCTCTTTTGCATCACGCTCCCCGAGTTTTGTCCCCACTGCTGCTGCCCCTGTGGCCTCTTCCCCCTCCAGTGTGTCCTTCCCGCTCCCTCCTCCCAGCTGATCACCCTCCCCATGACCCCTACTTAATGGCGGCCGCTATGCGGCCGTGCCACTGGCACCGAATGTGCACCAAAGGCAAGCCTGTCTCTGCTCGTCCGCGACCTGACCAGCGCCAGGGACCCTGGTCTTCTGACCTGCCTATGCTACGACTACAGCACGCTCCACGCTCTCAGCCCCAGACGAAGCAACAACTGCCAGCTCTCGACACCGAACAACCCCCAAGGCCCTCTCTCCTGTCCACACTGCCGCCGCACCTTCAGCCACCTCTGTACACCAGCAGCAGCCTCCAGCTCCCCGAACATCACCGCCCACAAACCACTCAACTGCATCCTCCTCAAAGTACGCTCCCTACAGAAGCATGCCACATAAATCTGGGATCTCCTCAACTCCGACTCACCCAATGTCACCTTCCTCACAGAAACCTGGACCAGCGCCATCTCTGCACCTGACATCACCACTGCCATTCCTGATGGATACAAGATCCTGCGATAGGACCAACCCACCTGCCTGGGAGGAGGCATGGCCATCGTCCACAAAAGCACCCTCCGCGTGACGGCCACCACCCGGACAACACAACGACCCTCATGGAGCACCTCCACTTCCAGATACAGACCAACCCTCAAACGACTGTCAGCGGAACCCTCATCTAAAGGCCGCCAGGCTCCCAGGCACCTTTCACCAATACCTAAACTTTCACCTGGACAACCCCGATGACCCAAACACCGCCTCTCTCCTGGAGAACCTTGCCAACATAGGACTCAAACAACTAGTCACTGCACCCACGCACACAGCGGGACACACACTCAACCTCATCTTCGCCGAAGGAAACAGCATCTCCTACAGCCACACCATGGAACTCCTCTGGACAGATCACCACTGCATCCACTTCTCCTTCAAAAAACCCACCGTACACAAGCACACCCACCGCCTCCCCCGTAGAAGCTGGAACAAACTCACTGAAGACCAACTCACCTCCGCCCTCATCAGCACCCCACCTCCAACTACGCTAGATGCCAACACCGCAGCATGAAACCTCCACCGCTGGATCACGATCTGGGCAGACAGACTCCCCCCCAAGAAAGCCACAGGAAGACACATCAAGAAAACAAGTTGGTACACCCCTGCGCTCCAAGAATCCCAAAGCTCCTGCTGGTGACTCAAAAAGACATGGAGGAACAACAAAACCCCGGAAACATGTGTCACCTACAAAGCAGCCACCACTGCACACCACCATCTAATCAAATGCACAAGGAAGAAATCCATCCTAGCCAGAATCCTCACCAACGCCCACAATACCAAAGAACTCCTCTCCATCATCAAGGAATCCTCCAAACTCTGCAGCAAAACAACAGACGTCCCACCCTCCCAAGACCTCTGCAATAGACTCAGCACCTTCTTCCACCTTAAGATCAAGATGATCTACCACAACTTTGAAAACCATGACCTCCACACTGTTCCTGCTCCCCCTCCAAGCAACTCCACCCAACAAATCCTGCTGAATTGGACCCTGCACACGACAGAAGACACCTTAAGGACCATGAAAAGCTTCCACTTCGGGGTGCCCTCAGACCCCTGCCCACCCCACATCTTTCACAGAGCTGCCTTGGCCATCGTACCCAAACTACATCAGACGATCAAATGCTCCCTCAAGACCACCACCTTCCCTGACGACTGTAAACATGCCGTGGTCAACCCCCTCCTGAAGAAACCCGACGGACCTCAAAAACTTCAGGCCCATCTCCCTGCTTCCATTCGCAGCCAAAGTCATCAAAAAGGTTGTAATCACCAAGATAGCAAACTTCATCGATGCTAACAACATCCTGGACATCTCCCAATCCGGATTCTGCAGCAAACGTAGCACTGAGACTGCCCTACTCGCTGCCACCGACGACATGCGCTCCCTCCTCGACCGGGGTGAAATGGCAGCCCTCATCCTCCTGGACCTCTCAGCTGCTTTCGACACTGTCTCACACCGCACTCTAGCTACAAGACTCCATGATGTCGACATCCGCGACAAGGCCCTCGACTGGCTATGCTCATTTCTCGCCGGCAGAACCCTGCGAGTCAGACTCCTGCCCTACCTCTCGGAACTGACAGAGAATAACTGTGGAGTGCACCAGGGTTTCTCCCTCAGCCCCACCCTCTTCCACATCTACATGGCCCCCCTTGCAACCATCGTCAGGAACCACAGGCTCAAGATCGTCACTTATGCCGACAACATCCAGCTTATCCTCTCTCTCACCAATGAACCCAACATCACCAAACACAACTTTCTGGTTAAAGAACAGCTGCCTGAAACTCAACTGTGAGAAAACAGAAGTCCTTATCCTGGGCTCCACCCCCTCCACATGGGTCGACTCCTCGTGGCACCCTGACCTAGGAAATCCCCCACCCGACAGACCACGCACGAAACCTCAGCATCATACTGGACTCATCTCTCACAATGAACTGCCAGATCAGCGCCGTATCCTCAACCTGCTTCAACACCATCCGCATGCTTCGAAAGATGTTCAGATGGATCCCATCCGAATCCAGAAAAACTGTCACGCATGCCCTCATCAGTAGCAGACTAGACTACGGCAATGTGCTCTACACCAGAATCAACAAAAAAATCCTCGCAAACTCCAGCCCATACTGAACTCCGCAGCCAGACTGATCCTCGACATCCCCCATCGCAACCACATCACCCAACACCTCTGCGATCTCCACTGGCTCCCACATGAAGTAGAATTACCTTCAAGCTCCACACCCTCGCATACAAGGCCCTGCACAACACCAGACCAACAAACCTGAACAGCCGCATCTCCTTCCACATACGCAAAAGACACCTCCAATCAACCGACCACTCTCTAGCCACTGTCCCATGCATCTACAGGACCAGAATGGGAGGCCCCAGCACTCAATGGAGCTACCCCACCCCGCCCCCCTAGCGCCTTGAGACCCTCACGGGTGAGTAGTTGCGCTTTACAAACCCTGATTGATTGACAGAATGATTTTAATAGTACCAATTAGGGTTTTACCTAACTCCTGATTCAGAGCCACAAAGGACAAATATCACTAATACACATGCATACAATATAAGGAATAGCTTATTCACTAAAACATTTATGAGTAACAAGAAAAATGAATATTCTACTAATGTATATTCTAAGCTAGTTCAAGAAACACTAATGCAATGGATACCAAAGAGTGCTATGTTTGGGCACACTTACCTGCTTCTGCTTCTGAGGAAGTTCCATACTATCACATACCTTTGTCTTATGCAGTATCCTGTAGTATTTTGCTTTCACTAGTTTATAGACTAGGACATTTAGAATACAAATATTCTAATTAGGATTTCGTACTATCTAGAGTGCCTTTAATAGAAAGCTTAAATTTACATACGTAAGCAAAAATGATGGACACAGCTAAGAATTATTTCTTCCAGCATACACCTGTAGATAGTGTAAAAGCTCACAACAACAATCTAACATGTTTAATGCGACCTGTAGAAAAGGCATATATAATGGCTTTAGAAGAAAGATACATGAACATGACAAAAGCTAAAGACAGAAAGGGAGACGTCTTAGAGAATGTATGGAAGAAAGAAGAAAACAAATTCAGAAGGAAGATGGTTTACCCTAAACTTAAACTAGACAGCTGACAGAAAGGGAAGGTTTGCTTTTACAAAAGGAGAGCACTAAAAAGTACAAGACATGTAGGATCAGTAGTTGTGAACACACAATTGAACTGACAGGAGGATCATGGCAAATATTGCAGGGAGATGAAAATGCAATTCCAGGGGTTTATTACATTTGTGGACAAAACACTTATTTCTTGTTACCTGCAGATTGGGAGGGAACTTGCTATTTAGGCATACTAATTCCAAAGATGTACCAAGTTACAAGCTTAGATGCATTAACACTAACACCAGCACACAGACAGAAACTTAGGGGCTCATTACGATGACTGGCGGATGCACCTCCGTGATGCTGGCGGTGGGAGAAAGCGCTGTTTTCCGCCCGTGAGCAGCGGTGCACCCGTCCGCCATATTACAATGGTCAAACTCAGCCCATTGCCCGTCCGCCGCGGTGCTACGTGCACCGCCATCCAGACGTGCCTGCCACCGCGGTGGAGGCAACCAATCCAGAGCCACAGGCGTGCGGAATGACGTCCCTCCCTCCGTATAAATTAGGATGCGCGAAACAGTCAGGCCCACCACCGCAGAGAAACCGGCCATTGTGAGCATACGGAACCACCACAGCGGAGCGCCCAATTGATACCCGGAGCCGACCGCCATGGACCCGGCACTACACGTCTTCCCGGCGCTGTACATGATACACCTCCAGCAAGCCATGGACCGTGGCGGACGCCGCCGCAGGTACGCGATCACACAACTCTGCACACAAACACAACCCACAACTCCATGGCTGATGGAAGGTTCCTGTCCCCACCAGACACCCTGGTGGGGACAGGAACACAACCACAGGTGTAGCCACACATGTCCCACCTGCCACAAGGCCACTCCTCCACACCCATGCCACCATGTCCGCGACCCGGAAATAATGCCCAGTACACGTGACCGCAGCGGAGCATCCGCAGCGATGGCTATGCTGCAGGGCTTCCGCCGTATCTCACATTCATTACTGTTAGCGACCGCGGCGGACGGAGATAGCGGAACGTAGCGCTATGGCATCGGGGATATCATAATCGCATTGGCGGTCACTCCGCGTGTCTGGCGGCGGGTTGTTGTGTTTCCGCTATGTTACCGCCCGTCGCGGTTGCATTTTCACTTTCTCTGCCCTCTTCGGGCGGTTTTTGGATGCCTCCTACCGCCGCGGACGGAATATTTTGGCGGTTGATCCTAATAGGGTCGGCGGGGTTTCCGCGGTACCTGCGGACGGTGATTTTCCGCTACCATGGCGGTCGGTTGTTTTTCCGTCCGCCATCGTAATGACCCTCTTAGCCCAGGGAAAGGAACTGGTTTAGTGAGAGATATATTGGGAGCTGGGATACCACCTGTAGGAGTCATCCTGAAAGATGAAAAGATCAGAAAGTTAGCAACTGTAGTTGACAAAATGGCAACAGCACATCTGGAGATTTACTCTTAATAAATACTGAACTAATTGCTATAAGGTCCATGGTTTTGCAGGACCATCTTGCTTTAAACGTATTACTCGCAGGGAAGGGAGGAGTCTGCCACATGCTGAAATTAACTCACTGCTGTGCATACATACTAGACGAAAGCAAGGAAATAAAAAGTTATGCCAAGAACATTTCAGGTGTGGAACCCAAATTACATGAATTGGAAACACCAAGGGGTCTATTACGATGGCGGTAGGATTCCCACCGCCGGGCCGGCGGTGGTGCCCGCCGGACCGGCGGTGGACATCCGCCCGCGATCGCGACCAAGAAAACCGCCGGTCAAATTAGGATGGCAGTGGTGACCGCGGCGGTGGGAAATCCCGACTGCCGCTTTTCCGCCGGTTACCATCCGCACTCCTGCCTGGCGTATGGAGCAGGACCGGGATAATGGTGGCGGTGCAGAGCAGGCTCCGCCGGCAGGATTATGATGCTGGCGTTAGCCAGCCTTTCCTCAGCGGTCAAACCGCCATGGATAGGCATGCAGAGATTGTCTTCCGGGGACCCGTTGCGGGCCCCCAAAGTGTTGAGGGGGTGCACTGGGGGGGTACCCATGGTCCCCCCCTTCATTTCCCTGTACCAGGTGGCAGGCACTGTGCAGTGCCTGCCACGCAGTGCAGGGAAATGCAGGACATGCTCCTTTCGGCATCGCAGCGGTGCTGCGGGCAGCAGCAACCGCCGCAATGTTAAGGCCTGCGATCCGACCATCGCGGTCGGATTTCGACCGTGGGTCATCGTAATTCGACCGGCGGTGATGTCGCGGTCCATGCGGGCGGTCTTTTCCCGCTACCATGGCAGTCGGGGAAGTTTTCCGACCGACATCGTAATAGGCCCCTAAGTTTGTATGAAAATTTTAGGAAAGGGCTGAGCAACATTGGAAATTGGTTTTCAATAGCCAGGAAAGGTATACTGAAAGCGATATTAATGCCAATATTAATAGTAGGACTTTGTCTAATATTTCTTTACGTTCTATTGCTGAGTTGTAAATATTTCATTCGCAAATAACAGGAAAATTTCTAGAAGAAAAAGTATGAGAGGGACATGGGATTACGTGATATTATGAATGAAGACTATATGAAGTCACTACAATTTAGGGGGGTCAAAAGAAAAAGACGAGGCACATCTGAGGACGAAAAAGCTTTCTAGAATTGAATTTGCAAGTGAAACAAAACTGTGCAATGATTTAAAAATCATCAGAAGGGAAGGATTGTGAGAAATAAATTATAAAATCAAATTTCGACTTGCACACCATATTAGAATTTCACCTTAGAATGCATTTAAACCTTTGCTGAAATAATTTTGCAAAGAAAAATAGCTCATAGGAAAATGTGCCTGCTTTACACTTGTTAGAATCACTTTAGAATGAATTTAAACTCTGCTAAAAAAATTCATATGTAAATCATACGTAGGGGATATGTGCTTGCTTTAAACTTGTAGGAAAAAAATGTTGTAGGCTATCATTTATAATGCGCTTCTGTAACTAGGCCCAAACAATTTTTCTTTAGACTCTTGCACACAGTCAAATAGACATTTATTTAAAATATTTTGCCTAGCACCAGCATCCTACTAAAGAATGTGCTGACTTCAAGATTATGGGCCTCAGTAGGGTGGCAGACGTTATGGGGACTGCCCGCCTACAAAGCAGCGGTCCCACACGCCAAATTACAATGCGAACGCCACCACGGCAGTCGCAATGTCTATTCATTGCATTGCCGCCGGTGCTGCAGTCTGCAGCACCCAACGTGGATCTCTGACAAAAAAATTCAAGTACCAAAATATCGAGATACAAAAATGTTGGGACATAAGTATCGTTGTCAAAAATATCGACCTCCTATCTTCATAATGGTAAGTACAAAAATAGCGAAAAAAAATATCGTTGTTAAAAATATCGAAGTACAAAATATCGTTTTTTATATGTATCAAAAATAATGTAAAATAAATTAAATAATACATTTAACTATATTAGATTTATTTGTACATCTTAACAATTATAAGTAATAAATTTAAGTTAAAAATAAATTAAACATACATATATAAAATGTATTATAAATATATTTACTTAAAAATAATTAATAAATAATAATTTTAATTAATTATAAAATGTAACAAATATATTAAAAATTATAAATAAATATATATATATACATATGCCTGTAACATAAAAATTATTTTTTTAAATTATATTATAAATTAAAATATTAAAATATTTTTTTAATCTACATTTTACACTACATTGAGTGCAAAAGTAGGGAAAGTGTTGGATAGTGTAGGGGAAAAAATTACAATTCCCCCTCCAGTGAGTGCAACAGTAGGGAAAGTGTTGGACAGCGGAGAGGAATAATTTACTATTCGCACTCCAATGAGTGCAACAGTAGGGAAAGTGTTGGATAGTGGAGGGGAAAAAATTACTATTCCCACTCCAGCAAGTGCAACAGTAGGGAAAATGTTGGATAGCGGAGGGATAAAAATTACTATTCCCACTCCAGAGAGTGCAACAGTTGGGAAAGTGTTGGATAGCGTAGGGGTAAAAATAACTATTCCCACTCCAGTGAGTGCAACAGTAGGGAAAGTGTTGGATAGCGGAGGGGAATAATTTACTATTCCCACTCCAGTAAGTGCAACAGTAGGGAAAGTGTTGGATAGCGGAGGGATAAAAATTACTATTCCCACTCCAACGAGTGCAACAGTAGGGAAAGTGTTGGATAGCAAAGAGGAATAATTTACTATTCCCACTCCAACGAGTGCAACAGTAGGGAAAGTGTTGGATAGCGGAGGGGATAAAATTACTATTCCCACTCCAGGGAGTGCAACAGTAGGGAAAGTGTTGGATAGCAGAGGGGAATAATTTACTATTCCCACTCCTATGAGTGCAACAGTAGGGAAAGTGTTGGATAGCGGAGAGGATACAATTAATATATTCCCACTCCTGAGAGTGCAACAGTAGGGAAAGTGTTGGATAGCGGAGGGGTAAAAATTACTATTCCCACTCCAGCGAGTGCAAAAGTAGAGAAAGTGCTGGATAGTGGAGAGGAATAATTTACTATTCTCACTCCAACGAGTGCAACAGTAGGGAAAGTGCTGGATAGTGGAGGGGATAAAATTACTATTCCCACTCCAGCGAATGCAACAGTAGGGAAAGTGTTGGATAGCGGAGGGGAATAATTTACTATTCCCACTCCAACAAGTGCAACAGTTTGAAAGTGTTTTCTATAGCGGAGGGGATGAAATTACTATTCCCACTCCTGTGAGTGCAACAGTAGAGAAAGTGTTGGATAGCGGAGGGGCAAAAATTACTCTTCCCACTCCAACAAGTGCAACAGTAGGGAAAGTGTTGGATAGTGGAGGGGTAGAAATTACTATTCCCACTCCAGTGAGTTCAACAGTAGGGAAAGTGTTGGATAGTGTAGGGGTATGAATTACTATTCCCACTCCTGCAAATGCAGCAGTAGGGAAAGTGTTGGATAGCGGAGGGGTGAACATTACTATTGCCACTCCAGTGAGTGCAACAGTAGGGAAAGTGTTGGATAGTGTAGGGGTTTAAATTACTATTCCCACTCCAGCGAATGCAGCAGTAGGGAAAGTGTTGGATAGCGGAGGGGTAAAAATTACTATTCCCACTAAATAAAATTCAAATTTAAAAACAAACAAAATATCATCTACAATACAAAATATAATTAAAAAAGCCAAAAACAAAACATATATAAAAATATAAAACATAGAAACATATTATAATGTAGAAAAAATCTAAAATTTACATAAAAAATTAATTTTATTAATTTAACAAAAAATTATTTTGTAATAGAAATTAATTTTAATCAAAAAAAATATTTATTACATAAATGTAATATTTTTTTTTCTACCCTATAACACCACACAATTTACAACACACATCTAAATTAAAAACTAAGGGGCCGATTCCGGCCGGAAATCTCTCCGACCGAGCCGGAGCCGGAGAGAATTCCAACCGAATCGGACCCTAGCAGTCCGACCGGACGAGTACGATGCGCACGCATGCCATCGGACTCGAGTCGGTCGGACTCCCATTGAAGTCAATGGGAGCCTGTCGTACAACGCGTACGCGGGCTCCCATTGACTCAATGGGTGCGTGGCGGACAAGGCGCCCCTACAGCGTGTACGCGTCCATGCGCATCGCGGCGTACATGCACAGGTAGGGGGACCCATGGGTCCCCCTGTGTGCGACTCACGCACCTACGCGTACAGGGGTCCGACGCGGACCCCCAAAGTCCGGCTCCGACATCTTTTCGAGCCGGACGGCGCGAGTCGGTCGGACTGCTCGCGGCGCGCATCGTACTTACCCGGCTGGGAAACGTCTCCATAGCGCGGTGCGGGTCGTGTCCATGCGAGTCGGTCGGAGCGTGTTGAAGCCGCGTTCGAGTCGGTCGGAGATTTCGCGGGTGCCTGCATCGTACTCGCTCGGCCGGACCCGCGTCCGATTCGGTCGGGAAACATGGCTCCGAATCGGATCCGGTAAATCTGAATCCGATTCGGAGCACTACCGGCCGAGATCGGAATCGGCCCCAAAGTGTACCTCCATAATTAACACAAATAATTATCAATTAAACAATTATTAATAATTAAAAAACATTTAAAAAAGAAAAAGTATTGTACTAACCAAACGTTACAGCTATAGAACCTAAATCCCCAAACACAAAAAAATAAACAATTACCAAAAATATTTATCAATTAATAAAATAATATTAATGATCAAATAATGATTAATTAATTTAAACTAAATTACTTTTCACCCTCTACCCCAATAAACACCAAAACACACACCTAAAAATATTTACACAATTTCCATAACTATTTTTAGAATAATAAATTAATATCAATTAACAACAAATCATTAAATAATTTTAAAAAATGTACTTCCCACCATTTACCACTATAAACCCCACAACTCACACATCAAAATAATTACACAATTGCCATATTTAATTTTTAATTAATTAATTAGCATTAATTAACAAATAATTAATTAATTATAAATAAATTACCTCCCACCATATTCCCCTATAAATGCTACCACCAATTTCTTAAAACTTGACACAATTAACATAATTAATTAACAATTAATTAATTAATTAATATAATTTAACAAGCAAAATATAAATAAATATTAATAAATAAATTCACAAAACACTATAAAATAAAATTAAATAAATAATTTATTAAAAATATTAATCAATGTATTAAAATTAAATTACTTCCCACCCTACTCCCCTATCAACGCACAAACCGCTCCTAAAAAAAATAACACAATTAACATAATTACCAATTAATTAATAATTAACAACCAATTAATAAATAATTAATAATAAATATATTCCCACAATTAACACTATAAAATCAAAATTACATAAATACTAATAAATAAAAATTAATATTCAATTTATTATAATTAAATTACTTCCCACCCTATTCCCCTATAAACCCACAACCCGCTATGGAACTAAAACAAAAAATTTATTTAAAATAAAATTAATAACTTCTAAAAATTTAGCACATATATTAAAAAATAAATGCAATACTGTGGGGCCGATTCTGATGCGGGTTGGAAAAGCTTCCCGACCGAATCGGTTGGGAAATGGTGTTCGACCCACTTTGATCGGGAAAGTCCGACCGGCGGAGTAGGATGCATCCGGATGCTTCCAGATACGATTTGGTTGAACTCCCATTGACTTCAATGGGAACATTTGTTCCTAACCGCATCAGAATTGGGCCCTCGGTCGGGAAGACACGTTCCCGATCCGATTTGGAAGGAGCAAATGCCGTTAGGAGGCCTTCCTAACCGCATCAGAATCAGGCCCTCGGTCGGGAAGCTTTTCCAACCCGCATCAGAATCGGGCCCTTTATTTTTGCAAGCGATATTAATGACTTCGATATTTTTGAAAACGATATTTCTTACCTTAAGGTCGATATTCTTGACCACGATATTCTTACAGTCGATATTTCTGTATCTCGATATTCTGCACTCGATATTAGTGCAAGTCGACATTTCCAACTCGATATTCTGACTCTTTACCCTCGCCGTAGTACAATGTTATGTTATGTTATGTTATGTTATATGGGAATTTATGTAAGCGCACGTTCACCTACAGGTCTCTTGGCGCTGATGAGTTTGAGCAGAAGAAGAGAAGGAGAGCAGATAGAGAATCAGTTAGTTATAGGCCAGAGAGAATAGCGAGGTTTTTAGAGATTTCCTAAACCGCATGTAGTCAGCCTCCAGCCTAATAGAAGTGGGTAGTGAATTCCAGAACTTCGGGCCCAGATAGGAAAACCGGGTCCCTCCAATGCGTTTCCGTCTAAATCTGGGCACCGTCAAAAGATTCAGGTGTCTTGATCTCAGATTACGTTGAGGCAAGTGCTTACTGATGCATGATAGGATGAAACTAGGACGGGTTTCTTGAGTGGCTTTAAAAAGGATACAGCCAATCTTAAACATCACACGCTGCTCCATTGGAAGCCAGTGGAGGTCTTTAAGTAGCAGGTTAATGTGACATCTTCTATCCTTAAGATGGATGATTCTAGCAGCTTGATTCTGAATCATCTGGAGATGATGTCTCAGATATAATGGGATGCCAAGGTAGAGGGCATTTCCATAATCTAATTTAGAGAGAATAAGGGCAATCACAATTTGAATACTGGCCTCTTTACTAAAAAAGCGTCTGATCTTGCGCAGTTCACGAAGTTGGACAAAACAGGCCGAAGTAACTGCGCTGACTTGGGCGCTCATAGAGAGGTCAGAGTCAATGTGGAGACCCAGACTCTTAATTACTGGTTTGGGGATAGGGGCCGTCCCTAACTCAGGTGGCCAATAGGAAGGTGTCCAATGAGTAATTTTGTTGCTCGGGATGATTGTCTCTGTTTTTCCAGAGTTGAGCTTTAGTTAATTCTTATCCATCCAGGTTTTTACATACAACATAGAGCTCCTAACAAAATCTTTGCATTCGATGGAGTTCTCCAGAGTAAAGATCAGCTGCATGTCGTCGGCGTAGTTAAAGATCTTTACCCCCATCTGCCGGAGACTCGAGATTAGCGGACGTATGTAAATATTAAAGAGGATCGGCGAAAGGGAGGAGCCCTGTGGGACGCCACAGCTCATTTCAACAGTGTTGGATTTGTGGGGCGAGAGCCACACTGATTGTTTGCGGTTCTCTAAAAAGGACTCAAACCAATCCAATGCCGAGCCCCCAAGACCCGCTGCGGCAATACGGTCCAACAAAATTTTGTGGTTCACGGTGTCAAATGCCGCAGACAGGTCAAGGAGGATCAGAGCCTGAGTGCGGTCAATGTCAGCCTGTCCTTTAAGATCGTCCAGGACTGACATGATCACAGACTCAGTGGAATGCGCAGGGCGAAAACCTGCCTGGTGAGTATCCAGAAACTTGGATGCTTCTAAAAAAGAACTGAGGCAGGATGCCACATGAGTTTCCAGTAATTTTGCTGGAAACTGAAGCAATGACATAGGCCTGTAATTTTCCAACTTTTTTGGATCTAAACCCTGTTTTGTTTTAAGTGGAATAACTACTGCTTCCTTAAAAGCTGACGGTACAGTTCCCTGAGACAGGGAAAGATTGAGGAGCTCGAGAAAGGTATCAGGGAAGGCCTGATAGATTGCTTTCTTTATATTAATGGGGCATTCCTCCTTAGGGGAGCCAGATTTGATCTTCACTACCAATTTCAGAAAACACTCCCTATCTATCATGGGAAAGGTGTCGATAGAAGAAGGATTAGGAAGAACCACACTGTCTTCAAAATTGTTATTGTTGCAGACAATGGAGTTTTGAATTTGTTTTATTTTTTCCACAAAGAACGAGTTTAGATCATTACAAAATTCCTGAGTAGCCTTAACGGGTGGAGCCACGCGGCCCGGATTGGAAAGTTCTTTCACAATCCTGAAAATTTCCTTAGAGCTGTTATCAGAATTGAGTACTTTATTAGTGAAGAAAGCTCTTTTGGCCTCCACAATAGCTATTTTGTACTCATGTAATTTTGCTATATATTTCGTTCTAGCCTCTATAGAGTAAGATTTCCGCCATTTCCGTTCGGCTTGACGTACATGAAGTTTTAAAGCTTCCAACTCCTTTGTGAACCATTTGGATGCTTCGTGTTGCCTAGAGCAAGAGTTTTTAGTCTGAAGGGGGGCATGGATGTTGAATGCCTTCCTTTGCCAGTCAGTGATCTCTCTTTCCCTGCTGTCTAAGTCACCTTCAGAGGCAAACTGCTCGCAAGAAAGAGTATCCAGGAGTGCTTTCAGATCGACACGATTCCAATTCCTGAATGTGCTTCTAGAGTGGGATAGTTGTTTCAGAAGTGACAGGTTGTTCAATTTAAAACTAATAGTATAATGATCTGACCATACGCATGATTGAGTTACCAAGTTGTGTAGGGTAACATTAATAGACCACACTTGATCAAGAGTGTGGCCTCCGATGTGCGTAGGGGAATGAATATGTTGGGTGAGGTTAAGACTGGTGAGGGACTCCGTGAGTTCCATGGATGAAGTTCCCTCATCTACATCATTGGCCCAGTAGTTCAGATCACCTGCGACCAAAATTTTATCATAATCTGTGGTCAAAGACGCGATATGATTTGCTAGAGCTTTGGGGAAATCAGGTATTGATTTGGGGGGTCTATACAGTACCACACATAGAAGGGTGCTGTTGTGTAGGTCCAATTTAACTACTAGGGAATCAACTGAAGGCAATTCAAAGTGAGGCATAGTAGTAACGGATAGTTCTTTTTTAATAACGGCCGCCACTCCACCCCCTCTTTTCCCTAGTGGTCTATCAGTATGAAAGAGCGAATAGTTGTCAGGAAGGGCTGTTAAAATCTCAGGGGAGGATTCCTCCGTGAGCCAAGTTTTAGTCAAAAGGAGCAAGTCTGGAGAATCAGTAGTTAATATATTAAAGATTTCTAGTTGATGCCTGACCATAGATCGTGTGTTTAGATACATCACAATGAGGTCTTTGGCTAGCCGTTTATTCAGACTTATATTCGTAGCAGTTGTAGGCCGGGCTGCCGGGCTAAAAAGCTGTTCACCTATATTTGTGGTGTCGGTGTAAGGTCTAGGATTAGAATTTAAAAGCTCCAGGTTTTGCAATTTATATACCAGATGGGTTTCTACCGGTTGCACTTTTTTTGGTGCCATGTTTTTAAGACTAGCAGCTGAGTAGTAATATTTCTGGGCAGAGTAACATTCCCCATGCCCCGGCCTGGCGCGGACGGGCGCAGACGGGTATGCCTTAGGCGCGCCGCAGGCATGAATTTAAAGCCTGTTCCGGCGTCGAGAGCTCCGCCCCCTCCCAGCTGACGTCTAACCCTCCTATTGGGTAAGAGCCAATGCAGGGTGTGACCTAGTCACAAACCAAGAAACAACAGGATTCAGTAGGATTCAATAGGATTCAATACAGTTTAATACAATGAAATGACATGTTACATATCCCTGCACTACATTGCAGGCACCATGCGGTGCCTGCCCCATGGTGCTGGGATATGTAGGGGGCCACCATAGGCACCCCCCAAGGCCCATGTCTGAGGTCCAGGGGGTAAGGGGGGGCCACTATGGGCCACCAAGTCCATTTCTGCCTGCCTGCCCAAGGCGGGTTAACTGCTGCTGACAGGCAGGCCGAAAGGGATATCATTATCCCTCCGGCCGTGCCTAGCAGGCACCGCCGCCATTCTGTGGAAAGTGGGAGGTCCGACGAGCAGTCAGAATCATTCTGACTGTCGGACCTGTGACTGTCGGTCTTTCCGACCGCCACATATCCGCCGGCCATCCAAATGTGGTGGTCGGAAAACATGATTGTGATGGCGGTGGGACCGCCACATCGTAATCGGGCCCTATGTTCTTTTGCTTCATCACACCATATTAAATCATCCTGCTTTAACAATGAACTTTGCTGTGGATTCATGATGAATAGATTGTTAGAATGAAGAATAATTTATATATATTTTATGCGTGCTTTACCAGGACATTGTCAATAGATTTGTTTCATAGCATTTGACGAGCCCTTTGCATTCACAATGGGACATTAAACACAGCTAATAGACCAATATTTTCCTGCACGATGCCTGTGTGGCCCAAGACAAAAGCTCTTGATCGAACCAGGCAGCCAAAGGATCTGCTCTCCCAGAGCAGAACCAAGGATGCATTCTCCCCTAGACTCAACAACACACTCTGTTGGCTGGAGCGTGCATTCAGGGGTGTTAATTAGGACGAGCTTTCCAGGACAGGAAATGACAGCTATTGGCTTTTATTATTTTAGTTTAAAGTCCTCTGGCTAGTGGTGAGAGCAGAGTTAATGGGCAGAGGAAGGTGGAGTGGGACTAACCCAGAAGAAGTGCTTTAGAACAGATGGTAACTTGTGAATGCGTATATAAAATTGGGTTTTTACAAGGCTCACAGCTCATAGAAGAGCTGGGCTAAGACTGAGCAAACTGAGAACTATCAAATCGGTGCCATGCCGCTCTCCTAGTTGTCAATGGAAACAGAATAATTCTTCTTTCCCTCATTGTCTCACTTGGACTGTGAAATGTCTTTCACTTCTAATATTGAAAGTGGAAGTTGTTCAGGGAGGAAAACTAGAAGGTCAGAAAGATGCCTCAAAGTAGAAAGAATCTACGAAAAGTACTGTGTATGTATGGAGGGGTGAGGACAGCAGGGTAACACAAGGCAATCAGATTCCCTCTTGCACTGTTTAGGCAGCAACCTACCAAGCACTTCAAGTCTCACCCTTGCATGTGCAGGGTGTTCCACTAGCTGGGGTCTCTGAGCTGCCTACAACCAACTAGGGCTCACCTGACTGGTGCTCGTCTGGTTGGAGAGCCTTCAAGAGCCTGAAAGGGGCTTGATGCATAAACCCCTGCTCACCCCTAGCGGAATTTGTAGAATCTGGGCTTTTTGAAAATGTGAGTAGTTTCTGCTAAGGTTACCAGCTTTGATTGCCCTTCCATATACTTTCTCCTTAATGGGGTGCATTTGTTTAGCAGTAGACAATATTAAATACATTTTAAAAAATGGTGCATAGCTGCTGCCTTTGTCGTCAATTCCCATTCTTGCACTTTGCCTCCCTTTTACTCATTCAACAGCATTTCAGACGAATGGATGTTGCTGCATGGATTACCGGGCCGGGCCTTCTCTTATCACCCCTCTTTTTTGATGTATAGGCACACAGCATCACGCTGCTCCTGTGCCTAAGCTGATTAGTCCTGATTATATTTATAATTTGTATGGCTATCTCTCACATACCATCACCCATCACACCGCCAGGCACTGCGTCCATAACATGATAACGGCTCCCAGGTGGTCATCACAAGTGACATAACAGTACTTCCCATATAGGCTCAAAACAAAAACAACACCCTACCAACCCTACACCCCACACAGTGTAGTTTGCTATCAATGCTGGTAAGCACTTCAGAGCCCCACAAAGGGGTGATAAGGGCTATGCAAATGCCACAATACTATACATTATACTACAGTTAATGATATGAATACTTTTAAAGCTAGTTGAATTAAATCTTTCTTTAGTGTTTAGCTCTCACCGTTTCTGAAGGAAAACTCACGATGCCTGCGTGGAAGAGAGACGACCAGCGCCACATCTCGTACTGACCAGTGCACATGACATGTTTTATAATTCAACTGGGTGCTGTAAAAATCATTATTTTGTATCCATATAAGCAGCATCTATCTGCAAATGTTATATGAAAGCTATTACTGTCAATATTGCCCTAAGAAATTGAACTGCCAAAACCGCAGGAACAAGAAAGATGCATGAGCAGCTCCCCTTATTTTTGCCATTAATTCTCATAATGCAAATGAGGATCGACATATAATGGGACTGGGCTAATGAAGGCATTTCATTTCTACATCCTATTTAATGACTCGCAGTTTCCTCTGTTATCTTCATTGAAATGTTTTTGAGACTATGGGCCTGATTCTGATGCGGGTTGGAAAGCTTCCCGACCGAATCGGTTTGGAAATGGTTTCCGACCCACTCGGATCGGGAGAGTCCGACCAACGGAGTACGATGCATCCGGATGCTTCCAGATACGATATTGGGGCCGATTCCGATTCGGGCAGGAAATCTCTCGACCGAGCCGGACCCGGAGAGATTTCCGACCGAATCGGACCCTAGCAGCCCGACCGAACGAGTACGATGCGTACGCATGCTATCGGACTCGATTCGGTCGGACTCCCATTGAAGTCAATGGGAGCCGGTCGTACAACGCGTACACAGGCTCCCATTGACTCAATGAGTACGACGCGAACAAGGCGCCCCTACAGCGGGTACGCGTAGATGCGGGTCGCGCCGTACATGCACGTGTAGGGGGACCCATGGGTCCCCCTGTGTGCGACTCGCGCAGCTACGCGTGCAGGGGGTCCGACACGGACCCCGAAGTCCGGCTCCGACTGCTCTTTGGAGCCGGACGGCACGAGTCAGTCGGACTGCTCGAGGTGCGCATCGTACTTGCTCAGTCGGGGAACGTCTCCATTGCGCGGTGCAAATCGTGTCCGTGCGAGTCGGTCGGAGCGGTTGGGACCCGCGAACGAGTCGGTCGGTGATTTCGCGTACGCTCGCATCGTACTCACTCGCCCGGACGCATGCACGAATCGGTCGGAAAAGAGGCCTCCGAATCGGATCCGGTGAAGCCGAATCCGATTCGGTGCCCTACCGGCCGAGATCGGAATCGGCCCCTTAGTTGGACTCCCATTGACTTCAATGGGAGCATATGTTCCTAACCGCATCAGAATCAGGCCCTCAGTCGGGAAGCTTTTCCAACCCGCATCAGAATCGGGCCCTATGTCCAGCTGCCGCTCTGTACTCTTTGTGAGGGGGTAATGTCAGGACGATGCCTCTGTGAGCTTGACACTCTTTGCTGATAAGGGTTCTCATTCCAAGTTCTCAGTTATCTCTGAATGATTCCGGCCAGTATCTACCCATGAGTTAACAGGGATTATGAGTTGTTTCCCCTTAATGGGGAATAATATGAGAAACTGGTAATACTGGGAACAATTTCATGTTTTCCTACTTTCAGGGGAACCTACACATCCCTCCCCCATATATTTCCAAACTGACGTATCTGTCACCTTGCCCCTGGTTACAGAGAGAAGTGGTCTATAAGACTAAAATGACTTGTACATGAAAAGCAATAACCTTCAAGTGTTAATTAGAAAAAAAAGGAAAGAAAACCTTCCACACCCCTTAAATTCTAGTAGAACTTTCAGACTAAAGAAGAGTTAGGTGATTCAAGGCCTCTGATGCCGAAAAATCACTGTATATTATTCTCAGTAAACCACCATGGACTTCCAAAAGACAAGGGCTTGATGAACTCCCTAGAAGGAAGACTACTTCAGAGGCTCTCCCACATTTAACCATAAAAAAGGACGATGGAAGGGAGTAACAAGCCAGGTCCACAGTAATACGGAAGTGCATTAAACTTACAAGGTTATTGCCTCTATCCTGAAGGTATAGGCCTAAGAACCTCCCACCAGAGGAGGTGAGACCTTGATGAGGTCTGGTCATCCATGCTGTCCTGTGCACACAGAGAGTTCATTGACTTAGGGTGAGTCTCACCTGGAGGTAACATTGATGGCCCCAGATCTGTAGGCTCCCGTTGAGGTGCACGCCAAGGCGATGCTCCTCCAACGAAACCTTGCCTGGTTTAGATAGATACCTCGTGCATGCTTGCTTTAGGCTTTGGGGCAAGTGAGGGCATGCAAGAGACTTGTTCCTGGGACTCCTTGATTTGGGCCTGGATTCTCTTCTTTCTTCTACATATTTGCAAGCAGCCCATGGAGTCTCAAAGAAGGATATTGACTGAAAGAAAAACTTAATGGTGCAAATTTACTGAAACATTTCACTGACGTAAAGTCACTTACAGTGATGCAAAGGAGAGCAAAGTCTGGAAAGGCTATTTTCTTTCCAGCACAAAAGTTATTTTGCATTGGAAAGGTGTCATTCTCTTGGTGCAAGATGCACTATGCGCTGCTTTGCACCACTTTGCATAAAGGCGGCATTACATGGCTAGTACTTGGTAGTACAAAAGCATGCACACATAATTTTATAAGCAAAGCATGATCCACTAAGATAGTCAGACTGGGATTTGCTTAAAAAAGTAACACCTCCTTGAAGCTGGCACAAACATGGACAATTTTTTTAATTTCTCCAAACATTCCACATATTTTATGTATGCTGCACTGTACAGCACTCATCCAATGTGTGGAATGTTATAGAAATTGTCTAGGCATAAACCTTTTAACTGTTAGGGACTGTGTCCAGTCCAATACCTGTGCTAGATGTCATGCACACACCTTTGCAGCATGGTGCAAACGTTATATGTGCCTCTAAGCAACCTGATTAAGCACCAGTGCAGAGAATGATAGCAGCAGCAGGCTATTTTTAATATATTTGGTTCTGTGGTACTTTCTTCTTCATGTGCAACACAGTGTAGTAACTTTGGTTGCTGTGATGTGCTAAAATTAAGTAAATCTGCCCCAATGTTTTGCTGTGTTGAATAACATATAGCAGAGATTAATCACCTGGAGTTTCTGTTTGACCCTTTTGAGAGATTTATACTTGAGCTGCACAACTTTGGTATAATCCAAAAGATCATTATAGAGTGTGATTCGTGTCTAATGGCTAGCAGGTTCCTCAGTGATCTTAGAATCTTGTAATTGAAAATCCTCACACTCAATTTGGGTAACGGAGCACCTGAGGCAGGTTTTTAGATAAGGGCATTGTGGCCACGCTCTGTTATAAAGCAGGTTGATTGGCAATCTGCAGGACTTTGTCCTCTCAACCAATACTCTTGTAAGCATATCAAAGACCTGACTTCACATCCTTCTAGGAATCCCACAAGCCTCAATTTGTTACATCAAGTGTGGCCCTCCATGTCCTCCACGTGATCCAGAAAGTGCCATTAGCCAAGAAACTGAGGATTAGAGGTTTTTAAATGTGTCCTCCAATTCGGAGATGTGACCTCCTGCCTCTAACTCTGTCCATTGTATTCTGAAGATCTTGCCTCAATAAAGCCGCATCAAGGCCCACTTCTTGAATTCTGATTTCCATAGCTTTGCAGGATGTTTGAACACCCTGAATAATGATAAAATGACCTTTGTGATTGAAGGAACATCTGTCTGTGTCCTCCATGGTGTCAAATGAGGGCCCGGAAGCTGAGTCTCCTGATGGTTTATAGTTTGCAAGACCTTGGACCTCCGTTGGGGCACATCTGGTGTTACTTGGTAGAGATCCTTGCAGACCCTACCATCAATTCGGGATGAATAGCAATGTCCTCAGATACCCCACCTACAGATGCTTCTTCCATCCAGGGCACCCCAGAAAAGGGTCTCAAGACCAAAGTTCATCTCCTGATAAGGTTAGCTACTTTTCTCCATGCAGGACTGCCTCACAACTGCATTGCACTAGTGAAGCTGGTGAAAGCAGGGTACTGTCTGTGTCATACCCTCTATGTCTAGTCCAATGGTCCACTGCAGAAGGCCTCCTCTTCCATTACCATGTAACCACCACCGCCACCCAATGAAGTCTCGGTGACCTGCTCCTTCCCTGAAAGAAATTGCCATGCAGCATCTGTCGGGGAGAGCACGGCTTGACAGGATCTGGACTCAGCCTCTTGGGGCCCTAGCTATGATTGGCCACTTCAATTGATCTGGGACTCACCACAAGAAAAGTTTGGCGCTCTTCCGCACTTCATATCTGTGGAAAATATATTCTCAGATGGCAGTCCGGGCGCTGGGCCATCCAACCGTGTGCCCATCAGTTAGAGCCATGCCTCCCCAGTCCACTCCTCCTCACAACCGCCTACCTCCAGGGATTCAAAGAAGAGATCAGCACCAGCAGCCAAGCCACTATATCCAGGGCCAAGTGCCAATCCTCTGAACTGGTCTGGGGGGAAAAGCTCCACTTCCACTTCCAGTCCAGTCTGGAGTATGTGGTCCAACCCCTGACAGCAACTAATTATTACTGACCCACAACACTAGAGATATCGGACCATCCGCCATTATGGCTAGACTCTCCTGTAGCCTGACAGACTAACCAATGGCCTCACCCACCTGATAAATGATGAAAACTTATATTGGAATAGGTCTCTTTGATCCTACCCCTTTTACCCTTTTCATATCGGACTTGAATAGACCAGATACCATATGTTTGTGACCCCATGATGGGACCATTGATGGTAACTACCTTTTAGAAATGGAATCAAACAAGTCACTAACTTTCATTTGAGTACTGCCTCACTCAAACAGCTCCTTTGCTTAGCATTGAACAAGTCCTAGACATCTGAGCCACTTTAAAGTGCAAAATATGTGTTGGCTGAATCCAGTGGTTCCTGTATATCAGAGAATGATGCCTAATGCTTTTAAAAATAGGCACTATAAGGACTTCATTTCGAAAATGTGTTTTCCTTCATTAATTTTAATTCTGTGTGAGTGGATAAAGCATTAAGCTCCATATAAAAATACTCTTATGGCATAAGCATCCCCGTGTTATCAATGTTATTTATTACTAGGTTTAAGGGCATTTACCTATATCTGATGCATGACCAATCATTAATATTCAACACTTATTACTGGGTATTACCGTAGTATGTCCCTTTGGCCAGTAGCCCTTCTCTTCCTACAGAGTCTGCTTCCAATACGGGGCTGTAAGAAATTGGGTTACTGGTTGAGGGGGATAAACCCTGCTCACGTAGGAACCACAATTGTTGTCAGCATGAAGTCACAAGCAAACCCCAAACTAACCCCTGCTCAACCCTCTGGTAGCTTGGAACAGAGCAGTCAGGATTATCTTAGAGGCAATGAGTAAAGTATTTGTGCAACACTTCAAACAGTAATACAATAAAAACACTACACAAAAAGGATCCCACACCAAATTAGAAAAATAGAGTAGATTTTCATGAATAAAACAAGACAAAACAACAAAAAATCAATCAGTAGAACCAGAAATATGCAATTTTATAGATTCAAGTGAAAATTGTGCCAAAGGGCCCAAAGCACCACTCTTGGCTATCTGAACGTTCGAGACTGGGAGAAAGTCACAGGTTCATGCTGACCGTGATGGAGCTCGGGTCGGATACAGGGACCAGGTTAATCCCACTGAAAAATTACCTTCTCAGTTGAATGCAAAGAGTTCTGTTCATGGTTGAGAGTGCTGCAAGGAGAAGGGAAGCATTGCTGATGGTCATCGAGGTAGCATGAAAAGCAAGCCTGGTATCACAGATGGGTGTCGCTGTAGCACGAAGATCGTGTTGTCATTGTGAACAGTCATGCTGGTGCTTCGCGGTTGTATTCCCCGCGAGCGGTTGATGCTGTAACCTGAAAGGTTGGACTGACGGAATTTTGGTGACAATGGGTCCATTCGTGATTGGAAGACCCCAAAAACATCAATTTAGCCTCTCTGAGGGGCACCACTTGGGGTTAGGGGCGTGCTCCAGCTGGATCTGGGTCCTGTTTAGGTGGTTAGTAGCCTGTTATGATTCTGTGGCTCTGAACAGGACGCCAAAGACTACCCCCTTGGAGTCACTCTGGGAGTCCTAGATTCAGGTGCAGGTCCAAACCCACTCAGACAGAAGGGCAGCAGGCCAGCAATCCAGCAAAGGCAGCAGTCCATCAAGTCAGTAGTCCAGCAAGGCAGCAGTCCAGCAGAGTGGAAGTCCTTTCAGCAGCACAGCAGTACTTCTTCCTGGCAGAGTCTCACAAATCTATAAGTGTAGTGCAGGGTTTGTGCCTGAGGTCAAATATTTATTACAGGTGCCTACTTTGAAGTCAGAGAAGCTTGCACAGGTTCCCTGCCTCCGCTGCCCTGACTTCAGACTAACTACAAGGGATATGCAGCCCTTTGTGTGGAGGCAGGACACAGTGGGGTCGATTCCGATCTCGGCCGGAAGCGCACCTAACAGTATTCGTCCGGAAAAAAAAACAGCCGAGTGTGTGTTTCCCGACCGATTTGAACACTCGTCCGGACGAACAAGTACGATGCGTATAACAACCCAGATTCCGAGCGAGCCGTACTTACCCAATCCAGCTCCTGTTCCCCGCCCGAGCCGGATCCGTAAACGCCGAATCGAGTCGTACGGAAGCAAATACACAGCACCTTCCGGCCGGACGAGTACGATGCGCACTCCGTACGCGCCCGAACCCGTCGCTACGTCCGGGACGTTTGAGCATCCGGGCGAGCCGTACATAAGCTCCGTTTCATGCCACAAGACGATCCACGGCTACGAGACGAACAAGCCTGCTACGAGTACGAGTCGAAGACATGAGAAACCAGAACGAGACGATCCAAGCATGAATCCCATTGCGCAGGTCCTACCTATACTCTACATCTATTACCGGGACCAGCACAGACGCGTACGGCGCAGACAATAAGTCAAACACCAACAACACAAACAAACGACACGTACCCGAAATATGTCACACACACATAGGGATGCACAAATGACGAACACTAGCAACAGCAGAACCATATGGGTGGGATGGCCATCACCAATGCCATACACACCCATAGGGGGATGGATGCCTACCACCAACACCACCCTACTACCACCCCTACTCAGGGGGGGCTGGATGCCTACCACTACTACCATCCCTACTCAGAGGGGCCTGGATGCCTATCACTACCACCACCCCTACTCAGGGGGCTGGATGCCTGTCACTACTACCATCCCCACCCTTAGGGGCTGGATGCCTACCACTACCACCACCCCTACTCAGGGGGCTGGATGCCTGCCACTACCACCACCCCACTCATGGGGGCTGGATGCCTGTCACTACTACCATCCCCACCCTTAGGGGATGGATGCCTACCACTACCAGTACCCCCTACTCATAGGGGCTGGATGCCCATCACTAACAGTACCCCCTACTCATAGTGGGCTGGATGCCCATCACTACCAGTACCCCTACTCATATGGGGCTGGATGCCCATCACTACTACCATCCCCACTCATAGGGGGCTGGATGCCCATCACTACTACCATCCCCACTCATAGGGGGCTGGATGCCTGTCACTACTACCATCCCCACCCTTAGGGGGATGGATGCCTACCACTACCACCACCCCTACTCAGGGGGCTGGATGCCTGCCACTACCACCACCCCTACTCAGGGGGATGGATGCCTACCACTACCACCATCCCTACTCAGGGGGGCCTGGATGCCTGTCACTACTACCATCCCCACCCTTAGGGGGCTGGATGCCTGCCACTACCTCCACCCCTACTCATAGGACGGGTAATGCATGACACAACCAGCATACTCCCACATAAGGAATGTCTGAAAATTACATCCCCCAACACCATGACAAGCGTGTGTAGTCTGTGTCAAATGCCTACAACACTGAACATGACATTGAACATACAATGTGATCCCCTAGCACATGTGTCACACATAAATGTGTGTGGCCTCCACAATGCAAGCCGACCATGGCCACTGTGGCAATGGGGTTGAACACCCCATCACCACAGCGACCAAAAGGTAAGTGTGGGGTCCATAGCTGATGCACATTTTGAACAGTGTGGCAAAGGGGCCCAAAGCCCCATCACCACAGTAACCAAAAGGTGAGTGTGGGGTCCATAGCTGATGCACATTTTGAACAGTGTGGCAATGGGGCCCAAAGCCCCATCACCACAGTGACCAAAAGGAAGTGTGGGGTCCATAGCTGATGCACCTTTTGAACAGTGTGGCAATGGGGCCCAAAGCCCCATCACCACAGTGACCAAAAGGTAGGTGCGGGGTCCATAGCTGATGCACATTTTGAACAGTGTGGCAATGGGGCCCAAAGCCCCATCACCACAGTGACCAAAAGGTAGGTGTGGGGTCCATAGCTGATGCACATTTTGAACAGTGTGGCAATGGGGCCCAAAGCCCCATCACCACAGTGACCAAAAGGTGAGTGTGGGGTCCATAGCTGATGCACATTTTGAACAGTGTGGCAATGGGGCCCAAAGCCCCATCACCACAGTGACCAAAAGGGAAGTGTAGTCAGGGTAAAAGCTGCCAAAGCCAAACTGCATGGATGATTACTGGTCACACAACAACAAACACATCAGTGGCATAGTAGTGCTTGTGTCCCATAGCAACATAGATTGGGTGAGGCAAACAGTGCAGTGGCAATAAAACATCGTTTTGGCCATGTGCATACAAACATCACCCATGGGGGCTCACATTGTCAACATTCACAAATAACACAATGACAGAAGTGACCATCATAATGCAGACCCACATATCTGCACCAATGGACACACAAATGTAGATATCCTGTGGAGACTGTAGAAGTCAGGTGAACAAATACCATACCATGGCAGCAATGGGACATACAAACCATGATTATTGTGCTGACTGATGACCTAGGAGTCCCAGGGACAGCAGGGGAAAGTAACCAAACAACATACAGCCAATGGCACACTCAAGATATGCCAATGCAGTGGTGCAAATGCACAAACACAAACAGGCAGACTCACACTGCATATCAAACACAACAGGTGATGGGGGTGTGTGCCAGTGTCCCCAGGCAACCACACAACACATGAGGAGGCCTGAATTCCAATTACACAGATGTGTATACAGTGCCATACAAAAGTTACTCATGGATCGGATTCCCCTATGTGGGCAAAGAGGCATTGTTAGATGAGAGGGAGCCCAAATTACACATGTCACACAAGCTTGTAGCAACAGCAACTAACACAGCAAGAGACAGACCCACCACAGCACTACCCCCAGGGACCCCACATTGTGGTGACACTAGCATGCATGATAATCCCACTGTGATGACAAAGGTAGATGTCATTCACACTGTGAACCACAGCCACGTGTCCTGAGCAACAAACTACCATCACACCTACACAAGCAAAAATCAATCAGCACGGCCTGCCAGCCATGGCCAATATGGAGGTAGGGGCCTAGCCGTGCAACAACTCACATTTGCACACACTCAACACCACACACCTTGATCTCCACCAATGTGCAGCAGTGAAGCTCACATGGACTGGTGACATTGCACATGCACCCATGACAATCCCAGGGGTGGTGGTGGGAACTAAGGTGCAGAAACCCATCACACATGGCCAGTCAACAAGACTCGTGAATGTCTGACACACTGCACACTACGCGGTACATGGGCATGACGTGAAATCCACCACAATCAATGGGATCCCGGCCATAGTCACACTCCAATGAAGAAGACAAGGTGACACACAAAGAACACACGTACACAACTTCCAACATTGCAGCTCTGACCCTGAGGAGTGGCAGCAGTCACACACACAACGTGTCACAATCACTGAAAGCTACCACAGACTGTAAATTACATGACATGTGTAACCAACAAGTGCCAAGGGGAATCCTGAATGTGTCCCATCTGCGTTTGCCCACATCCCCAGCCCTGACAACAAAGACAACCTGGGATGACAACCTGATGAACCTTAGTTTGCCATGCACCCACATCCCGGAGTAACCAGGTCCAAGATGCTGGATGAACACAGAACAACTCAGCAAGCATCAGAAACAGGAACATCCGTAGGGACACAGCCTGTGTAGGAAAAGGGAAGGGTACACGCACAGACATGCTTACACAACACAAAACACGGGCCCAGGCAATGTCACAGGATTACACACTGCCATGAGGGCACTCCACTGCTGTGGAAGGACCGCTGTGCCAAACCTTGTCTGTGCACGACTCAAACATGTCGGCAGAACACTCGGTCAGTGAGTCAACAACTACAACACACTGAAGGCTCTGGTCACATCAGCCTGGGTACGGGAGTGTCACGTAAGTCATCTGCATACACCCAAAACACGTGTCAAGCAAGGTGCACTGTATACACTGATGAGTCCTTCAACATTGGTGTGCTAAACTGCATGTCCAGTGGAGATGGGCACACAGTCAGGGAAATAGAAACATTGAACAGTGGTAAGCCCACCAGATGTGCATCACTGTAAGACAAAGATGTTAATTTACAAATGCAAAACGTACATCCCTGTGTCATATGCTGAACATCACACCCTCAGACTGCAGCAGAGGATGCCATAGATCCAGACTACAACAGGACACATATCCCATGGACCACATGGAGTCCATCACAGCAACACTTCATTTTCCTGATTTGAACACTATTACAACTGCAAATGCATGATGATACTCATCTACATCATGTACATCAAAAGAAAAACCACAAGTAAACAAAAAGAGGCTTTATTCAGCAAATGTCAATCAAAAATCAGAAGTCCAAATTAAACTAAGGCCAATGGCCAGTCCAAATACACAGTCCCAACAGGGTGATATGTGACAACTTGTCACCCATTGCTTGCCTGCACTGGTAGGGACAGGGGACATCCCCCTTGGAGGGGCATACAAGGGGCAGGCCAGGCACCGCAGGGACCGGATCAGGGGATGCCAGAGTGAGGCAGTGAAGGGGTGGTGGGTGCAGGAGTGTCACCGGCAACTGCAGTGGAGGTGTCTGACTCAGGGGGAGCCGGCACTACTGTAGGGCACAAGTCAGATGGTGTTGGTGCTGCAACCACTGCAGTGGGCTGGTCTGATGGAGTGGACTGGGTCCCCACTGCAGTGCCCGAGTCAGACGGGGTGGTTGTGGACTCCACTGCAGTGCATGCCTCCAAGGGAGTGGAGGGGGGGGCAGATGAGGTGGGCAGGACAGAGGGGGGGTCCTGGTCTCCACACCAGTGGCACAAACAGGCTGAGCGTCTGGGTTGGGGGTGGAAGAGCAAGTGGCAGGGGGAGGGCCTAAGCAGTTTGGGGATGCGGTATCGGTGTGTGGGGGAACCTGGGGCAGGGTGTGGCGGGGAACCTGTGGAGTGGTGGCATGGGGGATGGAGGAGAGAGACTGGGTGGTGGAGCTCCGTGGTGTTGGTGGTGGGGTCTTGCCCTTCCTGGTCCAGGGGGACTTCCGAATGGGGTCCTCAGTCTGCCTGCATGTGGGGGAGGGTGTCCGGGGGCGAGGGGCACTCCCCTCTGTGTGGGTGGACTTCCTCTATTCCCGGTATGCCGGATCTGAAGGATCGGAGGGGAAGAGGCCAAGGTCACAGAGGAAGACCTGTTGTGTAGGTGGGGTTGCAGGTGAGGCAAGGGAAGGGGTCTTGGAGGGAGAGGATTTGGAGGACTGCGGAGTGACTGTGGATGCCTGTGTGTGTGTCTGTTCCCCATCCCCTGTGTGTGTGGTATCTGTCCCCTGAGGATGCTTGTGTGCACGTCTTGCCTTTCTTTTGGGTGTGTCTGTGCTGCTTGTGTCTGTGTGTTTGGGTAATTGTGCAGGTGTGCATGTGCTTTGGACAGGTAAGGTGCCAGGAAGTGTGGATGGGGCAGAGGTAGGAGGGGGGAGGGACTGTTGGAGGAGGGACACTGCTGCCGTCAGGGAGGAGTCCATGGACTTATTGCTCCTCTGTAGGGCAGACATACCCGTCAAGATGCCCTCCATGAACGACACCAGCTGTGTCAACAGAGTGGTGTGTGCATGGAGGACACTCAGCATTGCTGTCTGCCCTACATGGAGCTGCCGAAGTAGGTACACAGACTCCTCACTCAGGGCAGCAGGGGACACAGGGGCAGGGGGTGCAGTGCCTGGCACGAAGGAGACACGCTCCCGAACACGGGAGCCTCCACGGACCTCTGGAATTGGAGCCAATGGGAGGGCGGTGCTGGTGGTGGTGGTGGAGGGGCCAGACAGACTAGCTGGGGTGTGGTGGCTGCTGACACCCGCCTCCACAAGGGAGTCATCCTCCGAGCTGCTGTGGTCCTCAGCTGAGGTGGATGGTGCTGAGGACTCCTCGGTGTGGCTCCCTCGCCCTCCGTGCCACTGGGTCCCTCTGACCACTCGTCGGATGCTGACCCAGTCTGGCTCCGCAGCTCCTCCTGGTCCGTGGAGCTGTCCCCTCCTGTGGCCGTGGATGTATCTGCAAACAATTAGGGAAACAGACAAACATCAGTCACCTGCACTGACCGCACACACCACAGTAAGTACAGCACTTACAGAGCAAGCCCTGGCATCCTTAGTTGAACATTGCCAAAACTCCTCACACCGATTTGGAGAAGCCAATTGTCAGTCTGATGGTCAACCATGGGACTCACACCCCTCCTGCCCTTGTACCCATCTGTCTGGTGCCTGTCTGATGGTAAGACCCCAGTGTGGACACATGCACCACCTACACAGTTGTTGGACATTGCAGGGAACACAGTGAAGTATGTGAACATGCACACATCACATCTCTTGCCACTGAGTCAGTGCAGGTGTCCGGAGAAAGTGATGGCCAGAGTCTAAATAGAAATGCATGTGATGCATACCAGCACCAGACACCATGATGCACCCATGTCCGGATAGTCCATGCCACAATGGGGTGCATGTTGCACATGTCACTCCCTTGCAGGATCACTCTTAGGAAGTTTAATGCCATGACACAGGCATGCGTGGAAAGTCATACATCACTGTCTCCATTCACATGGCCATGGCAGCCAGCCAACAACAGTCTGCACTGTGTCACAATCCTAGGACATGGGGAATGCAACTTATGTAACTGACAAGTGCACATGTCCATCCCCCACACACCACATCATCTGAACTATTATTTGTCCACGTCATGCCAATTGGACATATGGGGGACATGAAACACAACTCTCAGAACCTGAGCACCTCACAGTGTGCTGTGAATGAATAACAGCTGCCTGAAAGTCACAGTCGCATACACCTGTGTGCACAGTCAAGTGATCAAACATCTATAAGTCACAGAAGTATCGTCTCTCATGGTCACATCTCAGATGGCATGCTGAGCCCTAACCGACAAACATACCAGTAGTCCTGACAACGAAGCCACAGCACAATGACACAGAGGCAGACACCTGAGGGAACATGTCACTGATCACAACATGTCAGATGATCCATGGGAGTGGGAGTACAGAGTCTATTGTATGCCCTGGAGTAGGCATGACTGTCCAGCTCCACCTGTAAGAGGGATGAGTCCTGGACAGTAGGCAGGTGTCTAAGCATGTGTGACACACTTGATATACATACTCCTGAGGCCCAAACATTCTTCCCACCCGCAGCATGGGGGTGTGCCAAATACCCCAGGGACATGTGGTGAATCAGATCAGCAAGTGGACCACATATCAAAGTTACACCCAGATTACATGTCAGAATTTGGGCATTGTGTAAGCAATTGACCCACCCATGAATCCCACAACATAGTCACCGGAACAAATGCTGTCCCCCACCTTGAGCAAAGCAAAATGCAATGACACAGTCCCCAAGTGACACAATTTCCTGACTGTAAGGGCCACACATATGCGTATCAGATGAGGAGTGGGCATGTCACAATAGAGGGACATGGGTCCTGGACCACAAGACTGATGTACTGTGGAAGTTTAACCAGGCCAGAGGAGGGCACATAGCATGTCTGACAAAGTGCACAGTGCTGTCATGGATTCACCCCCTCCTTGCTGCTGTCTGGCCTTCAGCTGCCCATCCAGGTCAGGGAAGACCACCGCCAGGATCCTGAGTATGTGGGGGGTCAGGGTCCGGTGTCCGCCCCTCCTGCGAGGAGGCGACAGCTTCAGCTGGACCCTTGCGATCCTCCGGGTCCAGCCTCGAAGGTCCTGCCACCTCTTCTGGCAGTTGCGGATCCGGCGCTTGTAGTCCCCCACGGATCTTACTGCCCGGGCGATGGTCAGCCAGATTTCCTGCTTCTGGTGGGCATCAACCTGTGAGGATGACAAAGTGAAAATGCCATTACTACACATGCAACATATGCGTGCATCACACAGTTGGATATACATGTCTCAATCACTGGGGCACATGATGTACACAGGCAGTGCAACGATGGCTATGAACAGTTTGCCAGCAGTTACTACATGGTATCATTGCATGGGAAGTAAACCTTGTTGGAATGCACTGTTACTGCACTGTACCTGTTCAGTGCATGTAACTACACACTTTGGGGGTCAGAACTACTCAGTGAGCATGCTAGCCAGTGGTGTGCACACTGTAAGTCCTGCTAGTCAGACAACATGCAAAATTAGTAAGGCAGTGGACAGCACACTCACCTGCTCCCCTGGTTTCCCATACAGGTTGCTGTACTGTGGAAGGAAGCTGTCCAGCAGGGCCTGGTTCTCCTCAAGGCTGAAGGCTGGGGCTCTCTCCACAGTACGTGCCATTGCAGTAGCCAGAGGATGCAGAGACAGCAGCAGTGTTGGTGGCAGATGTTGTCCTGGAGCATGTAGTGCAGGCAAGTGAGCTCTCAGGGGAACAGCCAGCATTATATGTGTGCTGCAGAGGCAGATACTGTCCCATGTGTCCAAAGTGATAGGTCCAAGTCGTTTGCATCTTCTGAATCTGACCAATCCATGGAATAGCAGCACTAATACACGCCCACAGCATCCTTCAAAAATCCAAGTTCATGACACCCATGATTTTGCAACATTGTTGTGGCTGGCCAACTGAATTCACTGCATCAGACTCGTTGAAGCTTCGAATACGCGTCCGTTGCCATGCCAGGCCCCAGCCAACGCGTGCGCACCGTTCGGTCCATTGCTGTACAACGCGTATGTCGGGATACAATGCGTACCCGCCCACAACAGATGCAATGGGCCGGCCGGGCACACCGATCGGTCCATTGCTGTACAACGCGTACCCGCTCACAACAGATGCAGTGGGCCGGCCGGGCACACCGATCAGTCCATTGCTGTACAACGCGTAGCCGCTCCCAACAGATGCAATGGGCTGGCCGGGCACACCGATCGGTCCATTGCTGTACAACGCGTACCCGCTCACAACAGATGCAATGGGCCGGCCGGGCACACCGATCGGTCCATTGCTGTACAACGCGTAGCCGCTCCCAACAGATGCAATGGGCTGGCCGGGCACACCGATCGGTCCATTGCTATACAACGCGTACCCGCTCACAACAGATGCAATGGGCTGGCCGGGCACACCGATCGGTCCATTGCTGTACAACGCGTACCCGCTCACAACAGATGCAATGGGCCGGCCGGGCACACCGATCAGTCCATTGCTGTACAACGCGTACCCGCTCACAACAGATGCAATGGGCCGGCCGGGCACACCGATCGGTCCATTGCTGTACAACGCGTACCCGCTCACAACAGATGCAATGGGCCGGCCGGGCACACCGATCGGTCCATTGCTGTACAACGCGTACCCGCTCCCAACAGATGCAATGGGCCGGCCGGGCACACCGATCGGTCCATTGCTGTACAACAGCGTACCTGTACAGGTCAGTCGCATATGTCACCATGCTTGTCACTGGTGAACGTATGCCATCCACATATACCTGCCAGAGACTCAGGGGCACACCTACAACACCACACCCAGTCCACACTGTTTCCTAAGGCATGTAAGGCTGCATTACCTTTTCTGTGTATGGGGGTAAACATGTGGTTTCTGTGGTGGCACTTGTGGGCAGCCACACCCAGGCTGTGCATGTGTTCATGGGGACAGGGTCCTTTGTGTGTTGTGCACATGACCACTGTGATGTGCAACAGTTCATTTCGGAGCATGTGGCATGGTCACATTTCCAGGTTGTGTATGTGTATGACATGTCACATACCCCCAGGGTCCCATGGGGGAAGGCATGTACTTCACAGGGTGACCCATTGCCACAATAGTGATGGCCCTCCACAGTCTGTGTACGTTGTTTGTGCATGGACTTTGATGTTGTGCGTCACTGGCGTCCATGTCTGTCCTGCGGAGGCGACAGGGGCCACTACCTGTGGGAGTCATGTTTCATTTTTTGACGTGTACATGATACGACATGTCATGCCAGTGTCCATGTGGCAAGACAGGGTCACTGGGAATCTACCTGTCAATGAGCTGTGATGCCTGTGGCGCATCTGTCCAGACATGTCACTGTGGTGTGTGTGTGGAACGTGACAGCAGTAAATGGGTACTGTGACACAGCCTAATGGTTTCCCATAGCACAACCTGGAACCTGTTGTCCACACATGTTGTACTGAGAAGTTAGATGATGGCCATGTAGGTGCCAGTTATGTCCGAACAGAATGGCACACACATCAAGTACTTGTATCTCGTAATGATGTATCATGTGAAATTGAGTATGGTGAATGGCACATATGTGGGGTGACTGACAATCTTTCTTTCTTCAACCTATGCACTGCAGGACTCCAGCTGTCCATAGACCATTCCCTGACCTGGCAACGATGGTGGAATGTGACAGCATCCAACGGTACCGCTTCACCAGGCAGCTGATTGAGGATTTGGCAGTGCGCTTGGCACCACATTTGCAACCTGGCCGGCCGTACCCTACGGCGCTGACCCCAAGGTGAAGGTAATGGCAGCCCTACACTTCTTTGCCACCGGTACCTTTCAACACACTGTGGCGACTGCCGGTGGGATGTCACAGACTATGTTCAGCCGTGTGCTACGCGATGTTTTGGAGGCAATGTTGAGATGCCTGAACCAGTACATCTATTTCCCTACACGTCAACAACTCACTGACGTCAAGAGTGACTTCTATGCCCTGGGGAGGATGCCACATGTCATTGGCTCCATTGATGGGACACATGTGGCTTTGGTACCACCACAGGCACATGAGCAGGCATACCGGAACCGGAAACATTACCATTCGATCAATGCTCTGGTGGTATGTCTTGCAGATATGAGCATCACACATGTGTGTGCCCGTTTCCCTGGTTCAGCACACGATGCCTACGTGATGAGGAGTAGTCGCATCCCGAGGATGATGGCACAGATGCAGAACCAGCGTGCCTGGCTTGTCGGTGTGTACTGACTTTGTACCATTGTGTGTGTTCTGCTCTGTAGTATTCCGCCCACTTTTCCAACTCAGCTAATGTGCACTTGTCTGTCCGTAGGTGACTCCGGATACCCCAACATGCTGTGGTTGCTGACACCCCTCAGGAACCCTGTGACACCAGCCCAGATGCGCTACAATGAGGCACATGGTCGGACCAGGAGAGTGATCGAGCGGTCATTTGGTCGCCTGAAGAGCCGCTTCCGCTGCCTGGACAAGACAGGAGGGGCCCTCCCATATGCCCCAGCAAAGGTGTGCAAGATTGTCATCGTCTGCTGCATGCTACACAACCTGGCAGTGCAGAAGGAGTTGCCTCTCATCCTGGATGACGATGACCAACGTCCGCCACCTGTGGAGGATCCTGGCCTGGACCACGATGCCAGTGATGATGATGATGATCATGATGGTGATGTCCGCACACAGCTCATCACCAACTTCTTCAGCTGAATGTGAGTATCCAGGGAGATGTAATGTGAATGATGTGAGTTTGCATGATATGTGTGGGTGGTGCTCTGGTGCTGTTTAAGTGTGGCCATGTGCTACTTGACTGGATGTGTGCAGCAATGTGTCCTTACAGGTAGTCTGTACTCCCCAACAGTGTTGACATGCTTACTTGGTTTTGTGTAGTTGTCTTGTGACATGTATTGGGCATGAGTATTGCAGTTCTGTCCTGTTCTTCAGTGGTTTTAACTGTGTGTCATGTCTGTCCTTCACAGGGTGCTTACTGAGTACTTTGGTCAACTTGGATCCCCCGACACCATGATTCAGCTTTCAGGGTGGCAGCAGTAGTTTCCCTACAGGTGATGTGCCACACACCCCTGGACTTCATATCTTCTGCACTTGTTGACTGTGTGGCCACTGCCACGTGGGTAAACCTTGCATTTGTAGTGGAAACAACATGTTGCAAATGTGTAATAAACCTGTGCTTCACTTTGGGATGTGCGTTGTCTGTGGTCACACATCTGACTGACATTTGCTTACTGCACCTGTGGGCTAGTTGACACAGACTCTGAATAGGTGTGGTGTCTGTGCATTCCACAGTATTTCCTGGCAACATCACTGTAGGCGATGAGTCCGATGGCCCTGGTGCCTCAGTGTTGTGTAGCCCTAGTGGTGTGTCTGCCTCATATGGGTCACGTCACCATGACTCACATGACGGTGTTGTACTTGCTGTAGCAGTTAGCATACACAGTGTAATTTAGCAGATCATCATCACCATAACAGTATCCACATTTGAATAACAACAGAGGCAAGTATGGTGTACTAGTGATTTTATTTACAAAAATGTGTGTGTGTATAGTGCACAGGATGGTGGGTGCTGTACATTGTGATTGTGATCCAAAGTTCACAGATGAGTTGGAAGTCTTGGTAGCAGAAATGTCCTGAGTGAAGTCCACAGTCATATTATACATTAGTCCCACTTGAACTCCCCATGTCATGTGGGAGAGTTGTGTTGCATTCGACAGGGTGAAAAGTTTACACACAAAGGAGAATTTCCGGAACAGGTGTTGGCTTCCTGGGGGATGTACGTGGCCATCAACCTCTCAGTTTTCCTTCCTCGGACGACCCCTCTTCTTTGGGGGGGGACCCTCACGTGCAGGCTGCTGCGGTGCAGGGAGTCTCCGCCAGAGTCCTCCTCCCTCCCTGTGGCAGTGTCAGTTGTTGCAGCACCAGATGTTGTGGGCACACAGGGAGGTGTGGCCATGTTGGTGCTAATCTGGCGGAGGCATGTCAATATGTCCCTATGCACCGCTGTGAGTTCTTGCAATGTGTCCCACTTGGACTCCATGCGAGACATGTGTGTCTCCACACGGGACAGTGGGAGTCCAAGCGGGCATGATGGGCAGCCTGCTGCTGTTGTATGTCCTTGAGGATCCCCACTACCTGTCTGACCTCTCCGGTGCTATTCTGGTACGCATCAGCAATGCGTGCCAGTTGTGGGTCATCATGCAGTCCAGACCCCTCTGCAAGCAGCGACCTATGTCTACCACCCCTGGCGACATGTGCAGGACCTGCGGTGGCACGCACAGGTGACCCGAGGCCCCCTTAGTGTTAGTGGTGTTGTTGTCCGTTGCTCCACGGTGGGCCTGGGGCCCTGTGCTGTTGTCATCGGTCGTCCTTGGTCTGTCCGTGTCGGCGGGGGTGGTCTGTGTGTTGGCAGTTGTTGGCGGGGTGGGTGCAGGGGGTGCAGATGTTGGTCCTGCTGGTGCTGCATGATGACTCACATCGGAGGTGCCAGGTAGGTCTTCGCCATCCGAGGAGGGCAGAGGCTGTTCCACACCAGTGAGCTCAGTGTCCCCCGGAGCCTGGGACAGGGACTCCTCCTCGCCTGCTGCTGTGTCCCCATCATCACCTATATTTGGAAGAGACACACATTGTATGTAATGTTTCTACAGGCATCAATGGTTCACACACCTGACAGTTGTGACTGTACCTCTGGATGCGGGCATGTACATTGCATTGTCCTAAGTTGTCACAGTAAGAGGTTGATATTGGTGTAGCACATTGTCCTGCATACCTGGGGCATTTCAATGTGAATGTTGAGGTGTGTGCATGGCCAGCATTGGTTGTATTTGGTGGACATCCGGCCATCCTTCTCCACCTAGCCCAGTTATCCCACCATGAAGCATGGCACCCTTGCAGTGGGTTCAGGTTGACTCTCAGGATGTCATTCAGTGGTGTCTTGCTGTTCGTTGTTGCACAGTTCCCAGCAGGGCCTTGTGCTCATCACAGCTGAGGCCAGTGTCAGACATCTTTGAGGTGGCTTTTCACTCCCTGTGAGGTGTGCATGCTTCAGTGTGAGCTTGCTGGGCCATGTGGGTGGGGGATGTTGAGCTGTGACTGCCACTCCCATCATGCTATTGCCTACACCCCCCCCCTTCCCAGCATGCCCATACTTCCTTCCTTTTGACTCTGCTTCCCTGTGGGGTAGTGTGCCTGTGCTGACAGGAAGGCTGACAGTGTTGTCCTGGCATTTGTTTGGCTACAAGTCCCAAGAGTGTCCCTGTGCTTCACACAGCATTACCCAGGGTGGTGGTTCTTTGTGGGATCTTCATTTGGTGTGTGAGGCTTTGCATTCTCCCAGGTGGGTTATGTGGAGTTTGTGTTGAGGGGGTGTGTGAGGAGAGCTGCTTGTAACTATGGTCAGTGCTGTCAGTCCTCCTTCCCACCCAGCCAGATATCCCACCATGCAACGTGCTTGCATTGCAGGGAGTGCAAGTTGGCTTTCAGGATGTCAGGCAGTGGTGTTCTGCTGTTTGTTGGTGCACAGTTCCCAGCAGGGCCTTGTGCTCCCACAGCAGTACCCAGTGTCAGCCATCTTGTCAGTCCTTATCCACTCCCTGTGATGTGAGCATGGTTCAGAGTGGTGTTGATGGGCCAATTGTGAGGGTGAGCAATATCTGTGACTACAACTCTCATCATGCTATTGCCTACACCCCCTTCCCAGAATGCCCATACTTCCTTCCTTTTGAGTGGACTTCACTGTGTGTGAGTGTGACAGCTATGGCAAGATGGCTGACAGTGTGGTCCTGCTGTTTGTTGGTGCACAGTTCCCAGCAGGGCCTTGTGCTCCCCACAGCAGTACCCAGTGTCAGCCATCTTGTCAGTCCTTATCCACTCCCTGTGATGTGAGCATGGTTCAGAGTGGTGTTGATGGGCCAATTGTGAGGGTGAGCAATATCTGTGACTACAACTCTCATCATGCTATTGCCTACACCCCCCTTCCCAGCATGCCCATACTTCCTTCCTTTTGAGTGGACTTCACTGTGTGTGAGTGTGACAGCTATGGCAAGATGGCTGACAGTGTGGTCCTGTTGTTTGTTGGTGCACAGTTCCCAGCAGGGCCTTGTGTTCCCCACAGCAGTACCCAGTGTCAGCCATCTTGTCAGTCCTTATCCACTCCCTGTGATGTGAGCATGGTTCAGAGTGGTGTTGATGGGCCAATTGTGAGGGTGAGCAATATCTGTGACTACAACTCCCATCATGCTATTGCCTACACCCCCTTCCCAGCATGCCCGTACTTCCTTCCTTTTGAGTGGACTTCACTGTGTGTGAGTGTGACAGCAATGGCAAGATGGCTGACAGTGTGGTCCTGTTGTTTGTTGGTGCACAGTTCCCAGCAGGGCCTTGTGCTCCCCACAGCTGAGGCCAGTGTCAGACATCTTTGAGGTGGCTTTTCACTCCCTGTGAGGTGTGCATGCTTCAGTGTGAGCTTGCTGGGCCATGTGGGTGGGGGATGTTGAGCTGTGACTGCCACTCCCATCATGCTATTGCCTACACCCCCCTTCCCAGCATGCCCATACTTCCTTCCTTTTGAGTGGACTTCACTGTGTGTGAGTGTGACAGCAATGGCAAGATGGCTGACAGTGTGGTCCTGTTGTTTGTTGGTGCACAGTTCCCAGCAGGACCTTGTGCTCCCCACAGCAGTACCCAGTGTCAGCCATATTGTCAGTCCTTTTCCACTCCCTGTGTTGTGAGCATGGTTCAGAGTGGTGTTGATGGGCCAAATGTGAGGCTGCCCATTATCTGTTACTACGAGTCCCATCATGCTCTTGGCTACACTGAATTCACCAGCATACACAGGAATCCTTCCTTTCAGTGAGCTTCCCTGTGAGGTGGTGTTCTAGTGGTGGCTAAATATCTATCAGTGTTTGTTGGTTAGATTTGTGCCACTGCCTAGCTCTATTTGTTATTGGGTTTGTACATGTCATGACACAGTTACATATCACTATGACATGGCATGTATTGTGTTTATCTGACTAACATACACATCTTGGGATGATTATCTTTTGGTTGCTGTGGATTTGCTAGGGGTGCATGGTTTCACTATCCCCTTGACAGTGATGTGTGTGTATTGTCACACAATATTGTGTATATTTGTTGTGTACTCACCAGGCTCTGGGATGTTTGATAGTCCATATACGCTCACTGGTGGTAGGATGGCCCGCACCTTCTCCTTCCAGGGCCTGAGGTATACTGGTTTGGCAGGAGGGCCACTGCCGGTGTGCTGGCTCAGGAGGTAATTCTTCTTCAGTAGGTCCCTGACCCTCCTGCGCACATCATACCACCTGTTCTGGATGTCTTCCTTTGTGCGCAAACATGGTGATTGTGCGTTGACCCTGTCGACGATCCTCGTCCACATGTTGGTTTTCTGCACCATGGGGGTCTGTTGGACCAATGTGCCAAACAACTGTGGCTCTACCCTCAGGATCTCGTCTACCATGACTTCCAATTCACTATCTAGGAACTTTGGATTCTTCTTTAGGGGCATGGTGATGGGTGGTGGTGGTGATTGATGTGTGTGTGTGTGTGCAAGTGAGGGTGTGTGAGTGTAGGTTTTGTTGGGTGTGTGTGAGGGTGCTATTTGTTGAGGTGCTAATGGTGTGTGGCTTTTGTGTTGGATGAGCTGTGTGTGTGTCTGTGTTTGCTGTCTGATGGTGTTCTGTGCTGACAGGTCAGTGGAATTTGCAAAGGATCATGGTAGGGATTTGTGGCCTTTATGTAGGTGGAGTTGGGGGTGTGTCCTTGTTCCATTTTTTCCCCCCCTGTATTTATTGGCTTTGTCTTTGCTTGTTTGGCCCTCTTTTTTTGTATTTTTTCATTTGTAATTGTGCATGTAGGAGACGTTCTTCTGACCGAGTAGGACGTTGCAGTTGTCTCGTGCGCGCCTCTCCGAGTCGTTCCCGCTGTGTTTCAGCTAGGTTTCATATGCGGCGTACGCGTCGGTCGTGGAGTATTGTGTTTGTTCGGCTGGCTTTTGTATGCGTGTCGGTCGTACGGCTTGGGCTCCTTGCGAATCGGTCTGATTTTGCACCCATTGCATCGTACTGCGCGGGTCGGAGTTCGCGGGTACGTTTCGTTCGGGTTGATTCCTGGTGCGTGTCGGTCGGTTCTATTCGCGTGGTTTCCCAGCCGGATAGCTTGTTTCCGTCCGGGTCGGTCGTTCGGCTTGAGTTCCGTACGAGTCGGTCGTGATTCACATGCATTTCCTCGTACTTCCCAGGTCGGGCAACGCCGGTACGTGTCGGTCGGACTATATTCCCATACCGAGTCGGTCGGGTGGTTTTCCGGCCCGAATCGGATTTGGCCGCTGACTCTTTAAGTGTAAGTGGGGCTGTGCCCAGCTCTGCCCTCCCATGCTGCCAAGAAAGGCCCATCCAAGCACACCTACACCCTCTACTGAGTGTGGCCATTTATAAGGAATACAAAAAGCCCAGCTGTTAGTTACACCCAGTCATGTGACCCAGAGACAGGCTGCAGGCACTAAATGGTTAAGACAGTAAAATGCCAACTTTCTAAAAGTAGCATTTTCAAAATTGTCATTTAAAACTCAACATTACCATAAGAGAGGATTTTTCATTCCATTCCAAAGACACCAAACATGAACTGGTTACCTGTTCCTCTTTGAACTTTACAGCTTATTAAATAAAGTAATTTCAATGTTATCCTATGGGAGAGGTAGCGTTGCAGTGGTGAAAAACTAATGTAAGAGTTTTTCACTACCCAGACATATAAAACAAAAAAGTACATATCCTACTTTTTAAATAAACCGCACCTTGTCCTCTGGGCTGTCCAGGGCCCACCCTAGGAGTGACATATGTATTAAAACTGGAGGTTTGGACCCGGCAAAAGGGTTATTTTACTAGGTTGAAATGGCAATTTTAAAACTGCACACACAGGCTGCAATGGCAGGTCTGGGAAATGTTTAAAGGGCTACTTAATTGGGGGGCACAATAAGTGCTGCAGGCTCACTAGAATAATTTAATTTACAGGCTCTGAGTACATGTAGTACCACTGTACTAGGACCTTATAAGTAAATTAAATATGCCACTTGGTGTAATTCATTGCTACCATGTTTTAAGGAGGGAGCTCATACACTGTAGAACTGGTTAGTAGTGGTAAAGTGCTCAGAGTCTTAAGTCTAGCAAAAATGAGATCAGCAAAAATGGAGGAGGAAGGCAAAACATTTGGGGGAAGACCACCCAAGGCTGACAGGTCTAACATAGGCACAGCCTAATGACCGGCAAAGTGGTGGGAAAAAACCTGCAGGCACCATTATATCAGCAAGCATGAGGATGCTCTACCCACCTCAGCCCAGTGGGGAAATTCTGTGCATGTCTTCTCTGGTTATTGTCTGCAGGCAATCGTGGTGAGTAGCAGATGTCAAATACAGTTACAGATGAGGAAGGAAGGAGAAATGCACACTATCATTTGTACTTCCCTGGATAGCAAGGATCAGATCCAGCAGGTGTTGCTGATGCAACCTTGTCAAATCACTGCTGTTTTGTCGCCACCACTGTCTCTCTGGGTCACTATATGTTCCTCTCCAGAGGGCCAGACATGCCCCAATGGCATTGTGTTACTAATATGAACCTTCAAAAGGCACAATCTTTGATCAATTCTCCATGGGGGATTGGGAGCACTATTAAGAGGGTGCAGCATCAAGTCCTGCTTCTCCTCTGTTGTAGATCACCATGGAGAGTCCATAAATGAATGTTCTTATAGCAGTCTGATAAACAATGTTGCTTTGGAGAGCAAGAAAAATCAAATGCAATTGCCTGTCATACATATCACTAAGTAGTTATATATCAAGTAGAGGTTAAAACCTATTTTATTTTGCTAGTTCCCACATGGAATCTAGTATGTGATATTCCAATAATCACTTCTTGATTTTATGTACAAAATAATCTGACTAGTGTTATCTATTAAAGAGTTTGGTCTGTAATATTTGCAAGAGCTTTCATGCTCTTTCAGGCCAAGCAGAGCCCGCCTTCCGTGATTCACATAGCCCATGCAATAAACATAGTCAACTGTGCAAATTGCATTAAATTCAGCATCCTTCAGCCATTTATTGGCGTACCTGCTAATCAACAAATTAATCAGCTATTAGTTGATTGTAACAACAGTTCATAACATTTCGAGTTACACCAATGCTCTAGACCATCAATTCTTACCTTTTTTAATTCGAGTCCTGGGGGCATATTATACAAATTGACCCGGGGGCACAGCGGGCGTTTGCAGTCACTCACTGCACCCACCTGCAAGGGGATCTCTTGCTCCTCTTAAAAGTGCAGGCGGGTTGCTGCCTTTGCATTGAAACACAACGCTGCTCCGTGTTTCACTTGAATGCACTGCCTCCACTGTCCCATGCCACTGGAGTCATGCTAGCCTGGCTGATGAGGGGTGATGCCCCAAAGCCGGTCCCAATATGTTTGTTTCCGGTCCAGGATGGACCTGACCCGGCAGTTCGGGCTGGACTGTTCCCACAAGGAACAGGGTCAAGACTGATTTGCATTTGGCTGGGTCTAAACTGGAATGGCATGGGGAACAAAAAAACGATGGATTTAGGTCCAGATCTCTGTACTGGGGTGAATGTTTGACATTGATCACCATTCTGTTCATCAATTGTTCTTTTTGCATTTGTCACCCAAGTGGGACGGGTATGCCCAGACGTGGGTCCCGTGCTCTCCATGCACTGGAGTCAAGCTAGCCTGGCTGATGAGGGGTGATGCCCCAAAACAGGTCCCAGGATGCTTGTTTCCAGTCCAGGGAGGACCTGGCCTGGCAGTTCGGGCTGGACTGTTCCCATGGGGAACAGGGTCAAGACTGATTTGCATATGGCTGGGTCTAAACTGGAATGGCATGGGGAGCAAAAAAATTATGGATTTAGTCCCAGATCTCTGTACTGGGGTGAATGTTTGACATTGATCAGCATTCTGTCCATCAATTGTTCTTTTTGCATTTATCACCCAGAGTGGGACGGGTATGCACAGACCTGGGTCCCGTGCTCTCCATGCCACGGGAGTCAAGCTAGCCTGGCTGATGAAGGGTGATGCCCCGAAACCAGTACTAGGATGCATGTTTCTGGTCCAGGGAGGACCTGGCCTGGCAGTTCGGGCTGGACTGTTCCCATGGGGTACAGGGTCAAGACTGATTTGCATATGGCTGGGTCTAAAGTGGAATGGCACGAGGAGAAAAAAACGATGGATTTATGCCCAGATCTCTGTACTGGGGTGAATGTTTGACATTAATCAGCATTTGGTCCATCAATTGTTCTTAGAATATGCTGCAGTTGCTTAAATAAGATATTTCTCAGGCATTTATTAAAGCCAGCTAGAGCAGAGTTTTGTCGAATCTCTGCAGGGTGAGAGTTCCATACAGATGAACTCACAACCGATAAAGCTCAGTTTCTATAGAGTAAAAAGAGTGTGAAATGTTCAATAAATGTTTGTAATTACTCCTAAGATTGCGTGAAGGCAGATTCCGAAGTAGCTTATTGTCCATATAGCACAGAGCCAGGTCACATAGGCTTTATACTTAAAGTATGCAATTTTGAAGCAAAAAACCAGGATCTTCTGGAAGCAAGTGAAAAGAACTTGTTGCCTGTGTGAAGATGGCTCTGTTTAGGCCCGCAATTTACTGCGCTGCAGGACTTTGAAGCACGAAGTCTGAACATTTGGGTTCCTGGTGGCTCAGGGGTAAGAGTACTGCAGCAGTCTTAGATGGGCTTACTCCCTAGGCCGGCTTTAAGGTGGTGCGGCCGCACTGGGTGCTGACCTGGAGAGGGGGCACCGATCTCAGGGCGGGCGCTGTGTTCAGCAATAACTGACAATTTAACTTACGATTTAAAAGCACCTGCTGCAGAGTTCCTTGTGTGTCCAGCTTTCCAGCTGCAATACAAATGTCAAGATAACTCTTGTGATTAATGTTCTTGCTAGAGAGAGAGTTGCAGTTTTGTCTAGTGGCAGTCTTGACTCACCATAAAGTAGCGCAGAAGGTTATTTTTCCTGCTGCAGAGAACAGATCAGCATTTTATGTGGATAGCTGAGTGGATTAGTAAAGCCAGCCTCTACCAGCGCTTTAAAACAAATTAAATTTATGTGAGAAGGGGGCTGTGGACAGATGAGGTGCACTTTTGCCAGGTGGAAGTCAGAGAATCCGAGGAGGAGGTCATGGGGGGAGAGGGGTGCCATAAAAGATTGTCAACAGCGCTAAAGCCGGCCCTGGCTACTGCCAATGCCCATGTGTAGTGCGAAGAAGCAGCTAAAGATGTTTTCATTTACTAAGCTGAAGAGAGTCGCATCTTATGACATCGCTTACCTGAGGAATCAGAGTAGTATGCATGCTCCAATTTTAGAAGCATGGTCTGGCATCGGAGCTCAGCGGGAGAGGGGTGGTGCAGCAGCCAGAGCAGCTGACTCCGGAGCGCTTGGCTCACGGTTTGATCGCCGGCTGCAGCTGAGCAGCATGTGACTCTGGGCAATAGCTCACTTAATCTCCCTGACGGTCCCTAGCACCTTGAAACCTTAAGGGCTAATATGTTTGCGCTTTACAAATATGGATTATTATTATTCGATCTCTGCTCCCGGTCTGCTGGTGTCCAATATGATACGGTGTGAGCCTTTGCACAAGCCAACGATACATTTATTTCGAACACACATGTGAGAAATTGTTGCTTATTTGTTCTTCATCCTCCCTGGTATAAAATGCTTCATTTCATTCTTTTAAATTGCTCCTGTGGTGAGTTCTGGGTTCATATCAATGTCAGAAAGATTACAACAAATCCACAATTTCAAAAGAACTGAAAGCCTATTTTTCATATGCAGAAGTATGCATCTTAAAGAATCCTTCTCTTGCAGCCGGGCTTCTAAATCACAGAGAATTGATTAAGCATTACCCGGTTGCTTAATTTGATTGAGTGCATGCTTTGCATACATGTTTCTCCTTGGTTAATCGGAGTTATATGTCATGGGGCTGCGGCAGCTTCCATGGCCCATTTCTTACTATAATAGAACAATTAGATTTCACAGCAGTCTATTGGATTCAACCTGTCCAGATGATGGAGTTTGAAATCAAGGAAAGGCTGAGGGAGGTCCATTTTTCAATGTCTTGCATTATAGATTTCTGGGGGATGCCTCCAGGGTCTTGATTTTTTACTAACAGCTGAGCTGCACTTGTCTGCTTGGGCATTTGAGTGCTTTGATCTCTTGCGTGGGACATCACTCTACACTTCACCAATAATTAGAGATGGAAACGTGTAATAGAGAAACATTTACAAATGCAGTAGGTTTTACATTGCCCAATCCTCTCTCCAAGCTGCAGGCACTGACATAGATGTACTGGTCCTAGTTTTAGAGAGAGGAGTGCCATGTAACCACAAATACACATTAGAGACCCTGGGTCATATTTACAAGCCCCTTGCGCCACTTTTGCATCATTTTCCCATGTTAAAAATGACGCAAAAGTGGCGCAAGGGGCTTGTAAATAAGCCCCCCTATGTTTACTAGCACTGGTTCATCTCTTCTCATAGCCTGCTTGAACCTTAATATCTTAAAAGTATATATGTGTGCCTTTGCACCATCAACAGGGTTGTCCGTGTTATGCTAGAAAACACCACCATTAAGCTAAGACCAGCATTATGCCAGGCTAGGCACTATAATGCCATGCGTACTCAAAATATGTCATGGATTACATCACAATGCAGGAACTAGCTTTATAGCAGTTGTCGGTGCCATGGAAGCCCTCAATATGTCAATAATTATCACCACTGTGTAATGAATGCCCACAATGTGTTAATAACTACCACCTTTTCACTAGAACCATCACTGTGCCAAAGATGCTCACAGTATGGTAGGAATTACCATCATTGTACATGGGTGAGAGCTATGTAGAGGGATGGGCACAATTGTACAATGGATGCACAGAAAATGTGAAGAATTATCACCAAACTGCCAGAACTGCCCTAATGCCATTGGGGGATATCACTGTGCCATAGATACACACAGGTTGTCAAAAACAATTATGATTCTGTCAAAAAGAGCATTGTGCCCGAGATAGGCAACATTATACTATGGCTGCACACCAAACACCATATGCCAGGAATCCTCACTATTTTGCCAGTGCCAGCATTTTACCATGGGTGGATAAAATGCCATGGTACCCAAATCCTGCCAAGAATTGCCACCATTGTGTGAGGTCTTACATTTTACAGGGGCAGTCAATGGGCATCATGCTAGGAATGCCCACAAGATGCCAAGAAATGCAACTATGCATGGGCTCACCATTTACCAGTGTAGGAAATGTACATCATCCCAGGGATATCCATAAACTGCCATGAATAACTACTATTGTGCAAGGCACAGCAATTTACCATGGGTCACGGTGAGTAACATTCCATGGAGCCCTCAAGTTTGCAATAATTACACTGTGCCAGGTCCAGCATTTTACCTGGGGATGGTAATAGACAGCATGGTGTGGATAACTACAGTTTGCTAATAATTGGCACCTTTGTGCAAAGCCAGCTTTTTACCAGGGCTGGGGCATGAAATCAGAAGGTTGGCCTGAATGGCAACACGTCCTTAGATATTAATAACACAATGAAGAAGGCACCCTTTTTGGAGCCTTCACATAACATTCCATCTTAATGAGCCACTGTGCTGTGGTATTGAGGAGACACCTAACAAATCAAGAGCTGCTCAGGCTATACATATTACCTAAGAGCTGAGATTATGTCATGTAATATTTGCTTTTAAAAAACAAAAGAACTATTGAAGCTTTGTCTGCCAAATGTGTCTGTGGAATTCAACAACCCTGTGCAGTGAGGAAGTTGAAATCTCAGTTTACAAAGATACAATCAATCGAGCTAATGTACCAGTGACTGATAACTTGCACATATCCAGAAGTTAAGCATCTTGACACTGGTGATGCAGAGCCATCTGCTATCCCTTCCTCAGACAACAGTTACTTCATTGGGGCATACCATATAAATGTATTATCAAACATAGTATATAGATGACCTAAAATTGGATCTGAGTGCACAAGAGCGTCATAGCATGTGCACAGCGTTGGTGTAAGAAACTCGATTATTAGTTGAGAGGGGTGAAATCCCACTCAAATAATAATACAATGCTCATTAGGTTGAACAACAAAAGTGGGTAAATAAACCTGTGCTTAACTCTCTGGCAATTTGGCACAAAACCAGTCAGGCTAAAAGTAGAGGCAATGTGTAAAGAATGTATGCAGCACTCAATAAAGTAATAAAGTGAAAACACAACACAAGAAAAGTACCAGAATAATTTAGGGAAATACAGCCAAATGTAATAATTAAAATGACACCAAAATGACATGAAGCAAAATTTGCTGTTATCTAGTCGCGTTGTATCTAGTCGCGGGGTAAAGTCACAAGATCAGTCTGACTTCGATGGAGCATGGGTCCAACACAAGGATCAGGTTCGTCCCACTGAAGAATTACCTTCTAAAGTCTGCACAAGCAACTGCTATGTGCATTGGTAGAGGCCACAAGGACTTTTTCAGCACAAGGAACAGGTCGGGAGTTTGATGCATTGAGTCGGTCATCACTAGAGCTTCGCATTGGTGGTTGACACAGGCTGTCACTATCGGCACGAAGCGCACATCTCACATGGGCTTTGCATTGGTGGTGGTTGTAGTAGGTCTATGTTGGTGTTAGGTGAAGGTCCTACTTGTGCTTTATGTAGGTGGTCATCACAGGCGATCATTTCTCAGTGCAAAGAGGTTGCTTTGCGGTCATGAAGAGCCCAAAATGTCTGTATCTTCACCTTGAGTTCAGGAGGAGTGTATTTTGATGCCAGCCAAGGGGTCAGGACCTGGGTCTCATCTCTTGGCGTTCAGGACTCACTCCAGCAGAGGCCAGCAGCAGGGCTCAGGCAGGTCCAGATAGGTCCAGTTGGTGCTGGTCAGCTGGTCAGTTGCAGGGAGGCCTCGGGAAGCTTGCTGTGTCCCTGTAGCTCAAACAGGAGGTCAGCCAACTGACCTATGCAGCCACTTCTGGGGAGTCTGGGTTCAAGGCAAGCAAGTCTAATCTTCCTTCTTCGGACAGCAGGGCAGTCCTTCTTCTGAATCTGCCGCAGGCCCAGAAGTGTTCAGTTGGGAGATTCTGAAGGTGCCACATTTATATCAGGCACCTTTCTTTGTGTGGTGGAATTCCGTGGCCTAGCCCCAAAACTGGTTCTGGTCAGTTCTTCCTCTTCCCCTGGCTTCAAATGGTCTAGGGCAAAAAAGGCATGGGCATGCCTGGTGTTGGACTTGGCCCTTTTTGCAGGGTTATCCCCAAACATTTTGCTTCTTCCTTCTATTTTTTTCTGACCTGTGGTTGTTGGCTTTAGGACTCTGTGCACTTTACCACTGCTAATCAGTGCTAAAGTGCATATGTTCTATGTATTAATTGTTATCATGATTGGTTATCCATGATTGGCATATTTGATTTACTGGTAAGCCCCTAGTAAAGTACACTGAGTGTTCCAGGGCCTGTAAATCAAATGCTACTAGTAGGCCTGAAGCACTGATTGTGCCACCCACATGAGTAGCTCTGAAAAGGTAACTCACACCTGCCACTGCAGTGTCTGTGCGCAGTTGCTAACTGCCATGTCATCTTGACAAGTGCGCCCACTTACCAGGCCCTAACCTTCCCTTTTCTTACATGCAAGGCACCCCTACGGTAGGCCCAAGGTACCCCCCTGAGCAGGGTGCAGTGTATGTGAAAGGTATGACATGTACTGGTGTGTGTGACATGTCCTGATAGTGAAATACTGCCAATTTAGTTTTTCACTATTGAAAGGCTATCTTGCCCCATAGGATAGAATGGGAGTTTATTTATAACATCTTATAAATATAACTTCCGATTGGGACAAGATAGAGAAATAAAGTTTAGGCTCTCCGAACTCAGAATTTAATAACACATCTTTTAGTAAAGATGGTTTTTAAATTGTGTGTTTGAAAATGCCACTTTTAGAAAGTAGGCATTTTCTTGTTTAACCATTCTGTGTGCCTCTGCCTGTTTGTGTATTGACTGTCTGGTTTTGGATTGACAGGGGCTGGGGAGGTGCATTCTCTCAGACAGACACGGGGGGGGTTGATGTGTGTTCTGCCTTTCCTGAATGAGTCAGGACTGGGCTGAATAGGCCCGGTCTGCATTTAGAATGGTGGGAGGAGATTTCCCTTGCACCTGAATAGAGTCTGTCTGCCTTATACAATGCTGTCTCCACCTCCTGCCGGGCAGCTGCACAAGAGAGGACAGAACTGGTTTGGACTGGGCTCAGAGACCCTTGCACAAAGAGAACAAAGACATTTTGGGGTATAAGTATTAGACCTAGAACCCCTGAACTTTAGATCATTTCTGGAATTTAAGAGGAACCTTTGCCAAGGAGAAGAGCTGAAGAAACTGAAGGAGAAGCACTGCCCCTTTGCTTTGTGCTGTCTGCGGTTGGCCTGCAGTAGCTGGTTCTGCCAAGGAAAAGATAAGGACTTTGCTGTGTGCTGTGTCCCCCTGCTTGAGGAAGATCTCCAAGGGCTTAAGTAGAGCTTGCCTCCTGTTCTGAAGTCTCAGGGACACAAAGACTTCACCCCCAGCTCCCCTGAACTTCCTTGCTGGGAGTTCTGACTTGCCAAGAGGTGCCTGTGACTTTGTTGGGCCACTGGAGGTTGTTTCTGCTGTTGGGAGCTGGAAAAGCAATGCATTGAGGGACCGCGGCTGAAGAAACTGATGCAGCACCGCTCGAAGCCGCAGCATCGATCGCCGACGCATCCCGGATTTCCACGCATCGTACCTGTGCGGCAAGTTTTCCCGATGCATCACCCGCGGACCAGAACCGTCTCGGAATCGATGCATCACTTCGCCCTACAGACCGGATTCAACGCATCACTTCTCCCACGTGCAGCACAACTGTCGCATCGCCTCCCCAGGGTCTCAGGAACTGACGGATCACTTTGTTTTTCTACGCTTCCCATCTCTGCGGCTGTTTGGCTTTGTGAATTTTGTCGCAACTACAGGTACTTTGTGAGAAATCACGCATCCATCGTTTTCTATGGTCCAAGTTGTTTGAAACCTTTTTAAAGTCATATTCTTAGTACATGTATGATGGATTTTTGTCGTTTTGGTCTTGTTGAGTTTAGATTAAGATATTTTATTTTTCTAAACTGGCGTGGTGGCCATTTGTGGTGTTTTCACTATGTTACTGTGAGTGTTGGTACAAATACTTTACACATTGCCTTTTGGGATAAGCCTGTCTGCTCGTGCAAAGCTACCAAGGGGGTGAGCAGGGGTTATCTAAAGTGTGTATCCCCCTTACCCCGACTAGAAGCAAGGGTCCCTATTTGGACAAAGGTACCTACCTCTGCCAACTAGAGACCCCCATTTCTAACACCTGGTGTCAGGTTCCTTTCTGTGTGCTGCAGGCAGTGCCATTTGGCAATCAAGGCTAGGTGCAGTGACCCAGCCCCAGCCGCCATCCTGTCAGGAAGGCCCACTCCCATCACACCTCCTTTGTCCCCATGTTTGTAAAAAATACACAACCCATAACAGGTGAACCATTCACAATCATGCTTGGACACTGGCAGAAAGGCAAATTAGGTGTAGGTAGAAATATGACAACTTTCTAAAAGTGGCATTTTCAGACTAGTAACTTAAAATATGACTTTACAATTAAAGAGCATTTTAAATTCTGATTCATTTGAATGGAAGGAGCATTTCTCTATCTCTTACCAAACTAAAGTCATCAATTATTAAGTGCAAAAAGGTAACTTGGTGTTGGTTTATGGAAGAGATAGCCTTTTAACAGTGAAAAACGAGTTTAGGAGTTTTTCACTGTCAGGACATTTAAAACTTAAATCCACATGTCCTACTTTTTAAATACCATGCACCCTGCCCTGTGAGCCTTCAGGGCTTACCTTAACGGTGACTTAAAAGAATAAAAAGGAAGGTTTAAGCCTGGCAAAATGTTTACTTGCCAGGTCGAAATGACAGTTTATAACTGTACTACAGGCTGTAGTGGCAGCCCTGGGAACAGCTTTGCAGAGCAATGGATGCTGCAGTCCACTAGTAGAATTTTAATTTACGGTCCCTGGTTACATCTAGTACAATTTACTAGGGACTTATGAGTAAATTAAATGTGCCAAGTTGGTGTAGGACAATTTTACCATGTTTTGGGGAGAAAGCACTAACACTTTACTACTGGTTAGTAGGCATAAAGTGTACAGAGTCCAAACATCAACAAACACAAATTCAGAAAAAATAAGGAGTGAAGGCAAAAAGTCTGTTGAAATACCACACCAAGGACGTGAGGTCTAACAGGAGCCAAAGATGAAGATTGTATAGGGTCTGATAAAGCTAACAAGCCACCATGGTCAACCAGGCACTGCTAAACAGGGATTGAAAGTGGCTTCTCTCATCATACTGATGCTAAAGACCCTCAACTGTGGTTCCAGAGAGCAGCGGGATGGTTAGCAGCCAAACGGAGGGCCTTAGATAATATAGCTGCCTATCCCCACAACAGGAAAAATTAGCTAGCTCAGTAATCTTTAACTGATCCTCAACCCTCCAAGTGGGAGTTGTGTCTTCACTGGGCCAATGGTCAGTCAACAAGAGAGTAGAACTAATGCTACAAGAGGGGCACTGAGAGCTCAAATGGCTGGGTTGCTTGCGGCCACCATTGTATCTAGTTGATTTGCTCATGTGCACACATATTTTTGAAACGAGGATAAAGAGTAAAGACCCTTTCGAAATTTTAGAATTCAACAATTTTATCAAATTGTATCAGTTTTGAATTGTGGAGCAAATTAGTCGAGTTGGTATTTGTTTCTTCATTGGGGATGGTAGATAGAATGTTAGTTAATTTAAAAATCACAGGATTTCTTTACTGGAGTGGGATTGTTTACTCATATCCATTTGATAAGTTCACTTATCGATAAAACAGTCACCAAGGAACTCCGTGATTAATTGACATTGTATAAAATATTTCAAGCATTTAAAATGGTATGTTCTCTTGTCTGTTAGTGCAAACGTAGATATGTGTCTCATTTCATATACATAGAGGGGCAGATTTACAATTAACTAACGCAGCACGGCGCAGCAAGTCATTTTGCTGCGCCATGCTGCGTTAGTTTGGAAAGCACAGGGATGCGACATATTTACAAGAATATGTCGCATCCCTGTGCTTCCCCCTGCGCTGGCGCACAAACTGCAGCCATGCGCCGGCGCAGGCACCCTTGCACCATGGTGCAAGGATGCCTGCGTCGTGGGGAGATTGTTTTTGTGCAGGAAGGGGAACCTTCCTGCACAAAAACAATCACTACAACCATTTTCCTCTTTCAATGCGTGCTGCAGAATGCAGCACGCATTGAAAGAGAAAAACGAGGAGAAATGAAAACATTTCTCCTCGGTGCGCTTCGCTACGCCACCTCTAGGGTGGCGTAGCTCAGACGCATCTCCAGAGTTACGATTTCTCGTAATTCTGGAGATGTGTCTTGTTCCATGAGTGTTGCGTGGGAACACCCACAGCAACACCCATGGAACGCCCCTTCACCGCAAAGTGCTGCGTGTGAAGGGGCCGTATTTAAGGAGAGGAAAAGTCACGCAGGGTGGCTTTTCCTCTCCTTGTAAATATGGAGCAGCCCTCTGCGCCACCAGTACGTCACAAAAAGTGACGTACTGGTGGCGCAGGAGCTTGTAAATCTGCCCCATACAATTTTGCAGTAGTCCATGGTCCTGCGCCAATTTTTTGCTCACCCTGGCAATGACTTTAGCATTGCAAATTCAGAATGACATGTGACAGGGATACATTTTCTCTGCTCCGTTTTCAGTACTCATGGAGGCTTAGCAGAGAAAATGATGAGAGAGAACATTATCGACGTTTTATTTAAACTATTTTGATTTTAACGCAAAGTGATCTATATAACAGATGGAGATTGCACTATATAAAAAGTCTTCTGGAAATGAAGTGATCAATCTGAAGGAGCTACTCTTGACTGAGTACTGACATTCTATCGAAAACTATTTAAACTCCTTAAGATTTATCTAAAATGATTCATGCGAACTGTATTTCATGTCATTCGAGAGGTAACGTTCAGGTAGGCTCAGGTGCAGACCTTGATCGATATGTTAATTGCAAATATTCTACATCTTTTTTGTAGCAAGGAAAAAACTGTCAAAAATAAAAAGTGATGGCTGAAATGCTTGAATTAATATCGACCACTGGCCGCATTCCAGATCATACTTTTTTGATCGCAGTACCAATCCAGAAAAAAACTGTGCCACATAAATATAAAAGGTGGATGGGCCTTAGCTCATGTTACGTTTCTGAACTGGAGAGCAAAGTGGAAGCAGCTCCGAGATTAGTGTTTTATCAATGCACTTCTTGTTTTGAACAGTAATGAGTTACTTGGTATCTGGAGATAAGGTATACACATTTAAGGAAATGTTAACTATTTTACTATGATGCTTAATTTTCTCTCCTAATTTTCTCTCTCCATTTCAATGATAAGTTAGATTGGTGTTTTAGACCTACCGGTGAGGCATTTTTTGAGGATATTGATGCTGACCAGTTATTGAAAATACATAGTTTGATATGCTATATGTTTTTAGCAGATTTCTCCATCTGGTGGAGATATAAATTCAGTTTCAGTTCGAAATCTAGACTTTGGGGCAAGCTATAACATCTTACGTTGTTTTAATCTATATAGACCGATGCACAGGACTCCGTTGATGGGTATTTGAGGGTCATAAAATATACCAATTTTTAAATCTGGTTTCTAAACAATTCTCAAGAATTATGGGGAATTATACTGGTCCTTCGATCATGTTGATGATGTTAGTGGATAGCCTAGTTCGCTTCAGGTCTCTCTGACCCTGCAAGAGAGGACTGGAAACCAAAGGAGCAAGGCACCCCCACTACGGAGAAGCTAATCCCTACCAAATATATCACATTGGGGCAGACGCAGAAAGCAGTTGCAGAACAGACGGAAGCTGAGAAATAATAGAGAACAGTCAAAGTCATACTTGCTATTTGACCCATCAGGCAGTTCTCCAAGAGGCAGGGAGCTGGGGGGTGGGAGGATGGAGCTAAAGGAGGCAGGCTTTTGAAAATCATTGGGCACCATCTTTCTCTCCTCTGTCTTTAGCTCCCCACAGTTTGTGGCAGCAGGCACAGTGTTGGCAAAAAAGGGAGAGCCAGAAAGAAAGGGAGAAAGAGAGAGAGAGAGAGAATGGAAAAAAGAGCCAGAGAAAGACAGGTAGGGAACGAGGGCTGGTCTGAACATTTCAAACGGCTGCTTTTGATTCCTAGTCAAACCCTGATGAAAAGTCACCCCCACAGCACCCATGCAAACCAAGGTACTTTACTGGTGTTGATTAAAATCCTTCTATAGGGACGCAGTTGTATATTTACTTGATGGCTCTACGTCATTAGTGAAAGGCTAATCCAGTCATGTGCTTTCGTTTTAGAAAACTGCGTAATCTCGTTTTAATACAATTGGTACTATTAAAGTAAGCCAAGACTACAGATCCCAGAATGCAACGAAATGTTAAAGAAAATCCAAGACGAGAGTCGTGTCTCAGGAGTTACAAGAAGTCATCCAAATCCCCTATACATGAACCACGTATAGAACTGTATGAAAGCCTCAGCCATGCCTCTGAGTATTGTGGGTGGTGAGCATCGTGAAGGAACGCAGGTTCACTCCATCAGATGTTCGTGATCAACCCAGCTGCCCACCGTCCCAAAATTCAGAACTGGTGCATGAGCCACGATGATAGTTCGGGGAACATTTTAACGTGGTTACCGTTGCTGGGGAAACCACTTCCTTGGTTACTACAATACATTCACAGCACGTCTCCTCCTCAATTTGTCTGTCGCTCTTTTTGATGCTAACTCCTGCACGGTGTGAGGCAAGAAACCTGCGAAAGGGTGGGAGGCGGGAATGAAGCGGAACACATTTAAAGCACGCGCAGCAAATGTTATCTAAAGAATGACACGCGTCGCTAGGTCCATTGCGCCTTATTTCACTGTGAGTTTTGAGCGGTTTCCTCTCATTTATTGCTGCGTGGGCAGGAGTGAGCGAGCCCCGGGGCCTCCCCAGGCGACGGCCATATGTCCTGGAGCCATCCCAATCTGTGACAGAGAAGAGCACAGCTAAATTGGCAGATAGCTCACAAAAGTTACAGAATCCGCCGCCAGTTTTCTCCTCGCATCTCCACACAGGTATTGGACAGGAAGTGACAACAGCCCTCTCCACAGCCTGGCAGAGATTGAGGTGAGGTGACCTAGATCGATGGTACAGTAAATTGGCCAGGGCACCAAAGTAAAAGTGCCCAACATATAGTGAATTAGAAAGCTAAAAAAGTGGCCCATGTTTGCAAACTAAGGCTGTTTTTGAACTTGCAAAGACACTCTGTACAAGTGTTTTGCAAGGTATGGAAAACTGCATGGATTTCAGTATGCTGCAGACAATGGTAGTGTTAATATCAGGGAAATCAACAGTAAAACCCGTTCTAGCAGACCATAAAACAGGCCCACAAGCAACCAATAAACTGCCGCACACACTGACCTGCTAGGCCACTCTGATTGCCCTGTAAGCCAGTAGGACCTTGGGTGAAGAAGGTACTTTCTATGCACCCTGAAAGTCTAAAGCTTCTAATTAGTCAAGGTGGGCGAGCCACTGAAAGTTGGAGTCAGGCTCGAGCCTGAACCCGGGCTCTGGCTGAGCTCAAGGCCCTGTTAGAACTTTGAGTCCATAACAAGTTGAGCTTCCATGTGGCTCCGCCTGCCTCCCTCCCTCTACCCAGGATGTGATGTTACGGCCAGAGCTGCCAACAAGGGTCGAGTCTCACTCAGCTCAACATCCTGTGTTGATGGGCAAATCACTTAGGGGCTTATTTACAAGCGACTTGTGCCACCCGTACGTCAGTATTCCCATGTTAAAAATGACGCAAAAGTGGCGCAAGGGGCTTGTAAATAAGCCCCTTAATCCTTCCCTGCCTATAAACAAAGAATCTGAATGTATAATGTAACTAACACTCATGTAAAGCACTCCAATACCTTCGGGTTGAGTTCTCGCTATAAATTTTAAAAAAAAATGTACAAAGAGATAAAAATGAAGCATTAATTTAAGGAAAGACAAATAGATACCCATTTCCTGGCTGATTTGTACAAAGCGAAACCAGGCAAGTCACATAATTCGCAACGTCCCTGCTTAAATTGTGTGATCATAGGCAAACATTTTAGGTGTGGTGCAGCGGCCAGGGCAGCTGACTTCGGAGCACAGGGTTCACGGTTCGATCCCTGGCTCCGGCAGCAGCTCAGCTCAGCACCGTGTGACTCTGGGCAATAGCTCACTTAATTTCCACTACGGCCCCCAGCGCCTTGAGACCCGTAAGGGTGAGTAGCTGCGCTATATAAAAACGGACTTACATTTTTTTACATTTATTTCACCAAAACTGTTTTTTCTTTATTATTGCGTTGAAAGCCCTTTCAACTATGTGAGTTCAGAATACCAGTTGTAAAAAAACCTATTATGCTTTATTTAATAGACTGTAATGTTTCTCTATAATAATTTGGGCCAGTACAGTGTTTACATGACAATTGTCTTGCCTCGTACTGCACTAATGGTTCATGTTTAAAAACTATCACTGTTAATAAGTACGTCTCAGTGCAGTACTGTAATGTGATTTATTAATGTGAAAGCTTCACATGTTAAGAAAATACACTTTCTTGAATTTTAAAGCAGCATTGTCACATTTTATGTGATGGTTGCTGTGTGATTTACAACCTTATCAAGGCTCGGCTCATGCACGGGCTTTGAAATCCGAGCCAGACCCTTGGCTCGGCTCTACCTGTAATGCCATTGTCTCACTCACTTGCGCGCACACACACACGCGCACACACACACACACACATACACACTCTCTCTCTCTGAATATTACCAATTACAACAGTTTTAACACTTCCATACCAGACATGGTCAGCACCACAAGCATGCAGTAGCGGTCCGTGGTAGGCGTGCCGGCCGGGCGGTGACGTGGGGCGGGAGAGGGGCAGGGTGGGGGGTAGTAAACCACGGATTACGGCCGAATACAGGTAAGTAAACATTTAAATAAATAAAACGAATTTCGTTGCGCGCACTGCATCGCCAAATGCGCTGCAGTGCGTGCAACGAAATTTGTTTTATTTATTTAAATGTTTACTTACCTGTATTCGGCCGTAATCCGTGGTTTACTACCCCCCACCCTGCCCCTCCCCCGCCCCATGTCACCGCCCGGCCGGCACTCCTACCACGGACCGCTACTGCAAGCATGGCTGCTAAGAAGCTTGATGCCAAATATGACACATTACCTCCTCATCCGTGTTCCTCTACTCATTCGTTACTATGCAAGATTTTATCTCAATATACAGAAGTAGCTTACCTATCTAAACAAAAAAGAAATGGACTACAAATGTGCCTAAATTCTTCTTTCAGTTTCAGTCATATATAGAGGCAGCACACCTACCTCGCCTCCTGGCTTTATTTTCTGCATAGCAGGTTTTTCCGATTCTTGAAATCAGGTAAGATTATGTGTAAATGCTGCAGCTGGCGGTAATGTGAGTTTTCGCTATAGCGAGCCCATTTTATCTATGGTCAAGTATGTGTGACCAAGCAGTTGTTTTTTGCTGAGCAGGCCAGGTTAATGGTGACCATAACCCTCAATGGCCTCCTGCAGTGATCGGGGTTGTTAAAGAGCCTTCTCTGTTCGCGAGCGAGCTACTGCGCTGCAGTCATTCTGCAGAGGCGGTCTCACAAGACCCCTGGAGGCCGTGATACTTGGCTGCCATGCAACATAACAAGCATGAAGTTGCCTGAAATCAAACATGTATATGCAAGTGTGCACTGCCATTTGATCAGTACATCCTGTTGTAGTGAGGGTGCTTTTGGCATTCAATGGTTCAATTTTTTTGCTATATTGGAGGGCAAGGTGCAAACCAAGAGGCACCAAAGAGATGTAGAACCTCTCCTGGAGGAAGTAGAACCCGAGGTACAAGCTGCCTCCCATTATGTGATTATGCTGGATTCTATACAGCAAATGATTGAAGGAGCAGCCGTGGCTACCTTTGCAGCAAGAGAGGGGCCACAGCCCCCAAAAGCCCCAAGACTGGTGGCTCATGATGATCCCATGATGGATGATTGTGAGGAAGAGTAGTTTCATGAGAAATCTATTCAAGGACGAAAGTTGGCCAAAGTCCTTCAACATCAGCAAGACAATCTATCCTTGCTTTTTACATCACAGCCTCCTGAAGAGGGGCCCTTTTTTAGCAAGTATAACAAAAAACACCAGAGTGTCTTCCAGTACATTCAGCAGTGAGAAAGGTTTAGAGTCATCATTGGAAGGATGATGAAAAACAATCTTACCAAACACTATCCCCTTCATTATGTTTCTGGAAAAGTTTTAATGGTTGTTAAGGTGGATTCATTAATGGATGGAATGTTAATCATTGTCAGAGGAAGTGGCCTTTCCAAAAGTGGTTGATCAGAAGCCAGTTAAAAGAGACTGTACTGCCTCTAACATTTTCATCAGAACCAGCACCTATTCAAATTATACTTTCCAGTAGTTGTTGAATGACTTACAAATTTTAGATGATCAGATCCAGCAAGGAGCACATTTTGTGGATGCTCTCTCTTGTGAACAGCAAGTGTGGTTCCTTTCAGATATCATATTTGACCCACTGGGAGCACCAGCAGCCGCATTAGGAGCTTCGATTATAGTCAGGAGGCATGCTCTGATGCAATCATGAAAGGCAGACAGATTCCAAAAGATCACGCTTATGCATTTTCCTGATCCAAGATTTTCCGTCAACAGCCGGAAGAGATAGTTAAGTAGTTAGCAGAGGATAAAAAGCTTCTACCACCAATCCTCATTTTCTAGAGGAAGAGATTTAGTTTCCAAAGGACAGCCAGTCCTTCCAACGCAGCAAAGAATGTCTATCCTTTTGGGGCAGGGTTCATGGCTTGGGTGTTGCCTGTGACTAACAAGTCTTGGTTTCAACCAACAACTCCAGGTACCACTCCCTAATCACTGAAGGCATGACGATCAAGGGGATCGGTACCCTCATCTACCTAGGAGGTCAGTGGATTTACTTTGCAGTACTCTGGCAGATAAAAATTCCATACAGATGACAGATATAAGTCCAGCAGGGCTAAAAAGTGGATTTTTCCAGCCCTCCACAAGATAATATTTTTTCAAACCCCTCTTCCATGAGACCTGGACCACTGGATGGACGTTGTATATGGAATCCAGAAACAACTAGACAAGGCAGCATTGGAGTAAGGAAACCTTAAGGGGCCCCACTGCAAGGGATGTTGAGAGGGCCCCTTGCAATACCCATACCGTCGAGCCGAAGAGCTGTGGGGGAGCCCTTTATGTATAGAAGACTGGGGCCGCCCTGCACTGCAGGGGCTGCAGGTGTGTGTTACGCCAGTTTAAAAGGAAGGAATGGGCATGGGTTGCTATTCCATCACCTTTGTAGTGCAGAAGTTACCCAGCAAATTCAGACCAGTGCCAGATCTCAAAGAGGTCAAAAAGCTTATCCGGCACCAGGAATGCAAAATACTGATGTTGCAGGCCTCTTTCCACTTCCACTTCTGAAAAAGGAGAATTTTTCAAATACGTAGGCATGGGAGACGCTCACCTGTACAATTTGATGCACTGGAGCTTCTAGTGGTACTTTGGCTTCTTCTTGCAGAATGAACATTTTTAATTCCAGGTTCTACCATTGGGCTAGCATCAACTCTAAAGTTCTACACAAAATGTCTTGCACCAGTGGGTGGATGGTAAAATTCACTCTTAAGGAATTCAAGTTTTCCAATCTTTAGAAGCTTGGCTCATTGCATCTTCTTCTTTTCTTAAGACTTCTGTGCAGTCACTGGATTTCTGACAGATTTCATGTTTCTTATAATTCATCAGAGCAACGTTTGACACCTCTAAGGGGGAATTGTTCTTGTAAGAGTACAGGAAATTGAAAATTAATTCCCGCCAGAGGATTCTGCTGGCAAAGTCTCAAGCATCAGCAAGGTAATGGCTGGACCTCCATCGACCAGAGCTATTTTTCCATGGTCTCAAGTCCACCTTTATCCGGTAATATCCGGACCGCCATGCTTCTACCAGGGCAATTTTTCCAAGGTCGATAAAGCGTATGTAGGTGCGCCCGGTAATGAAGTCCAATTAGTCTTTGTTGTTTCAAAACCTTTATTCGTACTTATTTTTTTCTTTTTTTCAATGGACAAATATCCTTAATCACACATACTGCTCAGCCAGCGTGTTTCGTTCCAAAACAGTAGGAACTTAATCAGGGCTGAAAGCCAATACAAAGAAACAAAATCAAAATACAAACAATAAATACCAACAGCACAGGACATACACAAACAATTAATCCTATTCACAAAACAGATCTAAAAGCTTGACTATGCCCCATTTAGGGATCATTAAAGGCCCCCAATGAAACTCAGTGTAACTTTGGCAATGACTGTGACTGGCCTAGACCCATCAGCCATTGCCATGCCAACATATTATAAATTCACAAACATTACGAATGACACCACTGAAACATTACAGATAATAATGCAATAACATAGCAAGACAGAACTAATAAAAAACAACACTTAAAAGGAAGAGTCACTATCTAAAGGAAAAATAACATAGAGAATAGGGCACACCAGTTTAATTTATTAAAACCTCCCTGTGTGATTGTGTCCACATCAATAACATTCTAAAGTATTTATCAAAAAGTTTCTATATGAAAATTTATAAGGCCTTTTTTTAAAAGAAAGGCGGTAGTATCAAAAGAAGGAAATTGCAATGTAGGCAGTAGAAAACAAAGTGATAAAAACAAGCATTGAGAGGACAAAGGTTTAGGAAGAAATACAAAGAAAGTAAATCAGAATAATACCTTCCAAGTGAGTACGTCGTCAAGTAGTCACCCGCAATGTCTATGTTCATAGTGACAACCAACAATCAAACAGAATAGGAGGTAAGGGGGCGGTAAGAGAATGTCTGTAGCATCCAGAGCACACCTTGAATCTGGGGTCTCACTTTAGGATTAAATATTGTTGGAATCCTACTTCACCGTAAAGTCAATATTCTCAATCCAGCTTATTGTGCTGGATGGTTCGGGAATTCCCCGGGCATCATCATGCCCATGACAGAGTTCCTAGTGTGGATAACACCATATGATTAATATACCTTTTAAAAGTCCATAATACGGTCTGGTATCCAGTATATCAGGTCAACAGTTTTAGTCATTTAAAACAAGTGCACCGAAATGGTAACTAGGGTTCAAAGCACTATATCACGAGAAATATTTCCGTGCACGTCAATGGTCCAAGAAAGGTCACCATTTGTAAGAGCCATACAGTTTATATGTAGGACCAAACTTAATCTTAAGCTTAGTAGAGTTAATGGCCATGCCAGGCGTATCCCAGTAAAGATACCCTGCGCATGAATATTATAGAAAAATAATCTATCAACCATTCCGTGTTTTACCCAATTAAGCTCATCACTTCCCCTGCGATGAAGATGAGGGCATCAATAACACTTAAAGCAACCGTGGAAATGTTCCTGTGGTGACAGTGGTTAATTTAAAAGCGACCCCTTACTGGCTCGCATGCCGCTATGTCGACGCGCCCAAACACATCCAAAGAGACCCCTTTACAATAATAGCCAAACAATGACAGTCCGTGCTCCGTGAATCAAAAAGGTGGTGTATCCCCCAACGATGACATGAAAAGCGGGTCAAAGGAATCCTGCAGCAGTAAGTTTGTCCCCAGCCTGTGAATTGAAAAGGTGGGATTTCCCCCCCACGATGACATGAAATGCTGGTCAAAGGAATCCTGCAAGAGTAACTACTTCCAGTGCCCGTGCCTGCCTTGCTAAGTATCTTCCTCAATCGGTGTCCCGATTCAATAAGAGCGCGCGCTAATGTTCGAGTTTAAAAACCAACCTGGCCCCCCCTCCCTGACCATTCATCCAATGACTGTCGAGGGATACCCCTGATGCTAGTACCGACGTCACAAACACGGAAACGCCGAAACATCGGAGCCCCAGAACGTAAACAGACCCCCCATTTTTAAAAGTCCACTTTTACCAATGCGTGTTTCCTGCGGACAACAAAGTTAGTTTTCCAACTGTTCTTTAGAAATTCTGGTCCCCATGGCTGAACTTTTTTTCAATTTGAAGACACCCTTTATCTCCAGAAGCATGGGACCAGTATGGGGAGCACATTCGCCCCAAGCATAGTGGGACTATATGTAACCACTTGGAGAAACACAAGATCCTCAGTCCTGGCAATACTTTCCTGTCTCACATCCGGTTGTGGAAAAGCTACATTGATGACATCCTGATCATATGGAACGGCAATGAAGAGACAGCACATCAGTTCCTAACATGGCTGAACTACCAAAATGAATTCCTGAGGTTCACCCACACCATATCAAACAAGGAACTAATATTCCTGGACCTCAACATCATCTCTCAAGGGGGTGAACTAAAGACAACAACACACATTAAACCAACTGCAAAAAATTGCCTCCTGGTTTATGACAGTTTCAACCCCAGACATCTAAGGGACAATATCCTGTTTGGCCAATTCCTGAGAGTAAGCAGAAACTGCTCAGACCTTAAGGGTTTCAAACAACAAGCTGAGGTTTTACGTCACAAACTGGTGAAAAGGAGTTACCCCACCTGAGTCATTGACAAGGCAATTAAGCGAGCCAGAAATAACAACAGTGAAGCCCTCCTGGAGGAAAGGCCACCAAAGCCAAAAGAGGAAAGACCTAGCTGCATACCCAATTACAATACAGCTTCAAACCAGGTGAGCAAGATAATCAACAGACACTGGCGATTTCTGAACTGCAGAACCTTAGAATTCACTAAGCCAATGTTCTCTCACAAAAGGGGCAGGAGCTTAAAGGACATGATAATAAACACCAGACCACGCAAAAACAAGGACGGGGAAACATCACAAGGATTCCTCTCCCCCCTCACGGGTCACCACCCATGCGGAAACTGCAGTGTTTGCCATTAGACCACCAGGAGCAAGAGAATCACATTCAACAATAACACCAATTGGGAACAACAGCGGTTCACCAACTGCACCTCCAAAAGTGTAATTTACATGATCACTTGTCCATGCCTGCTCCACTACATCGGTATGACGAAACGCATGGTCAGGACACGCATTTGAGATGTGACCGGGCAACTACAAAAATGTCCGCACATTATATCGAGAAGAGACACACGACACAGGACCTACAGTGGACCTTCATAGAACAGGTCTCCAATGAATCCCAACTATTTGAAAAAGAACAGTACTGGGTTTTCCGTCTGAGAACACATACAAGTTAACTGAACGATGGCATACCGTGGAGCCAATTTGCTTGATCCTACGATTATGCTTAGCAAACTGAAGCAGAGACACATCCATACGGGTCATTGGACATTATTCACGGAACAACTATGTTCTTAAGCGACTATCAACCACTCCGTAATAGCTTACACTAAGGGGCCGATTTCGATCTCGGCCGGTAGGGCACCGAATCGGATTCGGCTTTACCGGATCCGATTCGGACGCCCTGTTTCCGACCGATTCGAACACCCGTCCGCGCGAGCAAGTACGATGCGAGCATACGCGAAATCCCCGACCGACTCGTTCCCGGCTCCGAACCGCTCCGACCGACTCATACGGACTCGACTCGCACCACGCAATGGAGACGTTCCCCGACCGGGCAAGTACGATGCGCGCCTCGAACCGTCCGACCGACTCACGCCGTCTGGCTCGAAAGAGCAGTCGGAGCCGGACTTCGGGGGTCCGTGTCGGACCCCCCTGTATGCGTAGCCGCGCGAGTCGTACACAGGGGGGACCCATGGGTCCCCCCTACACATGCATGTACGGCGCGAGTGGCACCGACGCGTACCCGCTGTAGGGGGCGCCCTTGTTCGCGACGCACCCATTGAGTCAATGGGAGCCCATGTACGCGTCGTACGACCGGCTCCCATTGACTTCAATGGGAGTCCGACCGAATCGAGTCCGATAGCATGCATCCGCATCGTACTCGTTCGGTCAGACTGCTAGAGTCCGGTTCGGTCGGATATCTCTCCGAATCCGACTCGGTCGGTGAGATTTCCGGCCCGAATCGGAATCGGCCCCATAGTAGGAAGAGACCCTTCTAGTGTGTATACCTCTACAAAGTGGCCCCCCATCAGCACAACTTTTAAGGATCACCACTGTATTTTAAAATCTGAATTAATTAATTTTGTTTCAACACTTTTGGAAAAAAGGAGTAGAAAGTTTGTAACACCTCCCCAGAATCATTGTGTTTCCTGAACATTTTGGGACCTCCTCAGAGTCATCAGGCTCCTCTCCCTGATTCTCTTTGGCGTATACATATTTCTACAATTCTTTAAAAGTTTATATTTTGCCTTCAAAGTCAGATAGTATACTATTTTGCCATATCCCCTGCCATGTTTGATTTATCTCAAAAAACCACAGTTTGTGAAGACCTAGGCACTATCTGCCCGGTCCATTTCTCACCCCCTTTTTTCTAACACCACTCAGACACAACCAGCCTGGTCTGTTTTCAACCTTTTAAAAAAAAAAAAATGATTTCATCGTTCTTTTCCTTATTTTCTTTTGAAATGGTGCCCGATTTTATTGAATTCTTTTAACACTCAGATTAATGAGTGTGCCCCCTGCCGGCCAGCAGCCGTGAACCGGCGTAGGGAAAAGCAAAGAATACAGGAAGTTGAGCCACCAATGGGAGGCCATCTTGTTGGGTTAGTGGTCTAGTCACCGCTAACACGATGACGCGAGCACGAGACTGCCTGACATTTAACAAGACAGTCTCCGCTCACGCATTCATCTTCGGAGCCACGGGCAGGCAGAGTATGCAGGGCGAGGGTGCAGCTTTGAGGACGTGAGTATGGCATAGCCGATCCCCTTGACAACGAGATTTTCCATCGGAATTGCAACTAACATTTCTTTAAAAATCTAACCAACTTCTCGATCATTTTGAAACCTTTTTCTCTTTTAGTGTGCGAATAGAAGCGCCCCTCCCATGCAGAGCTCATGGGGCCAAAATTAGCCAAAAAACATGTATGTTGAATCAATACTTAAAGCATTTTTTCCACAAGCTCACTATTTATTTAAATTGACTATTTACCAGTCAAAAATTCAGCCTACCGATGCACAGTTGTATGGAGTAGCTACCCTAGCTTCTCATTTAGCATGTAGTAAATTACCTCATAGAGTGTGTGATTTATGTTACATGTTTTGATTTGTTTTGTTCATTTATCTAAAGGGCAGCACAATACTACCAATGTCAATTGCAAGGATTAGTCGTGCACGAGTGAAAAATATATCACTTTTATCCACAAGTTGGTGATGTGTTTTTAAATATAACTATATTGACGAGTTAACAATGTCATAATGTCCTATCTTTCCAGATCCTATTCAAGAAATATGCCTACTAGGTATTGTATTTGCATGAAAATATTTCTTCTTCACCTTAATATTTATTAAGTAGACCAATAGGGTATTTTTCTAGGAGTGGCACAAGGGATCATTTAGTCTAGTCCTGAAAAAAAGCCATAGGCTTGAAACATGTAGACCAGGAGACACACACCCATCACAGTGTATTTCTCCTCCTCCCCCTTTTTAATAATAGCAGCTACAGGATTTAATAAAACTTAGGTTCCACGTAGCCAGGTATTTTTTAAACTTACAAGTCTGGCCCTCTCATATCACTAATCACCTCTACAAGGTGCTCCCACGTCTCCGTTGGTCGTAGCACGCCCCGTCCCGCAGCGGGCGGGAAGAACCCGATGATGACTCATGCCACCAAGGGACATTTTGGTGGGTGAGGGTTATTTTAAGAAAACTTATCGTTTTCCTTAAAAACAACCAAGATCACTGGAAGAATAGTTATTTGAAGTACGGGTGGACTCTTTTTGGTTATTCATGTAAGATAGGAGGCTGAGTCCACAGCAAACCTGACCTCCTTCTCCCTCTTTTGTTTGATTTGTGAACTTATGTGTCACCAGAGAGAATACCCGCCTGTGCTGTTTTTGCAGTCAGATGTCATCTCTGGAAGCTTGGACGGTGCATGCCTTGTCAGTGGTTTGGCCTCAAGGTCTACTTTACACTTTTGCACAAATTCCCCTCATTCCAAGAGTCTTACAGAAGATCTATATAGATCATACAGAAGTTTTACTGGTGGGTCCATGTTGGCCCAGGCAGCCATGGTTCCTGATCCTTCTTCAATTGATAGTGCCTCACCATTGTATATTGTCATTAGATCCTCCTACTTTGATCACTCTATATCTCAGCAGGATATTGCTAGCTGGATTGTTAGAGGTTTGAAACTTGAGAGGTTCAATGTACATGTTTCAGGCTGTTCCACTAAAGAAGATGTATTCATCCAGCAGCTAAGACTTCCAGCTACATTGAAAGTGAAGAGGAAAGCTTGCACACTGTAGATGTCCTGAGAGCCCTGTTAATTTATCTTAGTGTATTGCTTTATTCAGGAGAGTGGAGTTGTTATTTGTGACATTTGGATTATCAATACAAGATTAGCGTCCTTTCATGTCAAACCTGAGCAGATGGCTCAAAAACCTATTTTCCTGGCATATGAGAAGACAGGTCAGTCTTTGCCAGGAACTGTTTGGAAGAGATCGAAAAAGGCATGGCTGGCTACTAGGATATGCTTCAAGGTGCTTTAATGAGAGATGTGTCTATGGTAGTCACATGGACTTCTCCGCACACATTCATGAATCATCTCCAGGTGGGAGATGGGCTGCCATCTGATTTTGGTGAAAGGGTTCTCAATGCAGTCTTGTATGATGTTCTTTGTATCAACTTTATTTTTTGGTTGCCTTTCACTGTTTGGATATTATCTCACCCAGTAAGGACTGGGATAAGGAAGATAAACAAGCAGTTACCTGCCCACTTATTTACCAGTAATCTTCATTAGCTTGAGTTGAGGTCTTCCTCATCATAGTTGCTTAGATAAGTAAACTATTTTTGCATGCAGAGATAATATCTCACTCAAAAAGGACTGGTCTGAACTCAATCTAATGAAGATTACTGGTAAGTAAACTTGTCATTACCTCCTCATCATTCTTCTTTGGTCTTGTCCTTAAATATAAGGAGGCCGAGACTTTCCGAGAGCCACTTCCATAGCACATAACACTTTTTTTAACCTGTCCATGGTTGTGGTTTACATCTCTCTGTTGAAGAACTGAACTGCTGGGAAAGTCTGGGCTTTAGAGTGATTGCCAATTTTAATAAGAATACTTCATGGAATTCTTGGAACCAACTTGGTATTGCAAATGATATTTTATGAAACATGCTATGGTTTAGTTATTTGAAAAATGAAAATTTACTACAGTTGTATTCAGCTTCCCCTTCAGGGCCAGCCTCTACCATGCTAAAAATGTTGTTCAAACATAAAATGAGAGGTGTTGGCAGCTAGTACAGACAGAATCAAGATGGTTGTCACGATAATCTGCAAGCTAAACATACCCAGAAAATAGAGAAGGAAACTGGGTTCAGATTGACGTCTAAGGAGTGGGAAGAATTGAGCCAATTTAGTTATAAGCTATTTAAAGCGGGCAATTTTAGATGTGTAGATTTGTTTTTACACTGGATTTTATATCATAACCCTACATACATGAACAGGTTTTTTCCCTCTGTTCGTAATCTCTGTTTTAGATGTCATTTGGAGGGAGTCGCAGGGTAGGGACTCATCATATTTCTTTTCTCCAGCTCTGTTTGATAAAGACCACAGCCATGGCTGCGCAACTTCAGCCTTGCTGTCGTATAATAAAGCCTTCCAACTAAGGTCCACTATCTGTCAAGGCATACAAAGGCGCTCTCTATTGCTTACCCGGGGAGACATACTTTATTAAGTTTCCTTTTTGCATGTGGCCATCATTGTGAGACTGCTTTTCTTCCCAACGAAGAAGCTAAGAGACAGTTCTTCTCTCAAGCATATATAGGGGGTCTAATGAGGGTGGGCCATGAAATTCCTAACACCCCAAACTCCAATGATACTCACCCATCCTGAAGTCAAGAACCTAAAAACCCTCCTATGACTTCCCAGTGTTCTTATAAAGGTAGCCTTGTTTACTAAGTTACAGTCAACGCCCTATCAGTGACCTCCTCTGAGATGAGCCCATTGCCCATGGGCTCATCATTACAATAGAAACAGATGCCCACTTCTCTGTCTCTCTAGCAGGAACTTCCCTTAGGGATTGGGGCACCCAATACTTAACTAAGGACAGCCTTCTCTGCATCCTTCCACAGATCCTTACAGACATCTACATTCTCTTTGTTTCCAGCAATTGGTCATTTTTGCTATTCTATCAGGTGCCTCAGGGAACAGACTGCAGGATCCACACCCAAGACAAGTTTTTCTCAGGCCAGGGCAGGTAATGTGGTATGTCTGGTGTGAGTTTCCATCTCAGGCCTAATTTGCACTGTGCCTTCGTCCTCCGTGTATGCGCCTGACCTAAGGACTTCTCCCATTTGCTCCCAGTGAAGCACCTAGTACTAGATCTGGTGCATCTCCAGTAAGCAGAGCTAATGAAGATCATTCCCTAGACCACAATTGACAAGAAAAGCTTCTCATGCTCCCACCATAAGCTTCTCAAGATGAATGTCCAAGCTAAAAGTTGACTGCTAGATTTCGCCACTAGTCATCTAGTGAGGTCCATAACTTCCCTGAGTGAGATCACAGAACCAGTACTCAGAAGTCAACCATCATCAGGGTGGTTCCAGTGTCCCTTCCAGTCCAGGCAGTTGGTGGCCATATATAGACACATTTTATAGTAAGTTTAATATGACCACACCCCCCATTTCTAATTCTCATGGTCACTGGTACTGGTTCCAATGGGATCATGGTGGGCTTATTTTATACATGTATTCTGTCTCAGCAATGGAATTAAGCTTAGGATTTTTTCTTCCTCTGCGCCCCCCGTAACCACTGGTAAAACACTCATCCTTGGGCTTTGGGCATTCTTGCCTTACCAGTTTTTCTACAGTTTTTCTACTCTCTGGAAAGGACCTGTTGCCACTGGACTTCTTCCTATCCTGGTATCCCTGGCAAGGGCTATGGCCATTCTGCATGAGATTTTAGTCATTCTGTTGGAAAGATTTTACTCCGTTTTTCTTAGCTTGCTGCTGCTGATTTGCCAATTTTGACCTATCCTTATTTCTCTTCAAGAATCAGCAGTTTGGGATTTAGCCAAATACCGACTGAGCTCCGTGAGATATTCTATCAGTAAAAGGATACACAATGCCTGAAGTTGTTGTATTCTCTCCAGGCACCATACCATCTCAGTTCCTTTTTTACCACATACATCTAAGCTTCCATGAGGCTCCTTGATTCCTTATTATGGTAATAGATTTGGGGGAGCCCAAACTATGTAGTTGAGGACACCTTCATAGATACATACATCACTCACTTTCTCTTGTTCAGCTGCTTCAATAGTGCCACTGGCGTCTCTTCACAATTCAACTTCTACATCTTATAAAGTAATTCAAAGTTTAACAATCTAGTCAACATATCTGATCTAGTGGTGTAGCTCCATGCAAGCTCCTTGGTATATTGGTACAAAAGGGGCTACTGTTACTGGGGACTGGAATATATTCGGGGATGCCCTCATAATTTTTTAGTAGTGAATATCCTTGTTCCAAACCTATACTTTTATCTGTACAAAGTTTCCACCCCAGCCTTTACATCCAAAACTCTTTCTGTACCCACTGTACCCCAAATGCCTTTTCGACTTCGGAATCTCATACTCAGGTTTCTTGAGATTCAGTGCAGCAAACTCAGCTATTGGTCCTGCTATGGTGGGATGTGTAAAATTAGGGCCCTGGAAAGTGGGTGTTGGCCTTTGTGGTTGCTTCTGTAAATGGGCCTTGCACTGTGTCACACTGATCATTAATAGTCCCTGCACCTCCCATCACTCTATCTGACAGCCCATCTTCCATATTCCAAATGAGCTCTCTCTTTTCTTGGAGCTTGCCTGAGGGTTGTTCTTGGCTTTACACAACTTAATAAGTAAAGCTAAATCTAAATCCGGTATTTGTAAAGCGCACTACTCACCCCTAAGGGTCTCAAGGCGCTGGGGGCCATCGGGGAGATAAAGTGAGCTATTGCCCAGAGTCACATCGTGCTGAGCTGCTGCCGGCAATCGAACCATGAGCCCTGCACTCCGGAGCCAGCTGCCCTGGCCACTTCGCCACACCTCTCCTCTTTAGTAAGAACGACTCTTCACTTTGCCTAATGGCAGTAACTTTTAAATGGCCTACACTAAATGCCCTGTACTGTACCAGAAGTTATGAGATGCCTCCAGGAGTCTGGAAACAAAGTTCTGTATACTGAACTCTCAAAGGGGTGCTGGTTGAAACAAACATAAATAACAAGGGGCACAATTGGCAATGCTAATCTGTGGATTAGCTGTCAAACTGGTACAGTGTCATCCCTGGCCTGGACTCTAGTAGTGGCTCGAATTTTACTAATCTTTAAGCATGAACTTCAACCAATGGAGCAGAGGTGCCCTACGGGAAAGATAAAATGTTTCCAATTCAAAATTAAGGGGCATATCAGCAAGCCGGCGCTATGAAATTATCGCCGCTTTTGCGTCCGTTTTCGGGCGAAAAGCGGCGATAATTTCATTGCCGTATCAGCAAAGACACGCTATCGCGTGTTTTGCTGATTTAGCGCACCTTACAACAACGCCCAGCTAATGAGATGCAAAGTGGACGTTCCGTGCCAAAATAACTGGAGAAATGTCGCTAACCGACATTTCTCCAATTATCAAGCTGCACGCAAACAAGCAGAGCGATAAGAAAAGTAGCGATAACCACAGTTATCGCTACTTTCCTTACGCCTGCTTGTAATCTGACTTAGCCATGTAATACAATGGGAGGTGGATTACATGGCTAAAACCACCCTGCCCTATCAGCAAGGTATCGCTGGTCGCAGTGCGATTATCCTGGATTTCCAGCGATAATCACACTGTTTTCCAGCTAACGCATGGATTCCTATCGCTTGGGAGATAAGCGTTGCTGATAGCACGCTATCTCCACGATAGAATCCAGCGTTAGCCTGCGATAATTATCCTTACGCTAAAAGCGCTGAGCGATAATTATCGCAGGCCCTTGCTGATATGCCCCTAAGTGTTTGCTGTTAGTTCTAGATATTTTCTCACTCCTTTTCACAAGAGCTGATAATGCACTGAGATTGAGTCAATATGAGTGCATTTTCAGAAACATTGCTCCTAGTCCCACGAAGCCCAAAACCTCACCACCCATATAGAACAGCTGTCCCAAACAAATTCAAAGATATTTTCCCTATGCCAAGACCAGTTCAGAGCAGAGGCTCACCATGCAGTTAACAAGAATTATGAGGGTTCAGATGCAGACAGTGTCCTCATGGGACACAATTCATGGGATACCAGATATGGGCTCAGTTTCTCTTCTATCGATACTGACGTAGCTATTTCTCATAACAGCATCACAGGACTGTAAGGTCAAGATCAAGTTTTGAGTTTGACAGAGGAATCCCGTTGATTAGGGACTGTTAGACTTGGATTTTTCAGCGGGTTTACCCCCAGATTTATCCTTTTTGGCCTCTTGTTTTTGTTGGTTTTAGGACTCTGGGCACTTTATCACTGCTATTCTGTGCTAAAGTGCATAAGCTCTCCTGGTAAATTATGCAAATAGATTAGTGTTTCCATGTTTGGCTTATTTGAGTTACTACTAAGTCCCTAGTGTAGTGCACTGTGTGCCCAGGACCTGTAAATCAAATGCTGCTAGTGGGCCTGCAACACTGATTGTGCCACCCACACAAGTAGCCTTCCAAAAGGTTCTCAGACCTGCCACTGCAGTGTCTGCACGCAGTTGTGACTGCCATGTCGACTTGGCAAGTGCACCCACTTGCCAGGCCCTAACCTTCCCTTTTCTTACATGTAAGACACCCCTAAGGTAGGCCCAAGGTACCCCTGTGGGCAGGGTGCAGTGTATGTGAAAGGTAGGACATGTGCTGGTGTGTGTGACATGTCCTGATAGTGAAATACAGTGTATTTTGTTTTTCACTTTTGAAAGGCTATCTGTCCCATAGGATAGATTGGGAGATACTTTGTAACATCTTACAAGTATAACTTCCCATTGGGATGAGATAGAGAAATGGAGTTTAGTATGCCTGAACTCAGAATGTAAAAATGCATCTTTTAATAAAGATGATTTTTATGTTGTGTGTTTGAAAATACTACTTTAAGAAAGTGGGTATTTTCTTGCTTAACCATCCCGTGTGCCTCTGCTGGGTTGTGGATTGACTGTCTGGCTTTGGAGTGACAGGGGCTGGGGGTGTGCATTCAATGTAGACAGCCACTGGGGGGGTCTAGGTATGTCCTGCCTTTCCTGGATGAGTCAGGCTGTGCTGAATAGACCTGGGCTGCATTCAGAGTAGTGGGAGGAGTTTCACTAGCACCTGAATAGGCCTGGACTGCATTTAGAGTGGTGGAAGGAGAGTTCCCTTGCACCTGAATGGGCCTGGTCTGCCTTGGACAATGCTGTCTCCTCCTCCTGCCGGGACGCTAGACCAGAGAGGACAGAACTGCTTTGGGCTGAGCACCGACACTCTCTGCCCAAAAGAACAAAGAGAAACTGAGTATAAAGATTGGGGCCCAGAACATCAGATTACTGCTGAACTAAGGAACCTGCCAGGAAGAAGAGCTGGAAGAGCTGCCAGGAGGAACTGCCAGTTTGCTGCATGCTCTGTTGTGTTGACCTGCTGCTTGCTGCTTCTGTCTTGGACAGGGAAATGACTGGATTGTACTTTCATCATCCTGCTGTTAGAGTTTTCTCCAAGGACTTCAAGTAGAGCTTGCCTCCTGTTGGAAGTCTCAGGGAGATAAAAGACTTAAGAGAACTCTTTTGGACCAAGAAGACTGCCAAGAAGAAGAGCTGGAGAAGCTGTGAGGAGGAACTACCACTTTGCTGTGTTGGCCTGCAGTGGCTGCTTCTGTCTTGGGCAGTGAAAGAACTGGACTGAGCTTTCTGCAACTTCTTTGTGTGAGTTTCTCCAAGGGCTGGAGGTAGAGCTTGCCCCCTGTTCAAGAAGTCTCAGGAACAGCAAAGACTTCAACTTCATCTGCTCTCAGCACTGGGAACAGTGGGCCCGATTCACAAAAGTAATCTGAGACAAAATCCTATCTTTACGACTTTCGGTTTTCACAAAAGGCATTTAGGAGTAGTAAAGTTAGGATTCCTAACTTTACTACTCCTAAACTGAGAAAAAGCCTAACTTTACGACTTTCGGTATTCACAAAAGGCATTTAGGAGAAGTAAAGTTAGGATTCCTAACTTTACTACTCCTAAACTGAGACAAAATCCTAACTTTACGACTTTCGGTATTCGCAAAAGGCATTTAGGAGTAGTAAAGTTAGGATTCTTTACTACTCCTAAATGCCTTTTGTGAATACCAAAAGTCGTAAAGTTAGGATTTTGTCTCAGTTTAGGAGTAGTAAAGTTAGGAATCCTAACTTTACTACTCCTAAATGCCTTTTGTGAATACCGAAAGTCGTAAAGTTAGGATTTTGTCTCAGATTACTTTTGTGAATCGGGCCCAGGATTTTTCTCAGTTTAGGAGTAGTAAAGGTGCACCGTCCTTATACCGCACTGCAGCCGTTGCCTACTGACACCAGCACCATCGACTCCAGTTCATCAGCCGACAACAGCACTTCAGCAACGATGACGCCACTGCTTACATCGTGACCTGCCAGCACCGCGACGAGAACCGCATCACTTTGCATCGCAGCCCTGGTCTCACTGATGCTGCTGGATGACCATCACCGAGCCGCTGCCTGCACCGCGACCTGAAGGCACCGCACGTTGCACCGCTGCACTTCATACCGCAGCCCCGACGCCTGCCGACGCCATCGCTCCCAACTTCAACCGCGAGGAGTTCGATCTGCAACACGTGTAACTTCAAGGGCCCGATGACTCCTGCACCGACCTCTGGAACTGACGCCTGCCGACGCCGGATCTTCGAAGCTCAACGAGAGGTGGCCGACGCCCTGCATCTAAAGGTACTGTTTTGCAGGTCTTTCCGACACTGTAGCTGGCCTGCAACGCTGTGGTCAGCCAGAACTGTTTAGATTTGTTGTTCACGATGCCGTGATAGCCCCGGACGGAGCTATCGACTTCAAGGAACTGTAATTTAGGCCTATTTTTGCTTATTGATATTTCTAAGGAGTCTATGGTGGATTGCTATAGTTTTTTTCTTGTTTGCACAGATAAATATTGGTTATTTTTCTAAAACTGGTATGGTGTCCTTTTGTAGAGCTTTACACACTGCCTCAGAGATAAGCCTGACTGCTCATGCTAAGCTACCAGGGGGGTGAGCAGGGGTTATTTCAGTAGTGAATCCCCCTTATACTGACTAGGAAAAAGGGTCCCTACTTGGACAGGGTAAGAACTTGCCAACTAGAAACCTCCATTTCTAACAGGGACGCACACTTGGGCCCAGATTTATCATACTTTCACGCACTGCAACACAGCAAGCCACCTTACTGCACTGCGCTGCGTGAAAGGGCACAATGTGCCATATTTAACATTATACTGCGTGTTCCTGTCCTTTCCTTGTGCTGGCTCCCAATGTGCTGCCTTGCACCAATGCAAGCACCCATGTGTCATGGTGCAAGGGTGCCTGCTTTGTGGGAAGGATTGTTTTGTGCAGGAAGAAACACATTAGAAACACCTTCCTGCACAAAAACAATCCTCAGAGGCATTTTCCTCTTTTTATGTGTGCTGGATAATTTTGATGTTTCCTTTGAGTTGCATTTCAGTACTGTTGTCAAACAATAGCATAGGTTTGTTAAGTTATTTCTATCAAATGAGTTGTAAAATGCAGATGAAAAAATTTAAATGTTATTTAGCCGGCAGAAAATGTGCCAACAATCAGATGGCAGAACATAAATTAGTGTTAGTTAGAAAAGAGACCATCCCCTGTAGATATTGGATTCCGACCGTTTAATGTGAATTCCTTCAACCTGTGTCTACCTAATGAAAATATTGAGTTGTACAACATCAAACACGGAGGTATTGTCTATGTTCAAGATGCTCACATCTTTGTAGTGGACAATTAATGAAGGCATTGGGCTAGTAAAGTATAGTACAATGACATGGAGAATTGATGATGATTTAGTCTTGATCCCATCATTTCCAATCAGGGTATTCAGGATATGATGTCCCTTCCTACATCTTAATGCCAATATGAAGGAGATTCTCCTCCTTGGGAATAAACACTCATCCCCTAAGGGTAAACCGCATTTGCTCTCAGCGGCGGTCGTCATGGCTCGAGGTGGGGGCCAGGCGCAGGTGTTGCGCGGTGGGTGGGTCGTCGGGGGTGTCGCGCGGGGGTGGGAATTAAAAAAAAAACCTTAAACTTACCTTTAGGTCGGGTCCCGCATCTCTGCTCCTGCTCTCCTGTCTCCGACTCCAGGAACAGGAAGGAGGCAGCCAGCCCACCTGCCCTAAGCCAATCACAACGCTGCAATGCAGTGTTGTGATTGGTCTGAGCACCGTGACACAGCGCTCAGCCAGGGGCTGGAGGGGTGGGCATCTTCTCCATGCAGGCTGTAATGCAGCCTGCATGGAGAAGGGGGAAAGTGCACATGACTGGTTTGGACGGCCCATGAGGGCCTACCAAACTGTCATTGCGCACTTAGGAGTGGGCAAACCATTCCTCCCCTGCCCTGATCCGAGAGCAGAGCAGCCCGGCCGACCCGCCCACCCACAAAGCAGCAGTACACGAAGCATAAAATGATAATAACTTAAAGTTATTATCATTTTATGTATCTTCTTCACACTGCTTAAAAGCAGTGGGGCGACACTCCTCCGCCATAGCAGAGGAGCTGCCACTGTTTGTTCTACCAACAGAAGAAGTAAGCTAGCCTGACAGCATTAATTTTCTTATTGCTCTTGTACTTGTTATATGAGGTTTGTGTGTGTTGTTTGTTTAGTGGCGCCTTAAATGTTGGTTCATCTGGCATTGTATTTATGGCATTAAATTTATGAATACAAATACACATTCTTTGACTACTATTATTATCATTAGTTGTTAGTGATACTATTAATTTATTTTTTATGCTCTATGTAAAGTGGATTACATATCAAGTCTGTGCATTTGTGCTAAAGAACTCCATTAAATAGAAATAAAACTGCGAAGAAGAGTAGTATTGTTAAAACTTACCTCACAACAGTGTTGTTTAGGTCTGTATACTCTATCAAACGGTAGCCGGTAAATGCCATAGCCAACGATATAGAAATGTACTGATTTTGCATGTGCACCCAGAAGTGCAAATGCAACGAGCCGGAACTGCTGCCTTTGGACCCTGGGGGCCCAGGAATGAATCCCAGCCTTGGCGCTACACTCAACATGGTGTGATACTATGCAAACCACTTACCCTCCCCGGCCCGCCTAAAAATTTGAAATTTAATGAGTGTAAAATGTGTTTGTGTAATCCCTACTTGATGTCCGTGTACTTGTAGATTGTCTCACAACCCCTCATGTGAAGTATAGCGCTTCATTACTAAACAACGATATTTGTGCTCTATGCATACCAATATGTGCATACATACAATACATGTACTATGTGGCACCCATGAAAAGGCAACTTTGAAGGTCAACAGCTTGCACACTGTGGAGGTGTGCATGCCCTACGACAACAGAAATTCCCTTCATTGATGCCTGCTCCTGATGCGCCCTCGCAGCTACTCCCCCTTCCTTCCAAGTAATCTACCCAACACTTACTGGTCTGCGCTTTTCAGAGCGTTCTCCCACCACTCCTGGAACCCATCCAGGGACCCTCTTTCATCCCTTCCAGTGGAGTTGTCCCAGGGGTCACCTGGACGTTACTGGGACTCTCCCCCTCCTCCTTAACTGGACCTTCAGTTGTGATACCTCGCCACTGCCTTTGAAATCATAGTAACCTGGTCCTGATGAAGGCCTGAACAATCCTACAGGCCGAAACGCCGTCGACTTTCACAGCAAAAACCTCGGCGCGATTCCTTCACGGATACCCCCCATTTCTGTATATATTACCATTCATTGTTTGGGTATCCCTACAGTGTAATTTTTTTTTTGCACCTCCTTGCTGTACATACTTCCTCACGTGTCACTTGCGCCGTCACAATTTTTCACGAGCACTTGTGCACAGTATCCTACAGGTTACATGCAATTTAATGTAACGCAGTGCTATCTTCATATATGTTTGATTATATGAAACTAAGTATGACAAATATATGAATTTTCTAAACTACATTCGATGTCGTCCAAATAATTTTTTTTGTCTCCCTGGTTTTTCGTTTTCCTTCTGTTCCGAGCAATTAATTGTGCCACTTACAAATTGACCTCTTACTAACACCCTTGGAGACATTGTTGTATGTTACAGTAGAGAGAGAAAGAGTACTGGCTCAGGGGAAACAAATAATTGTCGTGACCCCGGTACCGGCCTTAGAGCCTGCCACAAAGGCAAGTGTCCCAAATGCAAAAGCGTTACATCCAAGATGGATACAATGGGCTAATTCTCTCACTGCCACAGATGTAGAATACAGATATGACCCTAGTCTAAAAACACAAGGATTCCTGCAATATGAACAAGAATATTCTCTACCAAATGAAATAATGCCTCTAGATCAGTATGAATACATTATTTATACTGACGGATCTGCTCAACCGGCCATAGGGAGTTAGCAACAATACAGAGCAGCATGCGCTATTGTAAAAGGTAGGATGCAGGACGACAAGTTCTGTCCACGCTGTACAAAAACGCAGTCTCTAGGAGACTGCACGGCTCAGTTGGCAGAATTAAAAGCACTACTACTGACACTGATAAATACGGATCCAAAATTCCCCATACTAATAGTGTGTGATTCCTTTTACTGTGTCCAGTCGTACAACGAATACCTCCACTATTGGGGACAATATGGGTTCAGAGATTCAAAAGGTGGCACAATCAAACATAGGAAACTATGGGAATAGGTAGCAGAGTTGAAGAACGAACTACCAAGGGCTCACATGATACACACACTGAGTCATCAACGTGATGGCGTTCACGTTGAAGGGAATTCATTGGCTGATGAAGCCGCGAAAGGGGCTGTACGCACTGTGTCCGTAGCTGCAATCACCTGTTCAAAAACGAGGGTAGACGGTAGCACAATGGTAGCTGTGATTGCTTCACACAAGAACAGCAAAGCACTACCTAAACGTTTTCCACTCAAGTACTCCTACAAGTTAGATGCAAACAACGTTCCATTTGCTCAGATTCCTGGAGTGGGGGATAGAGTAATACCAAACATGGATCGCAGGTTGGGTTTAATCTTGGCTGCACACGAGGGTCTGGGTTCTGCGCACGCAGGAGTTATGGCGACAGTTTCTTTACTGAAACAACGCTATTGGTGGCCAGGGTCAACAAAGCAGACCAAAGACTTTGTCTTAAAGTGCGATATCTGTCAACAGATAAATGGGGCCACCGTAGCTCGCCCAGCGCAGATCCCATTATTAGACAGCATCAGACTGACCGTTCACGTGCATTTACCTGGACCACTGCGGCCCCTTACAATCTGATGGGGCTTACAAGTATATCATGGTAGCAGTGATTCCTGTTCAAGATTCTTATGGGTATGGCCTCAGCACTCGGCTGACGCTCGAACTGTTATTAAATATTTGCGAGTCTTCATAGGGACATACGCAGTTGGCACATTACATTCTAACCGTGACCCCGTGTGCAGCTCTAGGGCTGACAAGGAAGCCATGGGAAGTTTGGGTGTAGCATTGCGGTACTCCTTTCTGTACCATCCCGAGGGAAATTCGGTTGTGGAGAGGAAAAACCGGGACTTAAAGCAAACTTTAACAGCTGGGGTATTAGGTTCGGGTGGTAGTTGGGTCAATCACCTATTTGGGGTCCAGCGGGCCCTTAATAACCAGCCAAGAAGCTCCCTGTTTGGGACAAGAATGTGGGTACCTGATCTCGATTGTGAAGGCACAGTGGCGGATGAAAAACCGGTTGACATCAATAAACGTTTGGCTGTTATACAGGATCTGAATGAATCCAGAGCCTCCTTAAGTAACGTCGAGACAAAGAAAAGCGCCACTGGTGAAGTCAAAGCAGCCACGGCAAGACCTGCCTGGATCCCTAAAGTTGGGGATCTGGTCAGAGAAAAGATTGTGGACAAGAAAGAATTCGGGCCAGCCTATCGAAAGCCTGTACCTGTCCTGGCCATTGAAGGATCAAGAACTGTACTTCTACGGCCTCTTGCCAGAAAAGAAAAGAGTTTCGTCTCAATCGATCTGATCAAACCACACTATGAGGCCGATACTAAATAGTAGGCCTTGTGGGCTGCTGAGTAGCTGACGTCCTCCTCTCGCTACAATACAGGAAGTTCAAACAGAAAAACTCATAACATTTGAAGAATCACCTTTACAAAGCAATGGAATCAATAACAATGCAATGGAACTAGTTCCCCTTGACACAAACTCTCAAAATCAAAGTGAAAGACAAACTTCAATTCAAGCTAATAAAGATGTCTACATCAACATGCCTCAACAAGAACAATCCACGAGTTCAACAAAACCTGTGGAGCTACCAAAGATAGATCGAACTGCATCTGGCTATTTCATCGACTTCAATACCTTTTCATTGGATCCAAGTGAACCTGAAACGACGCCAGCCCAAATTTCTCACAAACAACGGATCAAAGACTTTTTGAACTTTCTAGGAGAAACTTATTTAGTATCACCTTGGCTAGAACTTTGGATAATCACCGTTATTTTATTTTTTATTTTCTGGTTAGGACTAGTAATAACTTTCCACTTGCTCATCAATGGAACTTATCTTCAACAGAGCTCTGCAACGTCAGAAGTAAACTTAATTTTAAAACCTCATGTTTCATCTCATCGTGAACAAAGAGACTTGTCCTTCGTGAACATTTCAGCAGTTCCTATACCGGATGGTATAGTGTGGGACAAAGTAAATTTTGATATATTTGGACCGACCGAGGTTTTAAAAATTCCACATTTGTTTAAAATTTCATTGAACGATATCATTACCTCCAGTACATTTTCTGATGATTGGGATTTTGAAACTGTTAATAACTTATTGTCTGATTTAGAACAATCTGCCGCATTTTCTAGCACTGAAATGTTAGAGGATAGATCAGATTTTGACAAAATGTATTGTTAACAACATTATGGTCATCATTTCTTGCATAAATCGAGCAAACCCAGAAATGTTTTCACATACCACCGGTGGGAACATTGCCCTACACCACCGAAAGGTAGTTCAAAAACATTTGCACAGAGATTCTCATATATTTCAGGGTTTAACACTTCTGACCCAACATCGTACTATTATATGGTTGCACCTATATCTGCACAGAAAAATATGTTAACAAACACCAAACAGATTTACTCTGCTTCCTTTATTACCCAGCTGTCTGAACAGGGTTTTGACATATGGATGGACACTGTAGACTTGAAATCAATCTGGGGTTCTAGGGACTAGCTAGTCCAGGGAACAGAAGCACTATTTAGAGCATGCCTCATTCTTCAGCAGATGATTTTTCTGAATGACACTGTGCAACAGACTTCCTGTCTTGGAATAGCCAAGAATAAGGACTTGAACACACCTCAAATTCCAACACCTTTTAACACCGAGGGGAATTTTACGTCAGAAAGAGGGGCTAAGTTGGATAACATCTTGCAATACAACAGATCAGACCCCAATTGGAAGGGATGGTTGGTTTGGCCCACTGACACAAACAGATGTCAAGAAAGATTCAGGGGTACCACCGAAGGGTTTAGTGTCCACAGGCCAGACCCACGTTATGTACAACGGGAACATCCGGGGGTAGTGACATCATACAGTGTTGGGAAGTTGTGCCTTGATTGGCTAAAGACCTCAACACTACCTGAGGTGAAGCAACACTTGTCCTTACTCACAGAGGATGTGGACCTACTGGATTTTTTATTAGGTCCCAGAAAATCACGTCAGAAGCGCTTTTTGTAAGCTGTCTATAACAAAATCTGGAAAATCTCCCAACAAGAAGCTGCGGAGAGAATAAGAGAAATAGATAGAGTTAACCTAGAAAAGGCGTTTGCCGAGGTTGACAATGGTATGACTACATTAACATCCAGGATATATTCACTGGGCAACATTGTATCTTCTGCTATCGATGTAATAGAACAGGATTTGTCCATATTGCAACACGGACAGTCGCAGTTACATTCTATTATTTTGTTAAGCTGGACGCTGCAGTCATTGCACGCCGGTTATGCGCCTTGGCGTTTTATCAACATTACGTCATTATTTTCTGCATACAATCTAACAGAAAAGCAGATGAAAATGGCACAGAGGGGAGCAAAATATACAATGATGCGCATTGAGAAACTGGATAGGTTACCCTTTACTGTGGCAGAGTCACAACCACAGAATGGTTAATCCACGGCCAAATAACATTACCGGTCGCAACTTTTCAGTTTCAATATTGCCTAGAACAACAACAGGCAGGCAGATATGAGAAGATGGGTAAGGAATTTATCAGGGAATCCTGGGAGTTACCATACAGATTTCGATGCAGGAGTGGGGATCTGGAAGTGTTTCTAAGCAGAACTAACTGCGAGAACGCTTTAAGTGGATCTCTCATATGCCAGGATATTATGCTACACTGGGCTAGTAATGGGTCTGTGGCGAACGTGTCCTGTCACTTGAGGGGTACCCCGGCAGCTGTGATTAATCCGGTATTCAAGCTTCTCTCGAATGGGAGTTACTTGATGTTGAATGATCAAGGTTGTTGTGGGATGCTTCCGGGCATCGCATATCTAGTCACTGTGAGCTCCAGGGTTACTTGCTGTATGCAAGTATTGTTTCCACCAACACATACAGTCAGGGAGGCGCCGTTATGGCCTTTGCTAAATGTTTCCTTTATACGGTTTGATACTCTGAGCAGAATGAAAGCCATGCTTTTACAACGAACCGTGCACTTAACCTCCGCCCGGGAGACTTTTGATCTCCAGATCGCAAGGTCCTTGGCTGAGATACAGGCACTTATACGTACAAACTGCCCTTTCCATTTCACAGAAATGGTAAGTCCTATCTTTAACATGTCCGATACGATGGGTGTTGTACACCTATTTAAGACCATAGGTTCCGGACTGTTAAGCACCTTTCAGACGGTCCTCAGAGTTATACCAAACTTTATACACTCCGTCTTTTGAAGCATTTTTGGAGGGCTTCCGCTGATCCTGTTCCTAATCGCAGGAATCCTGATTGTTACCTTTCTGCTGCGCAATGGACGTCCCAGCCACCAAGGAGGTAGCAACAGCTCTCCTGGAGTGTAAATACCGTGATCGCATAGTACAACATCTAGGCACACCTCGCCTACGGGAACTGAGCGCCTCTTGGTTCCTGTCATTTAGATCAGTCTAGATGGACTGTGTCCTACCTGTTCTGCGGAGAAGAATGCGTGTTGGACCTCTGTCTGACACTCCCATTGGTTGCGCCACCGGACGTTGATGCTTTACTGGACCCGATAACGGCCCATGTTCTGCAGTGTCCTCAGCATATTCCCATCTTGTTGGCAGCATTCTTAGAGCCACCACAGGTAGTTTCTGCTCCTGTTGGTATGGACACCGGCTTCTCCAACACTCAGGCCTTGGATGTGGCACAGGCTGCCCCGGCATCTGCTGCAGGCAGTACGGAAGATCATCTGTGCTCAATTGACATTCTTTGTGAGGTGTTACAGGGATCGTCAGCTGCATATGCAGACAGCTGCAATGTTGCGTCTACCAGCAAGGACACATAAACATTTGGCATGTCGCACGCTGGGAAGATTTGGCTTTTACCTTTTTTCGAAATTCCGAATTGAAACATTTTGACCTGCATGACTTTCAGATGCTTGTAGTTGTTCAGACTATATAAAAGGACACTTTAGAGCCACTACTTGACTGATTTTTTGTAGAACACTTTTTAAAGAGTTTTTTAACACTTTTTAACTTCTCTTAAAACTGTTTTTATTATTTGTTGCGTACAAACCTCTAGACGCCTTGGTAGTACGCTAGAATTTAGTGATGTCATCTAGTCGGATGAGGAGTGGGTGTTATATTTCATATAGGTACCCCGATTTTGGTCTAGGTATCATCATAACCCTTCACCTACATTCTCTCCAATACTACATACATAACGGATTTGGAGGACTGACCTTTTACCCAGTTACAATACTACACATAAGTACGTAGGGTTTTTCCCTGTACACTGGCCTCATAAATTATGCATGAGGATTCTTAGTTTCTTGGAATCACAGCAGGACCATCATCTCCTGCATAATAACTGTGTATAAAGTTAATTCCCGACGTCATCCTAAGTCCGACACTGGCACAGTAAAGTAGAACCCCTGGGGATACCTTAGGGTATATAAACACCACATCTTGTTGAGATAGGAAGAGGAGATCACGACTTCCATGCCGACACACTGACGCGAGACGCTGAGGTTCCTGCATGCAGATACTCCAGTTCGCAGTGGTCTGACATCCCTTGCGGGGTGTTCAGCTCGAGACCAGAACGGGGTCCCGTAGTCTAACATCAGGTAATGGGGTTGGCTTTATCCTAGGGGGATTCTTGGCTTTACACCTGCTCACATGCTAGGTACACTTAGGTACATCTATTTAGGGTGCATCGTAGGAGTACGCATTTTATTGCCATGTATTCTGCATACTTGCCTGTATTTCTGATTTTAGCAAAATGGTAGAAACCTACCATCTGTTTACTTTCTTAGTGCTGCTACTCATTTATATATGCTATTGTCTACTGGTGATCTCAGTACACTTATTTTACACTAAAATGACGACTGTTCAATAAATGCTTATTGAAAATGTCCCAACCGCTTATTCTGTGTATCTCTCTGAGAACAAGTGAGCACGAGTGACTGAGCGAAAAGTAAGTTACTGTTTCCACGGTTCTGAGGGATCAGGGTTGTCATGTTCGATAGTTGCCAAGAACTATTCTCTCCTTGGTAAGAGGAGGTTATAGTGGCATTGCGAGCTAGCTGCTACACACAACATAACCGGTGGGGGTGTCTGGAATCAGTCTGGACACCAGTCCCGCAGTGTATGTTGTCTAAACCTGCAGATCCTATATAGGTCTTATAGGAACTACACGACAGTATCAGTTGGGCTTGGTATTACTCACTCACTTTTGCTGAGCATCGGGCTCCCTCACTGATACACTGTTCTTTAATATGTCTTTTATTCTTTATTTTCTTCCTTCATTTCTATCCCCACAGTACTTTACCATTGTCGGGCAGTTGCTGTGCTGAGTATTCACACAGATTGTCGAAGTTTTTCCTGTTTCCCTGCCACTTCAGGAGGTGATAAGGTCGGGTCCTGGTGCTGCACGGTTTCCTTTCTATGATCGTTTCCAGTCATTAAAGAAAGACACCACCATGTGTGAGAAGGAGGCGGGGACTTGTTGTTTGACTAATCAGAGGGCGCTCAGCTCCTAGCAAGCGGGGTGTGGCCCAGAGACACGTGGCGGTGAAGTGCAGGCAGCGGGGTACCATGGGGCGAGGCGTGCAGTTTTTGTCACCCCAATCTGCAACCGCCCACTCAGCAATACCAGGACAGTGAGAGTCGGAAAGTGTGGCAGCCGTGTGCAAGGATGGGCTGCGGAGGTACCCGCAGTTGGGTGCGGCAATGACAGAAGACTGTCATCGGAGAAGTTGTATGTAGTGCGACAAAGGCGCGTGGTCAAGACCCTCATTGCCAATGTGTCAGGGTGCCTTGCGGACACCACCAAAAATGAGACACACACACTTGGTCACAGTATGGGTGGAAGATCCAGTGCAATCTACGACTCTTTCATTTATAGCCTTTGGCCACGCCTGGACAGAGGATGTCTAAGGTGTATATCTGGGGCAATGTGCCACTGCAGTAAGGTCCGGGTGGTTCACTACATCGGGCAGCATGGAGTGACAGAGAAGGATTAACAGTGAATGGCAAAAGGGCTTGCAACCTAGAAATGAGGAAAGCAAGTCAAATGGCAACAAAAGAATGGGAGAGGTAAAGGATGAGAATTGAAGGCAAATAAATAGAGCAAAAAGCACTATTGGTGTTGATAGTGCCGCTGTAGTTATGGGTGAGTCAGACTTTTCATTAAAAAGGCATGTTTTGGTTTTCCTAATAATTGTGGCACCATTCAAGGAATCTGCATGAAATACTTTTGAAAAAAAGTATATCAACTTTGACTTTATCTTGGTAAGTTTTGTGCAGATCCGTAAGGTGGGATGGGGACGTTTCCCATGTTTACTCACATAGGATTATATGATTTTCAATACAGAAAATACTGCTAAACGGAATTACAAGAAAAACTTAGCAAGTAAATATAACTTTACTGAAGCAAGTGCATTCTCTTGGTTTGGTGTAAATATGTTGAATAGAAATTAGCATTTAAAAAGTGTTCTTCCTGGGTATGCAGAGGTTACATTATATCTGGAATGCTGCCCAATTCACAAATCCCTAAAAAAATTATGGGCACACCAATGGATATTGAGTTTTAGTTCCCAGTTTCCACTGCAGTTTCATAAATCAGGCAGAAGAGTCACAAATTCATCACGCTCTGATTGGCTGGCCAACACAGAAACATTTCGTAAACTTTAGCATCATTGACTGTATTGGGAAAGAAAAGTCAAATATATAAAGGATCCTGATGCACTTCCCATGATCTTTAGGCCTTTTACCCACTTATGCCCTCTATGGCAATAAAATAAAAAAATAATTTTATCACAGGATTAGTGAAACCGTATAATGAAAATGTGATCTGTTGCCTCCTGGGCTTCAAGCTTCACAACTAGGGTTTAGGAACCTACAAAGACAATGAAAGAAATGATTCAGTGCTCTGCTACTGCACTTTGGGCATGGCCTTTGGCTGTGTGCTATGAGTGTTAGCCACCATTGGAGTGTTGGAGCAGGCCCTGTGGCCATCCTCCACTTTGTAGGGCTGAAGGTTATTCGCTGTGTGTGTTGGTCACCCATGGAGTGTTGGGATGTGGTATTTGATCAAAAAATTCCAAGTGTTAACTTAATATACAAAGGTTAAAGTGAAGGTATGGTTAGCTCTGGTTATAACACACCACCTCCAGTGAAACCATCCCCTCCGCTGAACACCTGCAGTTCCAGATCCAGACCAGCCCCATCTCCACGCTCCGGGGAACCCTCATCTACAGACCCCCCGGCCCCCCTTCGCCTCCACCATCACCGACCTCATCGCACCCCACGCCATCGCTACAATGAACTACATACTCATCGGAGACCTGAACTTCCACCTCTACAACGCCAGCGACCCCAACTCCACCACCCTTCGTGACAACCTCGGACTCAAACAGCTCGTCTCCACACTGACCCACAGGACAGGACAGGACAGGACACACCCTCGACCCCATCTTCGCAGCAGGCAACAGCGTTCGTTTCAGCCACAAAACACAACCCCCATGGACCGACCACTACTGCGTACATTTCACCGTCGGCAAACCCAGGGCACCCAAAACTGCCCTACGCCCCCCTCGAAGAAACTGGAGCAAGGTCACCGACGACCAACTCAACTCCGCCCTCACCCGAAACAACCACACTTCGGCACCCGACACCATCATCGCAGCCAGAGAACTCCACACCTGGATCTCCAAATGCGCAGACGAGCTCGCCCCGCTACGCAACCCCAACAAACAGTGCCCCAGGAAAGCCGCCTGGTTCACCACCGACCTCCAAGAAGCCAGACGCACCTGCAGACGCCTAGAAAAGAACTGGAGAAACACCAAGACACCCGAAAACCACGCCACCTACAAGGAGGCCATGACGGACTACCACAACCAAATCAGAACCACCAAGAGGACCTTCATCCACACCAAAATCCTCGAAAATTCCTCCAACTCCAAGGAACTCTTCACTGTCATCCAGGAATACACCAATCCTCGCAGCGAGGTCACAGACATCACCCCATCCCAAGACCTCTGCGACAAGCTCGGGACATACTTCCACCTCAAGATCAAAAATCTCTACGACAACTTCACCGATCTTCAACCTGACGCCACAGCCGGCCCGCCCCCCAGACGCAGCGACCAGCCGACCATCTCCACCTGGACACTGACCACTGCCCCCACACATCCACCACAGAGCCGCCACCGCCATCGCACCCGAACTACAACGCACCATCAACACCACCCTCGAAACAGGCACCTTCCCAGACGAATGGAAACGCGCAGAAGTCAGGCCCCTGCTCAAGAAGCCTACAGCTGACCCCACCGACCTCAAGAACTACCGGCCCATCTCGCTCCTCCCCTTCGCGGCCAAAGTTGCAGAGAAAACAGTCAACAAGGAGCTGACACGATTCATCGAAGACAATGCCATCCTTGACCCGTCCCAATCCGGATTCCGAAGTAACCACAGCACCAAGACCGCCCTACTCGCCGCCACAGATGACATACGCACCCTCCTGGACCAAGGCCACTCCGCAGCCCTCATCCTACTCGACCTATCAGCAGCCTTCGACACCGTCTTCCGCCGCACACTCGTCGCCAGACTACATGACGCTGGCATACAAGGTCCAGCCCTGGACTGGATCCGATCATTCCTCACCGGAAGAAGTCAAAGAATTAGACTGCCCCCCTTCCTCTCCGACCCCATGGAAATCACCTGCAGAGTCCCACAGGGATCATCGCTGAGCCCGACCCTCTTCAACATCTACATGGCCCCCCTCGCCACCATCGTCCGACAAAACGGCCTCAACATCATCTCCTACGCCGACGACACCCAACTCATCCTCTCCCTCACCAAAGACCCCGCCACCGCCAGACTCAACTTCCAGAAAGAAATGCAAGAGGTCGCCGCCTGGATAACCAACAGCTGCCTCAAGCTCAACGCAGAGAAGACAGAAGTCCTCATACTCGGAACCACCCCCGCAGCATGGGACAACACCTGGTGGCTAACAGCCCTCGAAAGCCCACCAACCCCCTCAGACCACGCCAAAAACCTCGGCATCATACTCGACTCATCCCTCACCATGAACCGACAGATCAACGCCGTCACCTCCAGCTGCTTCAACACCCTCCGCATCCTCCGCAAGACCTTCAAATGGATCCCCCCGGAGTCAAGGAAGACCGTCACCCACGCACTCATCACCAGCAGACTGGACTATGGAAACGCACTATACGCCGGCATGAATAAGTCCCTACTCCGAAAACTCCAAACGATACAGAATACCGCCGCCCGACTCGTCCTCAGCATCCCCCGGAACGAACACATCAGCCAACACCTTCGAACGCTCCACTGGCTCCCCGTGGAGAAAAGAGTCACCTTCAAGATCGTCACCCACACCAACAAATGCCTGCACAACGCCGGACCCAAATACCTCAACGACAGAATCAACTTCCACGTACCCAAAAGGAACCGCCGATCTTCGTACCTCGCATTGGCCGAAACCCCACGCATCCGCAGAATCAGAGCAGGTGGAAGATCCTTCTCTCACATCGCGGCCAAAACCTGGAACGAGCTCCCGGCAGACATCAGACTCGCCCCCTCCCTGAACTCCTTCAGGAAGACCCTCAAGACCTGGCTCTTCGGCTAACAGATCTGCGAACCCCACCCCCCTCAGCGCCTTGAGACCCTCACGGGTGAGTAGCGCGCTTAACAAACCCCTGATTGATTGATTGAACTCCTGTTTATAAAACCTCATAAATTCACCTAAAAACACATAGTTAAACTGCAGTTATGTTTACAAATTATAGCTGAAAAACCACTGAAATTCACATGTTATGGTAGGGAGTACTGTCCATATCTTGTGCCATAGCCATGTAATCCATAACTCACACATCAAATGCAGTGCTTATGACTTCACAACATTTATACCAATATATACCAATACCATAAAGAGAAATGTAATTAAACAACATATAATCAAACCATTTAATGTCTCTAAATTCATAGTTGTCTTTGTCTGTGCAAAAAGGGTAATATATACTGTAGTCATCTGTAAGACGATATATAACATTTGTAATTGCATCTGTTTTAATTAGGGATAGGTCATGAGTGTTGCATTTGATTTTATAGATTACAAGTTTGAGTGATATGTCTTTATAAACACTGTTTCACTGTTTATGAATAAGAAAGTCTGGGTTTTCTGCATTCTCTTATTCTCTGTTTTTCTCAGGATTCTTTGAAGGAAAAATTCCCCAAAGGATATAGCCGGCAATCCCAATCATATACCCATTCCAGTCATGAAACTGAATAGTAATACCTTAGTTGTGAACCAGGGGAAAATGGGGGAAAGTGTAAGATGCAGAGACATGGGTTTGAAAATGGTGTGATAGCAGTCTCAGATTAGCACAGAACCACTGCTCAGTAATTTTGACAAAATAGATACATGTCACGTGTTAGACCTGCCAGCCTTAGGGTGGTATTTCCCCAAACATTTAGCTTACTCCCTCCTTTTTTTGTAAATTATTTTTTGTTGGCCTTAGGGCTCTGTGCACTTTACCACTACTAACCTGTGCTAAAGTGCTTGTGCCTATTCCCTAAAAAATGGTAATATTGCCTCACAACTGATTAGCCTATTAAATTTACTTAGAAGTCCCTAGTAAGGTAATTTACCATATACCCAGGGCTGGTAAATTAAATGCTACTAGTGGACCTGCAGCACTTACTGGGCCACCTAATTAAGCAGCCCTTCAAACATGTTTCAGCCTGCCATTGCAGCCTGTATGCAAATTTAAACTGCCAATTCTACTTGGAAAAATACCTTTCGCCAAGGCTAAAACTCCATTTTTAATACATATAAGACACCCCCAGGGTAGGCCCTAAATGGCCCACTGGGCAGGGTGCATTGTTTTAAAAAAGGTTGGACATGTACTTTTAAGTTATACATGCTCTGGTAGTGAAAAACTCACAAATTAGTTTTTCACTTCTATGAGTCCTACCTCTTCCATAAGATAACTAAAGTCTTAAATAATGTTCAACTGCGGTGCAATCAAATCGCCGAATATTTTTCAGAAAAAATACTAACCATATATAAATCATTTCCTCTAAATATAGATTCACAGGTCCCCTTATCAACTGCTACACCTTCCCCTGAAACGTCGATCTTGCTGGAGGAATTTCCGCCCCTTGATCTTATCACTCTTCAAGGGCTTCTGAGAGAGCTAAAATCTGGATCTCCCCTAGACCCTGCCCCTCCTACCATTCTCCATCAAATCTCAGAGGTTGTGACACCAGTTATACTGGAGGTGATAAACTCCTCACTTAAGACAGGCATTGTGCCATCTCAATGGAAACATGCAAGGGTCAAGGCACTTCTAAAGAAACCTAGCCTGGACCCAGGAAACTGGGGAAATTATAGACCTATTTCCTTACTGCCGGGAATAAGTAAGCTAGCTGAGAAACACATCAACTCTATTCTATCGGCCTTCTTGGAAAACAACAATTGTCTCCATCCTACACAGACAGGATTCAGACCCCAACAGAGCACAGAAACTGCTCTTTTGGCCGTAGTAGAGGAAACAAGGAAGACCCTTGATAATGGAGGCTGCGCTGTCCTTATTTTATTGGATCTCAGCGCAGCCTTCAACACTGTAAATCACCGTCTAATGATACAAAGACTTGGAGAGGCCGGAGTGACTGGATTAGCCCTAAAATGGCTACAGTCATTCCTTCAAAACAGGGTTTTTACAGTTTTTGAAGACTAATATTCTTCAAAACAAATTCCTTTGAAATGTGGGGTCCCTCAGGGATCCTCCCTCAGCCCCACTATGTTCAATGTGTACATGAGATCGCTAGCTGAAACAGTATGCCCATTTGGGGTTCATATCGTCACATATGCGGATGACACACAGTTAGTCATCTCTATGAAACAAAACAATCAACATGAACCCGACTTAATCACCTGCCTGGAGAAAGTCTTTGATTGGATGAATAACTCATTCCTGAAACTTAACGGATCAAAGACTGAACTCATGCTGTTGGGGAAGTCTGCTCCCCGAAACATAGACCACCTCTGGCCTAGTGTTTTAGGTTCCCCCCCCCTCCCCTAAAAAACAAATCAAAAGTCTCGGGGTCTGGCTTGATTGCAACCTCGATTTTAAGGCACAATCACGTACAGTGGCAGCTACCTGTTACAGCCTTTTAAGAATGATCAGAAGGATACTTCCCCTGTTACCTTTTACAGCTAGACGGGTGCTAGTCCAAGCTCTTATTTTATCAAGATTGATTATGCTAATGTCCTGACTTGGGAGCCCCTCAGGGCACCATCAAAACTCTTCAAACAGTACAAAATTGCGCAGCTCGCATGCTGATGAATATTCCCAGACGTTCCTCTGCAAAGCCCGCACTCGCTACCTTGCATTGGCTCCCTATTCAGGAAAGAATCCAATTTAAGGCCTTATGTATCACCCACAAGTTATTTTCTGGCAAGGGCTCGTCTTTGATCCGTCCCTGGATCCAACTCTATGCGCCTAATAGGGCCCTCAGATCTAAGAACAAAGGTTTAATCCTAGTCCCTAAGATTAAACGATCACGTAGTGGAGGCCGACTGTTTACGTACAATGCATCCAGACTCTGGAACGGTCTTCCCCTCCACATACTCTCTGAACCTGATTATCTCAAGTTCAGAAAACTGCTGAAAACTTTCCTCTTTCCGTGACCTCCTCATTATTACAGTTCCATATGGTGTCATAGCGCTGGGATGCCTCCGGGTAGCCTTGCGCTTTATAAGTGCTCCTTCATTCATTCATTCATAACGTTTGGTTACCTTTTTACATAAGTGATAACTTTTGTTTGGGAACAGGTGGAAATGTCATGTTTGGTGTCTAACAAATTGTAATTTAAAATTCTCTTTAATGTTAAAGTTGGATTTTAAGTCACAATTCTAAAAAAGCCACTTTTAGAAAGTTGTCATTTTTTTGTGTTTCACAATGTTTTAGCACAACATCAATGTTGTTAGCGCATTAATCCATGCGTTTAAGCTTGTTAGCTTGTTAGGTTTAACTTGTTAGCAATTAGTCTTTAGTCATAAATGAGATATTACTCAAGTCAATAATAATCTCTCTCCTTTTGTTATAGGTCTTACAGGTCTCAAATAAATGTAGCGCCCTGAACTCAGCAGTCCAGCTGATAACTTTGAGTCGCATGCACAAAACCAAGATAAGTACAGATTGCATGCGCGCGCGGCGTGTTATTTCCTCAGGTTTGTTTTAATATTCTTCTTTTCTTTCATTATCTTTCAGGTCCTCGGATGCGCAGAAGATTGAAGACGCAGGTCATTGGACGCCCAAGATGTTGAAATCCAGTTGGATGCGTCACGGCAGTGAAGCAGAGCAACAGGAGCTGGGACTGTGAAGCGCTCTCTTTACCCCAATGGTAAGAACGACAAGTGCTCCTTGATGGTTGGGTGCGGTTGGGATAACCAGCCCCACCTAGCCACAACCAATATGGTCACCAGATCTTGAGAGACCACAACTCTTGTGGGATCAAAGTCTTTGCTCACAAGAGTGCCTTTGAAGGCACAAGTTTCTTCATTGGGGAGGGGAAAATCCTCAGTGGTCTGAGCGCGACACGCACTTGTATCTATAACCCAGCTTTCTTCCTCAATGTTAGTGGAACTGGAAATTGTCTCAGCCTCAGAAGAGGCATAATCGGGGTCCCAAGCCTCTGCAATGGATAAGTGTGCAGTAGGGGCCACATAAGCCCAACACCTGCTATGCACTTCAGAGGACTGCTCTGCTGCTTGAAGCCTGCCTTGTGCCCTCAGAGGACTGCCCTGCTGCTTGAGACCTGCTTTCCAGCTTGAGCCCAAGGCTTTCAGCGTGACTCCAAGGTCTTGTTGGCTGGCCTCCTGTTGAGATTCTCAGGGACAGAAAAGGCTCCAACCATCTGGAACCCACTCCTAGACCCAGCCTGAGTGAGACATGACCCTCCAAGAGGGGCCCCTACAGTCCAGGACCCATGGAAGTGATGCTAAATGTGCCCGGATAACCCAAATCAAAAACTTGGGACTTAAAGAAAATATTCTACCAAACGTTTTCTGAGAACCGAGAGGAGACCGGGACCTACCTGCTCGCCAATGTGCCCAAGGTGCCTCGCCGGTCAGTCTGACTTCACTGCAGCTACTGCTATGTTTTTCTCCGCAGCAGCAAATCCTGGTCAGTGGCTCCTCGCAGAACGGGTATCCAGCCTCATGGAACTGTCGTCGGCTACAGCCTGCAGCTTAGTCCCGTTGACCTTCTCAGACATTTGTCTTCTAATATTTTTCAAAGTCTGAAGGTAAGCTGAGACTTGGCCCAATCCACTTTGTGTAGCAGACCCGTGCTCCATCGCGGTCGACCATAACTTTCAACTTTGCCCTTGTCTCACGCGACTAGATATCTCCGATTAGGTGCTTTGATCTTTTAGGCACAATTTTACACATTAAACTGTAAAAATCCATAACTCTGGTTCTCCTGATTGGATTTGTATTGTTTTGTTGTTAAATGATTTATTAAAATTTCCTTTTTTTTCTGTATGAGGCTGGGATTTTTCTTGAGTTGTGTTTTCACTTCATTACTGTTTAAGTGCTACAAAAATACTTTGCACATTGTCTCTAAAGACTGACTGCTTTTGTACCAGGCTACCAGAGGATTAAGCACAGGTTAATTTAGTGACTTTTTTGTGGTTCGCCCTGACAAGGATTGTGACTGTTGCCTGGGTAGGGTTTCATCCCCCCTCAACCAACAACCCAGTTTCTCACAACAAGACTATTAGAACTTCTTATGATGTAACAAATAAAGCAATGCACAACACATGGATCAATAGAGTTAGCAGCTTAGCTCTCGTATGGCTGTAACTAACCTGGATCCTAACAGGCTACAGGTCTAGAGCCAAACGTCGGAGAGGAAAGGAGAATAGCATTGAGGAGATGGTGTGTAGGTGGGACACCTTTGGACAAATAACAGCTGAAGATTCAGGTCCAGATTTTGCATCAAGATTGCATCACACTTTTGACGCATCCCTGATGTAAAATCCTTTTTGGTATTTACAAAGCCATGTTAATGTTAATTGGTGTAGCTTTGTAAAGAAAAAAATGCAGAAACAACCAGGGATGTTGCCAGGAATCTGCCTGGTTCCTGTGCAGGTCGTATACACTAACTCTGACCTACATGTTCCAGATGTACTGCCCCTAATCCAGAACACTACACTATTTTTAGGTCTCGCCTACGCAGCGCGCATGCGCTGCATAGGCAAAAAGACCTTTTCCCATCGATTCGGCTTTTCAGCCTAAAACGTGCACGCGTTCCATTGCCTTCAATGGCAACGCGTGCACGTTTGGCGATTCACTTGCGGGAGCGAGCAGCTGGCGCCATATGGTAGCAATTATCGCTCCTGGCACCGCTCGCTACCGCAAGTGAAACGCTTTCACTTTTGCCGACATTTTTTTTTTTTACTTGAGGCGCGCAGGCTTGTTAGGCTTTTCATTGGGAACTGTTCGTTTTTATATGCTCTAGCTCTTGCTTGCATACCGTGTTCAGTAAACTTGTTGTGCTTTTAAATATGTAAGAGCTTTGCTGGCATTGCTTCAGCATCGGTTAAGGCAGTTCCTGCTGACTGGCCGAGGCGCTGGGTAAGTTGGTTGTGGGCTCCGTGCTTTTGGACTTGAATATACATATTTCTTCAGGAAAGATAACTAGCATCGAACTGGAGTCTCCTTTAGCCTGTGCAACATACCCTGATCCAGTTCTCCCTTCTGGCCCACCAAAGCCCTCCCTACCCTGTCACACCGCTGCCCAGTGCCACCCGTAGCAAGAACGACCTCCGTCTGCCAGGTCGCTATTATGTTGTGCCTTCACAATATCAGCTGTTGGCTCTGTAACCAGTTCTGTGGATCTGTAAGTGCACGCCGCGGTCTTGCACCTCCCATCACCCCTTCTTCCATATGCCGACCCCTCCCTCATTCTCAGAATGCCTCTGCGTTGCTATTTCTGAGAAGAGCAGTGTGTTAATGTGCAGCTGTGTTCGTCTGGAAACTCTCGGCACGCCATGCTTATGTACCAACCTTATGTATGCTGGAAGCAGTCTCTGGGGGGTCATCGCTGTGCTTCATCCTTCCCAAGTAAACACAATGGAGGCCATGTTTACAGCACGTCATGTGCAGCTCATCAGGCTGATATGTATTACGTGTCCTCAGCATAAAGTGCGGGGCCATCATATTTCCCTGGTTATAAACATGGTCTAGTGTTTACTTCTCGCAAGTATGTGCTGGTATGTCAATGAGAACATCCAATTGTTGCCAATATGACACTGTGCCCCTCCCTTCAGTGCAGCTCATACTTCACAGGGATCCAGCGCCCGTCATATTCTTATCAATACGAGTTGTTGATTATAATGTCCAGGATGCTAATATTGGGCAGTGACATCCCTGCCACATCAGTTACACAAATGTTTTTAAACCATATTTGTGTCGATGTTACTTTCTAAAAGCTGTCAGTCTAACCAGTCACTATATTAGATGCAGATAACCAGTGCACTCTAGCCAACCCTTACATATGCAAAAAGACGTACAGATTAGTTGCTAGGGAAATCGTACTTTCTAAACCGAGACAGCATAAACCCTCTTTCATCTGCAGCAATAATCCACGTCATCGCACATTAATACGTGTGCCAAGATTATACAACTCTGTTAATATCTGTGCTGTGTCAGTACTGCATATTCCCCCTTTCTTTATATCCGATTCAAGATTTCAGAGATTCTCTTTGTGTCTGTTCCAAGACTGCGCAAAGACTCCTTTACTTTCTGTTCCAATATCTTATTGTTATCATCTTATCTGTGACAAGATTGTACAGTTTACTCCCTTTGCAACGGTGCCACAGCTGTTTAGTGACCTCCAGTCATTGTAGTGGCATTAAGTTGCCTCCATAGTATCTGTGCCAACGTCATACGTAACACACTTAGTATTGGTGAAAAAGAAGACTGTGCTCCTTTATTATCAATTCCAAGATCATACATTGCCCCTTTGTATCTAGTCTGTATGGCAAAATTGTTAAACAAGCATTGGCATAGCCAATAGGTCTCACCTTTGGGACCTTACAAGTGTTTAGCCAGAGCTATTGGCTTTGCAAATGTTTTTAGGTCTCGCCTGAGCCAGCGCATGCGCTGGTCTGGCGAGACATTTAGTGAGTGGGCTTTAGATATCCGACCACAAGCTTTTGCTTGTGGCCTAAAGCTTGGGGTTACACGCGCGGGCACACGCACAGCCGCCATCTGGCTTTCCTCGCGGCACCCTTACAGCGCGCAATCAGGCGCCATCTGGCTTTCCTCTCTTGCTTGCTCTCCCAAGCGCCTCGCTCCGCCCCTCCCCCACCACAGAGCGCGTCTCGCGCCCGCGCGTCTTGTTTTTCTTCTCCTCAACTTTAGTTTATGGCTCCATGCTTGGATGGCTTTCCTCTGTTGGATTATGGCCGCCTGCCGGCAGAACATTTTCTCCACTAGTGTTTGCCTCCTTAAAAGCCTTCTCTTTGTGTCTGTTCCAAGACTGCGCAAAGACTCCTTTACTTTCTGTTCCAATATCTTATTGTTATCATCTTATCTGTGACAAGATTGTACAGTTTACTCCATTTGCAACGGTGCCACAGCTGTTTAGTGACCTCCAGTCATTGTAGTGGCATTAAGTTGCCTCCATAGTATCTGTGCCAACATCATACGTAACACACTTAGTATTGGTGAAAAAGAAGATTGTGCTCCTTTATTATCAATTCCAAGATCATACATTGCCCCTTTGTATCTAGTCTGTATGGCAAAATTGTTAAACAAGCATTGGCATAGCCAATAGGTCTCACCTTTGGGACCTTACAAGTGTTTAGCCAGAGCTATTGGCTTTGCAAATGTTTTTAGGTCTCGCCTGAGCCAGCGCATGCGCTGGTCTGGCGAGACATTTAGTGAGTGGGCTTTAGAAATCCGACCACAAGCTTTTGCTTGTGGCCTAAAGCTTGGGGTTACACGCGCGGGCACATGCACAGCCGCCATCTGGCTTTCCTCGCAGCACCCTTAGAGCGCAATCAGGCGCCATCTGGCTTTCCTCTCTTGCTTGCTCTCCCAAGCGCCTCGCTCCGCCCCTCCCCCACCACAGAGCGCGTCTCGCGGCCGCGCGTCTTGTTTTTCTTCTCCTCTACTTTAGTTTATGGCTCCATGCTTGGATGGCTTTCCTCTGTTGGATTATGGCCGCCTGCAGGCAGAACATTTTCTCCACTAGTGTTTGCCTCCTTAAAAGCCGGGTTTTTTCATGCTCTGTAGAACGATTCCCTCTAAGCAGCGCTTTTCTGCCTTCTGGCTTCTTTTATGAAATAGCGTATCCCTGCTGCTAGCTGAATTATTGTAATCCACATTGTCTTCGCCCGCTGCGTGTATGCCTGTCATTTACTGCGACATCCGATCCCTGTTTGTATGTCACCTGCAAACACATCCCATGCGACTCCGCAAGTCATCTACAGGGGCTTTCTTTAGCAGCCTCCATGTTATCGACACAGACGTCCCATACCAAACTGTATGTCATCCACACAGACGCCCTATACCACTCGGTATGTCTTATGTAGGGATTTCCCATACCAGCTCGTATGTTATTGATAGGGCACCCCATTCCTGCCTGTATGTAAACCCACAATCAGCGCATATTCTCTGTAACTACAACCCACCCCACACTTTATTTCGATTTTAAACAGACAAGTACAGCGTGAGTTTAATTTTCTCTCTGTACTTCTCAGCTCCCTTCCTTTGGTTTCGGCCATTCCTGACCATCATGGACAGCCATCTTCTATAGGGGCAACATGCCTCCTCTGAAGCATGTACACCTGGTCGTTTTTCATATGGCCGCTGGACCATCCTTTAAACATTTTCCTGGTTTTAACTGCCCTCTGTGTTGGGGTCACATCCCACTATTTATTACACATGGCATATTCCCTAGGGGCTTCGGTCCACCACGTAAATGTGTTCCCAATATTGTGTGGCACGCGGGTACCGTTCCAGCAGTGTACACCCCAGCCCTCACTCCACCCAGGTCTCCGTCATGTCTGCCCAGTACCAGCCTGTCATTTGTGGTCGGTGTGCAGCTTGCATTGTGGCTGCCGTTACACAACGCCTACAGAAGGCAAGGTTAGGCTGCTTCACACACTGGGGTGGGGGGTGGTGCTTTCTCGCCATTGTGTGCTGCTGGTGTTGTTTTGTTTACGTGTGACAACTTTAGAGCGGAAACTGTGTTCCCTATCCTTAATCAGCAGGAATGAGTCCTAAAAGGTTGCTGCCTCCGCAGAAAAGGAAGCTTTGTCTGGTGTACTACAAGGAATGCGGCATACAGCAGTGTTACCTCTTTGTGCTTTTAGGATGGCGACACTGGGAGCTTTCTCATTTGAAGGGGGTGTGGGGCGCGCGCTTGTATTGATATGATGGAAAAATCATGTACGTGTTTACATGCAGGTGGAGAGCACGAGCTGAGAGGATGAACTGTGCATATGTACGGCTCATTAGCATGTATTCTGACTGTACAAGGTTTGCAGGCAGGCGGTGATTTTCTTCCTTTGTGTGCTATAAATCGGAGCATTTATTGTAGCCCCTGGGAAGGCTGAAGAGAACAATTGCTTTTTTTGGAATATTCTTCTTATCTGGAATGAGTTCTGGCTTCTTTTATGAAATAGCGTATCCCTGCTGCTAGCTGAATTATTGTAATCAACATTTTCTTCTGGTTTGCTGTAAGCACTACTTCTCCTTCCCCAGTGATATAGCGTCCGTCAAGCTCAACTGTCTACAAAATGTGGAGTGAACTAAAGGGTGTCTGTTGAGCCCAGCACTCTTAACACTATACGCTACCACAGCATCACTCTGCAGCACCACAGCATCAATCAGCATCACCACAGCATCACTCGGGGCCACCGCAGCATAACTCAGGGCCAGCACAGCATAACTCAGGGCCACACAGCATCACTCAACAACACCACAGCATCACTCAGTGCTTCTTACACTTTTTAATTACAACTTCTCAGCATGCTGCACAGCAGCCACACTTCTCTACAGCACAGCTTAGAAACATTGGCAAACTCAATAGCTCTATCGAAACACTTATAAGGCCCCCCACTGCATAGCCAATAGGTCTCGCCTTTGGGACATTATAAGTGTTTAGTTATCCAGCACAATATCCTTGGTGCAACAACATCAACTGTTGGCTAAACACTTATAAGGTCCCAAAAGCGAGACCTATTGGCTATGCCAATGCTTGTTTATGCTGGTTTCCATGTTCCCAACTTCCACAAACTCCATGTCTGACAACTTCTGATGTTAAATGAGGCTCTAAACCCTGGATACCAGTCGAAAATGTTCTGCATTCCATTTTGTCATTATTTACTGTTTATTCCTATTCATGACAGTTTTGTGGTATTGAGTTCAGTCATATCTTGCTTTCTACTGCTTACTACTTTGTCATTTGAAAAGACTATGAAGAGTTATGGGGTGGACATATCCTTCTTCTTGGGGATTGTAAATATATCAAGTCCTTGTATTGTGGGTCACAGTTATTTCGCACTTTATGACCATCGAAACCTTGTGCTTTACCATCATGCTTGTTACTATTTGTTGGTAGGTACAGGATTTTTCGTTACAGGTGGTTGACAGATCGGGCAATAGGACACAGCTTTGATGATCCTGTTACTCCCTTTTACAAATCGTTTTTGTAGAGGTGTTTGTAGAATACGTTCTATTGAGGTGTACAAAAATTGCATCTTCTATAATTCATTAGGTTATCAAACGAACTCTCAAGATTAGAAACTGGATAAGGAAACATTTTTGAATGGCACTAATACATGTTCTTGGTGGTAAGTAAGGGAGTGCTTAATTCTCACACCTATTACCACTTTGTTATAAACGCAGATTTGTGGAGGTAATAATAAATGACAAGAATAGTTGTGTTTTTATATTGTGTTACATTTTGTTGTGGTCGGAATTTGTTCTGTTGTTTTTTGTGCTGTTGTGTTTTTGCTCTGCTTTACTGCATTATTTTATTGTTGTAATTTACTGTGGTTGTTGTGTGGCATTCTTTTCATTGTTTTGTTATGTTGTGCCCTGTTTTTAGTTTCGTGTGGTGTTAGTTTGCTCTATGTTTGGGTAGTGTGTTGATTTCTTTTTAGCCCTGTAAGTATTTTAGAGATATCAACAATTGCTGCAACATTTCAAGCCAAACGCAGCACCTTTATAATGTCAGTGACAAACAACTATTTGCCAGTGTCTAAAGTGATAACATTCTGCTGCTCTTCCACTATTAACATACCAAGCATCCCACATCTGTAGCAGAGAGCATGTCTGGCCCTTATTGCAAGTGGCCTCTTACTTCGGATAGGGCCGATAACAGCAGCTATCAGTTCTTCGACATTATGAGATCTGCAAGAACACTGCAGCTCTCTCAACTTTCATTTGGAGAAGCCAAAGCCTCTAGGTGAAGGTCAGGCCCAAAATGAGAAAGTACCGGGGGACCTGGACCTGGAATTACCGATGCCCTCTTATTCCTCATTTTGTATTGGACCCTCATGGTCCAAATAACAATGGGCTGGATTGTCATGAAGCCCTGGGTCTACCAGAACCTCTGGTATCAGTAAATCGATGGTGGGGAAAACTCACCTCTTTCTACAAGGGCACTCATAATGAGAGACTTTAAGTGAGAAAACCCATGGTGTCTCACTGGCAGGTGTGGTCTGCCAGCCTTATAACTAGTTTGCTTTATAGTAACAATTTGTTGTTATAAGATTTACTTTTGTCATTCCTAAGCACTGTAATTACAACTTGTCACTGCTAACTAAATAAATGTTATCCCGTTTACCACCTTCAGAAAAATAGAAGCCTTACTTGACTTTGCCAGTAATCAGGAATAACCTGTTACCCTATCGAGGAGTTGAGAATAAATCTCGACTGGGAGGCCATCAGGCCCAGCTGACTTCCCCCTTGCCATCTTCCTGATTTGTGCCCTGACCTCGTCCTCCGTGATTTCTGCCTCTAAGAGTCTCTTTTGCTCATTATTTAGTCTCGGAAGCTCAGTCTTCTCTAACCATGCCTCTATGCTCTCTTTCCTGGGCGATATATCCTCACTGTATAGACTACACATATATCTCCGCGCCTCCGCACATAATTCCAAATTAGTATTCAATGAAGCTCCCGTTTCCGCATCTCTCAGGTTTCGAATTACATTTCTAGACTTGTCTATTTTTGCTTTCCAGGCCAAAAGCGAGCTGCACCTCTCTCCATATGAGAAATGTTGCAACTTACTAACTTTACACCTGTCTAATATTCTTTTATCGAGTTGCCTCTGAAATTCTGCCTGCAGGTGTTCTAGTTCTTTGCTGAGGGCAGAAACTCTACTGGAGCCCTCCAATGATGCCTTTTGGAGATCACATTCCTTAGCCTTAATCTCATTAATTCGATCCTCGTCTTCCTGCTTCAGGGCCCGCCTCTTTCCCACCATTATAGAACTGACTATTGCCCTTAAATATGCTTTGAATGCATCCCAAATGATTTGAATTTTAGCAGAGCCAATATTGACCTGAAAGAAGACAGCAGTCTTATCCACTATACTTGATACCACCCTCTCGTCTAGCAAGATAGTCCTATCCAAGGTCCACCTTTTCATACCCGATTTATGAAGATGCATAAGGGACAAGAAAACTGCCAAGTGACCTGAGAGAATGGCAGGAATGTGTTTAACCTCTTCGACCTCGACTAATAGATCCTGGTCTATCAAGAAGTAGTCGATGCGGGAATCATGGCCGTATTTTTTACTATAAAAGGTGAAGTCCCTTGCCCCCTCATCTTTCTTCGCCAAATGTCAACCAAATTAAGCCTAATCTCCACAAGTCAGTTTGACATTGCCTGCGACCCTAGAAGTCGGGAGAAAGTATGGGCACTGCTGGTGGAGTGGAGCCAGCGCTTCAGCAGGTCCAATGATTAAGCCAAAATTGTTGTTGGTCCTGGTTCCTTCTGCTACGGGCACACCGGTGAAGGGATGGAAGTGAAAACAGCAGTATTCTTGGGTGGAAAGCTCTTCTCCATGCTTCGGCAATTGAGATAAGAGTACTACCTGCAAGAGAGTTGGCAGAATGAGGACAAAAAAAAAAAAGGAATAACCTGTTACCCTGTCAATCATAGCAGAAGTCAGACTTGACTGTAAAAGTCCACCAGCCTTCTTGCCAGGAGTAATAAAAAACATTTAGGCAAGGTGTATATATACACAATTGCTTAATAAATAAATGGGTATCACGTATCAGGCACTGGGGGTTGTCCTTAAAGGCACCTCCTGGGTAGGTGTCTGCCATGGGTGTTGATGCACCTCAGTCTGTGACGAGAAGAAACACACTTAGTGCAATGATAATTACCAACCAATGGTTTCATGCAAAACGATTCTCACTTTTACCAAACTACTTCAGCATTTTGACCACTGATATAGTACAGACAACCAAACTAATCGTCTTTTGGAAATAGTTTATGTTATAACACAACTCAGTGATTCTGATTTTTAAGCAACCATGTAAGAATATATGGACGAGCTGAACATTGGAAGCATCCGCCTCTGACCTGCAGTGTATACATATCTCTGCAACCAGTACACGACTCACTGAACTATCCTACCAACTGCAGGCATTTATGAAAGGTAAACAGCTCAGCCTTTTAAAGAGTGTATCACTTCTAAAACCATTCCACATTAATAACTAACATCTCAACAGCTAATTAAAGACTTATTCCAGACTCTAAATGAAAGAAGATCAGGTTAATTAAAAAACAATAGACTTATAAATAATAATTGTCACTCTAACAACAATCTGCTTCTATTCAATTAAACAGTAATGGATAATTCATTAATTGCCAATTAAAGACTAATTTAAAACGTCTAATTTAAAGAGGTACCACACATACCTTTATGGAGAAAATCAAGAGTCATACAGGGAGTCAAGTGATTAACATTGTCAGCTTTCAGAATTAAGGTCCTCTGTCCTTTGTGAAAATACTGTGATGCCTTTCTGGGTGAGTGTGTGTGAGAGAGAGGAGTTGTTCTAAGACATTCTTGCATATTTCTTTTGTTCACTACAGATTCTTATTTAAATTATGGAGTTTATATAAGACAGAAAGGAGACTAATGCTTTTTACACATTTGAATGCAAGTAGGATCAATTGTTATGCAACGTTATTTAAAATTTATATAGGGCACGTTCAAAAAGGGTTCTTGCTACAAGGATAACACAATCGATACATAATCTAATTAAAACCAAAAATCCTTTATTGACTAAAGGCACCTAAAAAAGAATTGGGGACGCGCAAGAATACACCGGCAGCACCAGCAGCACCGCGGGAGCAGTGGGGGACTCCAAGTCCCAGGAAGCCTTGCTCTTTGGCTCCCTTCTGGTTGGGGGAGGGGTTGCCCGATGCGCCCGTCCTTGCTCGTCATTGCCAGGAAGAGGCAGGGCAGGGCTACCCCCTTTGATTCGAGTGCCGTCCAACTGTGAGTTCAACCCTCCTTGACTTTGATTCTATCTTTGACTTTGTATTTGCTTTTGACTCTGTTCATGGCCTTTAATAGCTGCCACACTAGTTGAGCACCTGAACATTACCCATTCGGCCCATTTACTACTTTGGGGTCGCATATTACTTGTCTTTCAACCGCCTGGGTTGCTGGTAGCCGCCTGCGGCCAGCTTGTTTGCTGTTTTCGACCCATGTCTTATTTATTTTGTTGCAGCATAAAGCCGTTTTTTTGTGCGGGTAAAGCGTGGGTATAGTGTGGGTATAGTGACTTCTGATCAGTTTTGTAGCTCCTTGTTGCTTACTGTAGATGTGATCTGTGTACTCCCTAGACTGCTTGTCGGGTCTACTAGCGTTAACTTTTTCTCTAACTACAGACCAAAAAGGATTTAGGGGAGTAACTCTGGCTAAATCATAAGACTTGTAAGGTATTAAAACCCACAGTTCATCATGGGGAAAAGGAAGTCCAGAGACTTTGAAAACGGGGATGGAAGGGCACAACCGAAATCAAAATCAAATAAAATTAGCAAAGCTCGTAAGTCGGCAGGAGGTAATTGTGTTCTGGATCACATAGATGACCTTCTTGTTGAATGCGAAGATATCCTATCTCCGCCAGCCTACACACCATTGAACCACTGCCCATCGTGCTCACCAATCCATTCCAGTAGCTCAAAGTCCTGTAGGCCCAAACGTATTCCTTCTATGTTTAGCAAGCCCAAAACATGCAGAACGAAAAACTGTTCTCCGGACCACTCACTAGCACCCAACGTTGTTGTAGAAGAGGCAGATGTGGGAGAGGGGGCGTTAGACACTGAACTCTCAGTCAGGGTCCCTAACAACGCCTTAGTTGCTAGTAATTTAACCACCGATCTAACCCTTTCTAATAGGTTCCTCCCGCTTCAGGTCATGCATGAGCCCCCAGTGATAGTGGAGATGGGGCCAGGTGAGCTTCGTAGCCTAGATGATGGGAGACAGTAACTAAGAGCAGACCAAGGGTCCGAGACACTCCAACATGGTCATTATGTGAGACTGCTATTGGCGACCAGGTCCTTAAGGGCCAGGACCCACTTAAGACTATAGCCGATTTGAGGTCAGAGGTAGATAGTTTGAAAAAGGCAGTTCAAGAGCTAATGGATCAAATTAAATTGTTAATTAAAAAAGGTGACATCGAAGCCCAACCGCCCAAGCAGCTTCCCATGAATTCTTTGATCTGTACAACTACCCCTGTTAGTCTTACTGTTCCATCTCTAGGCCTTGTTGCAAATTTAATCTGCAAGAATTCCTCTGTCCCCACGCCGAGGAACACAGCGCCCTATGTTAAAACAGCCCACAGTCGAACTCCAGTCCAGTTGCCATCTAGTGTCCCACCAATCCCTCCCCCTATTGAATGAATGAATGAATATTAGTCTTATAAAGCGCAAACTTTGCCCAGAGGCGTCAAGGAGCAGCAGAAAGGGCCATCAGACGGAAATACACGTAGGGCTGGACACGTAGATGGACTGGTAAAAAGCTAGGTCTTCAGGGCCTTGCGGAAGAGAGAGTGAGACACTTGTCCAGAAATTGAAGAAGGGAGGGAATTCCAGAGCCTAGCAGCAGCAACGGAGAAGGCTCTGCCCCCATCTGACTCTCTTAAACCTAGGAACTACCAACAGATTTTTACTGGCAGATCTTATCTGCTTGGTAGGAACATATCGTCTAAAGAGCCCTTTAAAGCCTTCTGAACCTAGACTGTAAAAAGCCTTGTGAGCAAGACAAAGGGCCTTAAACAGAATTCTCTGGTTTAGAGGGAGCCAGTGCAGCTCACTGACAGAAGCCGAGACTGAATGGGATTTAGGAAGGTCCATCACCAGCCTGGCGCAGCATTCTGCACCAGCTGCAGACGATGAACAAGCCCTTTCTTAATACCCAAATGGAGGGCATTGCAGTAGTCAGGGCCGGACTGGCCTTAGCGGGCACCGGGCGTTTCCCCAGTGGGCCGCCAGGTTGGGGGCCGGTTTTGGGCCCCTGGGGGGCCGTTTTTGTTACCGGGGGTCGACAATATCGGCCCCCTGTAACAAAATCGGCCGAAACCGGCCCTCGCAAACAGCTCGGCTGCACCTCCCCTCACCCCAGGTGGGGCCGGCCGAGCTGTTTCCCAGGGCCGGTTTCGGTGCCCAGTCCGGCCCTGGCAGTAGTCCAGTCTAGATAACACCAGGGCAATGACTGCCTGCTTTCGAGAGGTGAAAGAAAGAAATTGAGAAATTTTCCTAAGAATCCTGATGATCCCAAAGCAGGTGGACACAGTTCTGTTAACCTGGGGGCCCAGGGAGAGAGAATTGTCCACTATAACACCAAGATTTTTTCCTTGGGACGCTGGGCAAGGGCAGGGGCCAAGCGTGTCAGGCCACCAAGCATTGGACCAAATATGATGTTGGTTTCCAAAGATCAAAACCTCAGTTTTGTCCCCGTTAAGTCTGAGATAGTTCTGCACCATCCAAGAGGACACTGCCTGCATGCAGTTTTTAAAATTGGTGGCAGAGGCCTCTATGCTGTTGGTAAGGGTGGGCGGAATTTGCGTAGTCGCGTTACGCAAAGTTCAGCGAAATGGTAAAAAATCTCCTTTCGCGATGCGTTTTTCCTGTTCGGGGAAGCTGTTTGCGTGCTCGGGGGGAAATATCTCGCGAACTTACCCATCCGGTCGCCAATTGGCGCGGCCATCTTGTTTCACTTGTCCCGCCCGCTCGCGATGCGTGTTTCCTGTTCGCGAACGCGGATGTCCGGTGGCGCGTCCGAATGACGTGTTCGCGATCGCACACTCTCGCGGCGCACGCGAACGGATAGGAAAACTCGTCGGCGAACGCAGGGATCCCGGTAAGTCGCTACCGCGCGCGCGAACACGCATTTTGAAAGCGCGAACAAGGAAAAAATTCCGCTACGCCGCGGATCGCGGAATTTTCGGCAATTCTGCGTTCTCCGTGGAATGCTGAATTGCCAAAATGCCACAAATTCCGCGAGCGGAGCGGAATTTACCACCCCGGGTTAGCTGTTGGTGATAGACACCATAATTTGGGTATCGTCAGCATAGGACAGCACCTCCAACCCAAAGGATCTGACGACCCTGGCCAGAGGGGCAACATAAATGTTAAAGAGAGTCGGACTTAATGAGGAGCCCTGGGGGACTCCACAAAACAGATAGTTAGGGGTCGAGTAATATTGATCCATTTTTACTATTTGTGCCCGATCATTAAGAAATGAGGTGAGCAGCTTAAGGGCACCGCCCCCCACCCCCATTTCCTTAAGCCGATCCACCAATCTCAGGGGGGATATAGTGTCGAAGGCTGCCATAAGGTCAAGAAGATTCAATAGTGTGGTATGGCCAGCATCAACCTGAACGCGGATGTTGTTGAGTACGGAGGTTAACGCCATCTCCGTGCTATGATCATTTCTAAAACCATGCTGCGAGCCATCGAGCAGCTGATATTCCCCTAGATAGGAGCTAAGGTGAGAATTCAGATGTTTCTCCAGAATGTTTGCTGGGACCAGTAATAGGGAGATGGGGCGGTAATTTTTTAGTTCTGCAGAGTCTAGAGAGGGTTTTTTTAAAAGAGGTTTGACCACCGCAGTCTTCCAAGAGGTAGGGTGCTGCCCAGCTGAGATAGCTACATTAAGTACTGAGGTAAGGTGGGGTACAATAACCTCCCTCCCTAGTTTCATAATCTTCAGTGGACAGGACTCCAACGGGGAGCCGGATGTGATGCCACCTAACAGGCGGTCCGTGTCCTCTTGTGACAGGGGGGGTAAGGTAAGTAAATTGCCTACCTCCGCCGAAGTTACTGGATTATTAAAAGAGAGGGGGGGTTGGCAGAGACTGATTTGGGGGTCCCAGCGTTAAGAGTCTCCAAGAAGGAATATATTTCCATGATCTTAGAGCGGAAAAAACTAGCCATTCTGTCACAGGGGTCCTGGGAGGTGTCAGTGTGGACAGGGACTGAGGGGGAGGAAAGAAACTTAATTACATTAAAAAGCTCCCTAGGCGATCTAAGGGATTCTGTAACCTTGGAATAAAATAATACTTTTTCCTATAAAATGGCGATTTTATATTCCCTTAATCTTTGTTTATGCAAGTCTCTTCCCACAGGGTTGAGGTCTATGCGCCAAATCCTTTCCTGCTGGCGGCAGGATTGTCTTAGTTTTCTCAGCCTGTCAGAAAACCAGGGAGCAGAAGGCTTGTTTCTAGCCGCATAATGCTCCTTAAGGGGAGCTAGGCTGTCCATGGCTACTAGAAGCCAGTTGGAAAAATCTGTGGCTGCCAAATTAGCATCAGGATGAGGGAGCCATTGATGGTTATTAAGAGTATTAAGAAGAGCCTCCTTGCTGATACGACTGAGGTTTCTCTTCTTCTCCATTTTCTTTTTCTTATTTAGAACTGTATGAGAAACCGGGATCTGGAGGTTGAAAGGAATGGCATAATGGTCTGAACAGGAGAGTTGTATAGGTTCTCTTACCATAATCCGGGAATTATTAGAAAAAATACCATCTAGTATATGACCTGCTATATGGGTGGGGCTCATAACCAGTTTGGGTAGACCACAGCAATTAATAGTTTCTAGAAAAATTTGCGTTTTTTTGCATAGGGTCCTATTCAGGTGAAAATTAAAATCACCCATAAGGGTGAGTTTAGATCTTGCCAGGTAAGGTTCTATGAGGTTGCTAAAATCCTGGCTAAACAACGCTCTTGGTCCAGGTTGGCGGTAGGTCACAACACCAGTAAAACTTTCAGTCGGATGAACTTTCAACGAAAAATAAAATGCCTGGTAGGGATCAAGCGACGTTGTGAGCGGCTCGGTTTGGCACGAATAAACATCTTTATACAAAATGCCCTCGCCCCCACCCATTCTGCCTACCCTGTCAAATCTGGAAAAGGCATATCCGGAAGGGATTGCCTCCACCAGATCGGGACCGGAGCAATCTCTGACCCACGTCTCGGTAATAAACACCCAGTCCGGCTTGCGGAGAGAAACAAACTCCCTAAAATCTACTTTGTTCTTAATGAGGGATCTAGCATTAATGAGAAAGCCCAAAAATGAATGATCAAGAGAGGAGGGAGGGAGCAGAGGCCTCTCCATGGAGTCATCGCTGACACCGGACTGAGGCATGCGAAAGTTGCAGGAAGAGCAGAGATATGACTGACTGCCAGCTGGAGCCCCCAGGTCCATAATCTGACAATCTCTCTCTCATCTAAAAAGTTTTATATAGCGCTGGCTAGACCCGGAGGTATCAGAGCACTTTACCAGAGAATCGTTGCGTTACAAGTTACATCAGTTACAATAGCGTAGTAAGGTACAGTAAACAAAAACGAAGTTGTGAGAATTCGTAGGAAAGGAGGGGAGGAAGGAGCCATAGCAGGGAGACGAGGAAGAACTGTGCCCAATGTCCGGCTGGGTAGGTGACGGTCGAGGGGGAAACCAGGGCCAATCTCCTCAATAGCTGTCTAGCAGCTCCACCGGGCATCAGCCATGTAGCTCAGGTCTCAGCGTTCAGGAAAAACAGTTTTGAATAGATACATAGGCTACAGTAGCATAGTCAAGCAGTGGAAGAGCATGTCCCCACTAGAGGATAGAGGTAAAAGAAGGGGGGAGTATAAAACAATCCAGAGAAGGAGCTGGGGCTGCCATTTAGGCTGCTGAGGAAACGAAGGCAGAGGCGGCGCCGCCATTTTAAGGTCAGGCACGTCAAGTCCTGGGGGGTCAGCGCCACCAGTGGTGCCGGCAGTACTCTCAGTAGCCATCTCAGTGGGTTGCCGGCTGTCTTCCTTTGCAAGAACCTCAAAGGGCAGTGTTTTCTGCTTCAAATTCCTACGCACCATCCCCAACTGACGCAGAATGCTCCAGCCAGACCGCCGTGTTGCAATGGGTATTATACAAGCGAGTCGCCAGATTTCCCCTCCCCACTTCTCTCACTTTGCATACACAGGTAAGTGGTGGGCTGTGCTCAGATCTGATATTAGCTCACGAAGGCAGGTGCACGTTCCTTGACTGCATAGGCCCAGACTGGTAATATCCTGACTCTTCCGCCAGCTGGGCAACCCTCTACCCAGATTTCCTCGCCTTCTCATAGGATCTGAGGCCCCTCCAGTGACTTGCTGACAGATTGAGGGAGGAGAGCACTCACCAGTTCGTATTGCGGCGCGAGAATACTGCGTGTCTGTGCTCCTGTGCCCAGTGACTGTAGGCCCCTAAGTGTTGTTCGCACTGTTCACTGCAGGCGCTGCTCTCAGATGTGTGGGGTCTCGCCCGCGCGTCTCCTGGGGGATCAATGCCTGTTATCCAATTATCCAGGTGTAGGAGCCCATGTGACGAGGGAGCAAAGGGTCAGAAAAAGAGTTCCAGTTTATTCTGCACTCAACAACGATGAATCGACCCCCAGTGCCCCCCATATGCCGATGCAGGCCAGGCCGCGCGCAGTGGTAGAGCCCTACAGGGGGCCCAGAACATGCGGGGACGGCGGTGTAGGCTCTCCACACGGTGCCGTAACCACAGTGCACATCATGCAGGAGCCGCGCCTGGGTCGTACCTCAATGCCGCGTCCTCTTCCGGCTTCGCCCGTTCCAGATCGCAACGTCAGGCCCCGCTCCTTACTACAGTGCTGAGGCAGGGGCAACTTCAGTCCTCAGGTAGTGCAACGTTGTTCCGGGGTCCGCACTAGCGCCAGGGACACCTCGTGGAGGCCAGGCAATTTCCGATGCGGCCGCAGTCGGGCCCGTGAACAGCCGGCGCCATTTTACCCTCAGAGCTCCGGATCGCGTCACTGCTGGTTTTTAGCTCATTTAGCGAATTTGGGCAGTGATCTGGAGCTCCTCCACACCAGCTTACTTTCCGATCCTGGGCGTCCCAGTTTTCATCAGGATTGGAGAAATATAGACAGCGCTCTAGGCCATGGTGCGCGGGGTCCGCATGGAGCTTCAGCTCCAGGCAGCCATTCTGGACGCCGAGCCGGAAGCTCTCTTTGCCTTCAATGCCTGACAATGAGGGAATCCCTGCCTCTGTAGACCCAGAAGCTGTTCTTTTGAGTAAATTAAAGGTTTGCTTTGCTCTACAGGAAAAAAGCCAGGGTTTCTGGCGCAAGGCTCTGTCCAGGCGCGGACGGGCGCAGACGGGCTTGCCTTTGGCGCGCCCTCGGCGAGATATACCTAGTAGGCGAGTCACACCACAAGGACCCCCTAAGAGTATCTTTCTGACCAACGTCCCTAGACTGTCGCCTACCACGGGACATGAAAACGAAGACTCCCTTATTAACAAAAGTATCCATTGGATACGACACGTGAGGGGGTGCCGATCAATAATCAGGGAGGACATCTGGGGGGTCAAAAGAATTAATGGAACTAATTCCACGACAGATTGTATAGAACTGCTTTTTGGGAACATGAACCTTGCACATGATTTAATCGCATTAGAAACTAGGTTCAATCCTACCACTTCTACGGGGATACAGATGAAATATCGCCCTGTAATGCATCCATTACTGCCAACTACCCATAGCCTGGCTCGTCAGCAGACCCCTGGTTCAAGTCTTGATGTCAATGATTGACTTGTACATCCAACCTTCCTATTCCTGTGACAATCTGCCCCGATGACTTAACCCCACCCTCAGCAACGGTCTTGGTCACCTTAACTGGCGACGGACATCTGACTGCAACCAGTTGCCGTACTTAGGGGGGTAGCCCCGAGGAACATGGGTCGGGCTCCCAGGGAGGAGGTATGGGAGAGGGTGATATTCCTGTATTTCTAGGTAATACAGACCACGTGACCAAACTCTCTCTACTGTCATGGAATGTTGCCGCGGTGAGACCAAAACTAGTTCTTGCCCACTGGATCCAATACGTGGAAAGGCACGACATCTGTATTCTCCAAGAAACATGGTGCCCTTTTCCCATCTTTATACACGGGTATATTACATTCCATCGCTCTGCCACCGCTAGTAAATCTGGGCGCCCAAGTGGGGGTCTACTAATTCTAATCAAAATAGATCTCCACTGTTCTGTTAAAGAACCTAAGACCAATAGCCCGGACATACTAGCGGTCCAGATAAGGGTAGAAGATGGGCTGGGGATGGATCTTTTTAACGTGTATGCCAGAGGGACGAGAGCGGGAAGTACATCTTCGGCCCTCCAGGAGCTGGAGAACCTCCTGGATGCTAGAGATACTTTATTACCAGTAATAGTTGCAGGAGACTTCAACATCACCTTTGAACCTTTGGGGTTGGAGGACCTGTGTGGAAGTAAAGAAGAGGAGGAGCTATGGCACGTTCCCCCCTTGGATCTTACTCCCATTAAAAAATGGTCTCAAACCGCACTGCAGCTTAATGCAATAACACTTGAATTTGGTTTGAGGGCTGCCAACGGACGAACAAATTCTGACAAGGCAGGAGCAAATACCTTTAATCGGACCACTAATATGAGTCGAATCGACTATTTTTTGTTAGATTTAAGACTGTGGCCGAAAGTAGTTGATATGATTGTAGGGTGTCTACCACGGATAGTGATCATAACCCCCTTGAGCTAACCCTAATCTCTCCTTTGGCTAGACGCCTAAATTCCACTGATATTACTCTCGCCACTAGGGAGGTACATCCTACCAATAACAACAGGCGCCTTAAATGGGCAGGTGTAGCAATAGACCCGGAGAAGTTAGCTCTTATCAACACAAACTTGGAGGCCAGTACTAGACTGATGCTCAGCTTTACAGAACCTTCCGGTGATCTTATCAAGATTGCTGACTGCCATACTAATTTTTTTAATTTGTTGGCCAATTATTTTAAAATACAACGAAAAAGGGGAACAAATGCTCAAAATCGCAGTTTGCTTGGTTTACGCGAGAATGCGGGGACCTCAAAACCCAGCTGGCCTTGGCAATTCGTTCAAATAATGTAGATCAAGTGAGGGAAACAAGGCGAGCTTACAAGAAAGCGATTCTCAAGGCCAAAAGGGACTGGGAAGTGGAGCTATGGGCACTGATTAGTTACGCTTGTGCAAAGAAAGACACATAACAGTTCTGGCTTTTAGTAACTAGGGGAGAGGAATATAGGTCCCAGTCACCCGACAACAATACTGCTGTCGAAGGATGGCATCGCAATTTCTCGTCCTTATACACCAGAGAGCCTACTGAAGCTAACGAAGACCCAACAATTGCTCACGACATCTCTGAGACTGACGGGTTCTTCAGCTTAGCGGAAATAAAATCTAGTATTAAAGCAATTATTAGCTCTAAAGCCCCTGGGCCGGACGCCATTCCTGGCGACCTATTTCTAATATTGAGAACTGGTCACTGTATATTTTGGCCCTGGCAAACGGAATAGCCGCTGACTCAGCAATTCCGGCTTCCTGGAAAGGGGCTGAGGTAATCCCAGTGTTTAAGAAGGGTGATCGCACCTCGAACTATAGACCAATTAGCCTGATCAACAGTGCTCAAAAGGTATTTGCCCGAGCACTTCTGATGAAAATACAAACATGGATAGATGACAATAACATTCTGACTCCTTTTCAAGCCGGGTTCAGACAGAAAGTCAGCACTGTCGATCAGGTCTTTCGCTTCCTACTACTAACATGGAAGACAGTGACAATCTCTAAGGGAAGCTTATATGTAGCTTTCATTGATGTACGGTCTGCTTTCGACCTTATTCCTAGACACAAACTTTGGTGTGTCTTGAAGGAAATGGGTATCCCAACTGAAATTCTATCACTGACCATTTGCTTGCATGAGAACAACTATGCAAGGGTACGTTGGGTTAATCAAGGTCAATTGTCCAATCCGATTAGGGTAGATAGAGGGGTCCGTCAAGGGTGTGTAATAGCCCCTACTCTCTTCTCACTCTTCATTAATGGTGTTGTCCAGTTTCTCGCTGAGAGCCCAGCCGATGCGCCGACCCTTGGGTCAAAGTGACAACCTTACTCTTTGCAGATGACACTTTGATAGTTTCCAAGACCCTGAGTGGCCTTCAATCCCTTCTAAAATGCTTTGAGTCCTTTTGTGCATTAAGAGGGCTTGAGATAAATACTGCAAAGACTAAGCTGCTAATGATCAACCCTCATCGATCCTTTAAGGGGAAGCTTTTTCTGGAGGGGAGACCACTAGAGAGAGTGAGTACCTTTGATTATCTGGGTATCACTCTCTCTGATGACCTCTCCTGGAGATTTCATGTCAAGCGGCAGAACTTACAGCTAAGACGTATCTCGGGGGCTTTGATCAAGGAGCATAAGATTTCAGTGAGCAAACCAATAGCTGCCCCCATTTGTATTTATGATCACAAAGCTGTGGGAGCAGCTTTGTATGGGGAGGAACTCTGGGGGTTTGAAAAACTGGACGCACTCTTGGTGACCGAAAATAAATTCCTAAGATCACTATGTTCCCTCCCACAGAGTACCCCCTGCAACCGCTGAGATTTGATTTGGGTAGATTTACGATTGTGCAAAAAGCTCAGTTACGCCCTTTGCTCTTCTGGCTACGTCTAAAGACAACTCCAGAGCTACGTCCAAATGCTGCTGCTTTGGACGAAGTCTATGCCTTAGATTGTCACAAGAAAATTGGTTGGATAATAAGGGTGAAGCTATTGTTGTCCACTTTAGGAATGGAAGGCATATGGGATATTGATACCCCAGAATCGCTCCCAACCCAAGCCCAACTTAAGAAACACTATTGGGACTGGGTGGCACAGTCCCTTATCTCTCATCCAACTGGTGGCCGATTGACCCTTGATTTTATGGAGTTCAAACTGGAAGGAGCATTTGAGCAATATCTGGAGGTTATCATGAACGCCCAAGATAGGAAACTCTTCATGCAATTTAGATTTGGTTCCCTCCCTCTTAACACCTTTGTTGCCTCCTGGTCCCAGCACTCTTCTGCATCTGTGATCTGCCCCGGCTGCTCTCTTGCAGCCGAGTCCATCAGTCACATACTTTTTGCATGCCCTAGGTACCACCATTTGAGATCCAGGTGGATAGCTCCTATCTGCAAACAGCTAGGTACCTGCTGTCACAGCGATGCGTTACGTATCTTAAAATCTGACTCCAGCATGCTAATTGTCTGTGCAGTTGCAACATTTCTTGGTAAAATGTGGATTAGTAGAAGACAAGCATTGACCATGCAACTGACGTAACCCTTTTGCATTTTAATATTTCTTAAATGATTTTATATAAGTAGCTATTTATTAACTTAGTTTTGTACCAAACATGGAATTGTACTGCATGACGGGTCATGCTGTTAACTTTTAGGGCATAGACTTTTACTGTTACGCTTCCTGGTCCTGATTATAATTGTTTTTATCGCTCTTATTATTGTATTAGATAGTTTGTACCGAAGCAGCTTTTGGATCTTTGTAATCAATCTTCGGATCCTTTTGCACTTTAGGCACTGGCACTTTCAAGGTCCTTATTTGTCAATTGGGGGTCAGACAGACTTTACTAACTCTAGGCTCCTGTTTTTGTATGATGTTATTAATTTATTATATCGAATGCACATGCACTTTTGTGGACCCTTTCTCTCCCCCGGAGCTTTAGGAAGTATGGACTACAAGAAGGAAAATCCACATGTTATTACGGACTGTTTTTTTAAAAAAATTGATTGTTTGCTATGTCTGTACTGTATTGTATGCATGTGATACTTTTATGGCCGCAACGGCCGAAATAAAGTTATTGACTGACTGACTGAATTGTCTTTGATTACTTCAGAAAGGCTGATAATGAAGAAAGTAAACAGAGATTCACTAGAAGTTCCACGCGTCTGCTGAAGCTACCAAGAATGCCCTCTTGTAACGTCTTCCCAGCCTGGGAACCCCCCAAGGACCACATCACAAACGGAGCTTAGTATGACATGTCTTTATTCTGCTGTGTGTAACTGTGAACTCAACATTCTAAAAGAAGCTTTCATCGGATTGACCTCTGACACCTACGTCATAACTCTATGGAGTCCATTAGGAGCCAAAAGGGTTCCATTATAAAATATCGCAAGACACCACATCTCCCCCTCTGTTAAATAAAAAGTCACTAATTTTTACAAATCAACAAATATATACATACAATCACATTTCTTCAATCAACCTTCTTGGTGCTTTAATTATTCGCCCTGGTCTGGTTACTGGGAGCTGTCATCTTTACTGTCAGAGATCTTTGAAGATGGTGAAGAAGTAACAGCAGTCACTGGGTTGTCAGGTTTAGTCTTTCTTTCACCATCTTGATCAGAAGACCGATGAATCAAATTCAAATGCCGAAAGTGAAAAGAGCCTCTGGTAATAGACTTCTAAGGGCGCTGGACAGTCACCATATGTTGTTGTATTCCTCTTAGGATGTCCGTATATAGGTTTTCCTGTATCATGTCCTTATACAGGCACAATTCGCCCTGCCCTTATATAGGCATAAAATTCCAGTCCTTATTTAGGCATTAAACCGTGCACTCCAAATACAGGCATGGTCTCCGACATCCGTCCACCCTAACGTCACAATGAGTTCTTGAAGAACAGACCCTTAGGCTTCGGGAGTTTCCCTAGCACAGGACTATTGATTTTTTCAAGGACTCATCTATTATGCATGAATCGTTATACCTTAGGGGTTCATTCATGACGTCTTCCGCTGTCCGATTCACGTCAATGCTAACATTCTGAGGTACCTCTCAGGTATAAATATACCTTCCCTAGCCCCTGTAAATCAGAGGAGACCTCGACTTCAGAGGAGCCCGTTTCCCGGCCTGACGCACTGAGAAGACGCTGTCATCCCTGCACGCAGAGTGTCCAGCTTCCAGTGATCTGACTTCCCTCGCGGGGTGTTGGAGTTCGAGTCTGGCAAGAGATTCCTACCTCTCTCATTCTTAAGGTATGGAGATGACTAGAACCTAGAGGGACTCTTGGCATACTAGGCATACTGGGCTTAACATACTCCTAGTATCCCATAGTAAGGAATACTTCACCTACTTCATACCTCTCCCTACACCTAGGATAGGTTAGGTACATTGGGATTGAACTAGCTTAGAAACGCATCGTATGAGTACTCGCATTTTTAGTATGTGTTATTTATGTAAATGAATATCTACTAAAGATCATGCTAGCGCAGTATTATTTATTTCTACTGCTTACGCTGTACATTATTTATCTTGCATACTGTCTTGTGATCGTAACAGCACATTTTACTTACACGAGAAACAAGACTGTTCAATAAATCTTTTATTGAAACGCCCATCTATTCTTTCTGTGTAACTTTGAGAAAAACTAAGTATGCACGAGTGAGCTGGGTGAAATAGTTATCTATTGTTTCCACGACTCTGGGACACGTTCTGATTCTAAAGGGAAACAAAGTGGTCATGTTTTGCGGCTGCCAGAAACTACTCCCTTCTTGTTTGTCAAGGAGTTTCTAGTGGCCTCTGAGCTAGCTGGCACAAGTAATTAAGTTTAATATACTCGATAGGGACATACTGACCTTAGTCCTATGTCAAACCTATAGGGGATATTATTCCAATGCGCAGAGCCTATTAGGGAAATAGGAGCTACACTACATGGCGCCCAATGTTTGGTAAGGCGGTAATTCAACGCTAGATACTGAGTAACTCAGCCGTGCTTTTTTCTCTCAGAGACCCCTACCCATATACTCCAAAAGATGTCTGGAGTGGGCAGGGTTAAGTATCCGCCACGGCTACATAGGGAAGCACCCTATATATTAGCTGTTTGGTTTGCTCAACGTTGAAGGATACAGTGTTCCAAAATATTGTGCACCTTATCTTTGTTTCCTTGAAACTTGTTCCACATTTTTCAAAAATAACAAAATGTCCATAACAGGGGACGAAGCCACCGGAAACGGTGGAGCTGTGGCTGATCCAGCCCAAGCAGCAGTTTTTAACTTTACCGGTTTAAATGAAACCGAGGAGGGTGTTATAGACATCCATCCAAACTTAAGAAGAGCCATCACTTTAAAACTCATAAAACATGGCCTACCACCAAGAGGCGGTAGAGCAGTTTTCGTGATAGAGGCACACGAATCCTTTCAGACAGAGGTATTCTATTCATGGGTAATATTTCCTAAATCAAATTCAGTTACAAAAATGTTTCACTTCTACAAAGAAGATGATCCACCAGAGGAATACATTCCTTTCGAGGATATTGAAATTCCATTAACATACCAGGAGCATCAGCTCTGGTTTAAAGGCGCCCTAAAACATCACAGAAACATTACCAGGCTCGGTCCACTAGGTAGACCAGGAGCAACATGGCCGATTCTAGCCGGCTACACACCTCATCCTGACCTGGATATAATGTCAGATGAGGAACTACTTGTACAACTACAAGAATTAATAAAAATATTCAGACAATTGGTCCAATATGTCAAGAAGACTTTTACAGTCCAACCACCATTGACACTTCCAAATCATACCCCTCAACAGGGGAATACACTAAAAATTACGCCACAGACTCTAAACGCAGTCATGGGTAAAATACCCACAAAACTTGAGCAAATTCCATTCTGGATAGCTCAAAAAATCACTCAAATCGAAGCAGTATTTCCAAATACTAGCCCGTATGAGAAACACAGAATACTGACAATCAGTTTACCAATGGGGATCACACCACAACTGGAAGACTGCACCACTTGGGGCTCAGTCTTTGCTGCCATCTATACTAAAACACATGGCATTCCGTCAATTGCGGTAATACCAGATGTCCTGAAACAAATTCAAAACGAATACGGGGCAGAGCCTGCTCTGAATTTAGGTATGAAATTACTGAAAAATTTCGACCAGGTCTCAACAATAATATTATCTAATATTAAAGGGGAGGGAGCAGCAGTGGCGATCGCCAAAAATTAAGGGAATTCGATGTTACAGAACATCAAACTGAGCTACCCAGAATAATTGAACAATCTTATGCAGAATTAGGCAGGGATAGTTTGGGTGGAAGACCAGTGAAGCCAAAACTATCTGAAAGTCCTGAGAAGGACTCTATTAAACAAACTCCTACATCCTCTAAAAAGAAGTGGGAGACTAATAAACAAAATTCAAACGAGAAATGTTCTCAATCCAGATGTAGGTCTCCTCAAAAGGAGCCCTCTGAAAGGAGGTATAACCTCAGGAATAGGGATAATTTGAGAAAACCTGACAGGTATCAAGATACTGATACACGTTCCTCTCGTCCCTTTCAGATCTCATCACAGACTTCGGAAAGAAGAGGACGGTCAGAACATAGAGAAGAACACGTGAAATCCAAGGAAGAAAAACACGCTCCAAAAAATAAAACAAAACCTCAATTCTCCAAAAAGAAAGTAGCAGGTCTAAAGATCAGACAATCCGAGAATACTGAGAACACAACTCAAGAACGGAGAATGGGCTCAGACAATGCTGGACAGTGCAGCAGAAGTCACAATAGCTCGCCAGAACCTGAAGGAACTTCTGGAGATAGTGGACTTGAATGAGTACATTACAGTTGAGACTGTAGACACCAGGGTTAGTACTCCACAAAAGTTATATGAAATAACACTCCGGATGGAGGGAGACATACTTAGACAGGTGAAAGCACTTTTTGGGGAAAGACTATCAAGGGGCTATGACATACTTCTAGCAGAAAAAGACTGGCCACCACAATTTGTCAGGGAGTGCCCACACGGCGAGGACATTATTATGCCTGCCTTCTCAAACCACATTCCAATTCACCTAAAATATACATATGGAGGACTCACCTCACCATAAAATACATCTGAAACATGAACCAACTGCCCAGCGGCAGTATCCAGTAAAGCAAGAAGCTAAAAAACAGGTCAGGGAGATCTTAGATCAACTTGAATACCAAGGGGTGATTGAAACATGCACCTCCTCAATGAACAATCCTTTGTTTCCTGTCTCCAAACCAGACAAATCATATTGTCTAGTTTTGGATTACAGAAACTTAAACACTTGTTCTAAAACATTTGCTGTGCAAAATGCACATAGCACAGCATTAATGAATAACATTGTGCGTAAAAAATATAAAACCACACTAGACATCTCATATGGTTTCTTTTGTCAAAACATAGCACCTGAAAGCAGGTACTTAACAGCATTCTCCATAATGGGGACCCAGCGTCAATTTTGTCGACTCCCACAAGGGTTCAAGAACAGCCCAGGTTTATTCTCAGCGAGGGTAATGGAGTTACTACAAATTTATGACAATGAGGCATTGTCCTATGTCGATGACATCTATCTGACAGACGATGACCTGGACAAACACTTGAACAGGGTGAGTACCATTATACTGGGCTTCGCCTCTGAGGGCTACAAATTCAAATTTAAAAAGTCCAGAATTGCCCATCTCAATGTCTTATTTCTAGGATATGAGCTTTCAAGTGAGGGCAAGAGCTTGGCAGCTAACTTTCTAGAGAAATGTGCGCTGCTCCAACCTCCAAAAACGCTACAAAACTTACAATCCATCCTGGGTTTCCTAAATTTTGGAAGACCATACATTCTAAATTACGCAGAAAGGGTTAAACCTCTCTACGCATTAATCAAACCTGATTTTTCAATCAAGAATTGGACACAAGAACACACAGAAATCTTGCGTTCACTCCAAGCTAACATGTTAGCTACAAATCACTTACAAACACGCGTAAGTCAACGCAACTTGGTGATCCGAATAATTTCGGGTCAATGCGGATTCACCTACTTAACATTTAATGAAGGTGAAAAAGTAACAATCGCATACAAATCTCATTTGTATACACAAGCGGAAATGCGTTTCAGTTCAACTGAAAAAATTCTGACAGCAGTTCAAACCGCTGTAGCAAAAGAAAGAGCCTTAGCCCAAGGGAAACGCATTATTATCGTAACCCCAGTACCGGCTTTAGAAGCGGTCACAAAAGCAAGCATTCCAAATGCTAAAGCACTACATCCAAGATGGATACAATGGGTTACTTCTCTTGCTGCAACAGATGTTGAATATGTTTTTGATCCTGATTTAAAAACACAAGCATTCCTGCAATATGAACAAGAATGTTCTCTGCCCACTGAGATTCTGCCTCTCGATCAGTACGAATTCATAATTTACACTGACGGATCCGCACAGCCCGCAACAGGGAGTAAGCAAGCTTACAGTGCAGCATGTGCAATCGTTAAAGGTCGCATGCGAGATGGCATCTTCAGACCTATGGTCACAAAAACCCAGTCTCTAGGAGATTGTACAGCTCAGCGAGCTGAACTACAAGCATTCAAACTGGCACTTGAAAGTACAGATCGAGAATTCCCCACACTGATAGTGTGCGATTCCTTTTACTGTGTTCAGTCGTATAATGAATATATACAAAACTGGCTTGAAAATGGTTTCAAAGAAGCGAATGGTGGCACAATAAAGCACAAAATGATTTGGGAACAAGTAGTTCAGTTGAAAAACGAACTACCAAAGGCTCACGTGATCCACACACTGAGTCATCAACATGATGGCGTTCACGTTGCAGGGAATCCATTGGCTGACGAAGCCGCAAAGGGGGCTGTTCAGACGGCTTCCGTAGCTGCGATCACTCGTTCAAAAACGATAACAGACGGTGAGATAATGTTGGCTGTCAATGCTTCAAGCAAGGGCAGCAGTGCAGCATTATCAAAAAAGTTTCCACTCAAGTACACTGATGTAATTGATGCGAACAACGTTCCTTTTGCTCGAATCCCTGGAGTGGGGGATAGGGTAATTTCAAACAAGGAACGTAGATTAGGACTAATCCTAGCAGCACACAAAGGGATAGCTTCTGCCCATGCAGGTGTTTTTGCAACAGTATCTTTACTCAAGCAAAGATATTGGTGGCCTGGCATTAGAAAACAAACAAAGAACTATGTTTTAGAATGTGATATATGCCAACAGATGAAAGTCTCCACAGTAAAACGCCCTGCGCAGACACCCCTGTTAATTTCAGACAAACCATTAGCTTGTGTTTACCTGGACCACTGCGGTCCCTTGCAAAGGGACGGTAACTATAAATATATCATGGTCGCAGTGGATTCTTGCTCTAGGTTCCTATGGATATGGCCTCAGCGCTCGGCTGACGCTCGAACTGTTATAAAAGATTTGCGAGTGTTTATTGGCACATACACAATAGGCACGCTACATTCTGACCAGGGCCCTGCGTTTAGCTCTCGGGCTTACAAAGAAGCCATGGCCAGTCTGGGCGTTGCATTGCGGTACTCCTCTCCATTCCATCCTGAGGGAAATTCGGTTGTGGAAAGGAAAAACCGGGACATAAAGCAGTCTATAACAGCTAGGGTATTAGGTTCGGGTGATGGGTGGGTCAAACATCTTTATGGGGTCCAACGATCATTAAACAATCTGCCAAGAAGTTCTCTAGGGGGGTCACTCCATATGAGGTCCTATTTGGGACAAGAATGTGGGTACCAGATCTCGATGACGTAGGCACAGTGATGGAAAATAAAACGTTTGATATCAAAGATCGTTTGGCTGTCTTACAGGAACTGAATGAGTTAAGAACGAAACAAAGCAACGTATTCCTGCAGCCAACCACCACTGGGGAAAAATCGGCGGTCCCAGCAAGGCCTGTCTGGATTCCAAAAGTTGGGGATCTAGTCAGAGAAAAGATTGCGGACAAGAAGGAATTTGGACCTTCTTACAGACAACCAGTACCTGTCCTAGCAGTTCAAGGAACAAGAACAGTACTTCTGCCGCCCCTTGCTGGAAGAAAGGAGAAAAGATTTGTGTCCATCGCCCTCATCAAACCACAGTATGTGGCCAATACTAAATAGTAGGCCTCGTGGACTCCGACCTAGTAGCAGACGCCCTCCTCTCGCTACTATCCAAGAGGTTCAGACTGAAAGACTAATAACGATCGAGAATTCAGCAGTAACAGATGAAGGACTAAGCAACAATGCTATGGAACTCATCCCTCTTGAAAATCAAGTAACAGTTCATCCAAATACACCTGTCTACACCAATGTAGCACGTGATCAACTGGTTCCAGCGATTTCTACAAATCCTGATGCAATTCCAACAATTGACAGAACTGCTTCTGGCTATTTCATTAACTTTGATACGTTCTCAGAAGATCCAAGTGAACCTGAAACGATGCCAGCATCGTTGAAATTCAAGCAGCAAGTACAAGACTTTCTTCACTTTCTGAAAAAGACTTATTTGGTTTCTCCATGGATTGAACTCTGGATTACATCTGGACTTTTTGTTTTCCTGCTCTGGCTAGCTTTGGTTACAACTGTGAGCGTGCTTATAAGTGGCAGATACATCCATGTGAATACTGAAGGAAAAGACGTGAACGTGCTTTTGAAACCTCATAAGTCTTCCCATCGTGAAGCAAGAGACTTGTCAACAGTGAACATCACAGCCGTTCCTATACAGGATGGTATAGTGTGGGACAAAACAGATTTTGATATCTTTGGCCCGACGGAACAATTGAACATTCCACATTTATTTAAAATTTCACTAAGTGATCTAATTTCGTCCAGTACCTACTCTGATGATTGGGACTTTGAAACTGTTAATGACATAATGTTTGACCTAGAAAAATCTGTTGCATTTTCTAAAAATGAATATTTAGAGGGTTCATCAGACTATGAACAGCTGTATTGCTATAACCACTATGGTCATCATTATTTGCATAAATCTGCATACCCTAGAAATGTGTTTATGTTTAACCAATGGGAGCATTGTCCTACACCACCAAAAGGTAGTTCAAAAACATTTGCTAACAAGTTTCCATATTTTTCAGGTTATAATACCTCTGATCCAGAAATATTTTACTATAAAAATGTAAACAAAACAGGACTGAAAATTATGTTAACTAATACAAAACAGATTTACTCTGCAACATTTATTGCCCAACTGTCTAGACAGGGTTTCGACTTATGGAAAGACACAATAGACACAAAAACTGTCTGGGGTACTAAACACTGGCAAGTGCAGGGGATAGAAGCTTTGTTTAGAGCCTGTATCATCCCTGAACAAATAATGTTTTTGAATGAAACCATCCAACAAACATCTTGTCTTGGACTAGCCAAGATCAAAGAGATGAACACACCTTCTGTACCAACACCTGCCAGTGATAACAAAACACAGGCAGCGGTTACAGTTGACCAAATACTACAACTCAACAGATCTAATCCTGATTGGAGAAAATGGTTGATCTGGCCCACAGACACGAACAACTGTCAGGAAAGATTCCTGAATAAAACTCAGGGCTTTACTATTCATAGGCCAGACCCAAGATACATCCAAAGACAACATCCGGGGGTAGTAACAACATACAGTGTAGGTAAATTATGCCTCGATTGGCTGCAGAAATCTACACTACAGGATGTGAAACAACACTTATCCTTACTTAAAGAAGACGCAGACCTTAGGGAATTCTTGCTTGGACCAAGAAAACCGAGTCAAAAACGTTTCATATATGCCGGCATTTACGCTGCTTATAATGAAGCATGGAAAGTGTCACAGATGGAGGCCGCAGAACGAATACGTGAACTTGATCGTATTATTTTAGAGAAAACACTCACTGTGGTCGACAATGGGTTAACAACTTTGTCCTCCAGAATATATTCATTTGACAACATTGTATCCTCTGCTATCGACATACTAGAACACGATTTGGCGATGTTAAAACAGGGCCAATCTCAATTACGTTCTATTGTGTTATTAAGCTGGACGCTGCAATCTTTGCGAGCGGGCTATGTGCCTTGGCGTTTCATCAACACGTCAGCTCTGTTTGCAGAATACAATCTAACTGATAAACAGATCGAACTGGCACAAAGAGGAGCAAGGTATACATTGTTGAGCATTGAAAAACTGGAAAAATTACCATTCACAGTGGCAGAAAAACCAGCTACAGAATGGCTCATTCATGGCAAAATCACATTACCTGTGACTACTTTTCAGTTTCAGTATTGCCTCAGACAAATGCAAGCAGGCAAGTATGAAAGGTTGGGTAAGGAATACTTTAAGACATCTTGGGATTTACCGTATACATATAGATGTTGGAGTGGGGATCGTGAAGTGTTTTTGAGCGGTACACACTGTAAAAGTGCACTGAGCGGTTCACTTATATGTCAGGACATTTCTTTACACGGGGCTTGTAATGGTTCTGTGGCAAATTTGTCTTGCCACCAGCAGGGTACACCAGCTGCTGTGATTAATCCAACGTTTGGACAACTTTCGAATGGGAGTTACCTCATATTGAATGATCAGAGTTGCTGCGGCATGTTGCCAGGCATCCCATATCTAGTAACGGTCAACTCCAGGGTCACTTGCTGTATGCAACTATTGTTTGCCCCAATAGACACAGTCAGGGAGTCGCCTTTGTTGCCTTCGCTGAACGTCTCTTTTATAAGATTTGATACTTTGAGCAGAATGAAAGCCATGCTTTTACAGCAAACAGTGCCTTTGACCTCGGCCAAAGAAACCTATGATCTACAAGTAGCAAGGACTTCGGCTGAGATACAGACTTTAATACGTACAAACTGCCCTATACATTTCGTGGAAATGATAGGACGTATCATTAACATGTCTGATACAAGCGGAATTGTACATGTATTTAAGAGCATCTGTTCCGGTCTGTTAGCACCTTTCCAGGCAATACTCGGAATCATCCCGAACTTTGCACATTCGGTGTTTGGTGGCATACCGTTAATTCTAGCACTTGTTGCCGGAATTCTATTTCTCTTCCTGCTGTTACGCTATGGCCAGCTTATTCGCAGACATCACTCCGAGCGAAATGGAGAAAGCTCTCCTTGAACGAAAGTGCTGTGAGCGAATAGTACAGCTTTTGGGCATGACTCGTCTACGGGACCAGAATACCACGTGGTTCCTGTCATTCAGACCAATCTGGCAAGATTGCATCTTACCTGTTCTACGATGCCTGCTATGCGGTGAAGAATGCGTGTTAGACACCTGTCTAACATTTCCATCAGCAACGCCAACGGATATCGATACTCTGCTGGACCCGATAACGGCCCATGCTCTGTGTTGTCCCCAGAGGCTACCAATCCTGATGACAGCATTCATTGAGATCTCACAGACGCTTCCGGCTGCTGCTGAGGTATGAGAAATATCTACAGGCACACAGGTAACAACGGACGCGAACATTGCTGCGGCATCCTATGCTGAAAGCGATGCTTCACATCTCTGTGCAATTAATCTACTACACGAGGTGTTCCAACTGACACCAACTTCAGTGGACGATGTTTTGTCTACAGAAATAGATGATCTCATGTTTACACCAGACCCGTAAACTGACTCTGATTCAGCCCACAGTGTTCCAGAGATGCAGTAACAATTTGGCCTTCAACCTTCATAAAATTGGAACTCTTCCCAAATTGAACTTTTTTCCCATTTTTTCGAACTAAATGGCAATTCAATCTGCTTGAAGTAGAACTAGCCTTATAGTACAGACTTCGCGGTACTTCCACAGACACTTAGTCATCTGGCTTGTCTAAAAAGTTCATTAATTTCCATGACATGAAATGACTTTGATTTTGAACAAACTTATCGATCATTTTTTTGTCACATGAAATTATTACTGCTTATTTCATTCAAATTGCATTTTTGCTTTAAATATATGCCTGAAATGAAAAGCAATGCTTAAAATGTACAGTACCTTTTGCATTCTAATAGGTTTTTTAAATGCCTTTTAAATGGTTTTAAGAAATATTTTAGCGATATGCGGTACTCCATTTAATGTTTAGCATTTTAGTATTATCGTACACACGAAAGTGGAGTGGGTGTTGTATTCCTCTTAGGATGTCCGTATATAGGTTTTCCTGTATCATGTCCTTCTATAGGCACAATTCGCCCTGCCCTTATATAGGCATAAAATCCCAGTCCTTATTTAGGCATTAAACCGTGCACTCCAAATACAGGCATGGTCTCCGACATCCGTCCACCCTAACGTCACAACGAGTTCTTGAAGAACAGACCCTTAGGCTTCGGGAGTTTCCCTAGCACAGGACTATTGATTTCTTCAAGGACTCATCTATTATGCATGAACCGTTATACCTTAGGGGTTCATTCATGACGTCTTCCGCTGTCCAATTCACGTCAATGCTAACATTCTGAGGTACCTCTCAGGTATAAATATACCTTCCCTAGCCCCTGTAAATCAGAGGAGACCTCGACTTCAGAGGAGCCCGTTTCCCGGCCTGACGCACTGAGAAGACGCAGTCATCCCTGCACGCAGAGAGTCCAGCTTCCAGTGATCTGACTTCCCTCGCGGGGTGTTGGAGTTCGAGTCTGGCAAGAGATTCCTACCTCTCTCATTCTTAAGGTATGGAGATGACTAGAACCTAGAGGGACTCTTTGCATACTAGGCATCCTGGGCTTAACATACTCCTAGTATCCCATAGTAAGGAATACTTCACCTACTTCATACCTCTCCCTACACCTAGGATAGGTTAGGTACATTGGGGTAGAACTAGCTTAGAAACGCATCGTATGAGTACTCACATTTTTAGTCTGTGTTATTTATGTAAATGAATATCTACTAAAGATCATGCTAGCGCAGTATTATTTATTTCTACTGCTTACGCTGTACATTATTTATCTTGCATACTGTCTTGTGATCGTAACAGCACATTTTACTTACACGAGAAACAAGACTGTTCAATAAATCTTTTATTGAAACGCCCGTCTATTCTTTCTGTGTAACTTTGAGAAAAACTAAGTATGCACAAGTGAGCTGAGTGAAATAGTTATCTATTGTTTCCACGACTCTGGGACACGTTCTGATTCTAAAGGGAAACAAAGTGGTCATGTTTTTCGGCTGCCAGAAACTACTCCCTTCTTGTTTGTCAAGGAGTTTCTAGTGGCCTCTGAGCTAGCTGGCACAAGTAATTAAGTTTAATATACTCGATAGGGACATACTGACCTTAGTCCTATGTCAAACCTATAGGGGATATTATTCCAATGCGCAGGAGCCTATTAGGGAAATAGGAGCTACACTACAATGTCCCTTGGAGGACACAATGTGAAAAGGTGCAGCATCATATGGAGCATCCGATTTTCTCCTTCTCAGTTGGCTGGCGATCACTAGATCTCCTGTTTTACCCTCAATATTCTTTGCATGACGCATTTTTCAGCATAGGCTTTCATCTTTTCTTTATGAACCAAGTCCTTCATTCGAGTTGTCTTAACATCTCCTTCTCTTTTGTTAGTCCATTGAGGTAACTTGGTTGTCATTGCTCTCCCAAACATCAAAGTCCCAGGACTATCTCCTGTGGTCGAGTGAGGTGTTGAACGATAGGCTCGTAGGGTGGAATTCAACACAGTTTGCAAATTGAGCCTCTCAAGAGTTGTAGGCTGTACTGCTTTCTTTAACGTACTCACAAAATGCTCAAAAAGTCCATTGGCCTGTGGCTACAAAGGTGTACTCTTCTGATGCTTTACGTTCAGTTGCTCCAGACGGTGGGCCATTATTAGACTTCAAAATGGCTGGAACATCCCATGCTGCGAAAATTCCGTCAAGTCTCTCAAGGACTGACTCATGAGTTGTGCATGATTGATCCTCCATTAATGGAAATTGAGAGTACTCATACGCACTTACCATCAGATGATGCTCATTGTCAATTGGACCAAAGAAATCAATGGCTTTTCTCTCCCATGCATGCTTAGGGAGTTCTGACATGGTAAGAGTATGTTGAGTAATGTTTGTGGAGAGCCAGTTATAGATGACAGGCCTTGAGTTCCTTTTTAACCCTCTCATCTGATTATGGAAATTAAACTCAATCTCAGAGAGCGTGTTTGCTGAAAAAAATACCACATTGTCCTTCATGAGCCACTTCAGTTATTTTCTGTCTTAAACTCTTCGGAATTTGGACTCTCGACCCTCGCAGCATAACGCCTTCCTGAGTTATAGACAGTTCAGCTTTAATGTTTTTGTACTATTAGTATTCACCATCACTGGTGAGATATTGTGCGTGTCAGTTCCATGACTGATGTGTAATTATATCTTTCATCTTCAGCATGTCACTATCATGGCTCGTGGCAGTAATGATCTGGGCTAGCGATATTGCAGCTGGCATATTTGAGATTGCAATGAAATTTATGTAGGCTTTAGCCTTCTTGGAGGGAGTACCTTGACCTTGGATAGGCACTCTGGAAAAGTAGTCAGCAGGGTTTTGATCCTTCTCTGAACTATTTACAATGGTGTAATCATACTCTTGTAATCAGAGTCTCCACCGTTGAATGCGAGGAGGCATCTTAGCTTTTGAATTGCCAAAGATAGTCAATAAAGCTTGATGATCAGTTACCAGCATAAAAGGCTTTCCATACAGGATACATGAAAATGTTCGCAAGCCCTTACCATGGCCAAACGTTCTTTCTCGGGTTGAGTAAGCACATTCTGTTTGGGACAAACATCTACCAGCATATGCCACAGTATGCCTTCAAGAATGGTCCACTGTGCTCTGCCAGGATAGGCCCTATCCCATCGGGGCTAGCATCAACAACAACGTCTGTATGAAGGTTTGGATTGAAATTGGCCATTTTTAGTAGCAGTTTCAATGGCTTGTTTGATTTTCTTGAAACTTCTCTCACATTCTTGTGACCACTTGAATGAAACATTTTTCTTCCTTAACTCTCCTAAAGGAGCACTCATGGTCACAAAGTCTTGTATTTATCTTGAACAATAACTGGGGAAGCCAAGAAATTAAAGTATCATCGAAACTTCTTGCGGGAGATCATCATTTGACAGTGCTTGTACTTTAGCAGGACCGGAGTGTCATACCCCCATCAGAAAAGATATAACCAAATAATTTTATCTTGGTCTTGTGGAACTCACACATGCCTGCTTTTAAAGCCAGGCCCGCATCAGTCAGTAATCGACATACTTGGGTGACAACCATATCATGCTCCGTTTGTGCAGCTCAGAAAATCAATATGTCATCACTATAGTTGAATGCATTCACAAATGGCTGTATGACATGTCAAATGACGTCTTGGAAACGTTCTTCAGCCAATGACACACCAAAACTTAGGGCCTGATTACAAGCTTTGCAAATGGGATACTACATCACAAACATGACAGATATCCCATCCGCCGTAGGATATAATAGAATTGTAATACGGGGACAGGATATCTGTCACATTTGTGATGGAGAATCCCATCTGCCAAACTCGTAATCAGGCCCTGAGTCTTTTATATTGAACCAGATCGATGTGCATAGAAAAGGTTGTAATATACCTGCAATCTTCTTTGAGTTCCAACTGATGATAACCTTTATTTAAATCAAGGAGAGGGAAAACCTTCACACCCTTTAATTGTATTATCATGTCAGCAATATGTGGAATTGAATGTCGTTCTCGTTCAATTGCCTTGTTTGCCTTCCACGCATATGCATACATTCCTTCAGTGTCCTTTTTGGGCACTATCATTATGGGAGAAACTCATGGCGGCGAACCAGTTGAACGCTCAATATTGTCATGCTTAAGTAATGATTCAAGTTCTTTTTTAACAGTTTCTTGTATATGAAAAACAACTCGGCTCTGAGCAACAGGACGGACATCGTCATTAATGTGTAACTTTACTTTCATAGGGGCATATTATCAAGGGCATTATCGCCGCTTTAGTGGCACTTTTTGCCGCTAAAGCGGCGATATTCCTATCGCCCTATTAGGAAGGCAGCGCTAACATGCATTAGCGCATGTAAGCAGCCGAATTCCTAACGCCACGCATCTTAGCGATATACATCGCTAATGAGATGCAAAGTAGGCGTTCCCTCCCAGGACAACGTGTGAAAAGCTCGCTAAACCAACATCGAGCTATTACCAACGCTGCCCCTGAGCAGTGAAGCGATGAGAAAAGGCGCGCTAAGCCCCCATTATCGCAAGGATCTAACGCCTGAATAAAACCTGACTTAGCATTATTGCCTATGGGAGGTGGATTGTATGGTTAAGTCCACACTCCCCTATTACCAAGCTTTTCATTAGCGCTGTGAAATCCTCGCCGGATTTCACATGCTAATGATCATTATCGCTGTCTATCGCTGGATTGTATTTCGCCTGTTAGCAAAGCGTTGCTCATACGCCGCTAACACAGCGATGCAATCCAGCGATAGTCGGCGATAATAAAAAAAGGCGCTAAACGCGCTTTGCGATAATTATCGCAAGATCTAGATAATATGCCCCATAGTCTTTAGCTTTCCCACACCAAGAAACAATGAAGGAAATTGACTTACTATTTCGTGGTGAGCATTCAGGTTGTAATGTAATGCACAGAATTCAGTCCCATTTCAACAGCGGTACTGAAACTGAGCAGACAGGCACTTGCTGCTGTACCTTGAAGCACATGGATGGGTGCTTGCACCTTTGTTTTCTTGTTGCTAAAAATGTTGCTAAAAATTAACCTTGACTTTTTATGGGCTTTGATGCAGCCCGAGTATACACTTTGGCTTTCGATGCTGTAAGACAAGGCAATAGAGACAGTTCATGGTTTCTCTTCAGGCATTATGTCTATTGATGCACCACTGTCGATGATGAAAGGTACCGAGCAGTCATTTATTTTTAATGTAATTTTCGGACAATGTATGTATGACTTTGGTGCTTTGGCATGCTGACTTTTCTTTGACTGACATTTCTCCTTGCATGCAGCCAGTCTGACATGCGCACGTTTCTCTGTGGTAAACATTGACATGGCACAACCGTCTTCCTCACTTTCACTGGATACTGAGGCAAGCAAACTGTTCGACAATGATTTAGATGACAATCGACTTCGTTCAGTGTCAATTTACCTCAATTGATGTAGTCGTTTGGCCTTGTGGAGGTGTCTCTGGAATTTTCTGGCAGCCATTTTGTCATTGCACGGTGACGCACTTGCTTTTTCCTTCACCTTACAAATCGTCACAAATTTAGGTTCTCTTTACTACAGCCTTTACACATCTGTCCAATGGCGGGACATTTACCTTCTTGTGGAAACGAAAATCCACATTTAAAACAAAATTTCTTTTTACTGTTAGAGAGCACTTTGTGTCCTTCAGTCTTTTGCTTACTTTTTGTCCTCATGTCTGATTCATCAATAAAGTTATTGCACTTACAGTATTTGATGAGCGTATCAAGTCTCTTCACAAATTCATCAATGGTTTTGCCAACTTTCTGATGACTGAAAACGTATCTTTCATAATCAACGTTTCGTACTGTATTGAACTTTAGATTCAAGCGTTTCTTTAATCTGACAATACATAATTTCTTTGTCAGTTCGCAGCATTTTCTTTATGACTTCTTTCACACAATCACCAGCAAGGTTTTTGAGACACTTGATAATCTTTTTGTTATCAGTCTCTTCAAGTGCATCAATGAAATCATCAAATGTCTCTATCCACGCAGAGCATCTATCGCCAAGATTTTGTTTTTTTGGCGATATCAAAAGGTGGTGGTGGTTTCAAAAAGGCGGCAGCATGGTAACTAATTATTGGAGTGGCTTACCTTAAGAGTAGAGATCTTTCTGCTCCTGTCAGCTGTTCATTTGAGAATGCATCATTTGTTCTGTTTTCTGAAGCCTTGCGAGGAACCAGCCTCAAAGTCATCATGGGCAATCGGGGAAGCGATGACTTTCTGCCTTGTCTCCATCAGAGCCCCCTACTAGCTGGAGGCCTCTGGAGTTGTTCTGAGCTGTCACCTGGCCGTTTTGGTGAAGGGCCACTTCAGGTATTAAACAGCTCAGTAAGCACAACCCTCATGCTTCTTTTTGGGTCTCCTCAGCCAGTACTGAGGCCATAAAGCTCCACGTATTGAGGCTCTGGTAAGTACAATGACAATATACTTCTTTACTACTTATTCTGTCAGCACGCACTTCTTCCTGTATCAGTACATAACCACCTTTTGCAGTATTGCACCATATAATGTACAACTTTATCTTGCGTGGCAGCACAGTAACTTAAAGTATGGCTTGACACCGGCAACAGAGTGGCAGTCCTTCTTGCAGCAAAGCAGCATAGTAGTCCTTCTTCTTCTTCTTGCAGCAAAGCAGCACAGACGTCCTTCTTCTGAGACTTCCACAGGTCGAGATGTATACATAAGGGTTGGGTATGAGGGTCCATTTTTTATACCTGGAGCCCACTTTAAAATAGGAAAAGGTTCCGGAGGTTTCCGCACCTCTGGGGTATCAGGCTTCTTGTTCCTCCCTTCCCAAGTCCCAGTTTGTCTGTGGAAACAAAAGTCTAGGGGCAACCCCTTTGTGAGTGTGTTCAGGTCTTTGTGATGTGCAAGTGTGATAGGTGATAGCTCCGCCCCCTTGTTAAGTCAGAGTGACCCACACATATCTACCCCTTGTCTCCCTGCCTGAGAGCAACACACAAGAACCAACTGCATGCTACATCTAATAATGTTACCCAAGGACAGGCTCAAGGCACAAAATGGTTAGTACAAGAAAATGTCAACTTTATCAAAGTTGCATTTTCTGATTTGTGACTTAAAATCTGACTTTATTATTAAAGAGGGCTTTAAATTACAATTCTTTAGACACCAAACTCGAACTGTATACCTGCTCTCAATTGAAAGTTATCACTTATTAAATGTAATAAGGAAACCCAATGTTATCCTATGAGAGATGTAGACCTTTCAGTAGTGAAAAACAAATGTGAGAGTTTTTCACTACCAGGACATGTAAAATTTAAAGTGCATGACCAACATTTAAAATACACTGCATCTTGCCCTCTGGGATGTTCAGGGCCTACCCGAGGGGTGAATTATATGTATTAAAAAGGGGGTCTTGGGGCTGGCAAAGATTTATTTTGCCAGGTCGAAATGGCAGGTTAAAACTGCACACACAGGCTGCAAAGGCAGGCCTGAGACTTATTTTACAGGGCTACTTATGTGGGTGGCACAATCAGTGCTGGAGGGACACTAGTACCATTTAATGTACATGCCCTGGGTACAAGGGGGAACCACTTTACTAGGGACTTACCAGTAAACTAAATGTGCCAAATTAGTATAAGCCAATTCTACCATTTGCAGTGAAGACGTCACAAGCACTTTAGCACTGATTTGTAATGGTAAAGTCCTAAGGCCAACAAAAATTAGATCAGCAAAATTAGGAGGGCTGAAGGCAAAATGTTTTAGGAAAGACCACCTTAAGGCGGACAGGTAGGAATGGGCGGTAATCTCAGCTCCGCCGGCAGAGTTCACGGAGTTCTGCCACTCCACGCTCCCCTTGGTGCACCGGAGTTGGGCAAAAAAACTCTGCTAACCGCCGACAGAGCAGAGTTCAGTTTACCAGCAACCATGTGGTAGAAGGCTCGCTTTTACGTGTGGAATCGTTATGAAGGCGCTCCTGGGATTTCTCATCTGGAGAGGAACCTGCATCAGCAGTAAAGATCAGATTCAGCACGCAGATTTTTTTTTTACCAGCCAGCAAATCAGGTGAGGTCCTGGGCTCTGCCTAATGATTGTGAGAGAGCCTGAGGTGAAAAGTTCATTAACCGAGCCTCCTCTACAGCCTCCTCCTCCCCCTAATCACGCTGTCGATGTACTAGCACATGGCCTTCCTTCACCGGGCTGAGAGAGAAGGAGGCAGGCTCCAGTGCCTGGGCAGCAGCTGGGATGGTGTAGCTGCAGGTGAATCTGCTGGGAACATGGTGTTCCCAACTGGGAGCTTGGACTGTTGGTGTCCGCATCTGTGCACATGGAAATCCCACAGGTAAACATGCTCCCCCCCCATGTACAGTAGTCTCTGCATGTGTGCACGTTCAGTTAATAATATCAGCTGTGAATCCGAAGAGATGTCGGATGAATAAAGAAAAGGAATGGGCAGGGAGGAGGGGAGTGGAAAGGAAAGAGATGGAGCGAAAGACGGGAGTGGAAAAGAGAGAGAGAGAGTAAACAGATGGAGAGAGTGAATGGAGAAGGGAGAGAAATTGGTCATGAGAGAAGGGCAAGGTGCAGAGGGAGAGAGAGCAAGAGAGAAGGAAAGGCGAGAGGTGAGTTTGGAGAAAAAAGGGAGAGGGAGAAAGGGTAGAGTAAGGAAAGGGGAGATAGGCAAGAGACAGGAAAGGGGAGAGGAGAGAGGGAACGGTGGGGCAGGGAGAGTGCAAGAGGCTTGAGAGTGGCTAGCACGTGAAGAAAGAGGGCGCGAGTTGGAGGAGCAAGAGAATCGAGAGAGGTGCAGAATGATAGAGGAGAGAGTCAGAGAAAAGTGGTAGGATATAGGGGTCAGGGAGAAAGAGTGGAGACAGAGCAGAGAGAGAGATAAATGGAGTGACACTGCTGGAGGAATGAGAGATTCGACTACAGGGAGGTGAGAGAAACAGGGAGGCAGGTATGAGAGCGAGAGGGGAGAGGGACGGTTTTCTGGGAGAGAGAGACTTGGAAGAAAGAGTGCGACAGGGTGGGATGCCATCACAAGGAGAGAGGGTCGCTAAAGAGCCAAAGAGAGAGACAGATAGAGAGAGAGAGTGGTGGGAGAAGGGCTGCAGAGATGAGGGAAGAGAGCGAAGGAACTATGGAATCATGGTGATTGGGGAGGGAGAGAGAAGGCAGCAGGAGAGGGAGAGAGAGGGAGACAGACGGACAGAGAAAGAGAGAGAGAAGGGTTTGGACAATGGGTGTTGGGAGAGGAAGGAGGGCAGTAATGTTTGAGAAAAGAGAGAGGGGGATAAAAGTGGTGCCAGTGGTGTGCACAGGGTGGGGCAGGCCTCACTTCACCTGAGGAGCCGATGCAGATAAGAGGGGCACTGAATCATGGCCCCAGTACAGCATCATAGTCCCTGGCGTCGACTTGTGCTGCAAAATGCATTAGATGCCATCAGGGAATCGGGAGCTTTATCAATTGCTGAGACTTCCCTGTCTTGAGTCAGCTCCATTTAGGATTTCTTTTTCCGTCTGTTCTGGAGCAAAAACAAAAATGATGACTTTACAGCGAAGATGGAAGGAGTGCCTCCTCGTAAACATTACAGCAGCCACAGCCAACATGGTCTTCTGTAGACCCTGGGCTGGGAGAATGAGGGGCCATCACTTGCTAAGTAGGGTGGAGCAGAACTCTGTGGAATCCACAGAGTTTTTATGCAACTCCATGAAAATTCTGCGTAGCGCAACTCCGTGAACTCCGCCCATGCCTTAGACAGGTCTAACAGTGACCCATTGGCAGCCACTTAACGGGGCTCATCTGAAGGCATATAGAGTTTATAGACCTCCTCTTGCACCCTGACAGAGGACAGATGCTTGCCATAGCCTAGATGAGGTCCTAAGATATTTGGAATCACAATGCAAAAGTGGGACAGGGAGCCACCAAGTGGTTGTCTGTACAAGGAAATATCTTTCTCTGATGCTCAGGAAGTAGGACCAAGAGAAAGGGTACAAAAGCCCATGAGGATCTGGAAGGACCAATACAAGGAAGGGCCAGGACCATGAAGTGCCAGAAAGGAACAGGGTCAGGAAGACCAAGGCCAGGAATAAATTGAACCAGGAGCACCAGATTCTGGAAACCAGCACCAGGGTCACCATGGCTAGGAGGACAAGGGCCTGGATGAGGACCAGGTGGACCAGAACAAATAAGAAGAGAATGACTTGGAACTAGATCTGGAGGAGGACAAAGATCGGAAGGCATAAATGGATCAAAAAGGCAATTAACAAAAATGGGAGGGTGATGAGACCTGTGGGATTCTAGGCCACATATACTATGAAGTTCCTCTTGAAAGCAGTTCTTAGTCATGCTTCTTAAATTGTAAACCTCTAGAGAACCTCACATTTTTTTAGCTCACTTAAAGTATGATGGTATCAGCTCAAAAATCACAACATGCCAAGTGAATAAAAAGCCAGTACTGGCAAACTCTGAGCTCTAAGTGATAGCAGATGCCATCTGATGTTGGCACAATAGTCTGAGGGGGGATCAGGGAGCAGAGGAACTGAAATTTTGCAGAGTGGTCTAAAGCTGGATAGGTGAAAAGGGCTGTTGTGTGTGAAGGCTATCAGAAACGGTTTACAAACTCAAAGGACTGAAGTTATCAAAAATAGCCATTGGCTAACAAAGAAGGTCAAAAGGCTGTGGCAATAAGCAAAGTGGATCTGTGGATCATAAGGCTCTGGCAAGCAGAAAAGGGGTTGGGAAGTTTCAGATAGATGGCTTTAGATCACCCGTGTTGGGACTCTAGGTAACAGAAAGCTTTGTTTGCCAGCTGTGTTACCACTGAGAACCAAGACAAGCAGTGGTATGTTCAGCACCAGATGAGTTGTTTGCGAACCTCTGAGGGCATGTTGAAGGGTGATGGGTCTATGTATGACACAGAGTGTTTGAAAGGTCAAGAAAGAGAATCTGAATGTCAAGACTAGTAGTCTGCAAAACTCTTGGATATCTGGGGAATATGAAGATGGATGATTTGATATTAAGGCCTATCAGGGGAGAGGAGTTGGGGTAACTGCTAGGGAGGTCAACCTCGAATCTGGGGAACTGGGTTCGAGTCTTGGCAATGACGCTGAACATCCTGTGATTCTGGGCAAATCACTTAATCTCACCATGCCTAACAAAAATGAATGTGTCTCATGTAATGCAACTGGTCCTATGTAAGGCGCTCTGATACCCGATTCGAGTCAAGTTCGCGCTATATAAAACTCCGTAAAAGAAAAAAGGCTGAAGAAAGGGTTGGAAGGGCTGTGAGGCCAGTAGATATAATGCAGACATGGTATGGGGGCTGACAGTCTCTTCAGGCCAATAAAAGCCAAAAGAATAGAATAAAATAGAAAGACAAAAGAAATATTCTGAAGATAATAGTGAGGCTGTAAGGGTTCTTTGATCACCAAGAGCAACACATAGGTTCAGTGGTCTGCGATGGCTAGTAAAGGGGTGAACAGACTCTTGAGGGGCAGCACGGCTAGGTCATATGAGATTGGCGGGAGTGAAGACTGACAAAAGTTAGGTTTTGAGGGCCCGTAGAGCAATGTGAAAGCTGACAGGGTACTAAAGGGAGATCTGATTGCAAAGATCAACAAAATCGATCAAGGGCTTACCAAGTAGCTGTATGGGCCAGCTAAGGATGGTCCAAAAAGATTGTTTCCGAGAGACAGCTAAGAAGCTCAGAGGGCCAAGAGAGGTGCCATTGAATAGTAATCATGGGGAAGGTGGTCTGAGCACTGGTATACAGGCTTGGAGTGCTGACAAAAAAAGTACTTGAATGTTTGTGGTCCAGCTGAAAGGTTGAGGTGCTAACAGAGAGGGCTGATTGAGGTCTAATGTTGACAAAGTGTAATGAGCATTCTTCACAAATGGGTTCCTATGGTTGAGGCTGTCAGTACCAAACTGAGTAATTGAAAAAAGATTTGACAATCTCTGTGTGCCAGCAGACGACTGTAAAATCTAGTTGAGTGAACGGAACAGGTTAGATGAGTTAAAAAAATTGGCAAAGGAGAGGGTCTGGACGATTTTGAAGGAGGGTTCGGACCAGCAAGGGGAATGTATGAGTCAGTGACACTGACTTGGGGGCTGTGGACCAATAAGAGGATTCCAAGAGCAGTGGCACAGTCGAAAGGCTATGAGGGTAATGGAAATAATTATAGAGATGGCAGAGCAACCAAGTGTTGATAGTGGTGCTATGATCGCCAGAAGTGATAGTTGTTCTGCACACTGAGTATCTTCATAGGAGTTCAAATTGTCTTAATGACAATAGTAGGGGCTACAGCCAGAAAGGGAAATAGGTTGAGGGGCAGTGGTGGGAGCTTTTATAGAGGCCATTGGGTGTGGTCTTAGGAGTCTCAGAACTGTATTATGGCTGAGGATTTTTGAGGTGGGATAAGAGTTGATGGATTTTGATGCGGGGGTGGCGAGAGCATTTCTAAACTTGTTGGGAGGCTTAAGAGCCATCTAAAAGATAAGGGGCTGACAGAAAGGTTAGGATGAGGTCTAAAACGTGGGAAATATGATGCAAAGTCATACAAATTAAGATTTGTGTGCCTTGTAAATCACGACTAACATTTTGAGTCATGACTGCACCAAAAATGTGGTGCAACCATGACGCAAAATGGCACTACCACCTGGTAGGGTGAAAGGGAGAATCGGCACATTCAGTTGTTAAAGGTGAGAGCATTTCTAAGAAGGACATGTCCTTTTGTCTGCCATAGATTACTTTTATATAGCGCGAACTTGACCCGAAATCAGGTATCAGAGCGCTTTTACATGAGCACCAGTTGCGTTACATGAGGACACATTCATTTTTGTTAGGAACAGGGAGATTAAGTGATTTGTCCAGAATCACAGGATGTTGAGCGTCGTTGCCGAGACTCGAACCCGGTTCCCCAGATTTGAAGTCCACCGGCCTAACCGTTAGGCTACATCCTACCTCAACTTCTTTTGGAAGGCGGAGGAGAGTGAGGTGCAAAGATCTCACGCTTTATTTTGCCATGGTTCTGAATACTCCTGCTTGGAGCTAGCATCATTGCTATCTGCTGTGAGAGCCACCACTTTGCACAATGGCAGTGTCTGAGCAACAGCCAGAGAAGGACAATTGAAAGACACCCTAACAAAATGGTTCTGAACCCTTAGACAGTGTATTCATAATCCCTGTCTGAAAAATTTGAATACAAGTTGGACCGTAAAATGATAGATCCATAGGGCACAGGAATGAAGGTAACAAAAAGTATCTTTATTTACAGCTTCTCATTTCCCATAATATTGTTAATAAAGCCAGTGGATAGAACATCTCTCTTTGTCACTTTTGTTCTGTCTCTTTGATGCATATAAGTCTTTCTCTGATTTAGTTAGAATATTCCTCCATATTCCAATGACATTCAGTTAAATTAGTTAATGTTCTATTCCTTTGCTAGTAAAGAAGACATTATCCTTAAGTTGTCCATATGATGGGTATCCGTTGACACCTCCAAATCCTAAGGAAATTATTCCGTGTTCAGAGAGAAAAAGATGTAGTGGTCATCCCTTGCATGTAGACTGAATGATCTTCCCTCCCCACTTAAGAATAACCCCCTTTAAATCCCTTGGCGATTCTTGACTTACTATAAGAAAAGACAGTCGTCATCTCTAGCATGTAGACTAAACATTTCCCAATCTGCCATCCCTTTCTCTCCTTTACATAAGGTGGAGTTCAAAGAGGATCAGGAAGGCCAAAAGCTTCTGATTCACTATTTGTGGAGTCCTGGCTATAGGGCATGGTCTAATCTAAAGGTCCAAACACCCTCAGAGAATGGTGCTGATTCTACTGAATGTTGGGGCTGCCATGCAAGAGGAGCCATTGCTGCCACTGATGCAGAATCCCCGATCTGGCCTGGATGGCTGCAACTGCCAAAGATAAAAACCATCTGGAGATCCAGCCCAGACGCTGCAAATGCCAAGCACCTGTCTGAATCTGGCCTGGGACGGTGCAACTGCAGAAGACAAGCACCTGCCCTGCAAGCCTGGTGCACTGATCCCTGTCCAACAGGCCATGTGCAGAGTGAAGCAGCCACTGTTGCCCCGCATCATTGAAGCTATTGCTTCAGGACTGGATTCAAAGAACATACACACCTAAACTCCAAGCGCCGCATATTTACTGAGCTGGCAAAAGAGGGTCTAACTGAGAAAAGACTGAGAAACTGAACACAAAGAGGAAAATCTGCCATTAAAAACTTTAGACTTTGCCTGTGTAGCAGCATGAACTATTAAACTGATCTACGTATTAGTAACTGGGGACACCCAGAGTGAACAACGCCTTTGCAGAATCAATGGCTATGCCCATACCTCATACGCGGGACAGTAAACACTAGGAGAGCTCCTAGAGCTGGGAGAAGATACTTAGGGGGCATTGCGCTTCAATGAGATTCGAAGATGAGATGACAACTCAGTAACTCCATTCTTTTTTAAACTATGCAGTATTTTGTTTTGCTGTGAGATGAAAGTACTTTGTTTTTGCTAAGATAAGCATTGGTCTAGACAATAAGGTATTGTGTCTGTTGGTTGACTTGTGAACTCTCTTTTGCCTCTCCCTTCACTTTCCGTTCTAGACATTGTAATGAACCCAACTATTGCCCCCCACAATGCCTTCTTGAGATGCCCTTGACTGCTCATCCTTGCTACCCTGACAGTCAGGTACAGAAAGGGTGTACTTGGCCCAGTTTGCAGAGCCATAATAAGATGGACTTCAGGACACCAGGGGCAAATGACTGAAATCACCACAACAGTTGCCCAGTTTTACCTGCCTGCCCTGTGGCCTGCCAATCAGGGTCTGTCCGACAAGGACAGTGTAGAGGGTGTCCAGTTTGTTGTGTGCTACATGTCTTATTAATCTTCTGTCATACAATAACACTATGTGCAGTGTTGGACATGAAAAACAACTATACATCTATGCATGGGTGTAGACTGATAATCTAAAGTGCCAACACAAAGGCTCTGTTCTTAACTAGGATCACATTCTCCATTTTAAAATGCTCTCACTCAGGCTTTTCTCTCTTGTCTACATCACCCCTCACTTTCTGCTCTCGATTTTGAAATGGACCCAACTCTATTTTTGTTCCCTGGTTTAAAGCAGAAAATGTCTGCCGCACCATGAACTCACACCCCATTGTAATAGATACAAAGCTTGTATTAAAGAGAGAGTGAAGCCAGATGATGGATGGGAGGAATTGCATGAATATACTGTGGACCGATTCACAAAGGCTATGATAAAGAGTTGGAAATATGCTTCAAATCTCTATCTTTGTAGGGATTCTGTGTGATATGTTCCTTGTAGCCATGCTCAGGATTAAGGTTTCACTTTATCAAACTATATTATTGTATTAGCATGTCACATTTTTTCTTTCCGCTCAGAGAAGACATTTAGTCCAGTGCAAAACTACTTCCCATGTACCCACATTAAATCTTGCAGTGTTCCCCCAACACTCCAACCCTAGAAAATCTCTTTTTCCTGGTTTTAACAGGAGCTAGTTGTGTGTGTTCACCTATCTCTGTGGGTACCGCACCCTGAAACTCTAAAAATTCTGCCCTTAACCAATTGTCCAGCACAACAGCCTAATTTCTACATGTTTCAGTGGACCTTATGAAAATAAAATTCCACCTATTATTTTTTGTGAATCAGTATGTGGAATTAAGGTTTGAAATTTTTGGGGATATAATTTACATTTGAGGGTAGATGTTCTAAGTTTTCGCACTGCACAAAGTAGCAACCAAATTTGCTGTGCTGCTTTGTGTCAAAGGGTGAGAGAAAACATGACAATGTTTTTTCCTCCACTAGGATTGACTCACCATAGCGCTGCCATACGTCAATGCACACAGCCTTGCACCATAGTGCAAGGGTGTGTACATTCTGACAGCATAGGATTTGTACTGGAAGGCGACCCTTCCAGTAAAAAAGATATGCTTTAATTATTTTCTTATTATGTGGCCCCTGGAAAGGGGCCATGGTGAAAGCCCTACTTAAGAAACTTTATCTGGACCCGGCGGATATGGGCAACTATCGCCCTATCTCCCTTCTGCCAGGAATAGGTAAGATGGCAGAGAAATACGTTAATCAAACCCTTTCCGGTGATCCAGCGGGTTACTAGCAACGAGCATTCATACACCAGATACTCACTTGGGCCCATACATTCATACTACGCTAGCAATTTCCGCTGGTGGGTCAGTTATACTCTTTATCAAATCCCTGCTACCAATTACTTTTCTGATTGAAGAGTAATGACTTACCAATGGACCCTTTGCTAATTGGGAAATTTAAAATGAGTGACATTCATTACAATTCATAATCTTGAAATAATCACTGAGTCAAGAAGTTTTAAAATGTTTATCTAAAGATTTAGCAGAGTAAAGTACAGAATTGCATGATACTTAATCGTATATCAAGGATGAAGCATAGTAAATCAATTATCGATTAATGACGGTCCCACAGAAAGGAGAGGATAGAGACAGCAGCGCAACAAAAGGTTGCATTTATATTTACCTAAAGTGCGAGAACCAAACCCCTTGGTCAAGGAGTTGGAAAAGATTAGGACCCAGGAAGGATGAAGAGCAAGACCTCCTCCAGGTTCAGGACAGGACCGGTGACCTCTCTACCAACGACGCCTGCGTCGTTCCCCTCTCTGATACTCCGCTTCTCCTCGATTCTCCCGTGCCTTCCTTCTAATGGACTCCGCCGCCCACTCCTCAGGACCTCTCTGGACAGCGATTCAGTCTGCAATCGATCAGCTTGTCGGTCTGGAGCTAATGGCTATGCCCCTCTGTGTGAACTCCTGTTCTGTCTAATTAGCTAATTCTATATCTATTATACCCTTCTACGCCCATGTACCTCCCATTAATGTTGCAAAAATATGGGCCCACTACTTCTGATTGGACAGGGACAGGGGGGTTGATCCTCACACCATATTGATTTGGTTCAATTTCCTAAAGCCCATTGTTTTAAAAATACCGCCCATCACAGTTAATACATTTGCTTTATTTCCCACCCGTCTCACGACAAAGTTTATACATTGTTCATATACATTGTTGCTTTTTCAGTTGGGACATCCTGGGTACAGCAGTGTTGGCCATCAGGTCAAGGCCTTGGCCGTCGTCCAGGTTGACTTCATCCCTTTCCTCTGGGCAGCCGTGTAGGACGCATGCGCAGAACCATTGTCTCTCGAGTTTCAGTTCACCAACCCCAGGCCCAATTTACGAACTAATAAAAGTCAAAGAAGAAAATATTAAAATCACAAAATAAATTGTTCCACTGTATACCCACTCTTCCTACTCTATTCCCATTTACTTATAAATTCTATCCCGCATTAATAGCGTTAGAATACCACAGTTTAATTGTAACATGAGAGCAAGCTGTAGCACGTGAAAACATTAGGCAGCCATTTTAATACACACTGCGCAGAAGCAAGAGTTTCCCACCAAGCAAAGAAAGACGTCACACCACGTGGTATGGTTGACACATGCGCAATAAAGATTCCCGCGCTTTAGCGGCCATTTTAGAACAGACAAGCGTTATTTGTTAGTTTAAACACATAGGCAAGCTTCCTCTCTACTTATGTTCGTGTATGCAATAGTTAGTATGAACAAATCAAAGTTTAATAAATTAATACTGTGAGGAGATTGCCTCCGAGCAAGTCTCATTTGTGAGTCCTTGCTCCATCAATCCCCTCTCTGATGGCGTTTCTGAGCCATCAAATACTAAACTCAATCAGATGCCAACTTTTAGCATAAAATGGTTTCATTTTCATTTTTACACTTTCTATTTTTCACATCCCCTTTCAGTTTCTTGTATAATTCACTTCTCAAATCTTCAAGTTCAATTTCGTCAAACTTTCTCTTCTTTCCTTTTCCTGTCACATTGTACGATTCATTCTTTCTACAACATTTGCACCATATTATTATTGACAGTACTATTATCGCTATCCCTGCTAAGGGTACTAATATTTGACCTATAAGTCCTTTCCCTACATTAGCAAACCAGGTACCAATTGACGCAATACTACTGGTCAATCTTTCCCATACACTATCAACTTCCAGTGGTTTTAATTCCTTCTCAAGTTTCGTTATATTCTGTATGTATGTTCCAATTTCTGCACTTTTATCAGGTATGTAAGTGCCACAGTGTTTCGTCTTCAATAATTTATAGACTCCGCCCTCTTTTGCCAATATAATATCAAGAGCAAGTCGATTTTGCATAACCATAGACCTAATCGCAACCATCTCCGCATTAATCATTAGAAATCCTCCAGCAGTGTCAGTTGATAACCGATCAACCACTGTAGATAATTTACATATTTTCCTTGAGTTCAGAATTATTCCCACTGAAGGTATCAATGCACCAAATATATCACCTACTATTTCTGAAAAACTAGCTCTTTTACTACGTGTTAATTCTCCATCATTTTCATTGCTCCCAGTGTTTCTTTTTACGTGGTATATCTTTGGAAATACTATTCCAAAATAACAACTTCCATACCATCGTGCAGGAAGCCTAAAGTAAGCCTTATTCCCACACACATAATAGATTCCAGGAAAAACTGAATCTGTTCCTCCTTTTAGTCCCCAACCTCCAAGAATTAAGAAATTGTGTTCACACTCACTGGTACCGATGAAAACATTGTTATACTCAGTCTTTAACCTATGTAGACACATTTTCCCTGTTTTTACAAAATCCAGAGCCATAGCAGCTTGAGCCTTGCCAGGTGTGTAACTACCCTCTTTCTCAGCCCAAGGTGGCAAATGAGCCTTATGCTCAGAAACTTTCTTTTGAAAATCTTGTCTTCTATCTTCTACTACATTCAAAAATACCTTTTCTTCTTCATGTAACGAGCATGTTAGATTGCTTCTATGTGCATGTGTTATATCTATCGATTTCATTGTTAAGAAAAATTCTCCCATAAACTGTGCATCTTGACTACTAAGCACTGGATTCATATTCTTTCGAATGGGAACCTCAGAAAATATCACATCTATATTTGAATAATAATACTGAAGTCTTCCTGTTCTATAAAATAAACTAGTCAATACACTGCATGATATGCCATAGGTTAATGGCAAGTGATGATATGTTAACCCTTCTGCTACTGATTCTGGTAACTTCATACAGACATAACAATTACTAACTTCCATGGTATCTACATATTGAAACAATAATTTTGTAAAAACATTCAAACTAGTGTCGTTATCGGTTACTTCATGATGAAATTCTGATTCATCTTCTGCCTCTAATTTTATTTTATCACCCTTTAAGTTATCTATCCTTCCCTTCGTTTCGTTGTTAATCTTTTTATCCGTAATCATAAGGTAAGGAATTGCTACGATCAGAACTAACCAAACTATAAGCACCATCACCAAACTGCATATGCATATTGCACAGCATCTTTTACAACATTTCTGTTTTGATCTCCAAGTAACTCTATCGTCGGACATTTTGACAAGGAAGATTGCTCTTCTTATCTATTCTCAGTTTTCTTTGCATGACTATTTCACGTTATCAAGGTGGTCTTGTTTCTTTCTCATACGTCAGTTCCGCACTAGTTCCTTCGTCACCACTTTCACTTGACTCTGAGCTCTCGTAATCTTCAAGGATGATATAAGTCCAATCAGGACCCTTAAATTTGTTGTTCACAAGTTTCAGTCTTTTACTTCTTCTTTTCTCAGTTCTGCTTTCTTGTCCCGTTTGGCTTGTTGCTTCGTTTACTTGTTCTGGATCTTCACTTCTGGTTGTTATATGGTATTTTACTCTTTTAATGACACTAGGCCAATGATCACCTTTTCTTGTTTTCTTGGTTTGAACTGTCTCTTTACTTTCTTCTTCTGAAATTCCTTTATTTTCAGGTGATGTTATAATCTGGTTTTCAACAATTTCAGTTTCTTTTATCTGTTCTTTTTCAGGTCTGATCGGTTTCTCTTCAGCAGCTCCGCTGTGAGTTCCTAATAACTGACCTTATTCAGGATTTACGTCTTCATGTTCAAGATTTTCGAGATCTTCTGTTTGAACGTATTTCCCTTGATCTAACTGGTTCTGATCAGGGCTTATTGCACTTTGTACTTCTGCAGCCTGACCGCGTTCTTCTAGACCTGTCTGTCCCTGCTCAAAATCTGTTGGTTCGTCATTATTTTGAGCCCAGTTTCCTCTCCCTATCTGGTCCTGCTCAGGTTCTCTTATTGTGTCTTCTTCTTCCTGAGCTGCTTCTTCTACACCTATCTGATCTTCTTCAATTTCTTCTAAATTTGCTTGACTTCTTGTTCTGTGGTAAACTTCAGGAATTTCCACCACTGGTATCCAGTCCTGACTTGTGCTCGGTTGTTCTTCTTCAGCTTCCCTCGAATCTTGTTCCTGAGATTCTTCAGCTGGGCAACCTTCAGCTTCCTCAGTGTTCGGTACTGTCTGAGGATTTTCTTCTTCAGGATCTGGTACTCTTTTGGTGTGGCTTTCATGAATCCAATTAGGAAATCCTGCACACTTTACTGCTGTGTTTGTAACCAGTATCCACCTAGGTGATAGACACGTTTTTCTGGTGTGATTCTTCACTACCACCCAGTCACCGGGATTCAGATCATGTTCTTGTTCAGGCTGCCTGGAAACTGTGTCTTCTCCAACCTGGTGAGAGACAGAACGCACTAGGTCAGCCAATCCTTTGCAATAATCCAGAACCATATCATCAGATATATTCAGCAGTTTATTTGTAGGAACATGTGCTTGTCTCATTGCTCTTCCCATCATTATCTCGTGTGGACTCAATCCGGTATTTCTATCAGGAATGCTTCTGAGTCCCATTAAAACAAGTGGCAATGCATCCGGCCAATCTAATGATGTTGATGCACACATTTTTCCCAGTCTGGATTTTATTGTGCCATTCAATTGTTCAACCACTCCAGAAGCTTCTGGACGATATGCACAGTGCAATTTTTGCTCAATTTGGAATGCTTCACAGATTATCTTAATCACTTCACTGTTAAAGTGCTTTCCTCTATCTGATTCCAAAGTTACTGGGAAACCAAATCTAGGAATGAGTTCTCGTAGCAACAACTTTGCGACTGTAATACTGTCATTCCTCCTGGTAGGGTAAGCCTCCACCCACTTTGAAAACAGACACACTATGACAAGTACATATTTCAGCCCTCTACATGGTGGTAACTGAATGAAATCAAGTTGCAATCTTATAAATGGACCCTCCGCCTTTCCAATTTTTCTAAACCCAATTATTGTTTTTCTTCCTGGATTATGCATTTGGCAAGTTAAACATCTCTGACAAAGGCTCTCTGCTACGGCCCTAAACCTTGGATTGTACCAATTTTGTCTGAAGAGCCTAATCATTGCATCTCTCCCTACGTGTGTGTCTCCATGATACATCCTGGCCATTTGTGAAAGCAGACAGTCAGGCATGACTGGTCTGCCATCAGCATAAATCCATACATCGTCGTCTGCCCATCCCATTTTAATCCATGTACTCCTCTCACTCTCATCAGCATCATCTTGCAATCGTTTTACATCATTCCATGTTTCAGGAGGTGCATACAGCATAAGTTGGCAGCTGATTCCCATTCTTTCCACCCTTTTATTTACTGACAATCTATTTTTGGCGCAATGTTGAGCCACAAGATCTGTGTATCTGTTGCCGACTACCACCCAGTCATCTCCTGACTGGTGTGCGGCACATTTCACCACAGCCAATTGTTTTGGTGATTGTATTGCTTCCAATAGTTCTTTTACGAACTGTCCATTTTTAATGGGGGATCCTGAAGAAGTCATGAAATCCCTCTGCATCCATAGTTGGCCAAAATCATGCACAACCCCGTAACCATATTGGCTATCTGTAAATATAGTTACATTTTGATTCCTCCCAATTTTGCAAGCTATTATTAACGCAATCAATTCAGCTACTTGTGCAGATTTTACTCCTGGTAAATAGGATGCTTCGACTATTCCAGTCAATTCACACACTGCATATGCTGCAGTTAGTTTACCATCTTCATGCCTTTGGCACGAACCATCAACAAACAGCTCCCTGTCTGGCTTCCTGAGGGTCAGTTCCTGAATATCAGGACGTGGTTTCGTGCATAACTCTGTGACTTGTAAACAATCATGTTCTTCTTCGTCATCTTTAACTTCTTCATGATATGGGTCTGGTAATAAGGTAGCGGGATTTACTATTGTGCACCTTATAATGGTCACATTTTCAGCACCCAATATTATTCTTTCATATTTAGTCAGCCGACTAGGAGTAAGATGCTGAGTTCGGGTTCTTGTCAATAGAATCACAACCGAATGTGGAACAAACACTTCTACAGGGTGTCCCATTACAATTGACTCACTTTGTTCAATGCTTAAACAGGTAGCCGCCACTGCTTTTAAGCAGCCTGGCAACGCGGCTGCCACTGGGTCCAATGTAGCAGAAAAATATGCTATGGGACGTCTCTCCAAACCATGTCTCTGAGTTAGGACTGAAAGTGCACAATTTTCTCTCTCATGACAGAATAATGCAAATGTTCTCTTATAATCAGGCATGCCTAGGGCAGGTGCTGCACACAGAGCAGTTATTAATTTTACAAAAGCTCCTACGCTCTCATCATCCCATTCAACTGGGTCCTTTGCCTTCTTTTTCGTCATTTGAATTAAGGGCTTTGCTAACAGAGAAAATCCTAGTATCCATTGTCGACAATAACCTACTATTCCAAGGAACATTCTCACCTCTCTTTGGGAGACAGGCATTTGCATTTTCTTGATTAGTTTTACTCTTTCAGAGGTTATTCTTCTTTTTCCCCTCTCAATCTGGTGTCCTAGATATTTGACTGCTGTTGTACAAAACTGTAACTTTTCAGGTGAAACCTTATGTCCTTCTTCAGCTAAATGATTTAATAATGCAATAGAGTCAACAATACAGTCCTCTCTGGTGTTAGATGCCACCAGTAAGTCGTCTATATACTGCACTAAGACTGAGCTTCTTGGCATCACTAGTTTCTCTAAGCACTTTTTCAATATCTGATTGAAGATGGAAGGACTTTCCGTGTACCCCTGAGGAACACGATTCCATACATAGACTTTGTTCTCAAATTTAAATGAAAAAAGATACTGGCTATCTGGGTGCAAGGGTATTGAAAAGAACGCTTGGCATAAATCAATTACAGTAAACCATCCTGCACTCCAAGGAATCTGGTATAGAATGACGGCAGGATTGGGCACTATAGGACAACAGGGTTCCACGATCTTATTTATTTTGCGCAGGTCTTGAACAATCCTATACTTTCCACTAGGTTTCTTCAAACCCATGATTGGTGAGTTACAAGGGCTACTCATTACCTCTTTTAATATTCCCTGTTTTACCATTCTGTTTATTTCTTCAATGACTCCTGCTTTTACTTCTGCACTCATTTTGTACTGTCTGGTATTTGGGAAAATTGCAGCTTCTTTTACAGTAATTTTAATTGGGTCTATTTTGGCCATAAGTCCTACTTCCTTTCCCGTGAAATCCCATACTATGGGATTTACTGTAGTTTTTAATTCTTCTGGCAACTCTTCTTTGGTAATCAAAGAGAACATCTCATCAACATCTGTACCTTGCTTTGTAATCATAAATTTATATACATGGTCTTCATCTGGCGTCTGAATTGCCACACCATCCGGCGTGCAGAAAATTGTGCAGTTCATTTTACACAACAAATCTCTGCCCAATAAGTTTACTGGACTTGAATCACACACTACAAATTGATGCATTTCTCTAAAATTTCCAATTCTAACTTCCATTGGTTCGGTAAGAGGTGTTCTAATCTTTCGATTAGCTACCCCCACTACTTGGATAGCTTCTCCAGAGAGAGGAAGGTCTGGGATGTCTGCTGATCTCACAGTAGACCTGGTAGCACCAGTGTCCAAAAGGAAGGTAATATCATTACCCTTCACATTCCCTTCAACATATGGACCTGACTGATCTACCGGTAAGGACGCGCCAAGTGCGCACTCCTTCTCCCCCTCTCTTAGGCACCGTCATTGGCTATAGGAACAGAAGTCGTCCTGTAAAAGAAATTGTGAGGTTACATAATCATTCTTACCACTTCCTCCTTGATATCCGACGTCTGTACCGTGCTTTGCTCTGCTTACATTACCCTGTATAGGTGCAGGTGGCAACTGACTCTGAGGATTTACACCCTGCTGTGAGTCATTCTGCGTCTGTGGATTTAAATTTTGATTTGGGCCATTATTATTCCGAATCTTTTTACATTCATCCTTCCAATGCCCCAATTTTCCGCAACCATGACAAGGAAATTTCTTTTTAGCCTCTTCTCTGCTCATTCGTCCTCTCATTTTTCCACCATTCCCAGTGTCACCATTCGTTCCAGAATCCTTTCCCTGATTCTCACTTGGATTATCCAAATTAATTCCCTGTTTCTCTGCCATTTTTACCTGAGCCCACATTACTTTCTCCTGCAATTTCTTGTGTCTATCTTCAATGTCATCTCCACAATATTTGGCATATTTCAAGATTTCATCGATCGGTTTCCCTTGCCAGCACAACATGTGCTGCTTAATCATCTGACAAATCTCTGGCTTCAGACCATAGACAAATCGGTAGACAAACTGACTCATGTTTTTATCTCCAATATCCTCAAATCCACTATACTGTTTGAATACCTGCAGTAAACGTTCATAGTAGGCGTGTACCGATTCACTGGCTTCTTGGGTAGTTCTGTCTATTTTCACCCAATCTGTTTCTTTTGGTGGTATTTTCCCTTTCAGGTAAGTTATTACCTGCTGATACTTTTTCATTACATCACTTGACGGGGCACCTGTCTTTGGATCTCTAGGATACTCTTCACTGGCCAATCAACTGTGATTTTACAATCTGTCCACAAATCGGCAGGTACCACTATGTCGAACAAACCATCCAAATCCTTCAACAATACCATTGACACCTTCACAAACCTCTCAACCTGCTTGTACCATTCAATTGGTTTTTCTCTCAATTTTGGGAAATCATTCGTAAAGGACAAAATATCCTGTCTGCTCCATGGGACATGTACATATCCCCCTCCTGGAACTTCTCGCATCGGGTACATTTGATCTGCTTTCCCTGTTTCCTTCATTAAATATTCTGAAGTTGTTCTACTATATCGTGCCTCTTCCTTTTTCTTTGTCCATCTAACTTTCCATTTATCTAGGTCTCCCCATTTCTGCAAGACTGTCATTAATTCCCTTATTTGTAATTTTCTTCCAGAGGCATTCATGTTTTCTAAATCTTTGTCTGAAAAATCTGCTCTATAGGGTTTCTGTAACACTTTCGACTTCCCTATTTTAATTCCCATCTGCAGAGCTAAATCTGATAATTTCTCATGGAATATCTTTACGTTTCTTGTGATACTTCTGCACACGAACAATAGTTCTTCTTCATCGTAAGTATTTAAACGATCTACCCCTACATTTCCTGCTATTATTTCTTCTAATTCGACCTTTAATTTATAAATGTCCATGATCTTTGGGGGTGTACTCTGTCTGTCTGATCCTTGTGCCCACCTTTCTAAGTCTTCTGGAGTAACTACTGTGGCACTTTTGGTTCCTGATGAGGTTATTATGTTTACGTCTTTCGAGCAGCCAGGTGTAGCTCTTCTGGGGGTACTATTTGCAGATTCTCGAATGGGCAAGTCCATTAATGAAATCATAGATTCACAATCACTAAAGTGATCGTCAACCATTACTACTGCTTCAGGTTTAGGAACATTCACAAGAGTAGGCGTAACTAGAGGTTTGGGATAATTTACCTTGTCACCATATAAGGGAACTACTGGACCAATTGTTACAGGTATGGTCAAGGAATCAGGGTGTACATTTAGTTGTGTTATTTTCTGTATTAATTCTGCTCTGTTTTTATCTATGGCTTCCTTTTCTTTATCGTGAAGTACTCTACTAACTGGGGAATCATGCAATACTTGTGGTACCAATGGTGTCCTTAACAGTGGTGCACTTGGGGTGCATCCACTTGTCCCTTCCTGATATGGTGGCGGGTTCTTTAATATCTCTTCCATAAATTCATCTTCGGAATCTCCAAATCTAGTCAAGTGTTTTGTCTTTTCTGTGCATTTGCTCCCTAACGGTTCTTCTGCCATTAATATTGGATACAGACCTTCTGTAAGCATTGCTCTTCTCCACTGTTTCATCTGACCATCCCTTGACTCATTTTGATACCTAGGAAAAAATCCCCGATAACCCCTATTACTTCTGGATCGGTCACGTTCAAATGCCTCGGTTTCCCATTCCTCTAAGGCTTCGTATTGAGTTAATCTAGGTCTGGGTTCTAAGTCATTCATTCTTAATCTCAAATTTTGAAGAATTCTTCCATTAAAGGTACCATTCTCAGGAAACGCTAATATTCCGTCATTTTTGGTATATTCTATCCAATTTTCTATCCATACGCAAGTATGATAACCTCTCTCCATCATCATAAATGAAGCGGGTGTTTTAGCCGGTGGAATGATAATTCCTTCCCTAGTTTTGATTGGTTTATCCTTTTTAAAATAATTCTTAATCTTTTGCAGAAATGACATTTTTCTCTTCTCTCCGTACATTTTGGGTAAATCTCGATGTATAAAATTATATTCTGCAAAGCCTAGGAATCTCCTATCCGGACGAACTCCTATTAAAGTTGGATCACGTTTTAACATACAATCTCCACTATCCACTAGGATTTCAGCTTCTATGGTAACAACCAATCAAATTCCAGCTAACTTTTATCTCTGAACCAATCCTAGCGCGGCCTTTCTGTGACGTTTGTCTGCCAACCCCTCCTTTACCATCTGCGCTTTTCTGTCCCTCGCTGTTTCGACCAATCCCAGCGCAACACCTGTGACGTCAGTACTACTCCTGACTACTGACCCCTCCTTTACAAGAGTCTTTTCTACGCCCGCTGTTTCAACCAATCCCAGCGCGGCGCTTTGTGCCGTCAGTTCCCTCTCCGGTAACTGACCCTCCCTTTACAAAAATCGTACGCAAAACTTTATTTTCTCTACGATTTTAATTAAGATTCATAACAACATAAAACATTCGCTATCGTGCCAGTTTCTCTAGATTGAAAAAGATAGTTTCGTCCACACTTAGTAAAACCTTTCCGTTTACTAAACATACACTACGAGTAAAACCCTTCCGTTTACTCTTCACTCGAGCATCAAAATACCTGTTACTTCTTCAATGTTACCCTTTCTAGGTGATATAACATCAAAATTTCACCAGCATATTCCTTTGCTATTACTCATACGCATAGAATCCCTAACAAGTACTGATAGCCCTGCCTAACTTTTCAGTACTATTTCTGCCTGACAGATAACCTCACTGCAGTATGGCTTCCACTTACCATCCGCTATTCAATTTTCCCCGGGGATTTCTGGACAACATAAAACAAACTTTAAACAATAACGGATGTTAGTTCATAAAAGTACAATTCTCATTACCCAATTAACAAAGCACAACCATCCTCTGATAACCAGAAAACTGATCCAGCGGGTTACTAGCAATGAGCATTCATACACCAGATACTCACTTGGGCCCATACATTCATACTACGCTAGCAATTTCCGCTGGTGTGTCAGTTATACTCTTTATCAAATCCCTGCTACCAATTACTTTTCTGATTGAAGGGTCCATGACTTACCAATGGACCCTTTGCTAATTGGGAAATTTAAAATGAGTGACATTCATTACAATTCATAATCTTGAAATAATCACTGAGTCAAGAAGTTTTAAAATGTTTATCTAAAGATTTAGCAGAGTAAAGTACAGAATTGCATGATACTTAATCGTATATCAAGGATGAAGCATAGTAAATCAATTATCGATTAATGACGGTCCCACAGAAAGGAGAGGATAGAGACAGCAGCGCAACTAAAGGTTGCATTTATATTTACCTAAAGTGCGAGAACCAAACCCCTTGGTCAAGGAGTTGGAAAAGATTAGGACCCAGGAAGGATGAAGAGCAAGACCTCCTGCAGGTTCAGGACAGGACCGGTGACCTCTCTACCAACGACGCCTGCGTCGTTCCCCTCTCTGATACTCCGCTTCTCCTCGATTCTCCTGTGCCTTCCTTCTAATGGACTCCGCCACCCCCTCCTCAGGACCTCTCTGGACAGCGATTCAGTCTGCAATCGATCAGCTTGTCGGTCTGGAGCTAATGGCTATGCCCCTCTGTGTGAACTCCTGTTCTGTCTAATTAGCTAATTCTATATCTATTATACCCTTCTACGCCCATGTACCTCCCATTAATGTTGCAAAAATATGGGCCCACTACTTCTGATTGGACAGGGACAGGGGGTTGATCCTCACACCATATTGATTTGGTTCAATTTCCTAAAGCCCATTGTTTTAAAAATACCGCCCATCACAGTTAATACATTTGCTTTATTTCCCACCCGTCTCACAACAAAGTTTATACATTGTTCATATACATTGTTGCTTTTTCAGTTGGGACATCATGGGTACAGCAGTGTTGGCCATCAGGTCACGGCCTTGGACGTCGTCCAGGTTGACTTCATCCCTTTCCTCTGGGCAGCCGTGTAGGACGCATGCGCAGAACCATTGTCTCTCGAGTTTCAGCTCACCAACCCCAGGCCCAATTTACGAACTAATACAAGTCAAAGAAGAAAATATTAAAATCACAAAATAAATTGTTTCACTGTATACCCACTCTTCCTACTCTATTCCCATTTACTTATAAATTCTATCCCGCATTAATAGCGTTAGAATACCACAGTTTAATTGTAACATGAGAGCAAGCTGTAGCACGTGAACACATTAGGCAGCCATTTTAATACACACTGCGCAGAAGCAAGAGTTTCCCACCAAGCAAAGAAAGACGTCACACCACGTGGTATGGTTGACACATGCGCAATAAAGATTCCCGCGCTTTAGGGGCCATTTTAGAACAGACAAGCGTTATTTGTTAGTTTAAACACATAGGCAAGCTTCCTCTCTACTTATGTTCATGTATGCAATAGTTAGTGTGAACAATACAAAGTTTAATAAATTAATACTGTGAGGAGATTGCCTCCGAGCAAGTCTCATTTGTGAGTCCTTGCTCCATCACCGGCTTCCTCGAAACCTACAACCTGCATCACTCCTCGCAAACAGGATTCCGACCGCGTCAGAGCACCAAAACAGCCCTGTTAGCAGTGGTGGAGGAAAGTAGAAAAATCTTAGACTCAGGAGGTTCGTCTGTCATCATACTCTTTGACCGGAGTGCAGCGTTCGACACGGTGAGCCATAGGATCCTGGTACATCGTCTCAGGAATATAGGAGTAACAGGCACGGTGCTCCAATGGCTGTGTTCCTTTCTGGAGGGAAGATCCTTTCAGGTATTTGAGGAGAACATTGCATCTAAACCTACCTCATTACCGAACGGAGTCCCTCAGGGTTCATCGCTTAGCCCGACCCTTTTTAATGTGTATATGGCGCCTCTGGCAGCCATTGTAGCCCCCTCTGGAATCCGCATGGTGACCTATGCCGATGATACGCAATTGGTGGTAGCGTTAAACCAAGCAGATCAAAAAGCCAACGGCCTCTATTCTTGTTTAGAGGACGTCTCAAACTGGATGGACGCGTCTCAGCTTAAGCTTAATGGCGAAAAAACTGAGCTCATGATACTGGGCAACCCCCTTAGCTTTAAATCCAGTTCTATGTGGCCAGTCGGTATGGGTCCTCCCCCGGTCCCTAAGTCAGAAATCAAGCCTGGGCATCTGGCTGGACCAGGATTTGAACTTTAGAGTACAGGCTAGGAAGACAGCAGCCATCTGCTATGGTCTGCTTAGAATGGCCCGTAAAGTCCTCCCTCTCCTTCCCTCTCAATCTAAAAAAGTACTGGTCCAATCACTTATACTTTCCAGACTGGATTATGGTAACGCACTATATCTGGGTGCCCCCACAACAGTAGTTTCCAAACTACAGTCTGTTCAAAACAGCGCCGCCAGACTTTTAACTGGAGTTACCAATAGACAATCGGCGAAACCTGCACTCCTCTCCCTTCATTGGCTCCCAGTGCAGGAACATATTAGATTCAAGGCCTTGTGCCTAGTACAGAAATCCATGCAGGGGAACGGGCCTCCTATCAACTCAGCCATGATCCGTCCCTACAAAGCCAATAGGAAACTTCGGTCAGATGAATTGCATCTGGCCGAGGTCCCTAGGATCAAGAAGGCCAGAAGTGGTGGACGGCTCTTCTCTTATAACGCCGCTAAACTCTGGAATTCTTTGCCACTACATCTTCGCATAGTTCCCGATCATTTTTCTTTCCGTAAACAACTGAAGACCTTTCTGTTTCCTTAGCTCTGTCCGCCTCCTCCCGTGTCAGTCCTAGCGCTGTGATGCTCCCGGGTAGCCATGCGCTTTATAAATGTTTTTTTCATTTCATTTCATTTCATTTCATGTATGTGTACTGTACAGTGCAGCACACATGCAGAGTTGGAAAAATTTGGGGATTTTTAAAAGTGCTCCATTGTTACGCATGTCCCATGGAGGTGTACATTTTGGGTGCAAATCTCTGACTACAAATGTTTGTATATAGGGATTTGCATCAAAGCATGTCGGTGGTTGCATGGGTGCCACCCATATTTTGTCCCAGTATTGCAAACTAGCTCATAACACCACTTTGAATACCTTTAACCTAGTAAATCCCACCACAACACTATTGAGACACAAACCCACCACAGAGTCTGAGGATTTCTGGGCCTTGGTTTGTAAAATTATTTTTGTTTAGACCCAGAGTCTTAGCATTGCTGATCATTGGCCTTGCCCCATGCTAATCTGTTTTCTTTTCAACCCTCATATGATACCCAAAGTTTCCTATAGATGCCACACCATAATAGCTATACACAACAAGGTGGATTGTTTTTTAGCTGCCTATCCAAATGTCCTGTGGGGAATTATTAGAGGCATGGACTACCATGCAAATCTTGCAATACAGAATTCGACAATAGTGGTTTTGTGCTTCTTGCTTTTGCTGCCCAAAGTTTTCTGAAATTCTGAGTTAAAGAATTACTGGCAGGCCAACATATCCATCATGGAATAAGAAAGCCTGCTGAAGGAGAGCCACTCACTAGTGCAGCATGCACCTGGTCTCCGATGTGCCCCATTATTCACCCAGTATCTGAACAACACACATACTGAGCTTCCATAAATGACTGAGGCAAGATAACTCCGTTTTTGGTACTGGACAGGCAATAAACAATCTCCCTACAATAGTACATGTTAAAGGTCTTGTGCCCATGCAACAATAATTTCCTGGAATCAGGACCTGTCATCGTATACCCTGGATTAACGTGCCACTAGCCAATTTCACTCAGAATTAGTCAGATTGGGTCCTCTCAGTCATCAGAGCCTCACCAAACAGAAAAGCAAAGGATGGAGGACATACGTGATTGTCTAGTTCAAAGGACAGAGACGCAGAGATAGCCAGGATGACTGACAGGGTAGGATGATATTACATTTCCAAGCCAAGAATTTTCATCCCATTCATTTATTTAAAATGTTTGATTGTGGGAGTGCAGGGATAGAATCAATAATCACATTCATATAATCCCTCAACTGCGACCTCTTACGATGATTATTCTAAGAGCATTTTAAACGTTTCTATAAGTTTCCCAATATTTCTTTGTTAACAAACACAGGTACCGTATCATTGGTGTACAGAAGGGAGAATTGTTTAATCATTGGTCTATGGAACATAGAGAGTGGCCTGTTGAAATCACTGAATGCATCTTATTTACATTCAGAAAATGTAAGAGGTGCCAAAACTTGACTGCAGCGCGTCTACCTTGCTCATAGTTTTTGGCTCTTTGGTCAGAGTACACGCTTTATGAAATCAGTGCTGCACTTTTGTTTAAAGGCTATAAAGTATTTAACAAGAGGATAATCAATACATGCAAGTTTGGAACATCAACTGCTTCAACAGCTCTATAAAGGCAACACACGGAGGCGGCCTTTTAAGAATCATGTATTTGTGAATTGGATTACGAAGTACATATTCCTTATCCACTGTCCTTGATGCTTCTTTTTTTTAAAATTAGACTTGAATGATGATGCCAACCACACAGTCATATAGGCTAAGACATCTAATATAAGAACTGACTGAAATTTGGGTAAATACATAGAATCTACTTTATAAAAGCTAGTCAGTTTTTCTTCATTCTGTCATGAGACTGGAACGACGCCTCTCATTGATACCGAGTTGACGGCCTGCATAATGTGCCCTATGCAACAGTTTCCATTCTTAAAAAGATCATACCCAATCCTATATGGCTAGGGTAGCGAGATTGCTCCAGGTCACTGAGAAAAGATCTGGTCTGTGTTTTTACAAATCATTGTTTTCAGGAGTTTTATTCTGATTTGTTTAATTGAGCTGAATCAAAATTGCTAATTCCTGAACTTTTCTGGGGTTTGATGTAGTGTCTGGCCACACCCTTTTCCCTGCCTAAACTGTTCTTCATAACCTCCTCTACCATTTATCACTCGTTCCTAATATTCTTTTTTGTCAAATTTGCATTGCGGCCCATTGAATACACTTCATCCAGCCCGAGCCGGAGAGTACGGCCCGGTTGCAGAGAGTATGGCCCAGATGCAGAGAGTACGGCCCGACTGCGGACAAAAAGATGCATCTCGTAAATGAACTCTGTGACTACCAAAAGTCGTAAATGACTTCTGTGAATACCAAAAGTAGTAAAGTTAGACTTTTGTCTCAGATTACCTTTGTGAATCTGCCCCATAGTCTTTTGGGAATCCTATATCAGACTCTGGTGCATTCCCATGACTTGTGAGTAGGAGCAAGTACTGAGCTATAAAAGAGTAAACAGCTTCAAGTAGTTTTGAAAAGGATCTAATAATCTTTATCATTAGCCCCCTTTGCAGATGAACATAAAAGAGCAGGAGCAACTATGAAGTAAGTGACAACTGTATAATGTGCCTCCAAGTCGCTGTCATTTGGCCTTTCATATAATGGAGTGACATTCTGTACCTTATCTTTTGAATTAACTTGGAAAAATTCAAATATTTTCTTCCATGGATATTAGGATCTTTAGACCTATGAGTTAGTGCAGTTCGAGTGAAAATTGAATTCAAGCAATATTGAGAACTAACTTGCATAATGAGAATTGTGCCAATTGTTTTCAGTATTTGCTTGAGGTTCTACCTGGTGGTAAATGGCTGTTGAAATCTGCATACGGTGGGAAACTGTTAGCAATGGGGTTTCTGGTTGGCTATGGTATGCACCTAAACCAGGCAAAACCCACTGCTCTATTCATGATAAGGGAATTACACACCCAAGATAACCCTTGCCCACCCCCTTGGTAACTTTGCAGAGCAGTCAGGCTTATCCCAGAGGCAATGTGTAAAGCGTTAGCGCAACACACACATACACCAGTGTCACACTACATACACCACAAAAGAGACTCCACACCAAGTTATATAAAAATATGACATATATTGTATATAAAACACAAAGACCACATTCACATAAATCACTTTGCTAACTAGGCAATTGTCATAGCACCACATTTAGTGCAATAAAGCAAATACTTATGAATTGTACATGTCATTAAAACATCATGAAAACAACACTATACACCACCACTGTGCATATTATGCAGTTTCTGAAAAGGATACTTGTTATCCTATCACTTTCAGGTGTAAACGACATAAATCATAACACTGGGGCATGAAATGCAGTAGTTAGATGCGGAGCTAAAACACATAAGTCACTATAGTCCCTCATGGCGTAGGAATCACAAAGCCATGCCATAATCACCCAAGGAGCAGCATCTGTGCTCCTAATAGAAAAAATACAATAATCCCAGGAAGATTACCTTTCATGTGGCCGGTTTCCATCCAGGGACCACCGTTGAGGACTCTCCCCATGTTGCCGCCAGGCACTGAGGTATGACACCGTGGGGTGAGGGCATGCATGCACCACCACAGTCAGTGGGGCAACCTCGCCGGGTCCCCCCGCTTCACGTGGTGACAGGCAGCTGCCGGCATTCGGGTGGTGCAGCTGTCCAACAAGCTCCCGCTGCGTGTGATCTAAGGCAGCTGCCTGTGGCCGTGCGGTGCAGCTGCGAAACAAGGCCCGCTTCACTAGGGGAATGATCCGTGAGGCACTGCTGGCTTGCTCAGCTGCCGCAGTAGCCTCCGGGTGATTGCACTGACCTTTGGCCCTCCGAGGCCGAGCTCTTCTCTTTTGGATTTCCCCACGGCTGGGCCCTGCCCACTGGAGGAGTCGGTATTGCTCAGCAATGTGAGGGCTCTGGCCCAGGGCTTCCTTCTGCGTCTCTGTGGCAGCAGCCACACACACCGGTGGTAAAGGAGGGGGAGAGTACTTCCACACCCAAGCTCTCACCTCCCGCTGCCCCCAAACACCTGGGACAGTGCAGCGCTGTACGCGCCCTGGCAAACCAGCACTGGGACTTGTAAACAACACTCTCCACAAATGAAAGCGCTTTGCTTTAAAAAAGATGAAGTACAGTCCAGTCCTTCTCCTGATCTAGACAGGAGCAGCAACTGCAGGCCAATCCACCCCTCACACCATAGAAAGCGAGGCGCTACTCACACAGCTCTTCAGCTCTCACTCCAGATAGTTTACTTTTAGATCCAGCATTTCAAGTCTTTGATTTCCCTGATACTTCCAAAAGGAGTCAAACAAAGAGGTACGCAGTTCATAAGGAGGGGGATGGGTGGGTCAAAGGGGGGCGGGAGACCAGGTAAGAGAAGGAACATGAAGGGGGAGAGCTCCAACAAGGAGCAAGGGCCCTCACATAACCCGAGAGGTGTCATGCTTCATCATAGGGCAGCTCCTCGTTGGGCCGGCGCTGCAATGCCCAACGGGCTGTGTTGTAAGCCGGGAGGCCCTATATGATGAGGTGGAGGGGCAAACGTGTAGTGAGTAGAGTGGGTGCAGTGAGTGTGTTACAAATAGCTATGAGGAGCTGCCCTATGATGAAGCATGACACCACTCGGGGTGTGTGAGGGCCCTATTTGTTTGACCTATACGTTTTAGGGAATGTATGCTGGACCTAGATCTTAAAAGCCCCTGTTCCTCCAATTGTGTATACTTCCAAAAGGAGGCCAGCACACACAAGCCCTTGGAGATTCTTCCCAAGCAGGATACCACAGCAGGGTAAAAAAGAGTCCGTTTGTTTTTCCTCCACCACAGACAGAAGCAGCAACTGCTGGCCAACCCACCCCTCACACAGAAAATGTAGCGCTCCTGATACAACTCTTCAGCTCCTCTTCTTGGCAGGGTCATCTTGTTTCCAGAAATAATCTAAAGTCTTGGGGTTTAAGGTCTCATACTTATACCCCATTTTCCAATTGTTCTCTTTGTTTCAGAGTCTCTGAGCTCAGTACAAACTAGTTCTGTCCTCCCTGGTCCAGCTCGACCACAGGAGGTGGAGACAGCATTGTGCAAAGGAGACACTGCCTATTCAGGTGTTAGCGAAACTCCTCCCACCACTCCAAATGCAGACCAGTTCTGTTCAACCTAGTGATGAGTCACCCTGGCAAGGCAGGACACACCGCAACCCCCCCTTGGGACTGTCTAGAGTGAATGCAAATCCCCAGCTCCTGTCACTCCAAAACCAGATGGTGAATACACAACCAAGCAGAGGCACACAGAACGGTAAAGCAAGAAAATGCCCAATTTCTAAAAGTGGAATTTTCAAACACAGTTTATAAACCACCTTTACTAAAATGTGTGTTATTAAATTCTGTGTTCAGAGCGCCTAAACTCAATTTCTCTATCTTGTCCCAAGAAAGTTACACATGTAAAATGATACAGTGGAGCTCCAATAATAGCCTGTGGGACAGACAGCCTTTCAATAATGAAAAACGAAATACACAGAATTTCACTATCAGGACATGTAAAGCACGTCAGTACATGTCCTACCTTTCACATACACTGCACCCTGCCCATGGGGGTACCTTGAGCCTACCTGATGGGTGTCTCACATTGAAAAAAAAGGAAGATTTGGGCCTGGCAAATGTGTATACTGGCCAGGTCAACATGGCAGCTAAACACTGTGTGCGCAGACACTGCAGTGGCAGGTCTGAGACACATTTACAGGGCTCCTCATGTGGGTGGCACAACCAGAGCTGCAAGCCCACTAGTAGGATTTGATTTACATGCCCTGGCACCCTCAGTGCACTTTACTAGGGACTTACCAGTAAATCAAACATGCCAATCATGGATAACCATTTGTAATCACAATTTACACAAAGGGTGTTAGAAATGGGAGTCTCTAGTTGGCAGAGGTAGGCACCTTTGTCCAAATAGGGACCCTTGCTTCTAGTCAGGGTAAGGGGGATACATTTCTAAAATAACACCTGCTCACCCCCTTGGTAGCTTGGCACAAGCAGACAGGCTTATCTCAGAGGCAGTGTGTAAAGCATTTGTGAACACATACAGTAATACAGTGAAAACACTACCAATAGACACCACACCAGTTTAGAAAAATAAGTAATCTTTATCTAAACCAAACAAGACCAAAATGACAAAAATCCACAATACAGTTATCAAGATATCCTTAAAAATAGGTTATTCACTCAAATAAAGTTTGTAGCAACAATTAACTCCATCTGGAGTTATTACGACGTCGTGACAGATGAAAATACCAAAGTACGCCGCTGACCACGAAGTGCGCAGCGCCAGGTGCAGAGTCAAGCAGACCTCCCAAAGAACAATACATTGTAAACGATGAAAGCAAAGACGGTGCACGCCGTCGGGGAGGTGATGCTTCGTTGGCGCCGGGCGGCGTCGGTTCCTTACGACCCCAGGGGAGGTGAAGCCTTGGTTCCTTACTGCGATGCAGGGGAGGTGAGACATCGGTTCCTTACTGTGTCGGGGAAGTGACGTCACGGTGGCGGCAAGGTGGCGGTTCCTTACGGCGGTGCGGTGTTGATAGATTCAGGAGTCACCCACGTCGATTATTGGCTCTGCGTTGATGAAGCACCGGCGTTGGTGAAGTCGGGGCTGCGGTGCGAGTCGGGACGGTGCGTTGTGGATGTCACGGGCGGTGTCCTTGGCTCCGGTGCAGGTAGCGGCCTCAGTGATGGCTTCGGAGCCGATGCGGCACGGCGTCAGCAGGCGTCGGACCTACGGTCCAAGTCGGGGCGGTGCGTCGTGCTCTTCACGAGTGGTGCCCACTGCTTCCCTCTGTGGCAGCTGAAACAGCAGTTCCAGATGCAGAAAGACAAAAGAAATGAAGTCTTTGTGTCCCTGAGACTTTAGAACAGGAGGCAAGCTGAGTTTCAAGCCCTTGGAGATATTCCTCAAGTAGGGGACACAGCAAACAGCAAAATTCTTTCTCCTTTCCTTGGCAGCAAGCAGCCACTGCAGGCCAACCTCAGACAGCAAACAGCACAGGGGCAGTATTCCTCCTCAACTTCTCCGGCTCTTCTCCTTGGCAAAGGCTACTCTTAATTCCCAGAAGTGATCTAAAAGTCTGGGGTCTGGGCACCTCTTTTTATACACAAAAATCCTTTGTTCTCTGAAGGCAGAGAGTGTCTATACCCAGCCAAAACCAATTCTGTCCTCACTGGTGCAGCTTCCTGGCAGGAGGTGGAGACAGCATTGTCCTTGGCAGACCAGGCCCATTCGGTGAAAGGAAATCTCCTCCCCCTTCTCTAAATGCAGCCCAGGTCTATTCAGCCCAGCCCTGACTCATCAGGCTCTCTGGAGCCACTGCTCCTCCCCAGCCCCTGTCATCCAAAGCCAGACATGCAATACACAAACCTAGCAGAGGCACACTGGATGGCTAGGCAAGAAAATACCTACTTTCTAAAAGTGGTATTTTCAAACACAGAATGTAAAAATCACCCTCACTAAAAGATGCATTTTAACATTCTGAGTTCAGGCATATCAAACTTTATTTTCCTACCTTATTCCCAGGGGCAGTTATGTTTATAAGATGTTATAATCAAACTGCCCATTCTGTCCTATGGGAGCAGGTAGCCTTGCAATAGTGAAAAACGAAATTGGCAGTACTTCACTATCAGGACATGCCACACACATCAGAGCCTGTCCTACCTTTCACATAAACTGCACCCTGCCCACCCTACCTTAGGGGTGACTAACATGCAAGAAAAGGGAAGGTTAGGGACTGGCAAGTGTGTGCACTTGCCAAGTCGACATTGCAGTCCCAGACCGCACACAGGCTCTGCAATGGCTGGCCAGAGTTACCTTTTACAGGCTGCTTCTGCGGGTGGCATAATCAGTGCTGCAGCACACTAGCAGCATTTGATTCACAGGCCCTGGGCACACACAGTATACTGTACTAGGGTCTGACAAGTAAATCAAATATGCCAATCATGGAATCACTAATCCATAACAACAATTTACAAAGGGAGCACTTGCACTTTGGCACTGAACAGCAGTAGCAAAGTGCCCAAAGCATCTAGACCAGCAAAACGGAGTCCAACACACAGCAAAAACATAGGAGGCAAAAGCAAAAAATGCAGGGGAGACCCATGCAAATGGTGCCAGATCTAACAGAGAGCATATACACTTTAGCACTGATCAGCAGTGGTAAAGTGCTGAGAGTCCTATAGCCAGAAAAAACAGGGTCAGAAAAGTAGGAGGCAAAAGTCAAAATGTTTGGGGATAAACCTTCAAAAAGGGCCAGGTCTAACAGAAATGGTATAGGAGGAGTAAAGCTTGTACAATATGCATACTGTTTATAAATAACATGCGATGTATTTTGCTCCTTGAACGTGCCAAAATTGCAATAAAAATAATTATCAAAAAAATTCCAATAAACTACAAAATTTTAAATACCCGAATTCTTGCTTCCCCAGAAGTTGGCAAATCATTCTTTTACCAACGGGGTACTCTGAAGTAAAGGAAATCAGGCAACTTATCTCGTCATTGACTATCCCTTAATATCCGAAGTGTACATCAATAATGTGCCTTTGTGACATATTTATTAATCACCCTAACCAACACCTAGTACAGTGTCCAAACTTTTCAATGGAACTTAAAGTGAAGCACCACTGTGTACAACCCAGGCACAGCACATGCATATTCTTGAAAGTTCTCCGTTGTGAAGATTCTCATAGGGTAAGCCCCTTGCTCGTGATTGGATGACTTTGTTGTCTATCTCAGGTGTTTGCTCTTGATTTAATGGCTTCCCTCGCTTTTCTTGTTTGTCTCACAGAGGAGCATTTCGGTCTCACATTATTCTGACTAGAAGAACTGAATCCCCCTGCTTCTGACTTCAGGGAAACTCTTATTTTTCTGTTTGCATGCAGCACTCAAGGAGAGTGCATCTGTTTCTTTGCTCTCTCCTCTAGTTGTTGCTGTACTTCCTCAATGCTTGCTTTGTATCCTCTTGCCTCTTCCCTGGTGCACCGGGTCTTGCTTCCCTTCTTAAGCAATTCATTTATATTTTGTTTTATTTTCATTTTTTACAGTGGTTCATCAGGTTGAAGTGCTGCTGGACTGACTGATCCATTTTTTCTCTTTTGCCAGTTGAGAAAGATTAATTTAAAAAAATCTGCTGCTCAATACGGCATAAGCAGGCATCACGATGCAGGCTTGCACAAAGTCACGATACATGCATGGACATTCATCAAGATGTATGAGTAAGCATCAGCACTCGTCTTTGAACGGGTTTTATTCATAGAAAACCCACTATAAGATTGCTTCCACCTACATGCACCTCTGCCTCGATGCATGTGTTTGCACGCAAATGTCAAAAACCAGTAGCACAGCTTTTGGTAGATTCTAGACCTTTGTTCTCTTTGACATTTGCCCCCTCAGCTGCTCGTATTGCATTAGAGTACCACAGCTGCACGTATCCTTACCTGGAGCAGTCAATGAACTGCCAATCCCCTTTCTGGCTTCCACTTCCAGTTTTTATGGTAGTTGCCTGGGGTATCATCTTGATAACCACTGCTTTGTATCAGGATTAGTCAGAATGCAATCTTTTGTATGCTAGGTCGTTACTGTCTGACTCACTTTACTCTTTTTGGGCTTGGTTCAGAATTCAGGGTGCAAACCCAGCCCATTGTGTCTCTGCTGGTCAGTCATCACAACTAGTGTTCGACCACAGATTGTACGTGCTGCTGCTTTGTAGGTCTCATTCAGAATCCCATTTACTGCACTCTCCTGTCAAGTATACACAGTTGACAGTCTAACACCAACCAATATTGCATGCATTCTTCTCGTGGTCCTTGGATGAACCTTCTTTTTTGGGTTTGCAAGATACCCCACGACCATAACTCTAGGAGAGGTTTGAGATATTTATTGACTTAAATTAACCAATTCAATTCAATTCAATTCGCTCAGTACAGATTTACCTAAATACACTGATTGGCATTGCTTCTAATTCAAATCAAGTTGAATCGAGATGTTGTGACCTCTAAATTTGGCTTTCCAAAGGCCAATACTTTCTGATAACGTCTAAAATCAAAACCTTTTTTCTTAGATAAAAACTTTTGAGGGAAGAGGTCGCACTGCCTGATACTTGAAGCTTGAAAGCCCAATGCTTTGAGAAATCTCGAGTCACTCCAATATTTCAAATGACGGGAGTTCTTTGAGGTTCAGTTCGCTCAAGACGAATGGTGCGCTGTTACACTGCTGGAGTCTGCCCACGGATCCTGTTGCTGTCCCATCAGGAAAGTCCAGTCAAAAATACACTGGCGCGCTTGTCGTCGCCCCCGAAGGGACTACTACAGCTACCGTCACTCACAGAGCACACTTGACACAATTGAGCAACATGGAACCACCTATAAACCACTTGCTTGTAATTACAGAGAGCGCGCTCACCGGTAGCCTGATATTTTACCCCGTACACATTTAATAAAGCTGTCCAAATGAAAGGCACAGCGTTCTGCAGCTAAAGATAGGGCGACCACGTCACGCCAGGTCCCTATGGACTCTGTGTCCAGTCCTGAACATTTCACCTACAAATCATTCATTTGAAGTGTGAAGCTAATTAGTTCAACGGAATTAAAAGAGGGCTGCAACACCTCGAATGCGTGGAATGTCACACAAAACTCCAGGACTGGACGCAGTGTCCGTAATGACCTGGAGGGAGGTGGTCACCCAGTGCAATGGTCCACTCATCCCTGTATTCAGTGCCAGAGAAGGGACACTCACTGACTTATTTACATTCGCATCACATTATGCAAGGCAAGAGGCCGCTCTTTTTGAACCGCATCCTAACCTACTGGGCATAAATAAACATCGGCCTTGGAGCTGCGTGCTGCATGGCGACGTGAACCAAGTGTAACAGGAAAAAGTCTCTTAATCAGATATTACAATAAATGTCAAACGTGCATACACGGATACATTTAAATGACTACACATTTCAGGGCAGATTTACAAGCCCCTTGCGCCACTTTTGCGTCACTTTTCCCTTGTTAAAAATGACGTAAAAGTGGCGCAAGGGGCTTGTAAATAAGCCCCTTCAAGGGTCGCTGTCTCAACGGAATCATAAATATACAAATGCAGGAATTTTAGGGAATCCCAGAGACAGTTTTGTGCAGATGTTTCACGTAATCTCAAAAAGATACACACATATGGCTTATCAGTTATTCCACGAATGCACATGCACTCGCATCTTTGAAATTCGAACCACAAACCTGCGCATATCTCCTTGGCACCAAGCATGCCACGGGTTCATTTTACAGCTGTGACTATTGATTTCCAAATATTGGTGTATTGAGGAGAGGGTCACTACCAGGGCATGAGTCGGGGGTACACGCGGGTGGACGGCGTCCACACACTATTTTCACAGGGCCGTCCACCCTGCCAAGAAGTTGGGCCCCACGGAATAATGTGCTTAATTCGTCCCGGTGTAATATTCAAACACCGGGACACATTCAGCAGCGCCTGCACATTGTTGTCTGGTTTCCATCTGCAACAAGCAACAACGTGCACCGGGCTTTCTTATTTCAGACTCCTGCTGGGCCCATAACAAAGGCCGAATTTGAGGGGTCATCAGAACTCCTTTTGTTCGAGTCTCTTGGCTGGGAGCAGTCAGGGGCCTCACACCTGATGAAATGCAGCAGAGGAAAACAAAGGCTCACACCTTGTTAGCACTTCACACATACTTAAGAGAGGCAGCTTTTCACTTTGTTCAGTCCCTGTTTACAAGATATGCATGCACTGTAAGAATCAGATGTGTTGGTCTCTCCCAGTATTTACACAAAATAAATAGCTTTTAAATAGTGCTTACTACCCCTGAGGAGGCGTGGTAATAATTTAAATATCACTATTTTATTTATTGTAAAGCACTATGGGTGGAGGAAGTTTACGCTGACAAAAGTCAACATTGTTTTATGTGAAGCTTACAAAAAAATTGAATCTTCTGCCTAAATCAGGAGGGTTTGCATGTATACCCGAAATGTGCTCCAATGTACTCATGATAGACATCTTAAACATCTATGCGAGGGCTTAAGATCCGATGTCACTTCTTATGATGCCACTTCCTGTGATGTCACTTGCATACTAATAACTAGGTTAGTCCCCCCACTTATTTCTTTAGGACTTGTGCCCTGGTCACTACACAGATATTTCCAACAGTCTCAAAGATACACGTCAATCCACAAGTTTCAGACACCTCCAAGCCCAACATTTTCGAAGACTCGCTTGCACAGATGCTGGCAGGTATGACATGCATATGGCTGCACAGACGGAAACACACACCTGAAGCTGATCTCACAGGGCCCCGAGGACCACGGACTGTCACACAATGCTTGGACTGTCTGAGATCATGAAGGCTAATGTGATTCAATTTCACACCGCGGCAGAGGAGGACAGGTTGGAATAAAAGGCATCCCGCAGACCCCGGCTCTGAAGAAAATCTTGGCAATGAGTAATGGGAACCCATTTAAGCTCTGCTGGCGCTTTTCATTCTGCTAATCAAAGAGCAGGCACTAAACTGTAATCAAATTAATCACTGTATGCTTCGAACGGCGCCTAAATGGAGAGAGTGGGAATAATATAGCCTCAGCATTCAAGCCTGAGCTAAGTAGCTTAGTTCAGTCAGACTCATTGTCAAAGTTCTCAATCAAATCCAAATCTGATGGAGAAAGCTTCTTCTGACTTAAGTTTGAGATTTCTTAGTGAATATATTTCCATAATGAAGCATAATGAATTCTTTGTATGGGATAATCAACAGTAAAGTTTGATAAATAGCCAGAGTTTTGTAATACTACACAGTGGGTCTCTATTTCAGTCTTAGACCTCCGGGGCCTCTACTTCTAAAAAAAACCACACAGCTCCAGGTTCCAGGGCTGAGAGGGCAGGTAAGCATTCCCTCCTTCTAAACCAGGGATACTCAAAGTACGGCCCGGGGGCCACATGCGGCCCTCCTGACCTTTACATGCGGCCCCCTGGTCAACAGCAGCACTGGGCTGCTGCTCACTCCATTCAGCACAAATATTAAAAAAGATGTTAAATAAACAGGCAAACATTTATTGAAAGGCTAATTGAAGTTAAGGAAAGGAAGTAACTATGGTGTCCTGCACCGCTTAACTTTAGGAACACCTTTATTTTCACAGCCATCTTGCTGCAAAAGTGTAAAAATATGATAAGGTCTGTTCAGAATTCAAAATATGTAATTTATTAACATGCAGAACCATTTCATCTTAGTACATCAGATTATATCAATGCATTGAGAAGTATTTTTTTAAAGTCATAGTTTTCAAATATGAATTTAGAAACATTCATTCTTTCTGCCACACTGACAGCAATGCCAATAGTGAACTAAGAGGAAGTAATTTGTTATGTGCACTCTTTGGGTGGCCTGGTTTCCTATCATACATGAACAACATTATAGTTTATCAAATCAAACACAGGAGCAGGTTTTGTACAGAGCACATCCTGAAGTCATGTATTTCAAAGTCTCCTTACATGTGATAATAAAGAAAAAGGAGGGAAAGTGAAATAAATCAATTGCCTAGGATCACTTATTTGGTAAAGTGTGAAGCTGGGATTAATCCCAGGTTTTCTAGTTTCACGTTGTGCAAATCAGCCACTAGATGTAAATGCTTTGCTTCCCCTATACCCATTTTACTGCCCCCCTTCCCCACCATACCACCAACCTGCTGGCATCAATGCGGCTCTCGGTCACATCACAGACCAAACTTTGTGGCCCTTGGGAACATTTTGCGAGTACCTGCGTTCTAAACAATACCAGAATTCTTAGCCCCCTCTGTGGTCCTTCTATTACTATCTCCAATTTCTATGCTCTCAGCCCGCTCTACCATTGTCAGAGGAGAGTGGGCAATCCTTGATAGCCAGAATTCAGCCTTTGCACAATGCATGTACCGTATGAGAGTCAGGTTTATTTATGCCTTTTGTCGTTAGTGCTACTCTTTTCAAAGTCCATGCATCGTTTTCTACCTGCTTCCCCAGCATCAATATCTAGCTAGCACTTGTGCTATTATGTCAGCATAAGTACTCTCACTGTAGTAGTCACCATTTTGAGCAAACCCATTAGCCCAGCATGTGTCTCATAGAATGTGCCCTAGAGAAAGTATGGAATCTGGTCATTTAGTCTAATTACCTTTTCATTTTTGAAAAAGCATTGACCTTCCCTGGTATTCTCGACAGAAAGGTGCACCTCTATAGTGTTTAGGAAATTTGAGTGTTACCTGCGAGTCACTGGGCTCACAAACTTTCTGTTCTTTGACCAGCAGAATAAGGGCCTATTTTGAAATGCAAGTGTTATGATGAAGGTAACTCATACCATGGATACAAATGCTGCAGTTGAATTAATTTCCCAGTGAATACACATGGACTATTTTTTATTAGAATGTTTTTTATTAGAATGTTCATTGATCCATAGACGAAAGAGTTCATGATGGTTTATTTAACTATATTTTAGAATTGGAGCAATGTAGCTGATAAAAACAGTAAGTTTTCTATATTTAGGCCCAGAAGAAGCGGCCACATGAAACGTGTTGGCTGTTATAGAAGATTTCCTAGATTTATATCCTTAATCAAAAAAATGTTAAACAAATGTTTGTTCTTGTCCACAACATTTTATTTTCTAATGTAAAATGTATTTGATGTACACCGACTCGAAATCAATTTTGTATTAAACTGCATTGTTGGATCAGATCTACATTTTAGAGTGAACCTTTGTATAGATATTCTATGTAATGAAATTGTAGAAATAGATTTTTACTCTCCATCCAACGATATGTATCTCTTGGAATTATTATATTCCTCTGCTAAACAATATAATGTCAAGAGAAGCTTGGAAAAGTGTCAGCTTCTTCGCAGTGCTCAACACTGAGATATAATGCCTAAACATAAACTTTTTTAGAGATGCTCTGTTCCTTTCCTGGTTGCTAGGGTTACAGCAGACGAGCTCTACATACCGTGGGAGAATGGTATGCTCCTGTGAACAAAAATAATTATGCTTCTAAAAAGTGAGATGTAGCTCTGGATTAGCACAGGTTTCACATGCCTTGTGTTACAAACAAAACACTGGAATTGTAATCCAGCTCAGATCGCTATTGTGTACAGTGACATTACAATGGGTATAAAATACAGAAATAGACTCAGAGGCGTGGGCGTTACCTGCTTTAGTGTGAGAGGGCAAGATGAATAGTATATACTTTTTGTGGTATGTGTTTATGCAGAATATACATTTTCCTTGGGGGGGGGGCTTGATGGCACAAGTTACCAAGGTCAAACAACATTTGTTTTGCTTGTAAATCAGAGCAATAATCTTACTGAAATCTGATAGAAAGTTTTTGCAGTAGTCCCTAATTTCCCATGACCATCTAGGTCTCAAGCTGTATGTTGTGATGCATTCCATACATTTGTTGCCTGTATTGAGTTTACTCTTCCTCTCGCTGTAGCTTTATTAAAATTAGACGCTACTGCTTGGCACCCTTGCCACAATCACAGACCTTCGGTGGAACATGTCACTCCGGTAGGAAACCTCTCCTCTCAGTTTCCTCCTCCGAGAGTTAGGGACAATCCAGTGCAGTGGTCTGTATACTGTGACAGCTGTCTTTAAGAGTTGTACCTCTGGTTTTTATTTCTGGCAAACTGATCTTAAGGATATCATTGGTGATGATGTCAAAGGCACAGGGGCGGCTCCTCCTAAAGAGCGGATGAGTGTCGCCCCGCCTGCTGCGAGTGCAGCAGACGAACACAAATAAATAAAATTACATAATAATACCATTTTGTTTTGCCACCGGCTCTCGCTGTGTACAGCGTGAGGGCAGGGCTGAATCCTGTGATTGCAGGAGGATTTCTGCCCCTTTCAGTGTACATGTGGGGTTGGCCCGCTGTCTTGCTACTGCCAACCCGGCATGCACACTGTAGACCTAGCAATCCCAGGGCTGTGGAAAAGCAGAGGGATTGCTGGTACATGCCCCCAGCCTCAAATAAGTACTGGATTAGCCTGCTCCCACCAGTCCAGGAGCTGCTCTCATGCTGGAAACAGCATGAGAGCAGCTCCAGGATTGGTTCGATTCGCATTCCAATGAGCAGGAAGGAAGTACTTCGATTCCTGCTCATGGACGTCGGGGAAAAAGTGCTGCACTGGGGGAGCTGAATACATGGTGAGTTTGGCACCATCGAAACCCCACCATATTTTAGTCCTGCTAGCCACCACTGCAAAGGCAGCTGACAGATCTATCAATACACAGCTCTGAAGCTGCCTCAATATACTTCCATGCTAAGGTTGTAAAGAATGGACTTGATGATTTCCACTAGTCCTCATCTTAAGCCATCCTGGCTACCATCTAGAATACTATATGCTAGACCTAGCATCCTTGGCATGGTTTCCTCAGGCTTTTTGCTTCTGACTCCTGTATATTTGACTGTATGCTGGGCGTTGCTTTTGTTGGTTTTTTAACTCTGGGCACTTTACCACTGCTGATCAGTGCTCAAATGCAAGTGCTCCCTGTCTAAATTATGACTGTGATTGCTTATCCATGATTGGCATATTTGATTTACTGGTAAGACCCTAGTAAAGTGCACTGTGTTTGCCCAGGGCCTGTAATTCAAATGCTACTAGTGGGCCTGCAGCACTGATTGTACCACCCACATGAGTACTCTGCAAACCTGTCTCAGGCCTGACACTGCAGTGTCTGTGAGTGCAGTTTTGAGCTGCATATCGACTTTGCAAGTGCACCCACTTGCCAGGCCAAAACCAACGCTTCTATTACATGTAAGGCATCCCTAAGGTACGCCCAGGGTAGCCCCATGTTCAGAGTACAGCGTATGTGAACGATAGGACATGTACTGGTGTGTTTTACATGTCCCAACAGTGAAATACTGCTAATTTAGTTTATCACTATTGCAAGGACTATCTCTCCCATAGGTTATCATTGGAGCTACCTTATACCACCTTTCAAGTGAAGCTTTCAATTCAGAAGAGATAGAGATATGGAGTTTGGGTTCCCTGAACTCAGGATGTAAAAAGACATCTTTCTGTGAATGTGGTTTTTAAATTGTGTGTTGGAAAAGGCCACTTTTAGAAAGTGGGCATTTTCTTGCTTTACCATCCTGTGCCTCTAGACTGACAGTTGAGCTGTTTGTGCATTCACTCTAGATAGCCACACAAATGGAGCTGAGGTGTGCCCTGCATATCCTGAATGCCCATCACCAGGCTGATGGGGCTTCCTGAGCTAGATTGATGGGAGGAGTTGTCACTGACACCTGAATAGGGCTGTGACTGTCCTCACACAAAGCTGCCCCCACCGTCTGTAGTGTGTCTGGAGCCAGGTCTGGCCAAGGCAGGATATTAGCACTACATAGACTATCCTTTTAAGTATGCCTACTTGAATGGCAAAAAAGGGTATAAGTATTGGACCAGTAACCCCATATTTTTAGAACATTTCTGGATCAAGAGGAGATTCTGCCAAGAAGAAGAGCTGGAGAAGCTGGAGGAGTGGAACTGACACACTGCTTGTTGCTGTGTTGGTCTGGCCTGCTGCTGGCTGCTTCTGTCTTGGACAGTGGACAGTGGAAGGACTGGACTTTACTTTCTTATTATGCTTGTCAAATATCTCCAAGGGCTTGTGTGTGCTTGCCTCCTGTTGGAAGTCTCAGGGCCATCAATGACTTTATCTGCAGCTCCCCCAACTCCTAGGCTGGGAATTCTAACCTGCCAAGAGGTGTCAATCCCCGTTCTGGGCCGTTGGAGGTGGTTTTTCTGCTTCAAGTACTGAAAATCCATGCAACGCCCTTCAGTGCCTGTTTTTACTGCTGCAGCAACACCGTGCGGTTGAAAAACCAAGGTATCGGTGCGATGCAGCCGAAGTATCGATGCAGAGCCTATCGTGCGGTGACTATGATGCAGGCCCTGCTGTGTGGTTGGAGGAATCAACGCATCACCTACCCCTGGGTGGGAGAATTGATACAGCGCTTGTTTTGCCACCACCGCATCAACCTAGCGTGTCCGGAACACTTCTCCTGCCGTACAGCAGAACTGATGCATTCCCTAGATACACAGAAATCGACACATCGCTTGTGTTTTCTGGCACTTCCGTCCTGTGCAGCTGTTTTTCGTCTCGAATTTTGCCGCATCAAAGGTACTTTGTGCTAAAATCAATGCATCCATAGACTAAACTTGCTTAAACCTTTAAAAAGTGATGTACTCTCTACTTATGTATGTTGGAATTTTGCCGTTTTAGTCTTGTTTGGTTCAGAGAAAGATTGGTTATTTTTCAAACCTGGTGTGGTGCCAAGTTGTAGTGTTTTCACTGTGTTACTGTGTGTTTTATGTACAAATACTTTACACATCACCTCTGAAATAAGCCTGACTGCTTGTGCCAAGCTACCAAGGGGGTGAGCAGGAGTTATCATGGGTGTGTACCTCCCTTACCCTGACTAGGATAAGGGTCCCTACTTGGACAGGGTGCAAACCACTGCCAACTAGAGACCCCCATTTCTAACCCTTTTTTTTTCCACAGTTGCCATTTTTCATCACTTCCTGCTCAAATAGCTTGGCTACATTATGCAAGTTAGACACATACTGATAGTGAAACTCATGCAAGAAAGATGCATGCAAATTGTTAAGCAGGGGAATACCTACAAACTTTTTTTATTTTCTAGGTACCACTCCTGTATTTAAAATGTTGCTCAATGAATTTGCAAAGTACGTTATTCATGCTAGTTCTTTAACAAGCATTGGCATAGCCAATAGGTTTGGTCTTTGGGACCTTATAAGTGTTTAGCCGTGTAGCCCATTATCCTGGATGCTGTGCCACCAGAGATTGAAGAACTATACAATTAGTACACACTGGGTCATGCAGTGTGATTCCGGAATACATGCTTGCCTCAGGAAACATTTATGGACACATTCCAAGGCTTTTTAATGCACAGACAGAAAGACAAGTGCCTCAATGCAGGTCAACAGAAATTTAACATTCTATGTGAGACTGCATCACTAGAGTATTGAACATCCTATGAAAAAAAGCAGTGAAGTACTTTCGAATGCCAGAGATGTCACATCTCTACTCCCCAGGCCTGTGTTCACTAGGCACACTTCTCCATAGTTTTCCATTGAAAACACTACTCACTCCATCCATTTACCATCAAGTCTCCAGCCTGTCCTCTGTCCCAGCCCTCTGGGTGCAGGTGCACTGGACATAGGAACAACTAGGTGGAGGACGACAGGAAGAGGCAGCAAGGCAGACATGCAGCGACATGGAAAGGACGAATACTGCTCCCAATTTGTCAGGTAGAGGGGAAGTTATGAATAAACAGAGATGGCCTCAGCATCACTTAATCTCCGTGCACCTAAAAACAAAACAATGAACCTGAACTTGTGAAATGTAACTGGCACTATTGTAAAGCGTTCCAATACCTTCGGGTCAGTCGTGTTCGTGCTCTATAAAATGCCCCCAAAAAATAATCTGACGTTTTGCAATGTAACTAGAGCTCATGTAAAGTGCTCCAACACCTTTGGGTCGCTCAAGTTTACATTATATAATAAAAAATGTCTCATAGTCCCTGGGGAGCTGCTGTGAATGTGCTTTGAAATTTGAACTCCGAGAGAAGGCGGACGACAGGAAGAGGAAACGGGGTGGGCATGCAGCAAAGTGGGCGGGGTGAATGCTGTTCCCATTTGTCAGGTAGAGGGGTACTAATGAATAAAAAGGGGCACGTCTGCATCACTTAATCTCCGCGCACCTAAAAACCAAAAAATTAAACTGACCTTGTGTAATGTAACTTGCGCTTTTGTAAAGCACTTAAATTCCTTTGGGTCAGTCAAGTTCGTGCTCTATAAAAATGCCCCCAAATGTGAATCTGACATTGTATAATGTAACTAGTGCGCAAGTTAAGTGCTCCATCACCTTCAGGTCATTTGTGTTCACGTTCTATAAACAAGCATCAGAGAAAATGCGACGGGAGTTGCCCAAGCCTTGCCCTTAACTGTGCTGCAAGGTTGGGCTGCTAAAGGTCCGGTGACTGAGGCTTGCTAAAGCAACAAGCAGCAAAGCGGGAGGGGTTTGAGGGAAATCGATGCACTTTGAAGTCAGAGAAAATTAGACACGAGCAGGAATCAAAGAAAAAAATAGTCCCCCAAATCAACACGTAACCACAGAAGAGTAATGTTAACAGTAAGTGAGTAGTGCTCTGTGGGAGGAAACCAAGCACAAAAAGGAGGGACAAAGAGGAAAGATTACCCACTAGCAAGCAATAACTTTTGAACGACAATTGAAGGGACGAATAAAAGGCAATGGGTGGGCTATAAGCCCACAGAGTGAATACAGCAGGTCTCAAAAAGACAGCGCATGCGCTGCCTAGGCTTGGCCTAAAAATCTTCTGGGGCCTGTGCAATTTAAGCAGACAGAGAAACTATGGTTTACAATATCCAACACATTGACTTTGTTTCTGTATGCTACTGTTGATGGTAAGTCAAGTTATATATGCAGAATCTGCTAGCAGAGTACAAATGTGACACCCAGTTTGTACACCTCTTAACCTCCGCTGTTAAACACACATCTGCATAGGCTCAAATCTTAACCTAGCTTCTACAAGCATGCTGCTAGAATTAGAGCGACTACATTTGTTCTCTGATTAGCTAGGTAAAAAAAAGTTCTTCATTACAAAATAGGCAGCTTTTTAATCCTTGTGAGAAGGTTCTTTCTAAAAACCTTTTTTCATACGGTTACCCCCACTGAGTCACCCCCAAATAGTCTATAAAGTATCAATTTACAAACTGGAGGGCAGCCCTCTGATGGGGGAGCAAACGTGGCAGGACAGAAGATTGCCTGATAGGATGTATATGACCCTGCCAGTGTGTAATTCTCAGCTCTCTGGTGTTTACAAACTTCTTATATGAGTGTAGCGAAAAACTGTCTGAGGCAAAGCTTGTGTCACAGGATATTGAATAAGGTCAGCACTGTGATGCTCCCTGACAGTCTGACCATGAGAGTGATGGCCTTTAGAGTGGTTTCTGGTGCACAACATGATACTTTACTTTGAATACATTAAGCTCTAACAGATATTTTATTTTGTTTAACAATTCTTTATTGAGTTTACTCAAACCTTTCAAACAACCAAACAATTTCCATATAAGTATTACATACAATATGAAGGTTACTTTGGGATATTTTATTTTCATTATGCTGCCTACATTAGCTTTTTCAGATGTCAGTTCTCCCATTTTGCCACTCTTGCTCTCCCCATGTTGGAAGGATAAAACCGCTCTTATGCCTGAAAGCATACATAACATAAGGATGAATGGTACATTTGGCATATTACATAACGATTAGGCATTGATTATGGTCAGTACTGCAAAGATTATGTTAGAATGTTTCTCACTTTTATGCATCAGGATTAATTGTCAAAAGGAAGATTATATATGGAGTTAATTCCGGGACATTAATCTTGCTTTAAAGGTCACAATATAATCTGCAATTGGTGGTTTTGTGACTTTTCGTTTTGTATTGCTTATGTTCGTGCCACCATGTTCTGCTGTTACGAACTGTTCTGCCTGAGCCCTAGGGATTTTTGCTTGTTCTAGAGGTGTCAGTGATCTATTATGCATCTGATGCTATTATCAAGCCTAAAATACTATTGTTTGGAGTCAGTGATTGATGATGCCCGTGAGAAATGTGCCCCGTCTTGTCTCAAATGTTTCCATTTGGTCATTTAAACAGTAGATCGATTGTTCATTTGTTGCTACCTTGTGTAGTTCTTGTGTCCATGTCTCCATATCATGGCAGTTGCTAGACCTCCATAACCCTTTTTCATGTGCAATTTCTGGGTATGTTCATGTCAGAGGGCCACTTGGCTCGAAAATTGACTAGAAGTCCCAATTACATCTCTCATGACTGCCCCCCAGTAAAGATGGAGTGATTGCCATTCCCACAAAATATGGATATCTCTCTCCGCGCTATTGCACCTCCAACAGGATGCTCCTGGTAGTATCCCAGTGTCACTGAGTCTTTTGGGAGTCCAGTGCCATCTATGTATGATATTGCAGTAACTCATTTTAAGTTGAGCTTCTCTTAGTGGCTTACTGTGTCCTGCCATCATGTCCGCCCAGTAGTCCTTCAGTTGGTTCGACATGGGCATTCAAAAGATAAGATCATTAAGGGTTAGGTATAAGCGTGAAACCACCCCTGGAACATTCCCTACATAAGAAGGTATTTCAATATAGTAGAGTACTGTATGTCAGTGAGTATTGGTGTCAAGATTTACTAGAGCAATGGTGTAGCCTTTGAGAGTCCCCGAAAAGATGATGAGGAAGGTTAAATTCCTCATGCATTTCACCAAAGATTTTTATCCTATCATCTGCGAGTACTTGGAATATAGTTTAGACCCCTTTGGATGTAACGTCCCTACAAAATGGTTCTGCGCCCGCTAAATTGCTGTTACCCCACATTGGACCTCCCTAATGGAGTGTGCAGTTTTCTTTCAGTAGTGCATGTCTTTTCCGCCAGGCATGCATTGCAGCATGCAGTATGGGATTAGATGTTGGTATCTGTCACTTGTCTCCTGTGTATAATTGGTATAGTCTATCTACGTCCCTCCATATCTATGTCTCTCCATTAGAGACCCAATGCAGAATTTCTATGATGCTGTTGATCATGTATCCCACTTGTGCCAGCTGAAATGCAAGCCAGTAGTGTTCAATGTGTTTGCAATCGCAACCCAACATTTTCTGGTGCTGCATGTATAATTTGCTCATCTTGACTTGTGGCTTTCTTTCGGCCCAGATGTCCGACCTCATATGTTTTGTGAGTTCACAGAACGTGCTGGTTGGTATACGAAGTGGTAGTAGGCCAAAGGCATAGCTTAAATGGGGCATAACATTCATTTTATAAATCGGTATTCTGCCCCACAAGGACAAGCTAAGGGAAGACCACCATGAGAAGTCCGATTTTATTTTGGAAGCAAGTTAATCTATTACATCTCCTATTAGACGCATCAGACCAGGGTTTATGTTGATCTCTAATATCTCAGGTTAGATGTTTTCTGTGTGAAGAGATGTTCTGTTATTAATGTTATGCTTGTTTAGTGTGTGAGATGGAGTGCCTCACACTTATTCCAGTTTATTTTATACCCAAAAAAGTGGTGGGAGAAGCAGGAGATCGTTTGTAATTAACAGGGGTAAGACCTCTGAAGATTAAACAGTGTGACCAAAATATCATCTGCATAGAAGCAAATTTTGTGTTCCCCGACTTTGGTCAATATACATTTTCAACATTTTTGTCATGTCCAATATTTTGGGCTAGAGGCTCCAATGCTATGACAAATAGCAGTGTTTTGGATAATAGGCATCCTTGTCTCATTCCATGTCCTATGTTGAAATCACTGGACGTGTGTCCACCACTGCAATGGGATTGGTATAGAGCCCTTTGACATTGTTTAAGAATTTATCCCCTGAGCCGAAATGATTTAGGTTTGTGAACAGGTAAGGCCCTTCCACACTGTCATTCATTCTGCACATCCAGTGAGAGGACCACCCTTTCCCCTGTGTCATATTCCACCTGCCATTGCGCACAGGTTAGTGATCCTAAACAAAGACACAGAGGAACGATGTGGTATGAAGCCCACTTGATCTCGGTGAATTAGCACAGGGATGATCTGTTTAAGTCTGTTTGCAAGTACTTTTGCGAGTACTTTTGCCAATAACTTCATATTAACATTGATTAAAGAAATTGGCCTGTAGCCGGCGGATTCCAGTGAATCTTTGCCTGTTTTCAGTAGTAGTGTGATTTTGGCCCTTTTCACTTCTATAAGGAGTCGGGGGGTTGCCCTCTTGGATGTCCCATAAGAATTTCCATAATAATGGTTTAAGTAGATCTTTATTGAGTTTATATCCAAGCAGCCATCTATTCCTTGTGCCTTATTGTATGAGAGTTCATCTATGGCTTGTGTTACCTCGTTTTCAGTAATCATTCAGACCTCCATATAACGAGTTTACCAGGGTGCTGGCGGTGTGGCTACGGATATCTTGCGGTGGTGGTGATTAGTTTTCCATATGTAATGATGCCTGTGTGAACACTTCGACTGCATATGTGTCGAATACACACATATGCATGATACATGTGGAAAAATACCACCTACCCATTGCCAGACTCTGGCCCATATATGGGCAGTCCAGGCAATAGGTATATGGTCCAAAAGGCACTCACGTGTATATCGCCGCAAACAGGTTCATAATCCTCGGGGTGAAGCTACTGCTGTGAAGGGGAGACCTGAATAAAGTGATCCATGTCAAACTCTGACGGAAAGTACAGGAAAGGGGTGACTACGTACCCCAATTCCTTCGTTTCTGCTGACTTGAAACTGGCGGTCTCACTGCCGCGGTCGGCTCAATGGAAAGCCAACTCATAATACGGACGGTGGTGGAACTCCTCTGTACCGCCCTATGGCAGCTACCTTTTCCCGACCGCAACCACGGCAGCTTGCGGTGTGCTGGCAGTGTCGGCAGTTCAGCTGTGGTATTTCCAATAGCAATCCGCCCATCTCGTAATAGGGCGGTTAACGGACTGCCAAACTTGTAATAAGGCCCTAAGTCTATTTAGAGCCTTTTCACATTGGCATGTGTATAGTTGATTTTAGTCACTTTTAACCTTCAAAAGATTGTTTCAACCTATCTTTGAATGGGAGGTCTTATAAGTCAGGTTAATAACGCAAGTTGCGTTTCCAATTGGGCCTTTTATTTGAGATTCTCTCATTTCCATAAGCTGAGTCTCTCATTTTCTCCTCCCTCATAATTGTGTTGCTTGCTACCCATAAAATTTGGTTGGAAGATACTGTGTGTTTGTTTTCCAGTAAATATGTGTGCATAAGTGACATCAGTCATTTTTAGGTCTCAGCTCTAGATGACGTGCATGCGCTGTCTAACCAAGGCATGCTGTGTCTACATTGTGGAAACAGCCCACGCATGGCTTTCCATTTGCTGGCACCATTGTCGCTCCATTTTTATTTCTCCCAATTTCTGAAGGGCATGCATACATCATGCCTCTTCCAGTGTTTAAACCTCCCTCGAACGCATCACCCCACTACATTTAAACCTACCCACTGGCCATTGTTATCATTGTATCTAGGCTACTTTATTATTTTTTTTAATGGATGACTCGTTCCGTCCCATATTACAAGCACTGATGTTTAAATTAACACTGAGCGCCGATTTTATTATTTTTAAAATTACAACATCTGCTGCTCTTATTATTATTTATTTTTTAACCCTGGGAGGACACATTGACTCGGTAAGGGAAGCAGTGCGTTCTTTAGTGCTGAAGCACACAGCCTGTGTTCTGACACACTGAAGTCTACACATGTGACATCTTTATTTCATAAATTCTGATCCTTTTGAGGTAGAATTTTTTTCCGTTGAACTCTGCAGTTTATGCAGCAGATGGAGTAATATGTGGCGGGGGTAAAACCATAATTACATGGGAAGAAAAACGCGGATGCAGAATTGCAGAATTCCAGTGGTCGTGTGTGTATTTTAAAACGCAATTAGCTTAATTGATTAAGGTGTTACTGTTACCAAGGAGTCTGGGTGAGAGGCAGGGCATTAAGTGGGATAGGGTCCTGCTGGTGCTGAGCACCGGCAGTTTTTTAAAGGGGGCCTTGAAACTGGTCTCTATGGGGCTCTGTTTTGTGCCCTGGCACAGGCGGTCTGTTTTTTTCCATACTGCAGTGACAGCAGGCACATCCATGTCCGCGTGCTCACAATGCTCACTTCTCACTAGTGGAGAAGTTACGGCATGACGTCATGCCAGGTGAGCGTTCTAGGGGAAGGGAAATCCTTTAAAGAGAGTCATTTTCTTTCTGGATTTCCCTTCTCTTTTTGAAAAGCAGGAGCAGCAACATCGTTGGTGGTGTCACCAGGGCTTTAAGTAGAAGCTTTTTCAATATTATATACGACAAGCCATAATTGCTGCTTATTTATCTAATGCAAGTAACAACCATTGACAAAGCCAATAGTTCTGACTTGTTGTAGGTATGATGTTACTTGTATCATATATCTGGATGCAATGACAGAAACAGCAAAATACAAGTCGGAAGGCACACTATGCTAAGCGCAGATTTTTAGCTTACATGTTTTTAAGCCACACCCTTAATTACATCGGCCACGCCCCTTTGAGAGACCCCCCAGTTTTTTCACCCCACTTAAAGCCCTGGTGACAGGAATATCCAGGTGTTAATGGCCGGGGCATCTCTTGTGATTGGGAATGCCTCTATGTCTTTCATGTAATCTGTCCCTCCAATCCCATCCAATTCCATCTGTGTAAGGTGTTGTCACTTTCAATAGGAGGAAGGAAGGTTGAGTTCAGTGAGAGAGGCATTCAGCTTTTTTGTCTCTGTAAATGCCAATTACATTTGAGCCAAGGTTTAAAAAAACCAAAAAAGGCAACACAGCACTGCATACTGCATAAAGATGCACAGTGCTGCATGAGGGAAAAATCGTACAGCGCTATATGTGCTAAGAATGCTGTGATGTCGTCGGCTGTACGTGCCCAAAAACGATGTGCTAGTCCAGCGCTTTAATGTTGCCATGCTGCAAACGCAAATGAACAGTCTGTTCTGTGAGATTTGTACTGATGGAACACCCACAGTACACATTTCTATGCGGAGAGAACCACCCAATGGTAAGCCCGGTAAAATGTGTAATTTGGGAGACATTACTCTTGTTGTGCATGGAAAGATCATGTGATATTCAGCTTGCCCATTGTTAGCTCCTAGGTTGCTTTACAGCTAGATTTCCACGTAAAGCTAGTTTGTGCTACTTACCTGCTGCAGCTTTGAATTGAACCCCAGGGGTGTTGCACGGTTCCTATCCTTTCAGCACACATTGCATAGATTGTAAATGGCTTTGTACTTCGTGACACATGAACACATTGACTTGGTAAGGGAAGATGTGTTTTCCTAAGTGCTGAAGCACACAGACTGTGTTCTGCCGCACCAAAGTCTGTGTTGTGGTTTGGACCCACTTGCAGGCTATTTTGGTGTTTCTGCCTCCAATGAGACTTTTCATGGTTTGTGCCTTCTCATGGGTTATTTGGTTGCATTTACTTACCGAATACGTTGTGGTTTGGCAATGAACAAGGCTGTGTGGGGGTTTTAGGGTGCACACACCTAGGCTGTGAAGAAAGAAAACCTCTGAACTGACCTATATTGCTTTTCTATGCGACCTTGATAGGTTCAAGCTATGCAACCAGCGTCAAAGAAAATTCACTTGGAATGATTTATATGCAAATAATGCATGTATCTTTATAAATTTTTTGTCTTAAAACGTAAATTAATCATAAAATTACATCTCCTATGCAGTTGTCCTAACAATCAGATTAGAAAATGATACATTCATATACTTAAATATCTACCACTATAAGAATAAGGTGGTAGCATTTGAACAATCAATACATATTACAAAGACAGCTTTAAAGTGCAATATATCACATTATAATCAGATCTTCAACTGTGGCTGTGTGACCTGAAAAAAGACAACAACAAAAAATCTAAAAAACAACAAATATTTACAATCAAAAAATGCATACAGTAGAAGCACCCCACGCTACACTTCACTCCTGCATTCATTCCTCACATAAACCCAAACACCCTAGCACTCATACACAAACACGGAACCCTCTCACATGAAGATGCTGGAAAGCTTAACAAGGACAGATAAGAACGAATGATATTCCACATTCAAAATAATAGTTGTATCCGTCTCTGAAGGGACTCTCCATGCAAACAGTGATGGTCTACGCGCGTTTTGGTGGCATTCGCAATGGCACCACCTTCCTCAGGACCAAAACATACTCAAAAACATCCCGTATGGAATGAGCGGGGGGTATCTGCGAAACAACAATACCATAGCTGGTTGCATTTCAATACGTCGTAGTTTAATCTACCACAATCCTGATAACAGATAAATCACACATTCACCATTGGAAATGTGCACAGAAGAAGTGTGCTCACCCAAACGTATAATCCCAATCAATTACAAAAAGCCAAATACATGGCGAAAACAAAAGAAGAAGGAGGGAAGGGAAAGACAGAAACTCATAATAGTCCCTATTGGTGTCACCTCTTCTTAGAATGGCCAAAAATTAGGGGAGCCGTCTAGATGTATTAAAACCCCCAAATAGTATATCTGAGATTAGAATAACTCTTACCAGTAAAAACAGACAAAAGACAGCAATCAGAGGGGCAAAGTGGCGTGAAAGCATCCAAACTCCATGCCGTCGAACAATTGTATACTATCCTTTCTAATGAAAAAAGGGGAGAATTTGCATATATCTATGTGAATATATGCTACAAAGCAACTATGCAATAAAGTAAACACAAAATTTATAAGGGGCACATGGTGAATCTTACCCAGAATTCTCTCCAGCTGTTATATGTCCAATAAGAAACCCAAAGTCTCAGCACATATATTTTGAAATATTGATCCTTTTTGATAATCTTCTTATTGTGATTAAAATGGCCTAAAAACAGAGAATATTACATAAAGATAGTGTAAAGAGATTCTCTTCATATGCTAAACGTATGTTTACTCCAGCTACGAGTGATAAGAGACTGCCCATAAGTTATGACCATGGCTTCTCTAATGTAGCTGCTTTTCCTAACCAAATTAACCTGTATGGTTATTGGAAAGCCTACTCTCACAGGCTACTTTATATGACTAGACTTAACTTGGTGGGATATCCCGTCAGTATTGGAGCAACATTGACCTCTAATGAGTCTCTATACTCTTTCTCACCAGAATACCCTGTGTGGTTATTAGAAAACCTACTCTCAACAGCTACTTAATATAGCTGGACTTAGCTTAGTAAGATATCCCATCTGTGTTGGGGCTAAATAAATCCCCAAAGATTCTCTATACTTATCGACAATCTATCACATGATGTAGTCTAGTTCCTGTCATAGGGGGTCACAGGAACATCGACACATGTATGTGATGTCTATGGTTTCCACAAAAATCTAGAGAAACCTGCCAAAATATCGTATTGTTTGCGCCATACTAGCTGGATATCTTGCGAGGCTCTGCAATCATGATGCTTTGAATCGCATCTCAGAGACTAATAGCTAAACAAGTCATGTATCTATTTCTACGCTGCACTAAACTGATATACTGAAAATGAAAAGACCGTTTGTTAAGCGCAATAGCTACCCTGAGGCGTCCTAGCGCTGCGGACAAGCGCGTGCAGGATCAAAGATAGGAACTATACAGGTTTGTTGAAGAGCAGAGTTTTTAGAAGCCTACGGAAGAGGAGCAGATTGGGCTCTGCCCGCAGGTGGAGGGGGAGAGAGTTCCAGAGTTTAGCCGAGTTATAAGCAAAGGAGTGGCCACCACTTATAGTTCTCTTGATCTTGGGCACTAGGGCGAGGAAGGAAGATGCTGATCTGAGCTGTCTATTTGGGTGGTAGTGAGTAATCAGCGATCGGCTAATGACAGGGCCCATTTTCCAAAAGGCCCTATGGGCAATGCACAGGGCCTTGAATTCAATTCTTTCCCTAACTGGGAGCCAGTGAAGGCTCCTCAGTCCGGGATTGATTGGGAGTCGGCGGGGGATCTGAAGGAGTGTTCGGGCTGCGCAGTTTTGAATGACCTGGAGTTTGCGCAGGGTGGATTGAGGGGCACCTAAATAGAGGGCGAACCCAAAGTCCAGGCGTGAGAGAATGAGACCCTGGACCATAATCTGTCTTGCCTGGAATGGAAGCAGGGGAAGAATCTTCCGAAGCAGCCTTAGTAGACCATAGCAGGTGGCTGAGAGTTTAACTGCTTGATGGTTAAAGTGGAGGGAGTTATCCAGCCAAATGCCCAGGCTCTTGATTGTATCCTTTGGCACTGGGGCGGGACCTAGGCAGATGGGCCATAGTGAGTTTATATTAAGCTTGGGGGTTTTGCCTAAGAGCATAAGCTCAGTTTTGTCCCCGTTCAACTTTAAACAAGAGAGTGTCATCCATTTGGCCACCTCCTCCAGACAACCACTCAGGTTGTTAGAGGGAGTGTTTAGTTGGTTAGTGGCCACCACTAGCTGAGTGTCGTCGGCATAAGTGATGATTTTTATGCCGAAAGGACGGACAATCTCAGCTAGGGGCTCATATAAACATTAAATAGTGTGGGACTCAGGAAGGAGCCCTGAGGCACACCACAGCTGAGTGGCTTGCTGGGGGAGGTGATATCGCCCTCAAAAACCTGGAAGGAATGATCTGCCAAGAAGGATGTGAACCAAGTGATGGCATTTCCTGAAACGCCTAAGTTGGTAAGTCGGTGAATTAGTAGGTCATGATTTACAGTGTCGAATGCGGCACTTAAGTCAAGGAGGATGATTGCTGCAGAGCCTCCTTGATCAAGGATCTTCCTGGCCTCCTCAGTTACAGTGAGGAGAGCGGTTTCGGTCCCAAGCATGGGACGGAATCCTGTCTGGGAGAGGTCAAGTAAATTGTTGTTCTCCAGGAACTCTACCAGTAATGAGTTGACATATTTCTCCAGAATCTTGGTCAACCATGCTAACAGGGAAATAGGCCGGTAATTACTGGGGTTGTCTTGCGGCGCTCCAATACCGAAACGCTCTAATGTTAGGTTACTACACATTAAAAGGGAGGTCTAAACAGGTTGTACTCTTGTCTATACTTCGCTCCACAAATTTACCACAGCACTCCGATGCCCAGGACCGCTTGCTGTCATACCACCCTAATGGGCACCAGCCCATGGTGCTGAGAATGCTGCCCTCAGGTCCTTACCTTCGGTCCTCCTTTATACCAGTCACAAAAGCAGCCTTTTCCGCCGCTAGTTGTTGCCGTGGAACTGTGTGCTGCTGCTGACTACTTCATTTATGCCGGAGTGCGCGGGAGATCAGTGACGAGGAATAGCGCTACCATATTCCTTACGGCGGAGATACTCTATTAGTGGGCGCCATATTTGAATGGTTAAACTGCCCAGATATTACCTAAATATCCTTTCATGTAGAGAATAGTTTTATATATGTTGTCCAAAATATCGTGATATTACATTAAAAGTGTGACATATATCACATAGGGCGATTTTATAAATAGATATTCCGCTGTTTCTGAATACGTTCAAAATATAGTATGCATCACGTGAGACAATACTGCGCTTAAAAAAGATTTTTTTCGGCTTCTGGAAATAGTCCACGCAAGCAAAGTGACTAGTTCTAATGTATCCCTATTAATACATGGGGGTACACTACTGGGTTCTAAGCTGTTTTGAATAAAACCAAAAGGGGCGTGTACCACTGCTGTCTAATATGCAAATAGAAATATTAAATCTCATATACCCCAAACCTACCAGTAAAAACCCAATTTCAGCTATAGTAATAGGCTTAAGAAAATAGAAAGAAAACCTATACTGATAGGAAGATCTTTTAAAAGGTATATGGGACTACTGACAGGATAAAAATGCATCACACATACCCAATATACGGCTATACAATCATGTATATACGTGTATAGGGTGCTTCACTAGTATGATAATGGAGATAATGTTAACATGGATATCAAGCTGGTCCAATGTATGGGTACTACTAATGTATGTTCTCAGCGTCTGTCAGAAAAGATGAAGATAGACGGAGAGCCAGAATAATAGCCCTCACTTAGTAACTTTGATTAAGTCTATCATGTCACAATCCAGACAATATCTTCATTGAGCCCATAGCGGACTGTGTCCAAGGTGAAAATCCAAAAGGTTTCTCTTTCTTTTCTGGTTTTGTCCCTGTCGCAGCCCGGTTTGATAGATACTCGTTCAAGAATCAGCCATTGCAACTCTGTCTCTTTATGTTTGCTATCCAGGCAATGTCTAACAATGGGTGCCTGTATCTTCTGTGTTCTTATAGCTGATTTATGTTCGGAAAAGCGTATTCGAAATTCCCTGCATGTCTCACCTATATATCCTAGGCCACAAGGACACAGTATAAGGTAGATCACATTACTGCTTCTACAGTTTGTAAAATTTCTTAATTTGCCAGCCTTGTTACCATACTTCCAAGATTGTGTAGTAATAGCTGAGTCACAGGCATGGCAATTACCACATCTGTGGTTACCAAGAATTGGGGGTAGGCCTGTCAATGTTTTTTGTCCATCTGTGTCCTTTGCTCTAGGTCTACTGTGGACAAGTTTGTCCTTTAGATTGGGGTTCCGTCTATACGCAACTAATGGTTTTTCTAGCTGGTTCTCATTCTCATTAATGTTAAGAATCCTCCAATTCTTTTCTAAGATACGTTTAATCTTGTAATTCAAACTGGAGTGATTTACTACACATACCAGTTTCTCTGTTGGCTGTTTGTGTGTACTGGAGATTAAGGCCTCTCTATTGTAATATTTGGCACGCTTCATAGATTGGCGCACTAAGCGTCTTGGATAACCTCGAAGGATGAGGCGCGCCTGGAGTTGCGCAGCATGCTCTCCATATTCTTTCATGTTGGTACAGTTGCGTCTTATCCTAAGGAATTCCCCAAAGGGGATCGAATCTTTTTGACATGCTGGATGATAGCTGTTATGATCTAAGATGGTGTTCTTGGCTGTTGGTTTCCTATATAGGCTGACTTCAATACCACCATTTCTCCCTATGATCCATATATCCAGAAATTCTGCTCTGTCAGTTGAGTACTTAGCAGTAAACTTCAGATTTTTGTCACTTTAGTTAAGCCATTCTATAAAGCTCACAAGACCTGACTCTTCTCCTGACCAGATGAAAAAAATATCATCTATGAACCTCTGCCAACTTACAACATTCTCATAAAAAGGGGCTACTTCGTTAAAGATATGTTTTTGTTCCCATTCACCCATGAAAATGTTCGCCACACTAGGGGCACAAGAAGCCCCCATGCTGGTCCCTTTGGTTTGATGGTAAAGCTGCCCTTGAAATTCAAAATAATTATGATGTAGTACTATATCCAGACATTGTAGAATAAACTCATCAGGTCTCTCCCCAGGTACTCTGGCCAAAAGAGCTGCCACAGACTCTATGGCCAGGTCCTGGGGGATGTTGGTATATAAGGACTCTATGTCCAAAGTGACCAATATCTGTGTTTCATAATCAAAGGGTTTGTGTTCTATAGTGGCTATCATATGTCCCGTGTCTTTAATATAGGATGGATATAGTGTAGTGAGAGGGCACAAAAAGGCATCCACATACTTAGAAAGAGGTTCTGTTTGTGAATTAATGGATGAAACAATAGGTCTCAGGGGTGGGTCCACTACATTTTTGTGCGTTTGAGGCACTCCGTAAATGGCCGGAGTTACCGCATTCAAATTATTGAGATAGTCAAATTCTGTAGGACATATATAGCCATCTGAGAGTGCTTTGGCTGTAACAGTTTCTATCCGTGAACTGAGATGTGTGAGAACCGATCCATTGATTCTCTGATAGTGCTCAGGGACTCGTAGCATGGAATCTATCTTGTTGGTATACTGCTCTGTATCCATTACTACTATCCCACCTGCTTTATCACAAGGTTTTATAGTGATATGTGGGTTGTCTTGTAATGTTATTAGAGCTTTTATTTCATCTCTAGTAAGGTTTGATTTCGCCTTAGGGACAAACTTGGTAACCTTTTGAAGTTCTTGCATGACCGATTTTTCAAAAATGGCGACCTCAGGGCCAACCATTTCCAATGATGGCGTAAATTTGGAGGGTGGTTTACACCCTGAGTAATTTATCTCCTGTTCTGCCAAATCAGTTTGCGCCATAAACTTCTTCAGTCTGATTTTTCGAAAGAAGGAAAAAATGTCTCTATTCAATTTAAAGCGATCACATTGTGTGCTGGGAACAAATGATAACCCTTACTAAGGAGGCTATTTTCTCCTTGTGAGAGTATGTGACTTGATAAGTTGAAAATTGGCATAATGTCTGCAGTGTTGGTATTCCTATCTAGGTTCTCCAATACTGCTGATTTCTTGTTCGCATGTATGGCTGAGGATGTGGTGGCTCCATCTGATGATGGTAGTTCCTTTCCTGTCCCTGAAATCTGATCCGACCTGTGCCCCTGCCTCTCTGTAAAAAAGGGGACTGCGCTTGTTCTTGTTATTGATTAGTATATCGGCCTCTCTGGTTCCTATAGTTGTACTGCGGTCCCTCATTTATGCCTGGTCCTTCATAGTCAAAGTCAGACGAATTGGTATCTGAGAAGGTAAGAGTTTTGTGCTTTTTGTATGGGCGTTGGTTATACTGACCCCCATCTTGTTGGTCTTCTTGGAAGAAGTTATTGCGCAGGTAAGGATATGCTTTGTCCTGCGTGAACCCACGTACATCATTCTTTAGTTTATCTGTTTTCTTTTTTATGAGATACTCCTCAAAGTCTTGCAATTCTTGATTTATACTGAGCAGTTTATTTTTTGCCTCATCTAATGCTGAACTCGCCTTCAATTTATCTTCCAACTCTATGATTTCTTGATTCAAAATCACTATCATTTCTCTGACAGTTTCTACTATCAGGATCATCTGACTCTGACTATGAAGGACCAGGCATAAATGAGGGACCGCAGTCCAACTATAGGAACCAGAGATGCCGATACACTAATCAATACCAAGAACAAGCGCAGTCCCCTTTTTTACAGAGAGGCAGGGACAGAGGTCGGATCAGATTTCAGGGACAGGAAAGGAACTACCATCATCAGATGGAGCCACCACATCCTCAGCCATACATGCGAACAAGAAATCAGCAGTATTGGAGAACCTAGATAGGAATACCAACACTGTAGACATTATACCAATTTTCAACTTATCAAGTCACATACTCTCACAAGGAGAAAATATCCTCCTTAGTAAGGGGTTATCATTTGTTCCCAGCACACAATGTGTTCGCTTTAAATTGAATAGAGACATTTTTTCCTTCTTTCGAAAAATCAGACTGAAGAAGTTTATGGCGCAAACTGAGTTGGCAGAACAGGAGATAAATTACTCAGGGTGTAAACCACCCTCCAAATTTACGCCATCATTGGGAATGGTTGGCCCTGAGGTCGCCATTTTTGAAAAATCGGTCATGCAAGAACTTCAAAAGGTTACCAAGTTTGTCCCTAAGGCGAAATCAAACCTTACTAGAGAAGAAATAAAAGCTCTAATAACATTACAAGACAACCCACATATCACTATAAAACCTTGTGATAAAGAAGGTGGGATAGTAGTAATGGATACAGAGCAGTATACCAAAAAGATAGATTCCATGCTACGAGTCCCTGAGCACTATCAGAGAATCAATAGATCGGTTCTCACACATCTCAGTTCACGGATAGAAACTGTTACAGCCAAAGCACTCTCAGATGGGTATATATGTCCTAAGGAATTTGACTATCTCCGGCCATTTACGGAGTGCCTAAAACGCACAAAAGTGTAGTGGACCCACCCCTGAGACCTATTGTTTCATCCATTAATTCACAAACAGAACCTCTTTCTAAGTATGTGGATGCCTTTTTGTGCCCTCTCACTACACTATATCCATCCTATATTAAAGACACGGGACATATGATAGCCACTATAGAACACAAACCCTTTGATTATGAAACACAGATATTGGTCACTTTGGACATAGAGTCCTTATATACCAACATCCCCCAGGACCTGGCCATAGAGTCTGTGGCAGCTCTTTTGGCCAGAGTACCTGGGGAGAGACCTGATGAGTTTATTCTAGAATGTCTGGATATAGTACTACATCATAATTATTTTGAATTTCAAGGAAAGCTTTACCATCAAACCAAAGGGACCAGCATGGGGGCTTCTTGTGCCCCTAGTGTGGCGAACATGTTCATGGGTGAATGGGAACAAAAACATATCTTTAACAAAGTAGCCCCTTTTTATGAGAATGTTGTAAGTTGGCAGAGGTTCATAGATGATATTTTTTTCATCTGGTCAGGAGAAGAGTCAGGTCTTGTGAGCTTTATAGAATGGCTTAACCATAGTGACAAAAATCTGAAGTTTACTGCTAAGTACTCAACTGACAGAGTAGAATTTCTGGATATATGGATCATAGGGAGAAATGGTGGTATTGAAGTCAGCCTATATAGGAAACCAACAGCCAAGAACACCATATTAGATCATAACAGCTATCATCCAGCATGTCAAAAAGATTCGATCCCCTTTGGGGAATTCCTTAGGATAAGACGCAACTGTACCAACATGAAAGAATATGGAGAGCATGCTGAGCAACTCCAGGCGCGCCTCATCCTTCGAGGTTATCCAAGACGCTTAGTGCGCCAATCTATGAAACATGCCAAATATTACAATAGAGAGGCCTTAATCTCCGGTACACACAAACAACCAACAGAGAAACTGGTATGTGTAGTAAATCACTCCAGTTTGAATTACAAGATTAAACGTATCTTAGAAAAGAATTGGAGAATTCTTAACATTAATGAGAATGAGAACCAGCTAAAAAAAACATTAGTTGCGTATAGACGGAACCCCAATCTAAAGGACAAACTTGTCCACAGTGGACCTAGAGCAAAGTACACAGATGGACAAAAAACATTGACAGGCCTACCCCCAATTCTTGGTAACCACAGATGTGGTAATTGCCATGCCTGTGACTCAGCTATTACTACACAATCTTGGAAGTATGGTAACAAGGCTGGCAAATTAAGAAATTTTACAAACTGTAGAAGCAGTAATGTGATCTACCTTATTCTGTGTCCTTGTGGCCTAGGATATATAGGTGAGACAGGCAGGGAATTTCGAATACGCTTTTCCGAACATAAATCAGCTATAAGAACACAGAAGATACAGGCACCCATTGTTAGACATTGCCTGGATAGCAACCATAAAGAGACAGAGTTGCAATGGCTGATTCTTGAACGAGTATCTATCAAACCGGGCTGCGACAGGGACAAAATCAGAAAAGAAAGAGAAACCTTTTGGATTTTCACCTTGGACACAGTCCGCTATGGGCTCAATGAAGATATTGTCTGGATTGTGACATGATAGACTTAATCAAAGTTACTAAGTGAGGGCTATTATTCTGGCTCTCCGTCTAGCTTCATCTTTTCTGACAGACGCTGAGAACACACATTAGTAGTACCCATACATTGGACCAGCTTGATATCCATGTTAACATTATCTCCATTATCATACTAGTGAAGCACCCTATACACGTATATACATGATTGTATAGCCGTATATTGGGTATGTGTGATGCATTTTTATCCTGTCAGTAGTCCCATATACCTTTTAAAAGATCTTCCTATCAGTATAGGTTTTCTTTCTATTTTCTTAAGCCTATTACTATAGCTGAAATTGGGTTTTACTGGTAGGTTTGGGGTATATGAGATTTAATATTTCTATTTGCATATTAGACAGCAGTGGTACACGCCCTTTTTGGTTTTATTCAAAACAGCTAAGAACCCAGTAGTGTACCCCCATGTATTAATAGGAATACATTAGAACTAGTCACTTTGCTTGCGTGGACTATTTCCAGAAGCAGAAAAAAATCTTTTTTAAGCGCAAGATTGTCTCACGTGATGCATACTATATTTTGAACGTATTCAGAAACAGCGGAATATCTATTTATAAAATCGCCCTATGTGATATATGTCACACTTTTAATGTAACATCACGATATTTTGGACAACATATATAAAACTATTCTCTACATGAAAGGATATTTAGGTAATATCTGGGCAGTTTAACCATTCAAATATGGCACCCACTAATAGAGTATCTCCGCCGTAAGGAATATGGTATCGCGATACCTCGTCACTGATCTCCCGCGCACTCCGGCATAAATGAAGTAGTCAGCAGCAGCACACAGTTCCACAGCATCAACTAGCGGCGGAAAAGGCTGCTTTAGTGACTGGTATAAAGGAGGACCGAAGGTAAGGACCTGAGGGCAGCGTTCTCAGCACCATGGGCTGGTGCCCATTAGGGTGGTATGACAGCAAGCGGTTCTGGGCATCGGAGTGCTGTGGTAGATTTGTGGAGCGAAGTATAGACAAGAGTACAACCTGTTTAGACCTCCCTTTTAATGTGTAGTAACCTAACATTAGAGCGTTTCGGTATTGGAGCGCCGCAGTATATCAGTTTAGTGCAGCGTAGAAATAGATACATGACTTGTTTAGCTATTAGTCTCTGAGATGCGCATCAAAGCATCATGATTGCAGAGCCTCGCAAGATATCCAGCTAGTATGGCGCAAACAATACGATATTTTGGCAGGTTTCTCTAGATTTTCGAGGAAACCATAGACATCACATACATGTGTCGATGTTCCTGTGACCGCCTATGACAGGAACTAGACTACATCATGTGATAGATTGTCGATAAGTATAGAGAATCTTTGGGGATTTATTTAGCCCCAACACAGATGGGATATCTTACTAAGCTAAGTCCAGCTATATTAAGTAGCTTTTGAGAGTAGGTTTTCTAATAACCACACAGGGTATTCTGGTGAGAAAGAGTATAGAGACTCATTAGAGGTCCATGTTGCTCCAATACTGACGGGATATCCCACCAAGTTAAGTCTAGTCATATAAAGTAGCATGTGAGAGTAGGCTTTCCAATAACCATACAGGTTAATTTGGTTAGGAAAAGCAGCTACATTAGAGAAGCCATGGTCATAACTTATGGGCAGTCTCTTATCACTCGTAGCTGGAGTAAACATACGTTTAGCATATGAAGAGAATCTCTTTACACTATCTTTATGTAATATTCTCTGTTTTTAGGCCATTTTAATCACAATAAGAAGATTATCAAAAAGGATCAATATTTCAAAATATATGTGCTGAGACTTTGGGTTTCTTATTGGACATATAACAGCTGGACAGAATTCTGGGTAAGATTCACCATGTGCCCCTTATAAATTTTGTGTTTACTTTATTGCATAGTTTCTTTGTAGCATATATACACATAGATATATGCAAATTCTCCCCTTTTTTCATTAGAAAGGATAGTATACAATTGTTCGACGTCATGGATTTTGGATGCTTTCACGCCACTTTGCCCCTCTGATTGCTGTCTTTTGTCTGTTTTTACTGGTAAGAGTTATTCTAATCTCAGATATACTATTTGGGGGTTTTAATACATCTAGATGGCTCCCCTAATTTTTGGCCATTCTAAGAAGAGGTGACACCAACAGGGACTATTATGAGTTTCTGTCTTTCCCTTCCCTCCTTCTTATTTTGTTTTCGCCATGTATTTGGCTTTTTGTATTTGATTGGGATTATACGTTTGGTTGAGCACACTTCTTCTGTGCACTTTTCCAATGGTGAATGTGTGATTTATCTGTTATCAGGATGGTGGTAGATTAAACTACGACGTATTGAAATGCAACCAGCTATTGAAGCAATTTATAAATTGTTATTTGGTATTGTTGTTTCGCAGATACCCCCCACTCATTCCATATGGGATGTTTTTGAGTATGTTTTGGTCCTGAGGAAGGTGGTGCCATTGCGAATCCCACTGAAACGCACGTAGACCATCACTGTTTGCATGGAGAGTCCCTTCAGAGACGGATACAACTATTATTTTGAATGTGGAATATCATTCGTTCTTATCTGTCCTTGTTAAGCTTTCCAGGATCTCCATGTGAGAGGGTTCCGTGTTTGTGTATGAGTGCTAGGATGTTTGGGTTTATGTGAGGAGTGAATGCAGGAGTGAAGTGTAGCGTGGGGTGCTTCTACTGTATACATTTTTTGATTGTAAATATTTGTTGTTTTTTACATTTTTTGTTGTTGTCCTTTTTCAGGTCACACAGCCACAGTTGAAGTTCTGATTATAATGTGATATATTGCACTTTAAAGCTGTCTTTGTAATATGTATTGATTGTTCAAATGCTACCACCTTATTCTTATAGTGGTAAATATTTAAGTATATGAATGTATCATTGTCTAATCTGATTGTTAGGACAACTGCATATGAGATGTAATTTTATGATTAATTTACGTTTTAAGACAACATTTTTTATAAAGATACATGCATTATTTGCATATAAATCATTCCAAGTGAATTTTCTTTGAAGCTGGTTGCATAGCTTGAAACTATCAAGGTCGCATAGAAAAGCAATATAGGTCAGTCCAGAGGTTTTCTTTCTTGATTGTCGTATTCCCCCTCCTCTTGGACCTAGAAGTATTTGGGGGTACCCTTTCTCCTATGGATTGTTATTCGGTTTTTTACCGGAGGTTTCTCTTATTGAATAGATCCACATTCACCACATCCTGTTAAACTCATCATCGCTCAACTTTTGAGCTTTTCTTTCATGGTGTAAATTAGGTTCTTGGTGGAGGCTTTTTCATGTATTTGAGTCACCATATTTCTTAAACTTATGTCTTTCTAATAATTCTTCACATAGGATTATTTCTGTGGGCTCTCCTTTCTAGACATATCAGCTTTAATATTGGCTAATAATGGAAGGCCTTAAAACCTTCGGATTTTCAGATGATGAATTCTCTGCATTAATAGGCCAAATATCTGGCACCAACATACAGACAAGGTTAATCACGAATGACAACAGTGAATGGTCCAAGCTATTGAATCTAAAGAAAAAGGCAAAAATGATGGAGCCTCACGCCCATTTCATGTTAGAATACCTCAAGGTGGGTGTGATACCATAAGGTTTGAGGGTCAGGAATGTTCCGGCTCTATTTGTGGAGGTGCGTAAATTCCTGGAGCGATGGTCCCACATAGCGAACCGTTGCTCCACGGATTGGATGATCCTGATAGTAGAAACTGTCAGAGAAATGATAGTGATTTTGAATCAAGAAATCATAGAGTTGGAAGATAAATTGAAAGCGAGTTCAGCATTAGATGAGGCAAAAAATAAACTGCTCAGTATAAATCAAGAATTGAAAGACTTTGAGGCGTATCTCATAAAAAAGAAAACAGATAAACTAAAGAATGATGTACGTTGGTTCACGCAGGAGAAAGCATATCCTTACCTGCGCAATAACTTCTTCCAAGAAGACCAACAAGAAGGGGGTCAGTATAACCAACGCCCATATAAAAAGCAGAAAACTCTTACCTTCTCAGATACCAATTCATCTGACTCTGACTATGAAGGACCAGGCTTAAATGAGGGACCGCAGTACAACTATAGGAACCAGAGAGGCCGATATACTAATCAATACCAAGAACAAGCGCAGTCCCCTTTTTTACAGAGAGGCAGGGGCAGAGGTCGGATCAGATTTCAGGGACAGGAAAGGAACTACCATCATCAGATGGAGCCACCACATCCTCAGCCATACATGCGAACAAGAAATCAGCAGTATTGGAGAACCTAGAAAGGAATACCAACACTGCAGACATTATACCAATTTTCAACTTATCAAGTCACATACTCTCACAAGGAGAAAATAGCCTCCTTAGTAAGGGGTTATCATTTGTTCCCAGCACACAATGTGATCGGCTTAAATTGAATAGAGAAATTTTTTCCTTCTTTCGAAAAATCAGACTGAAGAAGTTTATGGCGCAAACTGATTTGGCAGAACAGGAGATAAATTACTCAGGGTGTAAACCACCCTCCAAATTTACGCCATCATTGGAAATGGTTGGCCCTGAGGTTGCCATTTTTGAAAAATCGGTCATGCAAGAAATTCAAAAGGTTACCAAGTTTATCCCTAAGGCGAAATCAAACCTTACTAGAGATGAAATAAAAGCTCTAATAACATTACAAGACAACCCACATATCACTATAAAACCTTGTGATAAAGCAGGTGGGATAGTAGTAATGGATACAGAGCAGTATACCAACAAGATAGATTCCATGCTACGAGTCCCTGAGCACTATCAGAGAATCAATAGATCGGTTCGCACACATCTCAGTTCACGGATAGAAACTGTTACAGCCAAAGCACTCTCAGTGCTAAGGAATTTGACTATCTCAATAATTTGAATGCGGTAACTCCGGCCATTTACGGAGTGCCTAAAACGCCCAAAAATGTAGTGGACCCACCCCTGAGACCTATTGTTTCATCCATTAATTCACAAACAGAACCTCTTTCTAAGTATGTGGATGCCTTTTTGTGCCCTCTCACTACACTATATCCATCCTATATTAAAGACACGGGACATATGATAGCCACTATAGAACACAAACCCTTTGATTATGAAACACAGATATTGGTCACTTTGGACATAGAGTCCTTATATACCAACATCCCCCAGGACCTGGCCATAGAGTCTGTGGCAGCTCTTTTGGCCAGAGTACCTGGGGAGAGACCTGATGAGTTTATTCTAGAATGTCTGGATATAGTACTACATCATAATTATTTTGAATTTCAAGGGCAGCTTTACCATCAAACCAAAGGGACCAGCATGGGGGCTTCTTGTGCCCCTAGTGTGGCAAACATTTTCATGGGTGAATGGGAACAAAAACATATCTTTAACGAAGTAGCCCCTTTTTATGAGAATGTTGTAAGTTGGCAGAGGTTCATAGATGATATTTTTTTCATCTGGTCAGGAGAAGAGTCAGGTCTTGTGAGCTTTATAGAATGGCTTAACCATAGTGACAAAAATCTGAATTTTACTGCTAAGTACTCAACTGACAGAGTAGAATTTCTGGATATATGGATCATAGGGAGAAATGGTGGTATTGAAGTCAGCCTATATAGGAAACCAACAGCCAAGAACACCATCTTAGATCATAACAGCCTATCATCCAGCATGTCAAAAAGATTCGATCCCCTTTGGGGAATTCCTTAGGATAAGTCGCAACTGTACCAACATGAAATAATATGGAGAGCATGCTGAGCAACTCCAGGCGCGCCTCATCCTTCGAGGTTATCCAAGACGCTTAGTGCGCCAATCTATGAAACGTGACAAATATTACAATAGAGAGGCCTTAATCTCCGGTACACACAAACAACCAACAGAGAAACTGGTATGTGTAGTAAATCACTCCAGTTTGAATTACAAGATTAAACGTATCTTAGAAAAGAATTGGAGAATTCTTAACATTAATGAGAATGAGAACCAGCTAAAAAAAACATTAGTTGCGTATAGACGGAACCCCAATCTAAAGGACAAACTTGTCCACAGTAGACCTAGAGCAAAGTACACAGATGGACAAAAAACATTGACAGGCCTACCCCCAATTCTTGGTAACCACAGATGTGGTAATTGCCATGCCTGTGACTCAGCTATTACTACACAATCTTGGAAGTATGGTAACAAGGCTGGCAAATTAAGAAATTTTACAAACTGTAGAAGCAGTAATGTGATCTACCTTATTCTGTGTCCTTGTGGCCTAGGATATATAGGTGAGACAGGCAGAGAATTTCGAATACGCTTTTCCGAACATAAATCAGCTATAAGAACACAGAAGATACAGGCACCCATTGTTAGACATTGCCTGGATAGCAACCATAAAGAGACAGAGTTGCAATGGCTGATTCTTGAACGAGTATCTATCAAACCGGGCTGCGACAGGGACAAAATCAGAAAAGAAAGAGAAACCTTTTGGATTTTCACCTTGGACACAGTCCGCTATGGGCTCAATGAAGATATTGTCTGGATTGTGACATGATAGACTTAATCAAAGTTACTAAGTGAGGGCTATTATTCTGGCTCTCCGTCTAGCTTCATCTTTTCTGACAGACGCTGAGAACACACATTAGTAGTACCCATACATTGGACCAGCTTGATATCCATGTTAACATTATCTCCATTATCATACTAGTGAAGCACCCTATACACGTATATACATGATTGTATAGCCGTATATTGGGTATGTGTGATGCATTTTTTATCCTGTCAGTAATCCCATATACCTTTTAAAAGATCTTCCTATCAGTATAGGTTTTCTTTCTATTTTCTTAAGCCTATTACTATAGCTGAAATTGGGTTTTTACTGGTAGGTTTGGGGTATATGAGATTTAATATTTCTATTTGCATATTAGACAGCAGTGGTACACGCCCCTTTTTGGTTTTATTCAAAACAGCTTAGAACCCAGTAGTGTACCCCCATGTATTAATAGGGCTACATTAGAACTAGTCACTTTGCTTGCGTGGACTATTTCCAAAAAGCAGAAAAAAATCTTTTTAAGCGCAAGATTGTCTCACGTGATGCATACTATATTTTGAACGTATTCAGAAACAGCGGAATATCTATTTATAAAATCGCCCTATGTGATATATGTCACACTTTTAATGTAACATCACGATATTGTGGACAACATATATAAAACTATTCTCTACATGAAAGGATATTTAGGTAATATCTGGGCAGTTTAACCATTCAAATATGGCGCCCACTAATAGAGTATCTCCGCCGTAAGGAATATGGTATCGCGATACCTCGTTACTGATCTCCCGCGCACTCCGGCATAAATGAAGTAGTCAGCAGCAGCACACAGTTCCACGGCATCAACTAGCGGCGGAAAAGGCTGCTTTTGTGACTGGTATAAAGGAGGACCGAAGGTAAGGACCTGAGGGCAGCGTTCTCAGCACCATGGGCTGGTGCCCATTAGGGTGGTATGACAGCAAGCGGTCCTGGGCATCGGAGTGCTGTGGTAGATTTGTGGAGCGATGTATAGACAAGAGTACAACCTGTTTAGACCTCCCTTTTAATGTGTAGTAACCTAACATTAGAGCGTTTCGGTATTGGAGCGCCGCAGTATATCAGTTTAGTGCAGCGTAGAAATAGATACATGACTTGTTTAGCTATTGGTCTCTGAGATGCGCATCAAAGCATCATGATTGCAGAGCCTCGCAAGATATCCAGCTAGAATGGCGCAAACAATACGATATTTTGGCAGGTTTCTCTAGATTTTCGAGGAAACCATAGACATCACATACATGTGTCGATGTTACTGTGACCGCCTATGACAGGAACTAGACTACATCATGTGATAGATTGTCGATAAGTATAGAAAATCTTAGGGGATTTATTTAGCCCCAACACAGATGGGATATCTTACTAAGCTAAGTCCAGCTATATTAAGTAGCTTTTGACAGTAGGTTTTCTAATAACCACACAGGGTATTCTGGTGAGAAAGAGTATAGAGACTCATTAGAGGTCCATGTTGCTCCAATACTGACGGGATATCCCACCAAGTTAAGTCTAGTCATATAAAGTAGCCTGTGAGAGTAGGCTTTCCAATAACCATACAGGTTAATTTGGTTAGGAAAAGCAGCTACATTAGAGAAGCCATGGTCATAACTTATGGGCAGTCTCTTATCACTCGCAGCTGGAGTAAACATACGTTTAGCATATGAAGAGAATCTCTTTACACTATATTTATGTAATATTCTCTGTTTTTAGGCCATTTTAATCACAATAAGAAGATTATCAAAAAGGATCAATATTTAAAAATATATGTGCTGAGACTTTGGGTTTCTTATTGGACATATGAGAGCTGGACAGAATTCTGGGTAAGATTCACCATGTGCCCCTTATAAATTTTGTGTTTACTTTATTGCATAGTTTCTTTGTAGCATATATACACATAGATATATGCAAATTCTCCCCTTTTTTCATTAGAAAGGATAGTATTCAATTGTTCGACGGCATGGATTTTGGATGCTTTCACGCCACTTTGCCCCTCTGATTGCTGTCTTTTGTCTGTTTTTACTGGTAAGAGTTATTCTAATCTCAGATATACTATTTGAGGGTTTTAATACATCTAGACGGCTCCCCTAATTTTTGGCCATTCTAAGAAGAGGTGACACCAATAGGGACTATTATGAGTTTCTGTCTTTCCCTTCCCTCCTTCTTCTTTTATTTTCGCCATGTATTTGGCATTTTGTAATTGATTGGGATTATACGTTTGGGTGAGCACACTTCTTCTGTGCACTTTTCCAATGGTGAATGTGTGATTTATCTGTTATCAGGATGGTGGTAGATTAAACTACGACGTATTGAAATGCAACCAGCTATTGAAGCAATGTATAAATTGTTATTTGGTATTGTTGTTTCGCAGATACCCCCGCTCATTCCATATGGGATGTTTTTGAGTATGTTTTGGTCCTGAGGAAGGTGGTGCCATTGCGAATCCCACCGAAACGCGCGTAGACCATCACTGTTTGCATGGAGAGTCCCTTCAGAGTCGGATACAACTATTATTTTGAATGTGGAATATCATTCGTTCTTATCTGTCCTTGTTAAGCTTTCCAGGATCTCCATGTGAGAGGGTTCCGTGTTTGTGTATGAGTGCTAGGGTGTTTGGGTTTATGTGAGGAGTGAATGCAGGAGTGAAGTGTAGCCTGGGGTGCTTCTACTGTATACATTTTTTGATTGTAAATATTTGTTGTTTTTTACATTTTTGTTGTTGTCCTTTTTCAGGTCATACAGCCACAGTTGAAGATCTGATTATAATGTGATATATTGCACTTTAAAGCTGTCTTTGTAATATGTATTGATTGTTCAAATGCTACCACCTTATTCTTATAGTGGTAGATATTTAAGTATATGAATGTATCATTGTCTAATCTGATTTGTAGGACAACTGCATATGAGATGTAATTTTATGATTAATTTACGTTTTAAGACAAAAAATTAATAAAGATACATGCATTATTTGCATATAAATCATTCCAAGTGAATTTTCTTTGAAGCTGGTTGCATAGCTTGAACCTATCAAGGTCGCATAGAAAAGCAATATAGGTCAGTTCAGAGGTTTTCTTTCTTGATTGTCTTATTCCCCCTCCTCTTGGACCTAGAAGTATTTGGGGGTACCCTTTCTCCTATGGATCGCACCTAGGCTGTGGCCTCGAATATTTAGTCTGTGCTTTTTTCTCATTCACAGGCTATTTTTTGTACTCCCACTTAGACTTTATGTGGGTTGAGACAGCAAGCAGATGGTCTGTGACCACAAGCAGGGAGTGTATGGTTTGCGTGTACACACAGGACGTATTGTGTGTCCATGGCCTCTTCTTGAGGAAGTAACATTTGAGTTTTATGTTATAGTGAATTGTGCTTCGTGCCCAAATTAACAACTCTCTAATTACTTAAAAATAGAACATTGTTTACCTACTCTGGAACCTCTTTTCGACAAGTGAAATTAAGTTTTAGTTCTGCGATGCTTCTTAGGAGGAGCAAATATGTATTGCATGCTGCATCTCTGGATAAAACCCACAAGTCTAAAAATACAGATTCACTAATAATATACGTGCCACTTATGTGTCTTTTAAAATTCAATCTAAATATTCATTATTGCATTTGAAAGCACTTCCAAATAAGAATTCGGACTATCAGCTATACAAAAATAACACTTTAAATAAGTACTTCTCAATGCAGTGCTATTATGAGCCTATTAATGTCAAAACTTACACGTTAAAGAAGAGCAGATGTTGTAGCACTTAGGATAATGTGCTGCATGGCTAAACACTTATAAGGTCCCAAAGGCAAGACCTATTGGGTATGCCAATGCAGAGAGTGCCAGTGGTTTAAGTGGGCCAGCTTATTTTCCCATGTTGTAAATAGTTTCCATACCTGTTCTAACATCTAAGTACACCTGCCTGGTCTGAAACCCTCCTGCTGTTCTTTTCAAATTAATTGCATTTTTCTAACATAAAATTTTTATTGCAATCCATTGATTCTCACGCTTAGGCAGAAGCATTTTCTCTGGGTTTTTTTTCGTGACTGTGTAAATGTGGGGCAACTGAAAGACTAAGGGTGAAAGTTCAGGTTGTAGCGCTGTGAGAACAGCGTGGCTTAAAATTCCACCAGTTAGAGGTGGCTATCGAGTTAAAAGGCCTTTAAGTTCAGAGTCCTAACTAGCAGAGTAGTCCTACAGACTGCGATTCATGTCTGTCTTAAACATACAGCTAAAAAACATTCACATTAACAATGCCAAAAGATTGGAGCTCGGCCATTGCAGAGACCTATTGGTTTGCCAATGCTTGTTTATCATTTGGGAGTCAATAATAGGATATTTTATGTCTCTAGTGTCCTGTTGGGGGCTTTAGAAGATCTAGGTTAAACTTGAATTGAATAGTTTCATGGTCAGATAACCTGTTTGGTTGTATAGAATTGTTTAAGTATGAATCCAGGTTCATGTTTCAACCTTCACCTAGGAGGGTTTTTGCATGTGGGAGTTGTAACAGTATCCTAGTCATATCTCTAAAGCTGTCTTTCTTATTCGTCACTTGTCTATAGATTGAGCTGATCAGAAAGGTCTGTCTGTGTGTTGTTGTTTTGATAAAGATATAATGATCATAAGGGTCTTGCCATGTTTTGATTGGTAATCCTATTTTTTATGAAAATGGCAACCTCCTCTTTGTGATACACATTGGGTGGGATCTGTCTCACTTTAGAGGCGTGTCACTTAATAGCACAATATTCTCTGTTCTCCCATTCCCTGCAGAGCTTTTGACTTTCCTCATCAGATTGGTGGGGCTCTTGCAACAAGCATAGGTATGAGAAGATATCCTTCCACTCAAGGTCATGGGTAACTCATTGACATTGAGGGAAACAATGATGAGATTGTTCAAAGTCTGTGTCATTATTTCCTAATCAGTTATGACTTTGAGAAAATCTCTGTGGTAGGATTTAAGAGTAAGTGTCCCAACAGGTTGTGATATAGGTTGTTCCGGTAACATGGCCATTAACGTTGGTGCAAGGGTCAGGAAAATTTATATAGGATTTTTTATGTAATACCTTACCAGGGCTACAAATAGGAGTGGCAAGGTGGAGCAAGGGTATTTTATATGGCACAGTGTGTCTATGAGATGTGAGGCAAGCCGTCACATGTTGCACTATGTCTGAAGGACCCCTCTTTGATCTAAATCTGCAAACCGTAATAGGGTGGTAGCTTTTCATTTAGGCAAGCTACCTGCTAGCCATTCAGCCTACAGCCTAAATTTGAGTGTGTCCTCAAGAGCATGTGGATATTAACTTTAAGAAATTATTTTATGTCTCATGTGTTGTTTGTAACTAATGGGAAGGACATACCTGTATTTAATGGCCATGGGGAGGAGTGGGGAGTGAAGTTGTGGTAGAGAAAAGAGTAATATGTCTATGGCCACCCTAGGTGTCTGTGCTTGTCATGTAGGGCCGGCTTTAGGACAGTGCGACCGGTGCGGCCGCACTGGGCGCTGACCTGTGGAGGGGGCGCTGACTTCAGCAGGGGGCGCTGTGTTTAGCAATAACTTATGATTGGAGCAATGAAGGGTCTTTTGTCTGGTGGTAGTGAGAGAATCCGAGGGGGTGGTCATGGGGTGTAGGGGCGCCAAAAATGATTGTTGCACCGGGAGCCACCAGGGCTAAAGCCATCCATGTTGTCATGAATTAGATTTAGTAACCTTTGTGTGCATATTTTGATACAATTGAGCGAACAATACTCACCTCATTACGTGCGGGTGTGGCGCCTGCCCATGTTCTCTCCCCTCTGACCTGTTGTAAATGATCAGATGCCTTGCTGGCATTCATCAGCAAATAATAAAGAACTACAGCATCACAAAAGGAAAAACAATAAATGGTAATCTCTTACCTGTTGTGGGGCATAGAGTTTAGCCATTAGGGAGGCTTCAGTAGTGTAAACGATTTGTTTTATGAGGCATGTGTCCTGTCCAACTGTTTGTTTTTCTACACTGTGGACCATTGCAGAGTCAGTTCCTCTAGTCTATCTCTTTCACTATGTTGTGGTACCTCATGGTCCTCCTCAGTTCAACTCTGCATAGTCCCTCATATATCTGGTGGCTGGGTGACTTTCATTGTCTTTACCTCAAGTGAGTCCAGTAGACCTTCAAGTTGAGCTGGTTCTTCAAACTCCAAGTTGTGTTGTTCTGTGTGATCAGCATTTTTGTGACATCCAATAGAGCATATCAGATATCTAGTTTCTTCAGTCTCGGTCTAAGTGCCCCTCTGTATACTAAGTCAGAATCTCCTCTGGAGCTAATGGTTCTGGGGTGCATGAAATATATAATGGGTCACCCTGTGTCCTCTGTTTGACTGCCTTGGATGGGGATCAGTTGAGTCTTGCGGTAATGGCAGCCGCCTTCTACGTCTATGGCTTCAACTCCCATTCTCTCATGCTTATCGTTTTTATGTTGGACAATCAGGCCCGATTGTGGGTCCCATATTCTGTGGGCTCCTCATTTCTCAAGACTCGACCTTTGTTGGCTTCCCCGCTAGAAGCTGCAATGCTCCGTGTGGTCTTGTTTCTCCTGCTGGTTTCCACCGGGATACAAGGTCTTGTTCGCGCAGGATTCCAGTATCTGCGGCGTGTGTTACATTTAGGCGATACACTCACAGTTCTATATGGGGTCTTTCAGTGACCTCTCGTCTTCCCACATGTTTACTGATGCTCTGCAACACTCCTTATTAAGTGCTGGCGTGCCAATCGAGTTGAAAGGTTGCAGGCCTTAGTATTGCTCTACTCGGAGACCATCATCATCCCAGGCTCATAGCCCTGCCCCACAGAGCATTGATGTTTGCATTTACAATTCTGTTGGTATGTAGTCCATCAGAATTTTTTGTAAGGCTCTCATTTTGACAGGGCTGTATTTTGGTGCACCTGGAGAATACTGCATGCTTCAGTTTATTCCTGGAGCAGTGTTACAACCCATTACTGAGTTCTGCAGGTAGGAATGAGGGATAACATTATAATACCCATTTCAGGGGTACGAATCTGAGAGCATTGCAGTTTTTCCCACGAGGTATTTTCTCACCAAACAAATGTTATTAGTTTTTTTCCTAGCAAAATTTGCTTAGGAAAAACTGCTGCGTCTGTGTAGTAATTTTGCACAAGTTGCAATGCCAAGTCAGGCACAAACTCATTTTTCCTACTTAATTGAGATTAGTGGCCTAATCAGAATGAGGGTGTTGGTATCAAAGGTTTCTTTGGCGCAGTCCATACAGTCTGCTTTTTTTACAAAATGATACTTGGCTTCCTGGAGACACCAGGGCCCTCATTTATGGGGATTTGGCGTAGGTCAGTGCAGCAAGTCATCTTGCTATGCTGCCCTATGCCAAAGTGAAATGGCAGGAATGCACCGTATTTATGCAATATGTGCATTCCTTTCCTTTCCCCCTGTGCTGGCGCTATTTCGACAGCCTAGCGCTAACGCAGGCATCCTTGCAAGGGTGCCTGTGTTGTCCGCGGGATTGTTTTTGTGCCGGAAGGGGGACCTTCCTGCACAGAATCAATTCTAAGAGGCATTTTCCTCTTTCTATGTGTGCTGCAGAATGCAATACACATAGAAAGAGGTACAAATGAGGAGAAATAAAGTAGTTGCTACTCGTTACGCCTCACCTCGGGAGGCGTAAGGATTTGGTGCTTTCCTGGGTTTACATGGTCTTCTAAATCTGGGGAAGCGTCAAAATCCTTGGGTGTTGCGTGGGAACACCCACCACAATGTCTATGGAATGCCTCCTGAGCTCAAAGTAAGATAACACCGCGATTTGCGCTCCCTTGCCTTACTCCATGTCTATGAGGCCTTCCAAAGCCACGCATAGTGACTTTGCTTGGCCTCATAGATATGATTTTGTAATCTGCGATGCCAGAGAGTCACAAAAAGTGATGCTCCGTCAGCGCAAGGGACTCAAGATATGGTCCCAGTAGTGGATCATTGCCTCTCCCTGACTCAGTACAGACTGTTTTCCCAAACGAAAAGAACCTTGAACTAGAGTTACCTTAATTGATAAGATGTTGGTGCTTTCTGGAATCCTTGTATGCTTCCTGGAAAATGTTTCAAGCTATTGATCAGTCTGAAGTTTTCATGTAAGCCTTTTAAAAATGATACACAACCTGAATTGTTTACATTTTCACACCCCCTTCAATATGGGCACTGATCTTTTGAAGGGTACAAGTAACTCTTTTTAAGGCTACAATTTGGACTTTGGGAAAAAATACAACTCAGAACTGCAACACAACTGAATGTAGTTGACCCAACCTGACACCTGTATTGTCCTATAGATATTTTTAGTGTTGATGGGCACTTTCATCAGCTATTTATTTAATTGGCAAAGGAAATTCTTACATTCCAAATAAATGGATTCTGATTTGGGGTGCCACAGTTAATTGGTACCTGCTCTTACCTTAAGTATGACCTATTGGGAATTTGCCTGATTTCAATCAGTCCAGTTTCCTGATGGCAGATAAGCTTCATAAAGGGGAAAAAAAGTAGGTCCAAGTGGGTGGCTGGCATTTGAATCTACTTTCGTGTACCAAAAATGATTACCATTGCATAAGTTATAATAAGCTAAAAAGTAACAAAGCAAATTTCGGCTGCCAAGCATAAACACGTTGCTTGCTCAATTTGAGGCAGTACTAGTCATTAGATAATTTTCTCAACTGTCTGCAAGGGAAAGAACAATTCAATATTTATTGCAATTTGGTGATTTGAAAATTAGCTATCAGTGTCTGTTTTGCTAAAGACGCTCGAAAAAAACATGCAAGTCTGTTAAAAAAATAGAAACTTATTCAAGAAACCAAAATAGCACCAAAGTTACCTACGGTGAAAGCATAGATCAAAGACTAAGCTAAAGGAAAAAGGCTAATGATTAGTAAAAGCTAGAACGTGTTTATGTATAATAAGGCTAAAAAATCAAAAACGTAGAAGATGCAATTGGCAAAACAATAGGAAACAACACTTTACAAACGTGACATCCTCCTCAAACAATATTTTATTGCATAGTTGGGTTGACATCACTGACTTGGCGATGCGGGCAGCGCAAGGTAAGTAGTTTTCTTTTTTCCCCCTCGTCGTCGTCTGTCGACTCCTCCTCACCCACCCCGCCCCCCCACCAACCCCACGCCGCCACCCACCCCGCTCCACTACTCTTACCTGCACCGGCCGTCATTGCTTAGAAGCATCAGACACGCACTAAGAAATGTTATCTAAAAACAAATTTATATTAGAGGAATTAACAATATTGAGAGGTATAACATGGAATAAGGAGAACATTATTTAATGTTTTAGCAAAGATGGCATCATTTACAAAGATTTTGTGCCTGCATGTGCGATCTATGTGTGTAAAAATTATGTTTCCCATATGATTTTAAAATACATATTCAAAAGATTAAAATCAACTAGTTTGGTGGATTTTTCACTATTGTAAGTTTACGATTATGGATATGAAAGGTGGAGTGTTGGGGTTGGCAGTGCAAAGTGCATGGAATACACATAAATGTGTAAACTTGTGGGGGCTTATTTACAAGCGACTTGCGCCACCCGTACGTCACTTTTCCCATGTTAAAAATGACGCAAAAGTGGCACACGGGGCTTGTAAATAAGCCCCGTGGTGTGGAAATGAGTAGGAACAACTAATAACAAATACATTTGGAGTAACAGTGTTTCCAGGTTGAACATGGGAAGGGAACAGCCCAAGAATTCACAATAGTTTATTGGAAGGTGATTCAACAGAAAAAAATATTTTCCTCTGTAGAAACAGTCAACATAAAGTTGAATCTGTAAATGCACATTTTCGCCACACCTAGTAAAGAAAATTGGCCACTTCGTGGACAGTCTGGCTGATTGAGAATAGAAGATGAAAAACGTTCTTCAAATTTTAGGACTTTCATAGGTTTGAAAGAATAATTTCTGAAATATTTCTAAATTCCCTTAATATAATGTACAATCCAATCAGATCCTTTGAAAAATCAATGCATACGTCAAAATTGAGAAAACCTAAACGTTCAATGAATGTAAAAACAAAGAAACACGGGGATATCTTTTTGAAAAAATGCAATTTTTTTTATATAAACCAAGTTGAAGAGGGTACAATCAAGAGAAATTAATCCAGCAAAACATCATGAAAGAGGATATACAAATTGGCCTACAAATCATGAATATGTACATCCATTCCAAAATAATTAAAGAAGTAACATGTCTGGGGATACAGATAACAGTCACTTAAATACAATAAGCATTTGGGAAATAGATGATGAAGTCGACATTTCGGTCTTTCGTGGCGTGTGTCTGTCAGACCATCTTCAGGACGTTGAATATTGCATAAAACAAAGACCCTTTGTGAAGGTTCGGTAATTGAATTGGACCCAGGAAGATTATAGTAATTTTCAAAGGAGTCAAATTAGCCCCGAGATTTGAATGTCGGAACGGTCATTGGACTCAAGATAGCTCATACACGGGCGTCAGTCCTGTGAAAGCAGAGTGTATGAGCTATCTTGAGTCCAATGACCGTTCTGACATTCAAATCTCGGGGCTAATTTGACTCCTTTGAAAATTACTATAATCTTCCTGGGTCCAATTCAATTACCGGACCTTCATAAAGGGTCTTTGTTTTATGCAATATTCAACGTCCTGAAGATGGTCTGACGGACACACGCCACGAAAGACCGAAACGTCGACTTCATCATCTATTTCCCAAATGCTTATTGTATTTAAGTGACTGTTATCTGTATCCCCAGACATGTTACTTCTTTAATTATTTTGGAATGGATATACATATTCATGATTTGAAGGACAATTTGTATATCCTCTTTCATGATGTTTTGCTGGATTAATTTCTATTGATTGTACCCTCTTCAACTTGGTTTATATAAAAAAAAATTGAATTTTTTCAAAAAGATATCCCCGTGTTTCTTTGTTTTTACATTCATTGAACGTTTAGGTTTTCTCAATTTTGACGTATGCATTGATTTTTCAAAGGCTCAGGATCTGATTGGACTGAACGACCAAGTCATTTGATGTATAGTACACCAAAAGTTATATTTTTTAAACGAAATCCCTTGTAGGCACTTTTACTTATAATTGGCCTCCTATTTAAGCCACCCTCATAAATAGGGGGCTGTATCAAAATCAGTGGGTGTTGCGATGGAACGCCTATCCCAACACGCATTGCCCATTCCTTTCACGCTAAGTCTAGCGTGAAAAGGGGCTTTATTTACAAGGCGGCATTAATCCACATTAAGTGGCTTATCGCCTCCATGTAAATAAGACGAAGCCCCTATCACCACAGGAACGTCTCAAAAAGTGATGTTCCTGTGTCGATAGGGGCTTATAAATATGCCCAACAGTAGCAACATTTAATGACAGATTATATTCTGAGGTTCGTTTTAAAATTTTATAGCAAAGGTTTATATTACTTAGAAACCCCATCAAGATGGTGCATAGCGTAGGTTCAGACATCCTTCGCGAATGGTGTTGTCTAATGCTTTGACAGATCTCAAGCTAACAAAGCACAATAACATATGTTCATTTTTGAACATGCATACAGTAATATTCTTAAACATGTTTTACGCATCTGTTTATTTTTAGGTCTGGCTGGGAGACAGCTTTAGATCTCTCACTAGCCTCATGAAACAAAAATGAATAAATTAAAACTACATAAATATATACATAAATAGGGGGCTTTGGGTCAGCCCGTTTCAGCCTCTGATCTGTTCTACTGTCAGTCATGTTTTGTTTTCACCAACCACATCAAGGGACAAAGGATCAATTTACCTCACCCAATGGCACTGTGAGTGATGGCATTTTGACAGGACATATGTGCACAGCTGCCTAAAGTGGAGTGCACATCAGAGCCAGAGTTAGTGCCAAATTGTTCTATTTTTCCTTTCCGTTCGTTATTCTTCTTTTTTTTACTCATCTTTGTGTCTTCAACCTACATGACCAGATTACAGCAAATCAAAGACAATAGTTCTTTGTCATCGCACCAATAAGAATTACATTTTTTTATAATGTACTTTGAGACCAACAACATTGTTTTTGTATCTGTTCATCTGCCTGCTCGGAAGCACCAGTACTTTTTTGTTAAAATTATGTTAGATGGGTAAATTATTTTTACGTTTAACATTTGGTATTGCAAGCATTCAGAACAGTTTTTCGTGTTTTATTATTATTATTTTGGAGGGTAAATTTGCTAACAAATATTAAAAAGCCCTAACACCAGCTATCCAAGGCTGGACCTTTCAACTCTGCCACTGCTTATTATTCAAGCATTTAATGATAGATGGAATGAGAATATAAATCTGATGATTATTTAAAACCACAATACATAACAAAGAATACAAAAATGAGTAAATTCAATAACTAAAAAGTGAAAATTAACAATGTTAAGCCTTGATTTTGGCCGTAAGACACGTTGTAACAATAATTAAATTATGTTGAGCTGACAGTTCAGTTTTTTTGTTATAGCCTTTATTGATTTGATTTAGTCGACCCTGTGAACAATTAAAACAGTAGTGGATTGTGTCTTTGCAGTTATCAAGGCCTAATCGACAAAGGGAGGGTAGTATGAACATTTTGCACTCATTAAGAAGGGTTTGGTAGCAGCATACAGCAAGAGATAATCTTTCAAGTCTGCAGTTAAAAAGTGACAGCCAAGATTGTGTCTCTTGTAGTTCCAAGGTTGCCTGACTTTTTCTTGGTCGAAAAGGCCAAATCACAGGCTATCACAGGATAGTTTAATTTCAAGTCCCATGATTGGGTGAGATACTGACACATCTAATGCCGAGTGGTTGGATAATACTAAGCTGCTGAATCTTCGTTTCTCAACAAGGCAGTAATTTGCAGTTGAAACAGACCTGACTTGTTGTTTTAATGATTTTTGAAGCCCTGAGGGGACAGGCCCTGATCACAGTCCGACTACCTATCAAACCGCAGAAGAGCCGTGTCAGGTGCCAGATTCCAGTGAGTCAAATTTCTGGCATAAATTACCTTTCAACGCGACTAGATGTGTGGCTTTTAATTGAAACCACTACATAAGGACAGTAACATTCAGTGCTAGTGCCAGGCCCTGCAGCATGAGTTCCAGGTAAATTTGTTCCTCGCTGATTGAGTGGGGAGTTGAAATAGCGTTCTAAACAGATTACACTCTATTTTGTTCAGTCAAACATAAGGACTTGGAAATGCTTCGAGCACATAGTTCAATGTTTGCGGGAACTCTGCATTAATTCTGCCTATGAGGGGTCAAAACTACACTTCTGATTTTGAGTGGTTAAATTTTTGTTTGGCAATAGAAGCCCTTAATACGCTTTATACGATGAGGTCTGCTGGGGCTCCCAAGAGCCACCATGCTGAGCAACAGGTGCTTGCTTTTTTCCAGGAACATGGACTGAAAAAGATGGTCGCTTTTGAGTTTATGTTCTATTTTTAAAAATGAATTTACCAGTTAGCTGGAAACAAAAGTATGATGCAGAACTGCCTGTCTAGTTTTTTGAATTATGAGTGTACATTACTGATCTGTCACTGGAAAAAAAAGGCAGTAGAGCGCATGGAGCCTCATGCCATGCAAGAAACCTAACAAACCGGTGCCCACGACTTCTTTTTGCTGCTCGGGGTTGGGAGAGTCAGCCTCCAGGATCCACTAATTTTCCACTGTGCAGAATGTCATTTTAAGGTTTTAGTCACCTGTTATAATAATGGTTCATTATTGAGTTTTCGATCTCACTGTTGTTAGGTATTCAAGCAACTCAGAAACTTTGATCTCCCTTTGTTTGGCTCCTGGGTGCAGATGTACGCATTCAAAATTAACAATGATGAGAAATTTAGTATCTCTGTATTTAATTTGAGGTTGACGGGAAGTGCCTACTTTTGTGATTGGGTTCCATTTTTGTTAAAAATAAAGTGAATGCACCAGCAGCTGGTGTGCCATGGGCAATGTTTTTACAACTGTGGTCCAAAAGCTTTCACAGCCTGTCAAGGCCAGGCATGCAACACTCCAAATCTCCTCATGAATATGAAGCCAAAGGTAGAGATGAACATTGCTGCATCTGTGGTTGACTGTTACCATATTTGTGGAGGTCCCCAGTCAGCAATGTCCAATTCTGCTTCCTTTTTTATCCGGCTACCTTAACTTGCATGATCTGGGTCCATCACGAACGTAATTAGCATAATATCTTCTCACTGAGTAAAGTTGCTGTTATCGTGGTCTGCTACCATTACAGAAGATGTGTTTTTTTGTGGACGAATTTAAGTGGAACGGTCAGAAGGTATTAGAAGCAAAGGGTAAGGTTCTGATTCTGATTTAAAGACTATAATTCTCCATTCTGTGAGCAGGTGTTTGTACACGAAGGCAATGGAGGCTTCTTCACCACTGGCCAGTGTTAGGTTTGTGAAATCAAACTTTTCTCCAGAAAGAGGAGGATTGAAACCGACACTGATGATCGATACATTATTTATTGAGTGCAGTTGTGAGATAACTTTGAAGAGTTTTGGAATGTTCCCACAGTTTAAGATATTGAATGGGCCTTTGAGCCAATGTTGGGAAGTAAGATATATTACTGTGTGTTTTGCTGGAAATCTCATTTTGGGTCATTGGGCTGATAAATGAGTGTAGAATGGTTGTGGTTGTAAAGTTATTGATGGCAGGGCACCTGACCATGTGATGGCGGTGAGGGAGAGTCTTTAATTGAACCTGACTTGTATCCGAGGTTCTCCAAGGATTCAACACATTTTTGACTTTCATTAGAGCTGCTCTTTAAACTGTCAGGGTACAATTGTTTGCTGCAACTTTCACTTACTTGTTGAGTGATGGTAGCTTTGATGGAAGTGGAAATGATATGCTTCTCTCATGTTAGTCATAGAATTGTGCATTAGAATATGGGCTCCTTCACAGTCTGTAATTGCCTCTTTGTTGTCTGGATCACGTCATCACAGATTGTTGTAGCTCAGCGGCCTTCTACTATCTCAGAAGTGGCCTTCTGGTGGTGGAAGTAGGTTTGGTCAAGGCGGTGGTAGTGCTGGCTATGTTTAAGTTGGAGGAAGTGTGGGAATCTTAAACCTTTGTGCAGTTGATAGAAGGAGCATTTGATTGAGGCTGTGCTTCTTGGTTATCACTGAAGCATATGGTTGGGTTTTGGTTACTTCGCTATGAACTGCAAGATTAGGGCATTGACAGGGGTTTGAATTTGAGAGGTTTTACCCACTATTGATGTTTCTGCTGTATCTAATTTATGCATTTGTGCATATTGGGAGCTAACATCGTATTAATACGGTAACTTTTCACAGCATGAAGATGGGATTTGAAACTGCTGCATTTGAAGCAGTCGTGAGCATTCCAGGTTTATTAGAGGGCTGGCCGTGTCGTTTGTTTATTTTCCTAATTCTTTCCATCATTTTTTGGCAATGTATGGAATAAACTGAGGCAAATTGTTCAGGCTGGCGTTTGGCTCTGGTTGAGATTTTATGATAGAGTCAGATGCTTCAGTCGGATGTTTGTTAGGACAGGGGGCGTAGCTAGGCACTCTGCCGCCCGTGGCGGTCCCTGCCTTTTGCCGCCGCCGAGCGCCTAAGAGGGGGGGGGGGTGCTGGCGATAAATTTACCTGCCGCCCCCAAATCTCGTACCGCCCCCTCCGCCCCCCCCTTGCTACGCCAGTGGGACAGGCATATTTTGGAAATTCTGAGTTTATACAACCACCACACGACGGAGATGAATGTATGCACTCATTATAAATGTATTTCTCTTTGTTGTGTTTGATGGACAAATGGGCTTAGGTGCCAAAAGTGAGCTTGTTGGCTGCAAATCATGTGATGCTTTTTCTAAGGTCTTTCACCAGTGTATGCAATTTTTGTAGGCACACCAGACAGTCTCTCTACGATGGCAGAGCAATTACATGAAGCATTTGTTTTTGTCTTCTATTTGATCCCCAACTGATCAGTGCATTTGACATGCCCATTTTAGACTTACTTGATGAAAGTGCTCCTTCCATTTTATCCATCAAAACAGTGTTTTTCATGTGCAAGGGTTTGTTTTGATAGTGTGGACATCATGACATTAAGGGCGACAGCCGCTTCTTACTACATGGACGACTCAGTGGACTTAGTCTCTCTTATATAGCGGAGAAAGTTATCTGCAACAGAATTGGTAAGGAATAACCATGCAGACAATTACTGGTGGCATTGAAATCAGATGCTGTGTTCATTCAACTTATGGAACACATAGAGTCCCGAGGGTGCCTGGATCCATCACAGTCCGGTGTTAGACAATGCATAGCACTGAATCAGCTCTTATAGCGGTAACAGACTACATCAGGCATTCTCCTGATAACAACCAGGCCGTGCTACTGGTGCTGTTGGATCTGTTGGTAGCCTTTGATATGGTGTCACATTAAAAACTACTCCTAAGATTGAAGGAGATAGGGATCTGTGGACTAAATCTACAATGGTTTTCTAGTTTCTTAAATCAGCGTACACAGACCATTAACTTGGGTCGTTTTCGCTCTCGCACTATGGAGCTTACTAAGGGGGTGCCACAGGGCTCTTGTCTCAGCCCTACTCTATTCAAGGTGTATGTGGCTCCCCTCGCCAAGATTTCTAGAGATTTTGGGTTTACCCCCTTTTCATACGCTGATGACACCCAACTTCATTTATCTTTTTACAATAGCACTACCGCTACCAAATCCCTCTTTTCAGAAGGAATTCGAGTAGTCTCGGGTTGGATGACAGAAAACTTTCTCCAACTAAATGCTAATAAGACAGAAATTATGCTTTTTGGCAATGCTCAAATGCTGTGGTCTTCAGAATGGTGGCCACCAGAGCTAGGCATAGCCCCGATCCCCAAGTTGGTGGCTAAAACCTTGGGTGTCCATTTGGATCAATCTCTCACTATGAAAGATAAGGTAGTGGCTACCACTGGTACCTGTTTTTATATGTTGAGTCTCTTGCATAGAGCGTTCCATCTCCTCCCTTTATCTGTTTGAAAAACTCTGATTCAGGCTCTGGTGATCAGTCGTCTGGACCTCTGTAATGCTCTACTTGTTGCCACAAATGAATCTTTACTGAATAAACTTCAGGTGGTCCAAAATACTGCGGCCCAACTGGTCTTTAACATGCCACCCAGAACAGCCTCACTCCTACTTCTGCGACGACTACACTGGCCCCCTATACGCCAAGGGATCAAGTTTAAGATCTGTTGTATTGTACATAAAACACTTAATGGCAATGGACCTAGCTATCTAGCTGAAAAACTCATCCTCTATCAGCCGAACAGATGCTTATGTTCAGGGGAGAAATCCCTCCTTATTACTCCCCATTTTAGGAAGTCTCGCACTGGAGGCAAAGCCTTCAATCTACCTAGCTCCCGTCTATTGGAACTTCCTGCCTTTGCACCTTCAAAAGTGTACAGACCGCCCCCTCTTTAGGAAACTTCTCAAAACAGAACTCTTCTGCAACTGATTCTACTGGTCCTGTGTCCTGCTCCTATAGTGCGGAGATACCCCTTAGGGGGTGATTCCAGCACTTTATAAAATTCCTTAATTCATTCATTCATTGATAAAGAATCTTTTATGTTTTGAGAATTTCAAGATCGAAGATGTTCAGGTTGTTCCTGCCTAGGGATGAGTAAGTGGGCTGATAAGACCAGAGGTGGGCCTTATCTAAGCATTAATTGTTAGTGCTTTCTGGTAGCAGGATCACATCATTTTGGTGTACTTACAATAGTTCCACTTTTGTGTTTGTGTTCGGATATGTAGTTGGTGGGCCCGTACTCACTGGGCTTGTCAGGGCACTCTGTTCCAACTCTGTTAGTTAGAGTCAGTTGATGACTCCTGTTCTTCTGAGGAATATGCGTCGCAAATTTTGACAATTTTTAGAGGTTGTAGAAAAGCCACAAAGAGCTGGGGGTGCATTCTGTATATAGTCGTGGCTTTTGATATCTGACCTCAGAGGCGACCGGCCCCATTTTCTTGCCTCACAGCTGTTGGGGTGGGCAGTTTTTCCTCCTCTGCTCTGGGGCAATGAGAGAGCTGTTGGAGCATTACCACCTGTTCACTCCAGGGATTGACTATGGTTACTTGTTTTTGGAGGGTAGTTTTTAATGTTAGATGATATCTGGTGTCCTGGGGGGAGGCGCTGCTGGGCATCCTTGTAATTGACTGACTTATAATGAATGTTTAACTCTATGGTTCTGGAGTGATGTCAGAGTAGAAATGGAAATATAATGAGACCAAGCTTCCAAGAAGGATATCTACAAAGCAAGTGCAAAAATGGAAATAAAAATGGAGCAAGGAAAACATAGATGAAAAAAATACGTACAACAGTTTTGAGCTAAGGAAGAAACCTTGAGCCATAGATAAACAAGTGTAAAATATTAAAAATGTACGCTCATAAGACAGATTATGGACCATAAATCTTTGTGAAACTGAGTTACACTCTACCCTTTCTGATCACAACCCCAGTAGTATCTGTGTCACTTCATGTTTAGAAAATAGGTAAACTTGCTTTTTAAAAAAATACCTTCCTCTTTTTCTTGGCTCATTCTGTCTCTCTTTCTCTCTCTCACTCTCTCTCTCTCTCTGTCTCTCTCTCTTATTCTTTCTCTCTCTGTCTCTCTCCATCTCTCTCTCTCTCTCTATCATTTTCTCACACCGTGTTCTGTGGCCTGAATAATATGCCACATTTGAGTTCAATAATAAAGCTAAATAAACGAAAGCATGACAAGGAATTGGCCTCTAGAACACCACACCCAAAATCAGTGCACAGTGCAAGGTGAGCCCAAACTTAACCATTTATAGTATTAAATCAAGACATGAAGAGTCTCCGGTAAGACTGCTTTCAAAATGTCCATCAAGGGCTTTACAAGTAGGCCTAACACATTTTCCTCCATTCACAACCAAGGGGCCGATTACGATGTCGGTCAGAAAGGCTCCGAGTGGGATTCGGATTCGGAGAATTCGATTCGGAACCTATGTTTCCGTCCGAATTGGATACATATCCAACTGACCGATTACGATGCCTGGAAACCTTTCGGGCTGTCCGATTCAGTTCCGATCGGCATTCTGACAGCCCGAGTCATTCGGAGCCGAATCGTACATCTCTATGGACACTGTTTCCGACCGAGCAATTATGATGTCCAATTCTGACATCCATTCCGAATGGGTCTGCCCGACACGAAACGGCTGTCGGAATCTGACTTTGGGGGCCCTTAGCTGGCCCCCCTTCACCCATAGGCCTCCGGTTGGGGCCCGTGGGGGTACCCAGGGGACAACTGTGCACAGTGTGGCAGGAACCATGGGGTGCCCGTCACAGGGTGCAAGGTTTTCCCCAACCACAACTTTTTTCAATGGGAGCCTGTGTTCTCGTTCGGAACACAGGCTCCCATTGAAGTCAATGTGAGCTCGGAAGCATCATAATCGGTCGGTGGGACTCGCAGAACCCGATTCGGTCGGAAACGATTCCGAGACCGATTCGCTCGGAAGAGTTTCCAACCGACATCGTAATCAGGCCCCTAGTAGTTAGGCTCTTTTCTTTTTTTTCTCCTTTCTTAGCAATAACCATGGATCCAGAGTATACTGGATGTGGTCTGACAAGTAGAAATATGTGATGGGTTAGACGTTAACTGAGTTGTTATAATACTTATAGCTGATACGTGAATCTATTTGTAATGTTTATTATATATATATATATATATTCCTATTTTTTGTGCTAGTTGTTAAGCATGTAAACATGAAATCTCAAAAAACAAATTAAAAATGTCCATCAAGAAAACCACTTTGCACTTAAATGCATAAGGTCGTCGTTCACCAAGTGAAGTAGACCTGCACAAAAGGAACCAAACAGTATCAGTCTAATCATAAATTTGGGAAGCAATCCTTCCATCTACAGCAAGCACCAGATGTTATAAAAAGTGAACCTATTAACTACAAAATAAACACCTGGGTCTAATAGAGAGAGAAGGACAAAGACAAGAGATTTGGGGCATATTTACAACAAAAGTGGGGGAGCGCGGGCTAGCTCCAAAATAGCTAACAGCACACTCCGTCACTTTAGAAACACAGGGATGCACCGTATTTACAATAATAAAGTGCACCCCTGCGTTCTCCCTGCACTGGCTCTAAATTCAGCTACCTAGCACCAACGCAGGTATAGTGCAAAGGTGCCTGCGTCGAGGGAATGATTGTTTATGTGCAGGAAGGTGTCCCTCCCTGCACATAAACAATCCAGAATGGCGATTTGAAACTCCTATATGTGCTGCATTGTGCATCACACATAGAAGTTGCAAATCATCATTTTTAGGTCTCGCCTGGCGTTGCAGCGCATGCGCTGCTCGCTTTGCGAGGCATGCAGTATACACTATAGTGTGGAAGCTTTGTGGAGGTTCCGCCCACTCTCCGCCCATGTTTTTCATTGGCTTAGGTCCTAAATGCTGCCTTACGATTGGTTTTAGGCTTGTTAGTCCCTCCTCAACACGGCCATGTTATCATTTGTATGCTTCCATGGCTTCTGGCCCCTTTACTCAAAACACTATTTTCTTCCCTGTTTCCCCCCCGCCCCCTCTTGCAGTCCGTGACTTCTCAGGCCCCCCCCTCACTGCCCCCCCTCCCGTTCATGCCTTCTCGCCGCCGCACTCCCGTTTTCAATGCAATAGGTCTCGCGTAAATGCGAGTCCTATTGCATTGCAAAGGCTTGTTTTTAAAGTAGTTTGTGCTTGTTATCATCCGGCCGCACTGAGGAGGAGTAGAGAGCTGGCACAGGTAGAGTGTCTGTGCAGAAGCATGCGCAGTGAGACGTCGGCTCACGGGTTGAGCCACCGCGCTCCCGTAAGCTGCCCTGCCCTCTGGAAGCAGCGGAGGTCCTTGCTGGCCTGGCCGCTCTCCGGTGATCCCGCGCTGCAGCCCCCGATGGACTCCGATACCAGGTCAGAGTCAGCTATGCTCCAAGGGACGGCAGGACGGGAAGGCTGGACGCGAGGCTGTCCTTCCGGCAGCTCCGTCCTTCCATGTCCTCTCTTCTTCCGAGGAACCGCATGTCTGTCGATCACCATGCCCGTTGCACTGCGCATGGAGCCCAGAGGGATTTGAGGGCATAAGTAAGTGTGTTGCTCTACTTTCTCACGATTGAATCAGCAGGTGCGTTTTTTTCGGTATGTGTTTGCTTGGTATTTGGTTAGTTTCTGCATTCACATGTAATGCATACTTCACTCGAGAAGAATTTACCACTTGCAGTGTAAAAAATGTGAGCAACTGCTTCGCTCTTTTTGTGGTTCCTGAAATCTTTCCTATCGCGTGCCAATGAAAACAGAAAGGCTGGGTGGCGCGAGGGAACCGCCAGGTCTGCGAGAACACAGACAGGCCTGTTGTTAACTGCTATCAAAGTGAGGGAAAATCGGCTGTGCCCACACAAATGCTTCTGGGCTTGGCTTGAAAAAATGGAGGATTTCGGCTGCCCTGATGCACTGAAGGGAGGACCATTATAAGGAAGGTGCTGTGAGATATTTATTTTTTTGGACTAGCTTGAAACAAAATCTGGTGCCAGGGGTAGGTGTACATATGTTGCATGCCATTTGAATTACTGTTCTCTGTGAGCTCAGTGTGGATATGTTATTTTCACCCTGACCGCTTTTCTTTCTCTAAGCTATTTTTACTAGGGTGGGAACCTGTTTTCTTTCTTTCTCAAGCCAAATGAAAAAGTCAATAATTCTTGGTGTCCAACCGATCTCGCATATTCCATGCAATACAGTGAAATCAAAAAGAAGGGCACTGTTCACGGGTCATGGTTGGGCCTCTTCCGCTTTGCCTTTTGACCTCTAGCCCCGCTTACGTGCTCCTGACACACAGCTGTTATAGAAACCTTATTCCATACCTGTAGTCCATGCCCACCAGCTGGTTTAAGTGATACATGTTGTTGCCATGGTCAAAGTTAACCCCTTGGGCTCAAATATTCCTAGGACCACCTACAATTGTGGGCTTGAAACGTTGTTCTTAAACTGGTCCTGTTCTAGTCCAAAGGGGGTGGGAATACGAGTACTTCAGCACACCACTCTCCATAAACCAGAAAGCAACTGACAAGAGCCAGCGCTTGGCATGACAATAGGTGACAAGAGCTTGATGGAATGGTCTCCAGGAGTAAAATATGTGACCTTTATGCAACCTGAGGTCAGTGATAACACCAATGCTTAATTTGATCCAGTGGTTTCCAGGTGCTCGGCACTGGCACTTCATTGTCAACACCGGCACTTATGACACTATGCCACATGGTGGCACAGTTTGCTTAATTTAGAGATGAGCACAACAACAGTTATTTATTAATTCAATATACATTAAAAATGACTGATACCTGCTGCCCAACCCATTCAATGGCTTTGAGGACGTGGAATAGTCTGAATCATCCCACTTGTAGGAGTGTAATGGCTAGTAGTTGTGTTGGTATTGTCATTGGCAGCGCTGGCAGTTGCAATGGGTTGTGTAATACGCAGTGGCCTCCAGGCGAGGGCCTGCCACTTATTTTTTTTTACAAATTAAGCACTGCATAACGCTATGACATACTCAGCAGCGCTTCGACGGCTAGCAGCGCCCTAGAATTCTGAGCAGCATCCTTATTTTGCTGGCAGTGCTTTGGAATATTCAAATAGGGTTGCCAGAGGAATTACTTGTTTACTAGTGCATGCATTGTGATGTGCCTCCCAGTCCAATGTACGATGGGCCCTGTATCTCCTGGCAGAAGATTCATTGTGGGTATACCTTACTCTAGGGCACAATGTGTCGAGCAGCACGTTTTTTCCTGTGCATTCAGTGTTTTTTGTGGATGCACAATTTTCTGATCAGCACAAAAAATATTTGTTGCTGCAGAGAATACCACGGTGGCAGCCCTTAGAGAGCTGGGTTATTTCACAAGCTCTCACATGGAATGGTCCAAATATACTGTGTTGCATCATTATGTTTGTAAAATGTGCACTAAAATACATTACTTTTCTGCCAACTCACTATGTGAATCGAGACTGTTTTCCCTTCCTTTGACTTCGGTGAAATGACACCTGCGGCCCGTCTCTGTCCTCATGTTTACATTTACCCTGGCCTTTGGCAGATTTCAAAGTTTCACCAGAGCTTGGGACGACCATTGTTTTAAGGCTCCCACCCATCCTGGTAATTTCTTCTTCCCCCTCACAAGGGCCTGTGCATTTGCTCAATCCTCTCCATCTTCTGCAGCCATCTGCTGTTGCTGTTTTAAAAGGGACAACTTCTCTCCCTTACTGTTTTTGCCGCATCACTGAAGCAAACCACCCCTCCCTCTGTCTCCATAGATGCTGGACAAGATTCAGGCACTGTTTTAAACTTTTACTGGCTGGGCAAACATTACAGCTGTTTGAGCCCTATCTTTTTTTCTTCTTTATCTTGTGTAACATAGACCTGGTGATGTGATCATTCGTGAAATTCCCGCTAGCCGCTTACATAGGTGAGTTAATAATCCTGCTGCTAATATGTGTAACTTGCATGTCAGGGCTTCAAACGCCATCAGAGTTACCTTACCCTTTGTCCCCCTTTATTAACTATATAACAAGAGATATTGTTCGGCACACATTTAATTTAAAGCAGCTCGGATTAATTCTACAACTCCGGTACATATCCACCCAAAGGTATTCAGATTTATTTTAGTGGCACAATGCAACAGCAATTCACTACATATTCTAAAGGTAAGTTTGTTTTTCATAAGATGTCACATATGTGTTGAAAGGAAGTGCCATTTCCTCGCAGCCTGTTCTCGGATGAATGCAATGCGCTCTTACCAGCCAGTTATACAAGAATAACATTTTAAATAAATACTTCTCAATGCAGTTCGATAATATGCCTATGTGTCCTTGCGTAATGTAACTGAGGCTCTTGTTAAGCGCCCCAAAACCTTCATGTCTAGTTCGCGCTATATAAAACTGTAAAAAAATAACTTCCACGTTAAAGAACACTAGATGTTGTAGCACCCAGGATAATGTGCTGCATAGCTAAAAACTTATAAGGTCTCAAAGGCGAGACCGATTGCATTGCAAATGCTTGTTTAAATGATTGTTTATGTGCAGGAAGGGACACCTTCCTACACATAAACAATCATTCATGACAATCATTCATGTTTCTTTGTGAATGCAGCACACATAAAAACAGCAAAAACATTTCTCCTCGTTTCGCCATGTTAAGACCAGGTTTTCCCTGGTCTTCATTTTGGTGCTGCCCCATATTTACACCACCCTTGTAAATATGGGACAGTGTCAAAATCAATGGGTGTTGCTGTGGAAGGCCCACCGCAACACCTTTTGCCCACCGCTTTCACGCTAAGTATAGCGTGAAAGGGTGCCTTAAATACATTATGTGGCTTAACGCCGCTTTGTAAATAAGGCGAAGCACTTATCGCCACAGGAACGTCGTTAAAAGTGATGTTCCTGTGGCCATAGGGGCTTGTAAATATGCCCCTTGGTATACCTAAATAATGTGGAGTATTGCCTTTTAAGGATGAATTCCCTCACCCACCAAAGGTGGTATGCTTCACCAGATGGAACCTCCTCACACCGTGATGCCTAGTCACAGCGCGGGCTACAACCCCCTCACTAGTGGATGGAGCTAAGGGATGTTTTCAGAGGTATGATAAATTCCTTTCAAATGAGCATGAAGTGGTGAGGGAACAGCAGGGCATGAGTGAATGATGTGTGATCTAAAACTGGTTAAAAGGTACCTAATACGATTTATTCGTGTGTCTTTGGGTCAGGATTAAAACCAAGCAGAGGGGTCAAATGGGCGTAATCATGTTTGCTGGATTTTTTCAAAAAGGTAGGTTGACATGCTTCTGCCTTTGACGCTCCTCAGAGGTGTTGCAGCATTCCTCAGGACCTATGTAACAAATGCTACTGCTTAAGTGCTCAATGTGAAATAACAAAAAAAATCAAGACACAACACCAGTGGCCCAAATATAAGTCCGAAGTAGGGATCCTCTGGTAGTCTCCTGTAAAAGATATTATACATAGTATTAGCCATATGTACCATATGTGAGGGATAGGATAGTCACCTATTCTCATACAACAGACCCACAACACCAATTGGGTAATTGTGGGATTATTATGTATACACATTTTCTATACACAACACCCATGCAACAGAATCTGTGTCCTTATACCAAACTGAGAGGACAGGTGAACATAACAAGAGGGTTGGTCAAGACTTACCCGCTAGCATCGGGATTAAGACCTTAACTCAGGCCCTGGTGTGTGGCTCAGGGTATATTTTCCCCAGTAGTAGTATAATAGGAGGGAAGCAAAACAACAGATAGAGATAGTTGTAGAATTAAGAGCAATTAAAAAAAGCAGAGAAGAACAAAATTACTTCACAGGTGTTAGAAACCAAACATAGGGGCCCATTACGATGGCGGGTGGACAAAGTCCGCCCGCCACCGTAACGGAATGCGGGACCGTCCGCAAGGGGTGCGGTGGTCCCGCACCTGACATTAGGATGCCACCGCCACTGTGGCGGTGGCAAACCCTATTCCCAGCATTGTGGCGGGCGGTGCTCACAGCACCGCCCGCCCGCCACAATGCTGGGAATGCACGTCGTGCATTTGCATTCACAATGTGACAGGCACCACACGGTGCCTGCCACCTTGTGCATGCAAATGCAGGGGGGTACCCCCCATGTGCACCCCCCACCCCCCAACTTCCTGGGGGCCCGCTACAGGCCCCCAAAGGCAAAGATCACATGCCTTTCCTTGGCGGCAACGCCGCCATGGAAAGGCTGATCACCGCAGGCATTGTAATATGGATGGTGGTGTCTTGCAGACACCGCCACCATATTAACCTTGTTTTCCGCCGGTCGACGAGTCGACTGGCGGAAAAGCGGCGGACGGTCTTTCCGTCCGCCGCGGACCCCCCAGCCATCATAATATGGCAGGGGGTCTTTGCTGTGTGGATGGTGGGCGGATCGCCCCCGCCGGGCCGGCAGTGACTACCGCCGGCCCGGCGGGGGCGATCCGCCCGCTATCATAATGACCCCCATAGTCACTATGGTCTTATCAGTGTATCAGACACTAGGGAGGTCCATGGTCTGTGTTGCAATTTTACATTGCACCACATTGCCCAAACAGGTAATAATTAGTATCAAAATTCAAATTGAAGAATAGGCATTTTAGGTGTTTTGTTTTGTGTAAAGTGAAAGCCACCCATCTATTCTCAATTCTCAGGGGTACTAAGAGTCGTATTCAAATGAGGGTCTGACCCTTCATAATAATATGCCTCTATTTATAGACATCAGGGACTTCGATGGGAAGCACTTTTGCTCCCAGGCCAGCCTAGCGAATCTGTACAAATAGGTTGTACTAACCTGTTGCACTGCACTGCAGTTGCCCATCCTGAAGCATGCGTCGGTTGATTGGTCATCAAAATGACCAAATACTAATCCACCAGCAGTGCCAAAACCTGCTCTCGCTAGAGTGAGGCCACAAGGCATCTCTTCTTCATTGATTCCATAGACAGTGCAAATGTGTTTCATCTGCTCGACCACATAGGAAAATTATGTGCTTTCTCTGCTCCGTTCAAATTGAGAGTGGAGTTATCTGATCCAGCAGTTATTGTTCTATGTGCTCCGCTGTGTAACCATCACCAAAGACTAAACAATGTTCAACCTTTGAATTCAGTGGCAAGCTCATGTCCATTTAATCAATGGAAAATAAAGGTGACCGGATTGCATCCCGATGCAAGAAAGCAACTGTGCCTGTTTTTTTAAACAGAAAGAGTTTTAAATAGGACTGGTTACACTTTTTGCCTATTTTATATTTTCCTTTTGCCTTTTTGAACCCAGCTGCAATAATCTGAAAATGAAAAAATGAAAAGTCTAGTTCACTTTTATTTTTAATTGCACATAAAACCCTCATTTATATTCTTCACATATGATGTTGCACATTACAATGGATGTTTTTATTTTATTGTATCTTTCTTATCAAGGTTGGAAGTTGTAAGGATCATGTCTTCCAGCGCAGAGAGCACTTTTTCATTCCAGTGCTATCCTATCTTTTGAGTAATTCTTCCTCAATAGTATGCCTCCAAGAGACATGGTCACTAGGAAAATTCGATCAAATAACTGTTTTGTCTTCAATATCCCAGCCACAAGGGTGAGACGAGGCAACGCAAAGGTAGGCTTTTCTATTTAACTCCTGGAGTAGTTAAGGTGGGATTCTCTCCTGTAACAATTTACAATACATCAAGTTAAAATTCTTGTACGAAAGAGCCTGTATATTAAGTCATTACTCTTTTTTAATATCTATGTACCACCTGGCCCGAACACAATCCATTGCTGATCAAAATATTTCAACAAATAATAAATATGTTAGAAGCAAATGGTAATGTGCAGGTACTGCTAATGGGTGACTTTAACGCAAAAATCTCTAACGCCTTGATAAAAGTATTTTGGAATATGGAGCTTGAAGAATCCTGGTCCATACCAACTTCTGCCCTACCAGTCTCTATTAAGGCTGATGAACGCGGGAAGATGCTGCTGGAACTATTAAATGGAATTAATGGTATAATCCTGAATGAGAGAATGGAAGGAGATATTCAGGCTTCCTACACAATAAAAGGACCTACTAGATCTTCCATACTAGACTATGTCATCAGCAGCTATGACCTGTTCCATAAATGTCCTCATTTTAGCACACAATTCGTACAAAGTACCGATCACGCAATTCTTCTTTTAGAGCTAGAACTAAGTCTGCAAGACACATCTTCATGGTCTCTATCAAATGGAAACGGAGACCCAATAATACAACAAAAATAAGGTCGAATTATATGGAATACTGAGAATCTGACCACAATCAACAAAAAATAGAGTCCCAATTGTCTAAGCAAGTCAACATAGGAAGAAACCCAGTTCTTCACTTTGAAAACACCCTCACTTCTGTAGTCCATACCCTACAGAGGAAGGCAGTCTCCTTCAAAAACACCTCTTTATGGAAGACGGATGTCTCAGTGGGCCCTCTTTCGAGTAAGCTGAATAAATTGAGTAGACTCCAGTTTGCTCGAATTCTCACTTTCCAGGATGAAAGAAATCTCTATTCTCACGAAAAAACAAAAGAGAATCCACACTAAAAACAGCAGCGTTATAATGGACAAAAACTGGATTGACCTGCAAGAGGCAGTCTTGCAAAAAAACAGAAAGTTTTTTTGGGTTTCTAATTGCAAAAGATAGCGGAATCAAAAAACCACTGAATGCGTCACCAGTCCCACAGAAGGAATGGATAAACTACCTCTCTGAACTGTATGGAACTAACTTGGTTAATCTCTGCAACATAAAATCTCTCATCTTTAGGACATGGCATGAATCTGACCAGCAAATAATGAATCCATCTGGAGAACAAATTGACCATTTTATAAGGAAGGCGAGAGTGACTGCAGCAATGGGTCCGAACATGATCCCCATAAAAGTCCTGCAGAGCAATGTGGAAGGATGGAGCAAATTTCTAGCCCCTCTCTTTGCCTAGTGCTATGAAACCGGCTATATTCCAAGCTCTTGGCTAGGAAGTATTGTTTTTCCACTTCTAAAAAAGGTTCTTGCCTCTCTCATAGTAACTATCGCCAAATTGCTCTCCTGGACGCAACAGGGAAGATCTTTGAGGCCAGCGTCTTAGACCATCTAAAAGACTGGGCCTCGTCCAGGAGCGGAATTCCCATGGTTCAAGTAGGCTTTCATCCAAACCACTCTGTGACTGATAACATTGCAATTTTGCAAACTATAATCGACAAATACATGTCTAGCACATCACAGGTGGTATATAGCTTATTTGTCGACTTCTCTACCGCATTCAACAGGGTAGATAGACCCACCCTGTGAAGAAACTAGCGAATAAAGGTGTCCTGGCAGCTCTGCTAAGGTTAATAGTAGCTCTCCACTCATCTACATGGTGTAGAGTACAGCTGGGTGGGGATAAGGGACTCACACAGAAGAATCCCACTCGGAATGGTCTTAAGCAGGGATGCCTACTTGCCCACTCCTTTTGTCATTATTTCTTAGTGACTTACCCGACTGCTTTTAGAAGTAAATTATTACCCGCCAAAAATAGCATCACAAAACATTCATATATTAATGTACGCTGACAATGTGGTTACTTTTGACCTCACACCTATTGGCCTTCAGCGTAACATGGACGCTCTCTCTAGATATACAGAAACTAACTTCCTAAAAGTAAACATCTCAAAAACTAAAGTGGTACCATTTAGGGTAAGGAGACATTCCAGCCATTTTGCCTGGAAGCTTCGAGGAAGACCAGTTGAGGTTGTAAAGACATACACCTACTGGGGGAGAGTCTTTTCTCAAAATCTTGAAACTACTCCCCATTTTCTGCAAACTAAACTGAAGGCCATAGCCCACTTAAGTGCGATAAAGAGATTTTGCTCATCCTCGGGGAGCAGACATTTCCATGCCCTTCTCGAAATCTATCGTGCTAAGATCCCTCCTATTCTAACTTACGAATTAGAGTACATTCATATAAAAAAGTGGTGTTCTTTAAATCTTAATGAAGGGAAGCTGCTGTGCAAGAACACTACCACAAGCCAAGCTACACCGGTCCAAGTATTACGACTAGAACTAACAGGAGTCAGTGCGTACACAAGAGCCTTGGCAAACATAATCAGATGGGCATATAATTTACTTCATGCATTTGAAGGCTCCTTGAGAGCACTTCTACATCAGGGAACATTTAAGGCTGGTTCAAAAAAATTTACTTTTAAAGAAAATCTTGAGATAGCTTTGGAGCATTGTCAATGCTCCATTAATCCCTTACAGTCTTGGCCACCTGCACTATTGAAGTTTTTTCTGAAAAAATAGACTGCGAGACTGAGCATTGAACTCGATAAGGTATATTGCACTCAGTTAACTCACTATAGGCCCTGTGTAGCTAATATAGAATACAAAATAAGCGAAAAATACCTAAGATTTATATTAAACCACAGAGTTAGACGTTGCATATTGATGCTTCGATTAGGGATTCTGCCGCTAAAAGTCTTTTCTAAACACCGGGGAGGCACAACTGATAAACCAGGTTCTTGTGATCTATGTAGAGGAGGAGTTCAAGACATTGCACAGGTTTTATACGTCTGCCCAAATAAGCTCTTGGTTGAGGCTCTGCGCCATTTTATAAAACCTATATGTTTTAGATACAATATTTCTAGAATCAATGACCTGAGTGACCTAATAAGAATACCACCAAATGAATTTGTATGCTATAATCTGTTTACATTTTTTAATACTTTTTTATCAATGTTTTAAAGATTTCAGGTTTATGAATAATGTTATTTATTGCACATATTTGTAATTTTTATATTGTTGATCTCAGAGGATGTCTAAAACAATAAAATATTTTGGTTGGTTTTTGGTCATTTCAGTTTGAAGACGTGTTATTGAACATATAACAAGTGATTAATTTCTATCTCGTCAAATGCATGTTTCTGGCATGTGCTTTTATTCTGTAAATGTATAATGAATATCTCTGATAAGCACGATCAAACAAAACACATTCAGTGATAATTCAGTAACTATTTAGCTTAGAAATTATTCCAGCAATGTCATACATCTTAGTACTGTTTTCATCTATTATTTTTATCACTTGCTTTTAGGCTTCTTTCATTTAGTTTTAGGCTCTGAAACACATACAGGACATGTTCCATATTAGCTATAGTTTTCATTTTAGTGAGCCCGTCCAGTTTGTTTACCTTTGGCCTCTAATCCAGCCTAGGAAATGGAGGCTGCCATCTTTGACAATGAAGTCTGCTATTTTTCCTCAAATTATGCATAATCATCAACATGTCTGCCTTTGATTCAGATGTCATCTGTACTTATCTTTCCAAGAACTGTGAAAGTGTCAAGTTACTCAGATCTAGACATCAACAAAACCCCCAGTGTGACATCAGTCTGAGACAGGTGCCTTTTTCAAGGTCATGTAACATCCATAGCCAAAATAGTGTAGTCTGAATTCACGTCCTCTCACCTTATATGTCCATAAGGAAATGTCTGTGATGCACATAATCTATGTCCGACATTCCTCAATTTATGTCAAAAATGTCAATCTTTGATAAGTTTCAGTTTATAAGGACTGCCACTTGATGACTTAGTTAGGGGAGAAACTTCACCCAGGTTGTACATGCAGATCACAAATCCAGAAGAGTATAGCACATGTTAGATTTGGGCCAGGTCTAACAGCACAAGATTCCATCTGGACTCTCAAGAGCGCTGCAAAGAATTCCATTCTGCCTTCATGAACTAGTGGCAGGATTGTGTTCTCTTGTAGACAGAAGCTCGATAGCTCTTGGCCTTGTGCTCAAAATAGCTGATACGCTATTCCAAACAGACAGCAAATCCTGTTGTCCAGGTATGTTCACCACCTCTGAAACTCAGGCTTATTATTTATTCATCTGCTATAACTAGCACAGTGCTTATAGTTAGCGCAGTGAGAGTGTAAGGGCTTTACATTGTGATGTTAGGATTTTTCCAGTTTTTCCTGTAATTGAAAAGCTTAGTAGCTTTTTATTATCTTTTCTGATGTTACTAATATTACGTGCAGTAGATTCCAGCCTTTTAAAATAACTATTTTAAAATAAATATTTTCAGTTTGTAGTGATCTTGAGTGTGTAAATCATTATTGAATAATTTCTTAGATTACCATTGCTCCCTGTTAGTGGTCCATAAGCATTGACACCACCTCATTTATATTTTGGAAGGGGTTCTCTGTGGCTATAATAACCTGTCTTCCATATTCAGCATTGGTGCATTAGACTAAGATTACACGTCACCCGTGGGTTTGAAAACAAACCTTGTAGAGCTGAGCCAGAGATCAATTTACGCAACAGTATATTTTTTGTAAGTTTAAACATTTTCTTTGCAGCTATATGTCTTCCACGTTAAGACAACAGCATTTTTCTTATTATTTTTTAGCTTATGCTTGAAACAATAAAATTCAAAACCAACCATCACACAAGCTTTGCAAGACAAAACCGATTAGCTTTTCCCATTCTTGTTAGACTTGTAACTATTGCAGGATTTTCAGCCCCTGATCTATTTCTCTGAGGATTCTTCACTACTGTGATATGTCTCTGATGTGGCAACCAGTACTAGGTCACATACACAGGAACCAGTTTTCAACAGTGTGCAAACAGAAGGGTCCTGCGTTAGCATCCACCACTGATATTCAATTTACTTTGTAGCAAAAGTTGCCACTGTCTGTGAATGTCTCTGACTTTCTTAGCTGGCAGCTTTTCATATGCTGAGATTTTACGTAAAGTTCTCTGAATGTATTCCTGTTCTTACTTTTTAGATATCTGAATTAAATCTCAACCCATGGTGAAGTTGATCCAGTTACAGTACTAAAACAGCTCTTCCGTTTGATTAGCGATGATGAGTTGAGACTTAACCAACTCCTCCACTGGGCAAACACAAAATCTGTCAAGGACAAAGGCAGTGGAGCTAAATGACTCTTTGAACTGCTTTTCACAAGGGTTCCTCGAAGAAAGGTATCACTCTTCTCTATGCTATCTTAAGTAAGCTCACTCGAACACAACAGCACAATTGAGAAATAAAATGGGTGCATGATCTAGGCTAGTCAGTCGCAGAAGACATGGATTTGAACATGAGCCAACAAAACTTTGATTTGCTTGCAACATAAGGCCAACCATATGCATTGTTTGGAGCATCTGTTCTTTGAGAGTGACTTGAAGTCCGAGGTTTATATTTTCACATGTGGTGGCAATGAACATAGGTGAAGCAATTCTGGGTGGAGGTTCTTCAGGAGATCCGTTTTATTTGCTCAGTGGACCTACCACTGGATCCACTGATGTTGCTGCTGGATGAGGCTGGAGAGGATTCGGTTTAACCGTATACTACCCCTGGAGGCAAATTGCTGACTCCTTTACTTCTAGTAGCTTAGAATCATGATTGTCCACACTTGGAAGAAACAGCTCCCTCCTAGCCTTACAATGTGGTGGTCTAAGGTCTGGCATATATACCCGGTAGTGGCTGACTGCTATATTCACTGATATTATGTACAAGTTTGATAGAATCTTGTTGCCATTTAAAACTTATGCCAAGAGAGAGAGGGAACGGGTTAACCCAGCTACTGCTATCCATGATACATTCCAACTTTCTCACCTAGGAGGACTCCCAACATCTGAAAGTGACTCTGACAATGATGGTTAAGGCTTAATGTAGGCTGAACTCTATTCCACAGTCATCCTCTGTCGATTTTTTATTGTTCTTTGCAATTTTGCCTGTACTGTGACGCACTGTACTATGCCCTGTAATGCTTATATGGTAACAATGATACTTTTTTGCTAAGTTATCACCTTGGATCACAAACATTAAATAAAGTGTTTAATAAAACTCGGTACCAGAAGCTTTACAATGCTGAGATGCTGAAATACATGTTGGAGTAGTATCTAACAAGACCCTCAGATGTGAAGACTTGCAATAGTTAAGGACTTATTGTGTGAAGGTGGTTTCATTCATAAGTCAAATGCTCAACTGCTCTGCCACCGATAAATTGTTGAAGGGCAATGAATGTGCTGAAGGCATGGGCTTTTATATCACCCTGTGATTTGGGTCTTTTAGAATCTCAAAAGACCTTATGATATGGTCATTTCGATAGGTGTTTTACAGATGCTTGGTAACATCATGTCCCATTCAGATGATTGTTACATTCTTTGTACTGGTACATAGCTGGCGAGAAATTGCAGTTCCATTTATTTGTAAATTGAGACTTGGAGGGATAACATCTGCACATTATCTAACTTCTCTGGTCTTTTTACTCATGATGAGGGCAGCATGAATGGAAGGTAGCAGCAAGGTCTTGTTTTCAGGTTGACATCACAGTCACACCATCAGAATAACGCAGAATAAGACATGTTTTTTCAACCTTTTTGCAAGAATATTGCACATGAGGTGGATCAAAGGAAAAGTACATTGAAAAACGTTGCTCTTGTTTAGTGGAAGGGTACCTACACCACTTGTAAATGAATCAAGAGCCTTAAACAAAAATCACAAAGTAAGTTACTGCCTCTTGATACAAACATGCCCATGACTAATTGTACCCCCACAAGATATGATTGAAGCATCTTGGGAGAAATCGCAAGTGCATATTTTTGGACGTTGGACATTTAACATTGTACTGTCCTGTATAATGCATATCCATCCATGATGATGTTTCCGTTCAGTTACAAAGGCAGTGCCAAATTTGAAGGGGATCTGATAAAGATACTTCTTCCACATTCCATATTTCTTTTTACTAATTAGCTGTGCAGTCTTACCAGAAAATAAGCATCCCAGCAAAATAATTCTCTAGAGTTTCAGCTTGACCCAAGAAAAGTCACACGTGGGCAAGGCCACCTGATTTCCTGAAGCCAAGTCCAATGACACAAAAACATGAGAAAGGACCAAGGTCCTCATTTACGAAAAGTGTTGCATCGCTGGTTCAAAACAGCAATGCAACATTTTTCAGTGCGCCCTCCAAGCGCCATATTTACAGTACGGTGCTCCATGTTGCAAGGATTGACCAGATACGCCAGGAATTCTGACGTATCTGGTGGCACAGTAATGACACATTGCTGGGGTGTGTCACAGAAAAGACGCAACTTCAGCAATGTGTCATTACACATGGGCGAGTCCCATGTAAAAGTGCCTGCGTCAGTCCTTTGACACAGTGAACTCGTCGAGGTGTCCCAGTGAAATCTCATAGATTTCACTGCAACACTTCTACAAGCCTTTTTTAGGGGGGAACGCCCATCCTGAATACATTATACTTGACACCGGTATAATGTAGAGCAGGGGTTTACAAAATGATGCATCTGCCTAGATGTACCACTTTCTAAATATGGCGCAGTGTGGTGCATTGTTTACACCACTGAAGCATCACAAAAAGGTGACGCAACGGCGGCATAAGGCCTCATAAAGAAGGCCCCAAGTATTTAACAAGAGACAGATGAATGCTTAACATCAGTCACCAACTAATTGCAATCAAGGAAGCTGGGACGCCAACGAAAAAGCAGATTACATATAAATGCAGGCACAAAGAAGCCCAGTCGTACAAGCTGTCTTGTTTCATTCAAGAGAAAACGAGTGGCCAGCTAAAGTCAACAAAACCTGCAGAAGCAACCAGAAGCACGGTTTCACCTTGTTCCAACGTTCCCAGGAATGAAACAGTCGTTAAAGATCCATATGGCAAGTTATTCCGATGTATTCCAGGTGTTGAGAAGGAATCAGGGTGCTAGACAGCAATGATCTGGAAATAGCTTTCAGATAATCTGACAATCATGTAGTGCCAAAAAGCAGACAGAATGAAATTTAAAAAACCCGTCACGGTATCTTCTTTCTGTTGTGGAGCAAATTATTTTTACAAACACACTGGTCTGCTATAGAATCCAGCAATACAGACAAACGTGCAGGAAGCATCTGATGGGAAAGTGACGGCCAGATGCGAAGATGACTATCACGTACCAAAGGACTTGAATAATGGGGGATTTTCAATCTATGCAATAGAAGGGACTGTCTTCCCCAAGTCAGACTCCAAATGGTGCTGTGAAAATGTTTTGTCATTGATTTTCACAGTTCTAAGTGACGTGAAGAAAGGCAAAATGACATGTTGTTCCCCTAAAATGAAAGAATGCCTCTAAACCATAATTATCAAGTTCAGAAACAAACAGCTTGTGACCTAGGAAAAACCAAACATAGCACTGTATTCCTATGGAATTAATTTATTTTCATTACCACAGGACTTGCTACTACCTACAAGCAAAATATGCTCCTGAAGTGCAAGCTGTTACTTTATTCCATTCAATCATCACCTCAGTTTGCTGCCTCAAGATGAACCCCACAAAGACTTCATTGTGCTGGGTTGTTTTAGTGTCTTCCAAATTTGGTGACTGCTTGCCCGGCAGGGTGCACAGTTCTAAGGCAGTTCACAACTCCAGGGTTTCTATAGTTCATTGATTTGATCCTAGCCTTGAGAGGGAATTAGCAACAAACAGTGTACTCTCCCTGGTATACAGCTCTATGGCAGGTGCAGAGCGACTTATTCCTAAATCCAAACTAAGTGAACTGCTGGCTGTATTGTTTCACTGTTTATTGAGGTTTGAAGCACACCAAACCAGCACTGGCCAAGTAAAGCAAGTGGTTTTTTTTCTTTCTTTTTTAGCAATTTGAAGTTATGTTCAGAGTGTTCATATCAGGTCAGGGTGCATATTCCATGCCTTTCTGCTCGTTTTACCAGCTTTTGCAGAGCAGATAGAAGAAGAGAACATCAACTGATCAAGGGAATGCTGATTGCATGCACTCTCCCTCAGGGAAGGTGTAAGACCTGTAATCCTTGGTGTGGTCTTCCCACAACGTTTTGCCGCTTACCTCAACTTTTTGCTGTATCTTTTTGTTGGCCTTAGGACTCTGAGTACTTTTTCACTGCTGACCAGTGTTAAAGTGCATGTCCTTCTCCCCTAAACATGGTAACAATGGTGTACACCTGACTGCCATATTTAGTTTACCTATTAGTCCCTTGTAAAGTATTATACCATATACCCAGGGCCTGTAATCTAAATGCTACTAGTGGGCCTGCAGCACTGGGTGTGTCACCCACCCAAGTAGGCTTTCAAACCTGTCTCAGGACTGCCATTGCAGGGCCTGTGTGCGCAGTTTACTGCCACTTCAACATGGCATTTAAAACAACTGGCCAAGCCTTAAACTCCCCTTTTATTTCACATTAGTCACCCCTAAGGTAGGTCCTAGGTGACCCAAAGGGAAGTATGCTGTGTAACTAAAAGGCAGGACATGTACTTTTAAGTTTACATGTCCTGGCAGAAATTAACAGCTACATTTGTTTTTCACTTCTGTGAGGCCTACTCCTCTCATAGGCTAGCATTGGTGGATTCCTTAAAACACTTTATAAGCTGTAATTCCTGATCAGGAAGGAGTAGCCCCGTGTGTACCACTCCTAGTGAATCCTGTAATAATGACACAAACCATGCACACCTACTCCGCACTGTATACATACGGTTCTAGTGATTAATCTGTGTTTCTGTAGATGCTATATTATTGCATCATGGTCAAAGCCAGGGGTAAGAGGGGCTTGTAGTCACACTTTCGTCAAAGTTGCCTCTGGTACAGTAACCTATTTCTCTCCCTGGAGACCGCATACCAACTGGTGCATGGGCCGTTTCCATTTATAAAGCCCTTTCCTAGCCATGTGGCGGGAAAAAAAACGCCCTGTCATTCTGCTTTGATGAAAGTGTGACTACAAGCCCCTCTACCCCTGGCTTTGACCATGATGCAAAAATATAGCATCTACAGAAACACGGATTAATCACTAGAACCGTATGTATACAGTGTGCATTAGGTGTGCTTGATTTGTGTCCTTATTACAGGATTCACTAGGAGTGGTACACACGGGGGTGGACCCCGTGGAGTCCTGATGAAGAGCTATTAGGGGAACAGCTCGAAACATGTTAACAAAAACACATTACTGAGACAACCAGACTCATTAAGGTCAGGTTTCCTCTCAGTAAACGACCCCAGATTTTTAACCATACCAACTAGGGTCGGGAATAAAAGATTTTCTTTTCCTTTCCACTCCACATCACTGCACTACACATAGTCTACAATAAAAAGTGCTCCTACGTAATTCGCAAGTCGCAGCACGCCTCAATCCATAGAGCATTGAGAGGAACCCCAATGATGAAGCATGCCACCTAGGGGCAACCCTGGTGGGTGAGGGGACTCTAGGAAAAAAGTATTTTTTCTAGACAAGGGATTACAACGAATTCTTGCTGTATCCTATCTAATTCCCTAAGAGCAGGTTTTCTTCGATATACTCGATTTTTGTCTAACTATATACAGGACATCAACAAAACATGCAGTGGGGATCAGGATCTTAGTCATGAGGGTCTACAATGGATTTTACATTTTACATGGGAGTTGAGGATAGGTCCTCTTCACTCCAGTGCTATAAGCCTGGGCTTCTGAACATAAATCAAATGTTACCAACTTTCTAGCCTCCCCATACTCTTCTCAAATGGGGCAATCCCTTCTGATGACTATTCCCCCTTAAATCTTGGGTACACCCCACGTCCAACAGATCATAGTGTTTTGTTGGAGAATATCATGAAATATAGAGCACCACCGTAGACGCACAGGTTTGTCAGTCCAGTGGAAGAAAATCACTGCGCGTGCTGCAAAATGTTAAACAGGTAGTTTGACACAGATTTCCCAGCTGTGCAGCGGCATTTGTTGCTGTAGTTTTCAATCAAGTAGGAAATCTCAATTAAGCGCATTTCAGTAGGAAACCTCTAACCCTTTCTTTTTCATGAAGTCTTTGCCTAATTGATCCATTTTTGATAGCTTAGATCAGTATAATTGCATTGTTGAATAAACAGCATTACTGGTGTCAGAACAGCAAGCATAAAAATATTGTTCTACCAAAATATCATAGCCAGAATATCGACTACCAAAAAATAAGCATATGTACGTTGCTACAATATTATAGTAGCGCAATATTTAAAATTCAATATTCAGGTAGTATACCAGCATGCTATTTCTTTTTTTTTTTTTTTAAATTGCACAAAAATGTATCCGTTATTTAATCTTGAACTTAAAATCTACTTAACAATGGAGGTATTTAATATTTGTAATCTAAAAACAGTTTACAAACCTTTACAGTCTTTCTGAAATATATCCAAATTTTGCACAAACGAGTATCAGAAGAAGAATGCCTTATACAATTTCTTTAGATGTTATTTATTAAAATCAGTTGTTTTAGCACATCAATGCTTAGGCTTCACTTTTTAAAATGAAAGCTGCGGCTGCAATTCTAACTTTTGCAGAAACAGGGCAGAAACGCCATTTTCTCCAGGTATGTTTTGTAATGAGGGCCTATTCAGTAAATCATTTCAGAGCTAGCTAATACATGCATTGAACATTTTCACCCTCTTCATATCTGGAATCTGCTCTCTCGAACTCCAAATCTAGGCGGCCAGCCAAATATATATTCTTGTCAGCTCAAAAACTTCATCATACCACCAAGAGACCAAAAAAAAATCGCGAAGCCTGCAATAACCTGAGATTTTTATAATTTGATTAAATGTTGATTTGTACAAAGGAGCAGATAAGGGGGTCGCTGGGAAGAAACGAAAAACGAACCTTTTCAATCATAATTAGGGTTTATCCGGTGGGATTTATCTGTAAATACATTGACTGCCTAAAAGCGAGCTTAGATGCACAAAAGCCGTTGCCAAAGCTGTAAAGTTAATAATGAGGCGCTTGAAGACCCTGTTAATTAAACTGGAAATGCTGTATGATCACCGTGACAGCTAAGAGGCGAGAGGTACTCACATTGTGGGCACACAGTAAGTCCGTGCCACCCTTGAGGACCAAATGAAAGACAATCCCCTGTGTACCATTATGTGAGTAGTTCACCTTTTAGATGTTCAGTGGAGCTCGCCTGTTTTACATGCCATTTAAAATAAAGCAATGCCCATGCATTTAATTTCCTTAGTTAATGTCTTTATAGCGTTCATTCAACGTGATAGATGCATTAAAGCACCTCAAGCCATAAATCATCTGGTCACAGAGGTGCCCATCTTCAAACCAAGCAGTGCACTGCTGACAGTTACATTTGTGGGTCTTGTGGAGTGGGCCTTACAGAATATTTTTCCCTGAGTCTTCACTTCAGATAGTTTTTAATAGCTTTATCGTAGAAGATGGAGCTGAAGATGTATGCACAGTCCAAAACATAAGGGGCAAATTTACTCAGAATTGACATAATGTGGAGCAGCAAATAAAGTTGCTGCGCTTCTTTGCGTGAAAGGGAGAGAGCAGAACAGCACCATATCTGCCAAAATAGGGCACTGATCCTCTCGACCCCAGCACTGGAGCACTAGCACCATGAACACACAATGTCACCACAGTGTCAGGGTATCTGCATGAAGTTTAGCATAGGTTTTGTTCTGAAAGGGCACCCTTCCAGGTAAAAAACTATGCTGAGACATCGTTCAAAACTTTTCCAGCTTTCTATGTATAGCACAGCTGCAAAGTTTGAGCATTTTGGAGGCGCTTGGACTGGTGTGTAGGTGTGTGGTCCCCAAGGTGCTTATACTGAGAGCAAGGTCTTCAGCATTTTGCAGAACTCAAGAAGTGAGGAGGAGGGTCTGATGTGTTGAAGTAGGTTGTTCCATGTCCTGGGTGCAGTTTTACTTTTGCAGTTGTGGAGAGTGTGTGCTAGTGAGAGTGTGGCAGAGCACCCGATCAGGTATTCTGGTCTTGTGGTAGGTAGGGCTTTGTGTATGTGTCTGAGAAGTATGAATTGGCTGCTCTTGTGAATGGGGAGCCAGTGAAGCTTCCTGAGGTGCTGTGTGATATGGTTGCAGCATGGGAGCTCGAGTATCAGTCTTGCAGCAATGTTCTGGATGGTCTGGAGTCTGTGTAGAGAGTGTTTGCCTTAGTCCAGCCTGCTGGTGATGAGTGCTTGTGTGGTGGTCCATCTGGTGTTCTGAGGCAGCAATTTGAAGATCTGGCGCAGGATGCATAGGATGTGGAAGTAGGAGGTGCACACCGTGTAGGATTGAACTGTCAGGTTGAGCTTGTCCTCTAAGATGATCCCTAGATTTCTTGCATGGTCTGTCGGTGTGGGTGTTGGTCCTAGCTATGAAGGCCACCAGGTGGAGTCCCACAGGGAGGTCTTGTTGCCGAAGGCCAGTACTTCGGTCTTGTCGGATTTGAGCTTCATGCAGTTGGTTTGCATATAGTCTACTACCATGGTCATGCAGTTGGTCAAGTTGGTTCTGGTGGTGGTTGTTTTCTCCATCAGGGAGAGGATGAGTTGACGATCATCAGCATAGGAGATGATGGTGATGCCTTGTGATCAGATGATGTTCATGTATATGTTGAAAAGAGTGGGGCAGAGGGACGATCCCTGTGGTACTCCGCATGTCAGTTTCTTGGTCTCTGATGTGAAGAGTGGCAGCCTGTCCCCTTTGGGTTCTTCCTGTGAGGAAGGAACAGATTCATTTGAGAGCAGATCCTTGTATGCCAATCTCGTGGACTCTTCTGATGTGGGTGTTATGGGAGACAGTGTTGAAGGTTTCAGAGACATTGAACAGAAGGAGGGCAGCTGTTTCTTCTCGGTCCAGGATGATTTTAATGTCATCAGTAGCTACAATGAGTGCTGAGGGCAGGTGAGATTGACCCCTGGGCACAGCTGAACCAATGGGATAAAAGTTCCCGGGGCCAACTATACCCACTTTTGGCATTTCCAAGTCTTCAGCCACACTATATTTGGGCTCTGAGGGCTGTGGGTATGTGTTGGGGAATGTGCGGTAATCTTAGTGTCCTCCCACATCAAACACAAAAATTCAGTTTAATGCATCCACTGTACCCACAATAAACCCAGAGGCAGACGTCTGGTAGGAGAAAACCCTTCAACAACCAGACAGTGGATACACAAGAATTGTTTTGTCATCCTATTCTCTCCCCTTTCAAGTGTGTACAAAATACCATGCAAAGTCAGAAAAGAAAGGAGAAATAAAAACATTTCTCCTGTTAGCGCCTCCTTTGAAGTGGCATTAACTTTTGTCTATAATTATTTGCAGATAGGGTTTTGCATTAAAAGGCATCTGTGGTTACATGGGAACGGCCATGTACCACCCATGTAATGCCCCTTGGCACTAAGTAACGCAAAGCATTGCTTTGCGCTACTTTTAGGGTATTTTCCAACGTAAAACAAGTTGTGTGCTGGAAAGTAAATTCCCCAAAACACTTTGTGCTGGTTAGCGTCACTTTTGTGACGCTAACCCAGCGCAAAATGTTTGAAAATCTACCACTAAGTTTAAATTTCTACATGTGCTACTTCTAATTTTGAATGCCATGCAACCTTTGTTGTGGGCTTCACGAACCTATTGAGGGGTGACATTCTTATTTAAAAGGAAGCTTTTTACTTGTCAAAAGGGGTTTACTTTGACAGGTTGCAGTGTATCCTTTGCAGTATTACAGACAGACATCAATGTTTCTCTTGAAGCCATGCTTGCACTTCCACTGTAATGGGTGGCACAATAGGTGCTGCAGTCCACTAGTGGCATTTAACTTCCAGACCCTGGATACACCTTGTACCATTTACTAGGGACTTATAGGTAAGTTAAATATATAAATAAGGAACATGCCAATTCAACCATATTAACATGTGGAGCACAGGCACTTTATTACAGGATAGCAGGGGTAAAGTTCACAAAGGTCTAAAAAAAATATAGGGTCCAGCAAAAGACGAAAAATTCAGGATGACCACACAGAAAAAGTGGTGAAGATAATTGTATTTTTGATTGAGGGAAGTGAAGTGCCTTCTCAAACAATAACCACAATCGCTGTCAGGGTGAACCACGAAAGTCACTAAATTAACATGTGCATAACTCTCTGGTAGCTTGCCCCAGAAACAGTGAGGCTTAACTTAACAGTAATAAAGTGAAAACACAACACAAGAAAACTCCCACACCAATTTAGAAAAATAGAAAAAATGTTAATAAACAACTTGACAACAGAACAACAAAGATACAATCAGTAGAACTGGAGTTATGATTTTTTACCGTTTTTCGTAAACACTAAAAGATTAAAAAATCAAAGAGCGAACTGGGGCCATCTCGTCGTTTGAGACCGGGGAAAAGTTCAAAGTTATGGGCGAGCGTAATGGAGCACAGTTTGAATATACCATGTGGATTGAACCCAATCTCCACTTACCTTCGAACTTAGGGGCAACTTATAGTTATTAAAAGGGGAGGTTTAGGCCTGGCAGAAGGTTTATTTTGCCAGGTTGCATTGGCAGTTTAAAAGTGCTCGCAGGCCGCAATGGCAGTCCTGAGACATGTTTTCAAGGGACATGTAAGTGGGTGGCAAAATAAGTGCTGCAGTAGCATTTACTCTATAGTCCCTGGGTAGATGTTGTACCGCTTTACTAGGGACTTATAAGTAAATGAAATGTGGTGCAAACCAAGTTTACCATGTTTAGAGGAGAGAGCACAGGGATTTTTACCATTGGTTAGTAGTGGTAAAATGTGCAAAGTCGCATGGCCAACAAAAACAAATTCAGCAAAAACAGGAGGAGTAAGGCAAAAAGTTTGGGGGAAGACTTCCCTAAGACTGACAGGTCTTACGGTAATGAGTAAACCAAGAGCTTCCACTATTTTGGCAGGGCCAGAGGAAAGCTTATAAGTGTGTGTTAGACCTGGCATCCTTGGCATGGTTTTCTCTAACTTTTTGCATTCCGACCTCCTGATTTTGACTAGTATTTGGCAGAACTGCGGGGCATATTAGCAATCGCCGTTTTAGCGGCAGTTTCCTGCCGCTAAAACGGCGATAATTTTAACGTGGGTCTTGCTAATATGCCCCTTCATTTTTACTGGCTGTAGAATTCTGTGCACTTTTTCACTGCTGACCAGTGCTTAAGTGCATGTGCTCTGTATCTAAAGTGTGATAACAATTGGCTCATCACTGATTGGCACATTTAATTTACCTATGAGTCCCGGATAACCTCGAAACTCAACAGAAAATAGCAGCGGTTAAGTCTAAAATTATACAGATCTTTAGTAAGGAAGTCGCTGCTAAATTTCACACACAGAAAATGGAGTGTTATGAGTATGGGGAGAATGTTGGACGCCTTCTGGCTCTTCAAACTAGGCAAAGGGAAGTTGCCGTAGGGATAGAAGCAATGGAGGATGAGGAAGAATGTAAACATGTTCTACCTTCCGAAGTCGTGAAAGTCTTTAAAGATTATAATCAGAAATTATATACAGAAGATTGGGGGGCCCCAGTTGGGGATAAAAATGAGACCCTGCAATTAATTGACAGAGCTAGACTTAAATCGGAGGAATGGGCCCTCTTAGAGCAACCAATCTCATTAGAAGAATTGGTTATAGTAATAGATTCATTATCCACCAGGAAGGCCACTGAGCCGGATAATATCCCACTAGAGCCATATTAAGCTCTGCTAAAAGAACTGGCAAGGGGATCTGTTGGTGATCCTTCAAAAAGCACACCTGGGGAAAGTACTGGCTTCATGGGGTGAGACACATATAGTGGTATTTAAGAAGAAAAATACATCCCGCTGAATCCTGGGTCGTACAGGCTGATAACATTGATTAATTATGATGCCAAGCTCTATTTTAAAATATTGGCAAATCGGTTAGGTAGTATAATTGCTAAGCTAGTGTCTCCCATACAACATGGGTTTATCCCGGGACGTGGTACAGTTGATCATATTAAAAAAGCAATTACACTTTTCGATATTGCAGAAACCACTAGGGGCAAAATTGGGCTGATATTATTAGACACTGATAAGGAGTTTTATCGTGTCTCCTGGGCATTTTTATGGGCAGCATTAGAGAAATATGGATTTGGCCCAGGATATATTAGAGCTATCAAATCATTATATTATGATCCTAGGACTAAATTACGGATTATGGGGATAGAATCTGAAAAGGTCCATATCTCTAGGGCAACAAGGCAAGGTTGTCCTTTTTATCCGCTGCTCTTTGCCTTGAATATTGATCCCCTGATAACAAGACTAGAAAATATCTGTGAGATCAACCCGGTAGGAGCAGGCCAGGTGGCATATGAAGTATTAGCATATGCAGACGATGTAGCAATAGTGACAAAGAACCAACAACAAGCGTTAGTAGAAATCGAAGAAGTAGCAAGGATATTTGGGGCTTTGCTTGGGGTATAAGCAGAATCAGGGGAAAACCCAAGTTGCATGCACTAGTAATATTGGACAATTTGATCCTCGAGTAGTAAGATAGGCAACTTCTTTGGGGGTTTGTATCTCATCAGCAGTGGAGAATATAGTGGCTCTAAATATGAGACCTCTGTTAACTACGTTAGAACGAGATCTTGGAAGATTGAATCATCTTTATTTATCATTGGTAGGAAGGGAAATGTTAGAAAAATGACGGTTCTGCCTAAATTGTTATATTTATTCAGGGCTATCCCGCTGGAAGTTAACTGCAGCTGGCTTATGAAATTTGAAAGTTTGTGCTATGGCTTTCTATGAGAGTTTAAAAAGACAAGAAGAGCCTCTAAATTTATGATACTTCCCAGAGATAGGGGGCTGGGGGATGCAGAGTACACCCATGTATTATTGGGCATGTATCACTGGGAGCACATACACACTTAAGCGAGCTGAATCCCCTTCGATATATGAGCTTATAATGGAGGAAGAAGCAAAAGGGTTCCTGTTGAAGAATGTCAAACCTAGCTACTATAAAAAAAACAAAGTTTAAGGTTCTGCTAGAGGCATTTCGATTGTGGCGACAATATAAAACGAAATTGAATAAACCTAAATATAACTACTAGACACCATTATGGGGGACACCAACTTTGCCACTGATATTTCATGATTTGGTGGTTAGGAATTGGAGGCAGAGAGGGATTCTATTAATTGAAGATCTGTTGGAGGTGGAAATCCTCAGTTCATTTAGAGATCTTCAGGAAAAATTTGGGATTATCACACAATATGCTTTTGAATACCTCCAGATTCGGGATTTTATGAAGAAGATGGTGAAGGTCTCTGATCCAGTGATGCGGATGCCCATTATAGAGGCATTTGATAAGAGATCTAAAATTGGTTTGATCTAAGACTTGTTGATGTGAAATGTACTGGATTATCTAGAATGTCAAAACGATAAGAGGGAAGATAGGTTAGGAACAAAGGGGCTGATATTGTAACAGTCATTGGACATAGGTAATAAAGTGCTATTAACTGCTGGACTGAAGAGTCAGCATTTTAAAACCATGTTTGACATATATCCATTTTAAAACCATGTTTGACGGTACCCCAGACAACTTATTTAAATGGAGTAGGAAAGATAACGACTGCTGCCATCGATGTGGGGTACTGTGTGCCAAAATAGTACATATGTTCTTTTTATGTTCAAAATTAGGGACCTTTTCCCCAGGAGATGGGTACATTTTTAGAACAAATTATTGGGGAGCGGATAACAATCAATACCATAATGGCGGTATTAGGGATAGTAGAGGATTCCATTAGTAATGGGCCGGCTAAAAAAAATAAGGTATTTGCTAATTATTGCTATGGCTGTAGCACGAATGTGCATTGCTAAAAACTAGCTCAATCCAGAACCTCCCACATTTACTGAATGTAGATCTAGGTTTCTGGCTAGTTATAATAAGGAAGTAAAGCTATATGAATGTAAAGAGCAGAAATCACAGAAATAGAGAATCAGGATATGGCAGTCTGTTACAAAATGGATTGACGGTACGATATAATGATTTTATGTTATGGGGTAACCTTGTCGTAGATTTGCTGCTGGTGTGGAACGCTTAGTTTTTTGTTTACTTCTTCCCTCTTGATATACGCTTTCTACTTTTGTCTTATGATAGCAATGTAAGTTTAGGGAAGCATTATTTATTGCACCTGCACTTTATTTGTGACTCTTTGTGTTTTGCACAAGCTTTGTAATGTACAACTAATTTGCATAGGCGTCTCATGTCATCAATTTTTTAAGAGGGGAATTCATTAGCCGCCAGGCTATCTTTTTGTATTTTTCTTTTTCCCCTACCTATTACACTATGGTTTAACTTTTTGTGATATTAATATTAAATAATTACAGTGATGGAAGTATTTGATTTGTGCTCCTTCTTTGTGTGCTTTTAAAATAAAAATGAAAATAATGAAAAAAAAATAATAAACAAAAATGATTTACATATGAGTCCCAGGTACAGTACACTAGATTTGCCCAGGGTCTATAAATCAAATGCTACTGGTGGGCCTGCCGCACTGATTGTGCCACCCACATAAGTAGCCCTTTAAACATGTCTCAGGCCTGCCACTGCAGAGCCTGTATATGCAGTTTTAAACTGCCATGTTGACATAGCAATTTAATCAACTTGCCAGGCCCAAAACCTCCTTTTCATTACACATACGTCACCCCTAGAGTAGGCACTGGACAGCCGATTGGCAGGGTGCAGTGTACTTAAAATATAGGGCATATACTTTTAAGTTTACATGTCCTGGTAGTGAAATGCTCTTAAATTTGTGTTTCACTACTGCAAGGCCTATCGTTCCAATAGGATAATATTGGAGCTGCCTTGTAACATTTTATAAGTGTAGCTTCTAATTTGGAAAAGATAGAAAAAACACATTTGGGGTCTCTGGACTCAAAATTTAAAAACACATCTTTTAGTGAAGTTTCTTTTTAGATTGCAGTTCTGAAAATGCCACTTTTAGAAAGTTGGCATTTCTTACTTAAATCAATTGGTGCCTTCTTCCTGTCTCTGAAATACACTTCTGGCTGGGGTGGGTGACAGCTGGCTTCCTGCATTCCCTCGAGACAGCCACACACAAAGGAGGCGAAGGTGTGTCTGAGTGGTCATCTGCATATTGATGGGTCTGCCTGATCAGAATGAGGGGAAGGAGCTGACACTGCTACTTGAAAGTGCTGTGTTTTTTAATGCACTCACCTGGTTCCAACCACAAAGACAATACTGGAAATAATGCTGGACCTCCTATCCCTGCAGGGCCTGATCCGTTCAAGGAATAGCTTCTCCCTAAACAAGACGTGACCCTTGGGGGAAGAGGGGTTGGGACAAAATATGAAAAGAGAGACTTGCAGTGCTGGTTGTGGTCAGCAACTTTGTGGCACAGCATTAATTGGAGATCCTCTGAGTCAGATAGGTAGAAGGACCGTGACCTCTGATTTTGTGAATATGCAATGCACTAGAAACAAGAAGAAGCAATTACCATGAATACACTAAAGGAATCTCGAACCACGAATTTGCAATAACTTCAGTAACATACACTTACAGTCTCTTTCAGAGACACAAGGAAACAGAATAACCAAAACCACGGATTGGAGCGATATACTCCCAAGGAATAACTCAAAATACAGATTGGAGTTACTGGCACTCCCAAGGAAATACTCGGAACATAGATCTGGGTACTGGGTCAATACATGAATCAAGCTCTCGGTGGAAAGTTCTCTAGGCGCTATCGTTCATCAGGGAAACACATGCCATAAGGCACCACAGGGGTAACGTAACATGAGCTCTGCATGCCAAGCCCACTACACAGAGGGCGCATGAGGGGGTCATGAGAGTCCTGTCCCCAAACAAAGGGTTGCATACCCCCCTGTAGTGAGGCTAGAGCCAGAGCAGGGAAGGGCTGGGTCTTGTGCACTACAAAGAGCTTTCATTGAAGTCTCTAGACCGCTGACACCATGTACTTGGAAGACTGCTGGTACTAAAGACATTCTGCCAGGAAGAATAGCTGCTGTGCTGTGGGAGGGACTGCTACTTTGTCAACTGCTTCACTGTGTTTACCTGCTGCCTGCTGATTGCTGTGCTGTAAGAGGGAAAGCCACTTTGCTACCTGCTTTGCTGTGTGGGCCTGCTGCTTCTTGCCTAAAAGTGAGAAGGACTGGACTTTCTCTCTACATCCTAAGGGCTTATTTATCTCCAAGGGCTCATCCTAACACCTGGACTTTACTTGCTGTAAGTCCTGCTCTGCCAAGTGGTGCCAATCCAGTCCATGGCCCTTGGATGTGAGTTTAGAGTGCTTCATCTGCCAGAACCTGCACTTTGACATCTCTGCAGTGATCGGACACCAACGTATCGCCTGCCGTGACATCAGGATCGACGCATCACTGCTGCTGCAAGGTCTGGACCCAGCGTACTGCGCTCACCACCACTGTAATGCCTCCAGAATTACTGCTTCAGGGATCAATGCATTCCCACCAGTGCATGGAAAAGATCAACACATCGTCTCCAGCATGTATTAACCCTGCGCATTGCCCTCGTGTTCTGGAATCGGCATTTCATCCATGGAACTGACGCCTCACCACTACTGCATTTCGTTCTGTCACAAGGATTAAGGTACTTTGCTCAGTGGGCCCTCCATGAGTCCTGTAACCAGCCTGCCCTCTGTCGCGGGCGGCCTAAACTCTAAAGTAACCCCAGAGTGCTATTTGCATCTAAGTGCTATTTTTCACTTATTCTTTAAAATTTCATACATTGACTTGAACTCATTGGATTTTTGTTGTTTTTGGTCTTGCTTTGTTCAGAATATTGTTCTAAACTGGTGTGGAATCTGTTTGTGGTATTTTCACTTGGTTACTGTGTGTGAGTGCACAAATAATTTACACATTGCCTCTTTAGATTGGCCTGAGTGCTCTGTGCCAAGCTGCCAGAGGGTTTGCACAGGTGATCGATTAATGTATACCTCCCTTACCCTGACTAGTATTGTGGTTCCTGCTTGTACAGGGTAGATACCTCTGCCAACCAGAAACCCGATTTCTAACAGCGTGACACACTCTCAATCACTGATGCTCACTTACACTCACTCACTCCCTCACATTCAATCGCACAATCTCTCACTCACTCACATTTATTCATTATCACTTACTCATTCTCATCCACAGTTTCACTCACTCAATCATTCTCAATAATTTCCCCTGTAACTAACACTCACTGACTTTCACTCATAAACTTACACACACATACACTCACTGTTAGAAATGTGGTTACCTGTTGACTGAGGTGTTAGCCCTAGTCAAGCAGCAGCCACAATCCTAGTCAGGGTGAGGCACAAGACAACCCTAAATTAACCAGATCTCAACCCCCTGGTAGCTTGGTATAGAACAGTCAGGCTTAACTTAGAGGAAATGTCTAAAGCATTTGTGCAACACTTCAAATGGTAAAACTGTGACAAAACTACACAAAAGGATCACACACCATGCTAGAAAAATTGCTGAATTTAATAAATAAAACAAGACCAAAACTACAAAACTCCAATCAGTAGAATTGGTGTTATGAATTTTTAAAGAATAAACTGCCATATAGTGCCTAAAAGAATACAGCACCAACCACAGCTCTCTGAGATCATTGTGGGCAGCAGTTGGCATGGCACGAAGAGCAGGCCAGGTGTCGCGGATGGGCAGGCTAGAGCTTCGTGCTGGTAGTCCCCAGCAGGCTGATGATGCTGCAGTGTGAAGAGATGGGCTTGTGGTGGCTTGCACTGATTTTCGGTGCAAACTGCACAGTCCCAGTGCGAACAGGCCCAATTGCGTTCTTGAAGAGCCCAAAGGCTGGAATTTAAGAGCTCAAGAGCCACACCAAGAGTCCATTCCCGCATTGACTATTTTTTGGTAGACCAGGAACTATTAGTTGATGTGGAAGAGGTTAAACATGTTCCTGCCATCCTCTCAGATCATTCAGCAGTTTTTCTGTCCTTAAATCTCCATCAAAAATCTGGTGTGAAAAGGTGGACCTTGGATAGGACCATCCTATTAGATGAGGGGGTGGTATCAAGTATCGTAAATAAAACTGTTGTCTTTTTTCAGGCTAATAGAGGTTCAGCGAAAATTCAAACAGTGTGGGACGCATTTAAAGCGTATTTAAGGGCGATACTTAGCTCGATTATGGTGGGTAACAGGCGTACCCTGAAACAGGAAGATGAGGACCGAATCAATGAGATTAAGCGCAAGGAAAGTGATCTTCAGAAGGCATCACTGGAGGGTAGTGGTAGTGTCCCTGCCCTTGGTAACGAACTAGAACTCTTACAAGCAGAATATCAAGGGCAATTGAATAAAAGACTTTTAGATAGGTGGAAAGTAAGTAAGTTGCAAAATTTCTCAAATGGAGAGAAGTGTAGCTCGCTTCTGGCTTGGAAAGCAAAAATAGATAAGGCTAGGAACTTAATTCGAAATTTGAGAGATGCAGAATCAGGAGCATTATTGAATACTAATTTGGAAATATGTGCAGAGGCTCGGAGATATATGAGCACTTTGTATAGAGAAGATATCTCTTCCAGGAAAGAGAGCATAGAGGCCTGGTTAGATAAGACGGAGCTCCCGCGATTAACTAACGAGCAAAAGAGGCTATTAGAGGCCGAGATTACGGAGGAAGAGATCAAGATACAAATTAGGAAGATGGCAGGGGGGAAGGCAGCGGGGCCCTGGCCTTCCTGTCGAGATTTACTCTCAACTACTGGATAATATAGCTCCAGACATGAAAGTCCTATTTAATTTAATATATATAGAAGGCAAAATAGTTCCACGGTCATGGGCTGAGGCCACTGTAACGCTAATTTTGAAACCAAATAAAGACCCATTGGAGATAGACTCATATAAGCCAATTTCACTTTTGAATTCCGACTATAAGATCTTTTCAGGGATAGTAGCCTCTAGGGTTGCCGAGGTCATCAAGGGAGTTATTCATCAAGACCAGAGAGGTTTTATTCCTGGGAGGCAGCTTAATGAGCTTACTTTTCTGATGCTAGGGGTTATAGATTTGGCGGAAGCCCAGAATTTACCTGTGACGGCAGTAGCTGTAGATGCTGCAAAGGCTTTTGATCAAGTACACTGGGCCTATCTTTGGGATGCCTTAAAGTGCTTTGGGTTTCTGCAGAACACTGTGAGGGCGGTTCAAAATCTGTATTATCTGCCCAGAGCTAGGGTGCTGGTGAATGGCGAGTTGTCAGAGTGGTTCGACATCACTAGAGGCACAAGGCAGGGGTGCCCCCTGCCTCTGCTTTTGTTTAATCTCTATATAGAGCCATTTGCATCCCTGATTAGAGCGGACTCCTCCACCTCCCCCTTTAAATCTGAGGGCTTGGTGGCAAAACTGGCTTTGTATGCGGACAATCTCATTCTTTATACCATTAACCCAGAGGTGGCAATTCCCAACTTAATGGCCAAGGCGCAAAGCTTTGGTAAGATTTCGGGTTATAAGGTGAATAGTGGAAAAAACGAAATCATGGAATGGAACCAGGCCAAGCACAGTTTGGGGGCAAAGGTCCAAATGCAGTATCTGGGTATCCAAATAACACAGAAGCTAGAAGATGTGCCCAGAACTAACTGGAAAAAAAGTCAGTCAATAGGTGGGGAGCCTATTGGCCAGGTGGGCTAATCTACCCTTAAATATTTACGGCAGTGTCAATCTTATTAAGATGATCGTCCTTCCGAAGACCACTTTCCTCTTTAATTCAATTCCCTTAGCCTTTTATAAAGAAGATTTAGCTAAGCTCCAGGGAAAGATTGGCAGTTTCATCTGGTCCGCGAAGGGGTCCAGGATATCCTGGAAAAAGTTGAGGAGGAGGCTGGAGAAGGGGGGGTTGGCTCTTCCAGATCTCCTGGCATATTGTCATGCATTTCATTTTAAGAACTTTCGTATGCTTATCAATAAAGTTGATCGGTCTCCCCTGGGACTACTTTTTGGGGCAATGTTAAAGGATGTGAGTCAAGGGCAGAGCCACTTTCTGTTTAAGTATGGAGACCCGAAGTTTTTTAAAAAGGTGAGACTGCAGATCTTGAAGGGGGCCTTAAGAACCTGGATGTATTTCTGAAGAAAACTAGGAGTACCTTACTATTCGTCCCGGGCCCCGATTTGGGATTCACCAGGAACCCCCGAATGTTTGAGAGACCAGCTCAGTCTGCCACTAAAATCTGCGGGGATTTTTACCTGGGGAGATCTCAAAACGGCATCCAACCTAGCGAGCTGGGAAGTGTTGAGTAACTGTACTAGGGGGCAATTGACAAGGTTTAAATATTACCAAGTCAGTTCTTGGTGGGCCACACAGGCCTGGGTGGAGGAGAAAGAGGACTCCTGGCTTGACCAGGCGTTGAGAGTAGGTTCCCTGAAAAAGGAAGTCTCCATGTGGTATTGGGTCTTGGTGGAGGCAGATGGGGACTGTATCTCGGATGTCAACAAGCTTTGGGCAGAAGAACTGGAGGGTGGAAATCCTAAGCAAGTTTGGCTTGACTCATTCTCTATCTCACGAGCTGTGGTGAAACCTGCTGCATTGAAGCGTAACCATCTTTTCACTACTTATAGAGTCTATTGGTCTCCAGCCAAGCTGTCAAAAGCTACAGGAAATCAGTATGTATGCCCAAGATGTATGCTCTCATCGGCAGATGACATCCACATGTTTATGACGTGTCCGAGGATTGCATGTTATTGGACTGAGATATGTAAGTTCCTCACGGAGGTTACGGGTAAACGAATCAAGGTAAGCTCTAAACTTATATTTTTTGGGCTCTATCAAGATGGTCTAGCTCGAATAAATACTGTCAGTTCTAAATTTGTTTACTATGCTATACGCCTTGCGAGACGGGAGATTTGTAGACTTTGGAAATCCGGAAGCCCACCTTGATTCTCTGACTATCTCAAAAGCATGATTTTGACAAGTCAGTCGGTTATGGCCTGTGACCCTAAAAGTCGGGAGAGAGTATGGATAGGGATGGTGGAGTGGAGTCAGCGCTACAGTAGGTCCAATGATGAAGCCAAATTTGCTGTCGGTCCTGGCTCCCTCTGTCTCAGGTCTATCTGAGAAGGGATGGAAGTGGAAACAGCAGTATTCTTGTGTGGTAAAGCTTTTCTCCTCGCCTCGGCAAATGCGATAAGAGTAATATCAGCAAGAGAGTTGGCAGAATGAGGACAAAAAAAAAGTCCAGTACCTGAGGGGCACCTCTTGTTGGTCAGGAATTCTCAGAGGACGGGTCCAGGAAATGTTGGGGAGTCTTTTATGTCCCAGAGGCTCAGATCAGGAGGCCAGCAGGCTAGCCCTTTCAGTAACTCTGGGGACCTGGGTTCAAGATGGAGTTCAAGGTCCAGTTCTTCTTTGCCAAACAAGAGGATGGCAAGCACCATGTCAGCACAGCAGGGCAACAGTTCCTTGTAGAGCAGCAGTGCAGCAAGTTGACAGAGTGTCAGTCCTTGTAGCATCACAGCAATACTTCTTCCTGGCAGATTATCCACAGATCCAGATGTTTGCTGAAGTGGTGCTGTCAGGGGTCCTCCTTATGTACACAGTTGTGCCTATGAAGTGGGGAGAAGCTGCTACAGGAATGCCTTTGAAATGCAAAGATGCCCTGCCTTCCTGGCCCTGGCTCCATACTCACTACAAGGGGGTATGCAGCCCTTGTGTAGAGACAGGACACAGCCTCTTTAGGTGTAAGTGAGACTGGGCCCAGCTCCTCCATCCCATCTTGCCCGTGATGGCCCATCCAGTCACACCTAAGTCCCCATTGTATGTGACTGTATAGGAGGAATACACAAAGCCCAAATGCTCACCAGTCATGTGACCAGAGCAACAGTCTGCAGGTACTAAATGGCTAAGGCAAGAAAATGCCAACTTTCTAAAAGTGGCATTTTCAGAATTGCAATTTAAAATGTCACTTCACCATAAATTAGTATTTTAAATTATGATTCCGGAGACACCAAATATGAACCAATTATATCTTCCCATTTGGAAATTACACTTATAAAATGTAATAGGGAAACTCCAATGTTGTCCTATAGGGAGAGATAGGCCTTGAAGTGAAAAGCGAATTTAAGAGTTTTCCACTACCAGGACATGAAATACTTGAAAGCACATGTCCAATATTTTAAATACACTGCACCCTGCCCTTGGGGCTGCCCTGGACCGACCCTAGGGGTGACTTATATGTATTAAAAAGGAAGGTTTGGGCCTGACAAAAGTTATTTTGTCAGGTTGATATGGTAGTTTAAAACTACGCACACAGGCACTACAATGGCAGGCCTGAGACATGTTTACAGGGTTGCTTAAGTAGGTGGCACAATCAGTGCCACAGGTTCACTAGTAGCATTTAATTTACAGTCCCTGGGCACATGTAGTGCACTTTACTATAGACTTATAAGTAAATTAAATATACCACTTGGGTATAAGCCAATGTTGCTATGTTTTGAGCAGAGAGCACAAGTACTTTAGCACTGGTTAGCAGTGGTAAAGTTTGCAGAGTCTTAAGGGCAGCAAAAACAATGTCAGCAAAAACAGGAGGTCTGAAAGCAAATGTTAGGGGTACACCACACTAAGGATGGCTGTCTAACACTCACACATACAAATATGTTTGCATGCTCACACATTCACATGCATGCACCCATATACATATTCTCTCATGTGCATGCATTCACACATTTGAGGGGTTTATTCCCATTTACCTTTAGCCTACTGTGCCGGTCCATTTCAGCTCCTTGACTACTGTTTGAGTATGGACACTTTTGCAGGCACACATTTGCATCACACCTCAGCCACAGAAACAGTAGAGTGAAAGGTGAGGCCTGCACAGTACCTATATAAGGCACTGCATGGGCTTTTGCTTTCTGCCTCCTACTTTTTCACTTCGCACTCTCTCATCCGGTCGCAGAGTGCAGTGGGCTCAGTGAAGTGCCTCACACCACTCCAACACTGGATATGGTGGAGAGGGCAAGGTGACAGGCCGACTGATCGCTAGCCCTTGGAACTACAGGGCTTATGCTTAAAGCACCCGGAGTTCCCTGTATGCACAACTCTGCAGCGTGTCACACACTTGAAGGCACCTAGAAATGTCAGAACTTTGCCAGCCCTGGTCAATCTGACACAATGCCCCAGTACACCTGCTTCAGCCAACAATCAGATTATCTGCATGAGGACTGGCACTTTTTCTAAATTTCAATTGTGAAAAAGAAGGCATCAGTCACTAATGGCGTATTAGAAAAGGTACAGAAAAAAAGGAGGGCAGAACCCCGATGCCCACAGGGCCAGCTGTCTGGCTACTGCAACAGGATAAAAGCTAACTAGCATACAGCTGCTCTCTGCCAACAATGGCATGGTGGTTGAAAAAAGGATGCAGCCAGAATGCAGATAGGATTACCAGTGCCTTAGATTAAGTGGGTCCCAGTCTCAATTTGCACTTAAGGTCAACACTCTGTCCCGCAGAAGCCACCAGCAGGGTCAAAGGCAGTTTCAGTGGATACTGGTCGACTGGTCAACTGGGCTCTTTCAGGAAAGTGGGCTTCTTGTAGTGTTTGTGTCTGTGTTGCTTAACAGGAGGTGTACCAACTGACTCTTGGAGTCCACTTCTTTGTCCTGCGTACAAGTGGGAGCAGGCCGAGCCCTTAGGGTTCTCCTTGCAAGTCTCAACAGCAGGTAAAGTCCTTCTTCTGTCTTCTACAGGTTCAGCAGTGTTCTGAAGAGGGTGTCCATGGGTGCCACACTTGTGCCAGGCACTAGCCAGTGGGTGAGGGTGACTCCTGGGCCCTCCCTATTCAATAGGGAAAAGGTTTTCAGGGGAAACCATACCCACTTTTGCGGACGTTCCTGTGTTTCCTACTACAAAAAATCCCCCAGTTTCCCTCTCTACTTAAAACCAAAATGGCAGAGCCTTTCTTCCCCTGTGCAGAGCTCATGTGCCCATCCTACAAGTATGGCCGGGAAATAAGCAACCCTTCTCTGGTCACTCAAAACTGGTTCTGGGGGCAGCTCCCCTCTCACTGGGATTGGTGCTTGGCTGGCTAGAAGGGCAAAAGAGAGGTCAGGCCCAGGTGTTAGCTACATTTGCCTGTGACAGGGCAGGCCTCTTTGAAGATAATACAGTTCCTGGGCCGGGCACTGCCTAGATGGTCATCCTGTTAGAGGAACAAAACACTGTCCCACAAAGTCTCAAATCTGGGAGAAAGTTCACACCACATTAAGGTGCTATTCAGCTCCTGGGTGACAATTGGAAGCTCATGACCTCTAAAGGCTTAAGGCAAGTAAAAAGAGACTTTTTAAAAGTACATTTTGTAACCTATTTAGTACAAATCCCACCTTATCAATGAATTGGATTTGTAATAAATATTTTAAAAAGTCCAAGAATGAACTTTTTAGCTGGTTCCCTGGTGTAGATAACACTATTTAATTTTAAAATTTCGAATGCTTTCATATGGAACAGCTCACCCTGGTACACTGAAAATAGCTTTCAGGGCCTTGTCACTGTAAGGACATGTTTTACATTAAACCTTTACTTGTCCTATTTTTAAATACCATTCACCTTGCCTTATTGGACATAACGACATATTTAAAGGTGACTTAATAATATTTATAAGGAGGATTTAGGCATGCCCAAGGCGTTATTTTGACAGGTTAAATTTGCAGTTTACACCAGCCCAACCAGGTTACTGGTGGCAGATCTACAAACATGTTTTGCACTGTCCCTCCAGTGGTGGCTCTATGTGTGCTGCAGTCCATCAGTGACATTTAACTTGCAGGCCATGGGTACACTTTGTATCATATACTAGAGACTTATAAGTAAGTTAAATATGCCAATTAGGAGCTTAGCCAATTTCAATATGTTTTAGGGGTCAGAGCACATGAACTGAGGCCTGGTTAGCAGAGACCCAGAGCAGAGGGTCTACAAACAAACAGCAGCATTAATCCCAAAAATTAGGTTTATCATGCTAGAGACCCCCACAAAAACTAAGGGGCATATTATCAAGCCCAACATCGCCGCTTTAGCGGCCGTTTTCAGCCGAAAAGCGGAGATATATTTATCTCAATATCATCAATGCGCCGCTAACATGCATTAGCGCATGTTAGCAGCAGTTTTACTAACGCCTCGCCTCGCATCGCTAATTAGATGCAAAGTAGGCGTTCCTTCACAAAACAACAGCAAAATAGTCGCAAAGACAACATTGCGCTATTAACAAGCCGGGCCCAGACACGCGATGCGATAAAAATAGCCGCGCTAACCGCGGTTATCGCAGGAATCTAACGTCAGGTAAAATCCTGACTTAGCTATCTTTTTAATGGGAGGTGGATTGACAGATTAAGTCCACACTCCCATATTTACAAGCTTTTCATTAGCGCTGTGAAATCATCGCTTGATTTCACACGCTAATGATGTTTATCGCCGTCTATCGCTGGTTTGAACATCGCCTGTTAGCAAAGCGTTGCTAATACGCCGCTAACACGGCGATGTAATTCAACGATAGACGGCGATATTATCGCAATTACTTGATAATATGGCCCAAAATTCAGTCATAGGTTGTTTATGTTCCTCTCTGGAAAATATGTGATCTAAAAGTTCAAGTCCAATAAGGACCAATTTTGATTTTGGTGTGAATGGGCTAGAGAGAAATAGTGAGCAAACCAAAACAATGCACTTGAATGCAGCCTTCAGTAGTTCTCAGTGCTTTCTGTTAATGCAAGCATTCCACTCACCATTTTTTTTATTTTTGTAACTGATTTAATGGCCGTCAGAGAAATATTTATTGTAGGTCTGTTGCCCAATGCAGTGCGCAGAGCACTGTACATGGGAAAAATAAAATAAAATAGATCATAAGAAAGCAGAATGAGTGTATTTTGTCATGGGATTCGTAGGCAGTCTGGATCTGGTGATCCTGTTCTCTACATAGAGCCAGCATATCCCTCTATGGGTATCAGATCCCTATATCCTTTAAAAATGTAAAAAAAATCTAAGGGGCCATCTCAAAGGCACATGGTCAATGGCTTTGTGCAGTGGGGGTTGAGTGCCTTGAGGGGATGGCTGCACAGTCTGGGCAAGCATGGCTGCTGGGCCTGGCTGAAGGCTGTGAGCAGCAGTAGCTGCCTTCCAAAGAAGTAGGTGACAGAGTCTGCACACCAGCCCATCCCCTACTGCACACAGCCAAAACACCTTGGGCATTCCACATTTTAAAATTCAAAAAGTGTAATATGAACTAATCAGTCAGGCAGCGTTTAATGCTGAATGCATCATAAAAACAAACCTTTGCATTGCAGTGAAATGTAGTCAAATCCAAAATCTTGTTATGGGTAACACAACACCAGTACAACATAGGCATTTACTGTTCTGCACACGTTTCTTGAAGTTCAGTGAAATGCCCCAGGTAATGTAGCAGAACTTGAGCAGATACTATTTGACATATTTGTATTTATACATGAATATTGACGACATTTTAGGGTTCACTTCAATGGAAGCGACAAAGAGGTCTATCATTACAATGAGAACAATTCTGGAAAGGTATCCTTTCATCGATGTCAGAAAGAAAATACACTTCTCCGTATAACCCAGAGGAAAATGAAATTATTAGATGACATGTTACAAATCATTACCTGGGGGTCGGCACAGTGTAGACTTCCTTTGAAACTCTAAACACAGCCTGTAAGTCTTGTGAATTCTGCGGTAGATTCACGTAGTTCGCTAAATTCTCTACGTTTGGATTTTCATGTTAATGTAGAGATTTATTCCACATTTAACTTGTTTAAAAAAAATTTTTTTACATCCTCCAAGCGTTAAAGTGGTGAGAAAAATGGTTTTAAACTAAACTACTGTGAAAATGGCACACACAATCACGCCACCAATTTTACGCTTGCGAGGAAATATTGATCCTTTTTTTACTTTCCAAAATGAAATATTGATACTTTTGAGGGATTATTACCAATATATGTAGTGGAACAGGGCACGACTTAAAAAAATGCGAAACTGCGAAGACTATTGGTAAACAAATTATTGGGATATTGCGTAAAACTTTGAATGATAAAAACGTCATACACCCCCTTATGTAGACCCTACACAACAACTGTGAGTTGTCCTACATAAGTGTGTAAGTGTCTTGTCACTAATTTATGAAAGGAACTCAGTGTGCATTTTGGCAATACTTGTTTAAGGTTTGAGAAAAAACTTCTATTGTGAAATACAACATTGTTTTCTCTTCTTCGAACAAGGCAGCATAAGTACTGAAAAAAAATACTCTTAACAAATGTCTTGATTGGCCACAATTTTTTCTTTCTTCCAACTAATTAATAAAACTATAAATCAGTACAAAAGTAGGTCCTCTATCAACACGTACAGCGATCTCTATCTCACCAGGCCCATCCTTCACGGAAGGACCTAGAGCAGTGGTGTCTCTGCAAGGTTACCATTGGGTAATTGGCAGGATGCTTATGCTGAGATTTTCAGTTGTACATATTAACGAACGGTGTTGTACTAGGGTCTCTTGAGAACGTAACAAATGGATCTGCGGACGACCTGGAACCTTTCCCTGCAGGTGATATATGAGCGGGCTCTGACCTGGTGATGCTCACTTGAAAGTTTTGCAGTTCCCCTGATAGAGAGAAATGTTGGCACCGAAGTGCATTTTGTGGTGCATGAAAAAAGAACGGAGACAACAAACAGTAATGTTCAAGATGTAGGTTCAGTGAACAAATGCTGCAAACGGAAGGGGAAATAGTCACTTTTTACAGGGGAAGATGGCCTTTCATACTCATTCACCACCAAAGTTTCCCAATTTGTTAATGGGCTGTAAGTAGGCGTGGGGAAATTTAAATTACACCAGCATAACTTGAGGAATTTGAGGAATTTCATGTTATACTTGTTATGTAAAATATCGGAAATTACGCATATCCCGCAGCAAAATTATAGCATGGAATAACGTGAATGATCAGACCACGAGCAGCTGTGATTTGCTTTCTTGTGTTTTTGACACTATTTTTAGCACTGAATGCTTTCTCATTTTCAAAATGGTCCCAAAAACGCATTTCTTGCTAAAATATAGCATTTTATTCTGTAAGAAAATGCCTCTTTTTGCATGTTCACCACCACGTTTTTAGACTGATGCTACTGGTTTTTCAACTCTGAGAGTGCATTGAGGCCTGCTAACCAGACCTCGATGCCATTGTTCTTAACCCTGAGCAAATGTATGCCAAATTGGCTATACCCAATTGGCAGGCACTGATTTACTTATAAGCCCCTAGTATATGGTACCTAGCACATGTAAGACAGTGTCCACACAGGGCTGCAGCACTGGTTGTGCCATCCTGAGTGTGAAAAAGGACACAATGGCTCCCAGCCTACCACTGCAAATGCGAAGAGCAGTGTGTTCACTACTAGTCCGACTTTGTCATTAAAACCAATGGCAAAGCCACCATTCCCTTAACCTTATATGTAAGACTCCCCTACGGAAGGCCTATGAAGCCCTAAGGCAGGGATCTATGCACTGTTAATTATGACATGCATTTTTAATATGTCTTAACAGCAACACTTTGAAATTGTTGTTTTGCTATGGGAAAAAGTTATTAGCCCCGTTGGCTAACACAGGGTTACCGGTTGCCATCCCAGCCCGGCTAACCTCTGAATGGGACTACCTAATTGGGTACTGTAAGGTATCAAATTTGTTGTGGCATTAAATCCTACTTGATGCCCAAGTCAAGATTTATGCCACTTTTAAAATTAAGCAACTTTTAGAAAATGGCCACTCTGTGTCCAGATAGTCCAGTGGCCTCACAAAGGCCTTAGTACACAGACAACTTTCTGCCCACCTGGGGAGACATGGAAACGACTCCCAGGCTAAGGAACAAAGGAAGTTGCCACAGAGTGAGGTGTTACTGCCTCACCCAGGAAGGCAATTCGGGGTGTTAAGCCAAAAGGCGAGCTTCAAACGGGAAGCCGCCTTGAAGGGCCGCTTGCAACAACACTCCCAAGCAGGATGCCTTTTTTTCTGTCTACAAGTTGTAGACAAGGACGGGGGAGGGGAAACCCATCCACAAACCGGTTTTCCTGTGGGTGTGTAGTCCACAGATAGCCACATCTCTAGGGTGGACTACTGAGCTCCTGATGACTGAGGAGGCAGTCTCAACACTTTGAGTGTGCCTAGAATAGTGCGGTCTGGGATAGCCAGATGCCATTCTATTTACAGGACACGAAACATATTCTATCTTTTCTTTCTGCAGTGTCATTTGATCCAGAGTCACATTTCCTGGTGTCATATAATGTGGAAGCATTATATACAAATATACAGCAGGATGATACTTTGGTAACAGCGGAGCAATTGTTAAAAAAATGCACCAGAGATGATCTGACTCCTACCTCATTTGTCATGGAATGTGCCTCAATTGTTATAAAAGATAATTTTTTCTACTTCCAAGACCAGCTATATTGGCAAGTAACAGGAACTTTCATAGGCAGCACATGTGCTCCAAGCATTGCGAATTTGTACTTGCACTCGTTCGAGACTGAGCACAACTATTCCACAGATAACCCCTTCCAGAAGAATCTCAAATTGTGGAAAAGATACATTGATGACATTTTGGTCGTCTGGGAGGGCGATTGGTCATCCCTAGATTTCTTTTCTATGTGGCTTAACACCTTGAATATTAATCTAAAATTTACCTATGAATTCAGCAAAACCAAACTTACGTTCCTAGATTTATTATTGTATCCGAAAGAAGGAGGTATTTATACAGAACTTTACCAGAAACCGATGGCGCAAAACTCGTTACTACGCTACAAAAGTTGCCATCCAAGAGCACTATGGGATAATATGCCCATAGGACAGTTTTTGAGATTGAGAAGGAATTGCACCGAGATAGATAAATATAAACTGCATGCAGAGAATCTCAGCAGAAACTTGAGGATTTAGATAATATCCTATTGATTTGATTTGATGCGCATCCAAAAGGGCCCGCAATAACAACAAGGAGGCCCTTCTAGAAACACATCCAGGATCGAAAACCGAAAGACTAGTATGTGTTAGCACATACAGTTATCTTACGTATACGGTAAAGAAGGCTATCAGTAAGAACTGGCATTCTTAAAAATTGGAGATAAACAAAGGGAAAAACAATTTTTGCCCTTAAACGTAGTAACAACATTGGAGATATGCTAATACATACAAGACCACATACCTATAAACAACATGAGACAGAACTAGGATTATGGACGAATACACATATTAAAGGCCATTTTCCATGTGGTATGTGTTTGGTCTGTGTCTTAACTCAACCCATGACACAGGTCGAAATAGGGCTTAAGACACCAAGGCTATTACACAAACACACAAACTGTAATTCATCAGATGTAATATATTTGATCTTATGCCCATGTGGACTACAATATGTGGGCATGACCATCCGAAAAGTATGAATAAGAATAGTGGAACTTAAGAGCACCATTATATGCAAGAAAAGCAATACGAAATTGACTAAACATTTCCTGGAGCTAAGTCATACTGAAAACGAAATCAAATGGATAGTGTTAGATAAACCATACTACACTATACAAATGGGTGATCTGGATACGCTACTCTTTCGCAGAGAACAGCGCTGGATATTTAGACCTAAAACTTATCTTAAAGGGCTAAATGATGATATCCCTTGGTCATCCCTTTGACATAAACCTTGAAGAGAACTGTATAGATAGACCTACTGAGAATAAAGAACCGATGCATTCTGATACACTTGGTCACCCTTTTGACATAAACCACGGAAAGAACTGCATAGATAGACCCACTGAGAATGAAGAAACGATACACTCGTTCTGAGTCTCAGTTTAAGATCAGAGAGACTCTTTTCCAAATATGTTATGACATTGTGTGTAAATATTCCTGGGATCAAGAAAAGAGACACACTTATTAAACATGCTATAGACACTGTGAGTAGGAGTATAGATTTATATTCCTTGGTACAAAGTTTGATATATATGTTCCCTTCTAATTAGTTCACCACACAGTTGGGGACACATGGAAAGATACCCTAGGGTGTCGCTCATGAGGGTACATAGATGAAGTTGACGGTACATGACCATACATATATTAAGTTTGATATATATCTTCCATTCTAATTAGTTCACCACACAGTTGGGGACACATGGAAAGATACCCTAGGGTGTCGCTCATGAGGGTACATAGATGAAGTTGACGGTACATGACCATACATATATTAATATGTATATATTATCTACTGGCGGTCGCCAGTAGATAGTTATAGTTACAACCTATTATCCATAGGAAATCCACGACATTCTATTTGAAATAACTCTCTTGCCGGTTGACGTATCTTCGCAAAATTTTCAAACTTTGTGGGGCGCTCCGGTCCGCTCCTACCCTGAAAGTCTCGGGGGATTCGTCAAGCGGGGGCCGAGAAAAAGGGGGTCCCAAAACGTGTTTTCCCCATGCAATTTTCCATAGGAAACTTTAGACACGGCTACAGCCTGAACTGCTGAACGGAATTACACCAAATTTGGCAAAGAGGTAGTTCTTGGTTCAGAAAGAACCCTTTTGTTAAATGGTGTAAATCCGTTCAGTAGTTGCTGAGAAAATCAAAAGTAAAAGTACATATATATCTATGGGCACGGAGGATTCGCGCACCCTGAGCGCACCCTGCGCGCACCGTCCCGATCACGAGCTGCATGTTAATTGGCTGTCAGCTGGCTGTCAACATTCCGATTCAGGAAATGTTGGCAGCCATTTTGTCCCTTGGTAGAACCGAGGGACAGAAACAAGTGCGCAAAGCGCACAAAGGGGCAGGGTAGAAACACCCTGACCCCTAGGTTTGCTCAGGGGGTCCCACAAGGACCCCTGGGCAAAAAAAAAAAGAATTTTTAAAAATCAGCAGGATGCGCTCAGGGTGCGCGAATCCTGCCGAAAAAATCGAAGCGCGGTCTCCGCGCTCGACATGTATCTTGCCCCGGGTGGCCCAAGTCCCGGGGGCATGGTGGGGGTTTAATTTATGTGTGGGGGCCTCAAGGGCCCCCAAGCCCCGGGGACCGCCACCCCCGGGGCTTTCTTTTAAAAATGGTGCGGGAGGGCTCTGAGCCCTCCGCAGCCCCGGGGACCACCACCTCCCGGGGCTTTTTAAAAAAATTAAACAACCTGTGTGGGGGCTCCAGCCCCCCACACGCCCGGGACCGCCACCTCCCGGGGCACTAACAAATTAAAATGGGGGTCCGTTTTGGACCCCCGAAGCCCCGGGACCACCACCTCCCGGGGCTGTGCTGATGTAGGGAGGGGGCCGCGCGGCCCCCTCCTGGAGCCCTTGATGGCCCTGGGGACCGCCACCCCCAGGGCCGGCTCCTGCAGTGTCCCGGGTGCCTACCCCGGGACACTGTAGTTTGCTATGGCAGGACGGAGCCTCGCGGCTCCCGTCCTGCCATAGCAAACTGCTTGGATATTGGAAGAGAGAGCAAACCTGCTCTCTCTTCCAATATCCAAAGCCGATTGCTTTCCACATGGGGAGCAGCATGTCAGCTGCTCCCCATGTGGAAGTAGCAATGCCCGGCTCCCAAGGGACGTGGGGAGCCGAGCGGGACTGTGGGGATTGGGGACCCCCCACAGTCCCCCAACGGAGAGGGCCAGCCCGGGGGATGGGGTCCCGGGGCCAATACAGGCCCAGGGAAGGGGGCAACGCGGCCCCTTCCCGTTTTTTTTAATTAAATTAAATTAAAAAGGGGTAAGGCCCTGGGGATGGGGTCCCCAGGGCCCAAAAACAGGAAAAAGGAAGGGGGCCACACAGCCCCCCTTCAGGGACAAAAAAAAACAACGATCGGGCCCGCAGGCCCCGCCCCTTCCTTCACCACTCTGCAAACGCGCCCCTGGCGCGTTTGCAGAGGGGGAACGATTCCCCTTGAATACTGGGGGTCCCTGGGGGCCAACTAGCCCACCAGGAACCTCCAATATGCGCCAGGGGGCTGCGTTGCAGAGACGTGTAGAGAGGCCACACCCCTTTTACACCTCTCTGCAACGCAGCTCTGTGGCGCTTTGGAGGTATATGGTGGGCTAGTTGGACTCGGGGACCTCAGGATTCAAGGGACTTAATCCCAACTTAAAACGCGCCACGGGCGCGTTTGCACAGTGGTGAAGGGAGGGGGGCTTCAGGTGACATGTGTGCAAACAGGCCCCGTGGCGCGTTTTAAGATGGGATTAAATCCTTCAATCCTGAGGGTCCCTGGGGGCCAACTAGCCCAACAGGTACATCCAGAAAGCGCCACAGAGCTGCGTTGCAGAGAGGTGTAAAAAGGGGTGTGGCCTCTCTACACGTCTCTGCAACACAGCCCCCTGGCACATATTGGAGGTTCCTGGTGGGCTAGTTGGCCCCTAGGGACCCTCAGGATTCAAGGGGACTTAATACCCCAACTTAAAACGCGCCACGGGCGCGTTTGCACAGATGTCACCTCAGGCCCCGCCCCTCCCTTCACCATTGTGCAAATATTCTTCTAAAATCATCCGAAATACGAATTCCGATTTACTCACCTGTTATCAGGAGAGACCTCAGTGCTGTATCTTTCAGCCCAGTACTGGTCCTGAAAAGTAATTTTAACCGTACTTACCAGTAACTTGAATTTCCTTCCATAGGCTAACATTGACTGGTTTCACTTGGAAATTCTTTTAAGTGTGGAGTTTTGGAACTTTAAAATATTCCTCTAAAATCAGCCAAAATACGAATTCCGATTTACTCACCTGTTATCAGGAGAGACCTCAGTGCTGCATCTTTCAGCCCAGTACTGATCCTCAAAAGTAATTTTAACCGTACTTACCAGTAACTTGAATTTCCTTCCATAGGCTAACATTGACTGGTTTCACTTGGAAATTCTTCTAAGTGTGGAGTTCTGGAACTTTAAAATATTCCTCTAAAATCAGCCGAAATACGAATTCCGATTTACTCACCTGTTATCAGGAGAGACCTCAGTGCTGCATCTTTCAGCCCAGTACTAATCCTGAAAAGTAATTTTAACCGTACTTACCAGTAACTTGAATTTCCTTCATAGGCTAACATTGACTGGTTTCACTTGGAAATTCTTCTAAGTGTTGATTTTTGAAACATACAAATATTCCTCTAAAATCAGCCGAAATACGAATTCCGATTTACTCACCTGTTATAAGGAGAGACCTCAGTGCTGTATCTTTCAGCCCAGTACTGGTCCTGAAAAGTAATTTTAACCGTACTTACCAGTAACTTGAATTTCCTTCCATAGGCTAACATTGACTGGTTTCACTTGGAAATTCGTCTAAGTGTGAAGTTTTGGAACTTTAAAATATTCCTCTAAAATCAGCCGAAATACGAATTCCGATTTACTCACCTGTTATCAGGAGAGACCTCAGTGCTGCATCTTTCAGCCCAGTACTGATCCTCAAAAGTAATTTTAACCGTACTTACCAGTAACTTGAATTTCCTTCCATAGGATATCATTGCCTGCTTTTTGCTGAAAAAGTTTCTAAGTGTTGATTTTTGAAACATACAAATATTCCTCTAAAATCAGCCGAAATACGAATTCTGATTTACTCACCTGTTATCAGGAGAGACCTCAGTGCTGCATCTTTCAGCCCAGTACTGGTCCTGAAAAGTAATTTTAACCGTACTTACCGGTAACTTGAATTACCTTCATAGGCTAACATTGACTGGTTTCACTTGGAAATTCTTCTAAGTGTGGAGTTTTTGAACTTTATAATATTCCTCTAAAATCAACCAAAGTACGAATACCAATTTACTCACCTGTTATCAGGAGAGAACCCAGTGCTGCATCTTTTAGCCCAGCACTGACCCTGAAAAGTAATTTTAACCGTACTTACCAGTAACTTATATTTTCTTCCATAGGAATCCATTGTCTGGTTTTCAGCAAAAAAGTTTCAAAGTGTTGATTTTTACAAACTATAAATATGACTTAAACGCATTCTTTCAACTGTTTACAGGAGATGCACCAGTGCTGGATCCAGGATCCAACACTGAGTAAGAAAAAGTAACGATAACAGTTTTTACCTGCTAAGTGAATTTCCTTCCATAGGATAACATTGGTGATTCTATGAGAAAAAGTTTCTAAGTGTCAACTTTTAAAATACAATAATATTCCTTAAAAATCACGACTGTAACCAAAACGCTTTTACTCAACTGTTTACAGGAGATGTACCAGGACTGAATCTAGGATCCAGTCCTGTGGTTAGAAAAGTAATCCATAAAGTAACTAATTGCATTTAACTAGAAATTCACATTGAGCTGAATGTTGCATTGTGTTTGAAAATGTGTTGCCCATTGCAACAACTGTAACTACTGTACTTAAAGTCTATTGCCTATGTGCAAAGTATTTAAACTAAAGTAATTCATTCTGAGAAAGTATTTTTTGTAATGTAATGTATAATGTAATTACAATGTAATTTAAAAAATAAAATATGTAAAAAAAATTGTTTCTAAAAATGTAGTAAATCAGTATGAAAAATATTAATATAACAATTAATACATTTAAAAATTGTCATTTACAAAACCTTTAAAATTCACTGAAAAAACCGTAGGTATCAGGCACGTTATAGTTAGAAATTAGCATTTAAAAACCTTTGAAATTCACTGAAAAAACCATAGGTTTCAGACACGTTATAGTTACAAATTAGCATTTAAAAACCTTTGAAATTCACTGAAAAAACCATAGGTTTCAGACACGTTATAGTTACAAATTAGCATTTAAAAAACCTTTGAAATTCACTGAAAAAACCATAGGTTTTAGGGACAGTTATAGTTACTTGGACATTGCACTCGTACAAAACCCGTGAAATTCCCCGTTATAGTTAGTTCAGCTAACTATAACTCGCGCCCCGCAATGCACTGCTGATGACGTCACATATTACATCACTCATGACATGGTCAGTGACATCACTGATGACATCACTGATGACATCTCAAATGACATCACTGATGACATCATCCACGTGATAATCTGATGCACCTCCTCACACCCTAATATAATCTTTGATACACCCACTCTAAATTACAGACTGCCATTCGCAAAACCATAGACACACCAACACCAATAACTACATACCCACTCACTGATTCTTAGGTCTACACACACACATCCACTCACTCACCCGTACAGTCACTCATACTTACGGTCACTCAGTACAGGACTATCATATGCACTCTTACTCCTATATAGACACTCAAACAACGCCACTCATCCATAGAGATACTCAGACACCTAGTCAGTCATGCAAATAATTAAACACACTGCCATTTACTCACCTATACAGTTATACACACACCAGCTCACTTACTCATACAAATAGTAGCACATTGTTACGCTCTTATACAATCACTGATACAAGCACACACTCATCCATACAGCCACTATCACAATCACTCACTCTTGCTTATAGCTATTTATATACTCCAACACACATATATACTGCCTTTCACATATGTAGTTACTCACACATGTACCACTGGGACATACATTCACTCACTAACACACTCTTACACACACTTACCCACCCATACAGTCTATCACAGATGCACTCTTGAAACCATCCACCCAGTGAATCACCCACTCACACATCTATGCACAGAGTTGCACACACCCCTCCCACACAAACACTCAGGCACCCATACAGATACTCAGACAAGCATTCAATAACTCATATAGACACTCATTTAGCTATTCACAAACACATGCAGCCACTTACACAGCAACAGACAGACGGATACAGACATTCACCCAGATTAGTCACTAACCCATGCATTCAGTAAGATACGTTAAATCACTCACTTATAGAGTCAGTCACGCACCTACTAAATCATCCATACAGACACTTACACACCCACTCATTCTTCAATACGTCTTTTCCTATATATATTAAAAATATTTAAACTTTACAGAAACACACAGTCACTGGATGATGTCATCAGTGATGTCATTTGAGATGTCATCAGTGATGTCACTGACCATGTCATGAGTGATGTAATATGTGACGTCATCAGCAGTGCATTGTGGGGCGCGAGTTATAGTTAGCTGAACTAACTATAACGGGGAATTTCACGGGTTTTGTACGAGTGCAATGTCCAAGTAACTATAACTGTCCCTAAAACCTATGGTTTTTTCAGTGAATATATATATATATATATATTTTAAATTATTACATTAGCTGCATTTCCCTCCTCTGACCTGACTACAAGTACCAGCATTCACGGGGTGCTTCACTAGACATGTTGTGGAGGAGAAGAACAGTTCCAAGCAATTTTGACTGGTTAATTATTACCCCTTGAGGAATAGAGTGTTTTTTAATGAATGTCAATGTCATGGGTAGAGCGTAAAATATCTCGTAGCTATCCCGAGATACTTCCGTAATGAGGAACTACTTTTCCCAGCAACCGTTGCTCTTCCGGTTCGCATTGAGGGACTAGTTCCGGTATAATTGGGCTGGAACAAACAAATGCCGGCGAGGGCACATACGCCTCCCGAGCCTCATATGCGGAGACGAATTGCAGCATTCAGCAGGTATTTACAATTGGGAAGAGTGGCATATTAAGAATCGCCGGTTGACTCTCCCTTATTATTGAGACGGGTCAGTTTAACAATCATTTTTGATGGGCTAAATAACTACTATGCATAGACTGCATGACGCATAGAATGCATTACACAACCCTGGTGGTCTGTGTACCGCCTCGTGGATTTTAGGGATGACCTTCATGTTGCATGCGTTTCCTTTCATTAGGAGGAATATAACAAAGTTTGTCTCTAAACATCGTCAACAGGATAACTTCTAATACATAATTTTCTTTATCTTTTTTATTAAGAAGTAGATGATCATCAATCACTTAGGGGCCGATTACGATGCTGTCCGGAAAGGCTCCGAATGGGATTCAGATTCAGCGAATCCGATTTAGAACTTAAGTTTCTCACCAATTCGGACACATTTCCGAATGACCGATTACGATGAAAGGAAGCTGTTCAGGCTGTCCGAATCAGTTCTGAATGGGATTCGGACAGCCCGAGTCGTTTGGAGCCGAATCGTACAGCTCTATGGACAAGGTGACCGAACAAGTGATCACGATGACCGATTCGGACAGCCGTTCCGAATCGGTCTGTCTGACACGAAACGGCTGTCGGAATCTGACTTTGGGGGCCCGTAACAGGCCCCCTTAACCCGGGTGCCTCCGAATCAGGCCCTGGGGGTACCCATGTGTCCCCCCTTGCACCGTGTGGCAGGCACTAAAGGGTGCCCGCCACAGGGTGCCCAATTTTCCCCAACCACCCCTTTCTTCAATGGGAGCCTATGTATTCGGTCGGAACACAGGCTCCCATTGAAGTCAAAGGGGATTCAGACCGAATGGTGTTGGGAAACATCGTAATCGTTCGGACGGACTCCCAGAATCCGATTCGGTCAGAAACCATTCTGAAATCAATTTGGTCGGAATGGTTTCCGAACGACATCGTTATCGACCCTTTAGTGTTGACTTGCAGATAGGAAAGTGGTATATATGGTATAGTGTGCTATATATGACAGAGATATATAATGGTGATAAGGCTGTCTAATAAGCACATATTTACTTGAAATAAGCACTCACACTTTTATCTTCTTGTCTCCATATCATTGTATAATCTAGCTCTGTATAAAAACTGATGGGGTCTGATAACTAGATAATGGAATAGGTCGTAATATATCGGGGAAGAATACTACCACTTCTTCTTTTTATTCAATGCACTACCCTAGCACGAGTGTGTTTGATGGTGAAGGAGAATGTGCCACATATCACATTACCCCTAATTTGGTGAAATGGATTGGTAATTGAAGTACTATTGAGCGTTTGCTGTTTTGTTTCTTTGTCTTTTTCAGTGCCATAGGTGAAAACTGAGGATAAGCATAATACACCCAAAAAAATCACCAGGTTCAATGTATGGCCAATATTTAATTTTATTTTGAAAGCAGAGTGACAGCTTATCTCTGGTCCTGACGAATGCCTACAAACTTTATAAAGTCATTAAGGGACAGAAACATGTTGTCCCATTGAGATAGGGTAGTTGTTACCCCCTGTCCTCACAATTTTTAGTTCTATCCGAAGGGGGCACCAGAATACAATTATTGTTTTGCCCACCAGGAGATAGTTTTAATCACTACTATCTTTTTCTTTTGCCCTCTGCCCCTCACCCACCAACATTACCATCTTGCTCATCTAAAACACCTCAGCTCCTCCCAACATATATGGGAGTTGTAGCCCACACAAGGTACCTTGCGGTCCTCGTGTAAGGAGGGAGCCCTATGATGAAGCATGTCACCTTCGAATGAGTGAGGTTTCTCATCCTTAACAGCTAAATGCTCTTTTTCTTGATACTACCGAATGCACAAATATTGTGTGAAATAGCCAGATGCCACACATCGCAGGAAACACATCTCTAGAAGGTAGGGGACCCAGTAGCCCATTGGGTAGTGACTGTGTGGTCCCCTCAGGGCACTTTCCTGGGATAAATATGGCAACCCTAGTGCCCCGCTAGTCAGATCACATTGGATTTTAAGAAAGGACTGAAGAAAGACTGCCCTCCTGCTCTTGAAACTGCATGGAGAGAGGCTGCACTGTCAGAAGGATTGCACCTGCTGCACATAGAGCTAGTAAAGTTTGCACTGCGCCTGCTGTTCCTGGCCCAAGGAAAAGTTGATTCCCGGCTTCATCTCAAAATAATGACTCCAAGGATTAGGTGGCTGATCCCTTGGAACCAGATCTTGGAACACAAGAGCTGAAAGAGCCCAAACCGACAAGTTGGTAGCCACTGCAGATGTTTTACCTACTACCAAGGGTAGGGATTGGGGTGGATGTTGTCCCTGGGGTTTGTAGGGGTTACAATGAAGCCACATTAGTTTCTCTGGGTGGTTAGAAAATTGAACCCTTTGCCCAGTGGCCTGCAAGTATGGTAAAATACAGACAGTGGTCAAGAATCATTGGGATGGAAGGCCAGGCCTTGAGGGATACAGGTGCCAGCATAACCATGGCTATGGTCAAAATGGTTTCCCCAAGCCAGATCCTACCTGATGAGGTGCATGAAATAATAAACTCTGACAATGTTACAAAGTCACATCCCATAGCTGTGGTACACTTTGAGTGGAGAGGAGTTACTGACCCTAAGAAATTAGCTGTGTCCCCTGCCATCCCAGTGGAGTGTCTATTGGGCAATGGCCACCTTGAAACTGCGGCCTGGGCAGAGGTGTAGAGAACGACTCATGCAGCTGTGCTGTGTCTCTATGAGTGCTTTTTTGTCTCCACTAGAGCACAGAAGGCCTTAAGGGAAAGTCAAGGGACTACGGATCCTGAAAGAGTGGACCAAGTCCCTAGTACCAAGAAGAGAGGGAGGAAGCCTCAGAAGGTTTCTTCCAAGAGTCCACAGAGCCAGAAGAAGCCTGAACCTCAGGGAGAGGGCCTTGTTTCTGAAGAGGAGGGGGCTGACTTGGAGGACTTGCCTAACCTGACAAGACGTGAGTGAGGGACAAAAGACTTGTCCCACTCCTGAGAGTCTGAGACAGTTGGCTGTCAGACAGGAGGAAGGAGATGTCAGTGGTACCCATAAGGTATACTGGGAAGAGTACAGGGTACAGTGAGGCAAGTAACCCCAAACCAGGGGCAACCAGGAGAGTGGTGGTCTCTCAACAGTGCAGAGAATTCCTCCTTAACCTGACCATTACATCCCCTTAGCTGGGCATCTGGGGCAGACCAAAACTTGGAACAGGTTCATCAATCACTTTTATTGGCCTAAGATGTCAAAAGAGGTGAAGGAGATCTGTCGCTCCTGTGTTACCTGCCAAGCCAGTGGCTAGGCAGGTAGCAAACCTAAGGCTCCCCTTATACCACTTCCTTTGGTGGGGACTCCCTTTGAGACGGTGGGGATTGAAAATAGTTGGTCCCCTAGACCCACCTACTGACTCTGGGCACAAGTTTATCCTGGTGGCATTGGACCATGCCCCTAGGTATCCAAAAGACACACTCCTTAGGACACCATTGCCCCTGCAGTAGCTAGAGCCCAACTTGGCATTTTTCCCAGAGTGGGTTTCCCTAAGGAGAAAATTTCAGATAGAGGCACAAACTTTATTTCTGCCTATCTGTAAGAAATGTGGGATGAGTGTGCAGTGACTTACACATTCACTACCCCTTAATGTCCCCAAGGTAATGGCCTTGTTGAAAGATTTAGCAAGATCATGAAATCATGATTGTGGTTTTACCAGAGAAACTCAGGAAGAGATTGGATATTCTTCTTCCATGCCTACTGTTTGCCTACATGTAGGTTCCTCAGAAAGGAGTAGGAGTCAGTCTCTTTGAAATACTCTTTGGACACCCTGTGAGGGGTCCCTTAAGTTTGGTTAGAGAGGGTTGGGGGAGACCTCTCAAAGAGTCCAAACAGTACATCCTAGATTATGTACTATACCTTGGCTCAAGGATGGCTGAATACCTGAAAGACGCAAACAGAAACTTGGAGGCCAGTCAGAAGCATGCCAAGCACTGGTATGACCAAAAGGTTTCTGTGGTAAAATACCAGGCCGGGCAATTGGTTTGGGTGTTTGAGCCTGTAGCATCCAGAGACCTCCAAGACAAATGGAATTGGCCTTACCCTATCTTGGAAAAGAAGGGTACATACTTGGTAGACTTAGGTAACCCAATGAACCCCCTTAGGGTGATACATGTGAATAGGCTCAAGTTACATAAGGCAGAGCAGACATTACCATGCTCATGGTGACAGATGGTGGAGAAGTGGAAGACAGTCAACGTCTCCCAGAAATGATGTCAACCACTGTCAACGATGGTTCATTGGAAAAAGTAGTTCTCTCTACAACTCTGACCAGTCATCCATAGAAGAACTGTTACAACCTGCTTGTACAGTTTGCTGACTTGTTTTTCTTGATCCCAGGATGGACAACATGGTGAACCCATGGTGTGGACACAAGTGACAGTTTACCTGTCACAAGTAAAATATACAGATTGTCTGACCAGGTCAATGCTAGCATTAAAGCAGAAGTTGCAAAGATGCCAGATTTGGGGTAAATTGAACCTTCAAGTAGTCCTTGGGCCAGTAGTTCTGGTGCCCAAACCAAACCCTAAAGGAGGAAAACCAGAGTTAAATGAAATGAAATGAAATATGGTATATGTAAAGCGCTGACTGTCACTCCGAAGGGAGCATCCTGGCGCTGATACTGAGGTGAGATAACACTCAAAAGATCTTAAATGAGAGAAAGGCAAAGTTCGTCTGTTGCTCCAAAGATCCAGGTTTTTAGAGCCTTTCTATATTGGGTTTCGGTTTTTAACATTCTCAGTTGCAAAGGAAGTAGGTTCCAAGCTCTGGAACCTAATACTGCTATTGTTTTGCCTCCTTTAGATTTGCATCGGAAGTTGGGAGGTTTGAGCAAGTTAGCAGATGAAGACCTTAGAGTTCTGTTTGTAATATAGGGGTGAATCTTGATGAAAGATATTTTGGTCCTATCTTAAGTGACGCTTTGAAGGTGATTAGAAGAATTTTAAACAGAATTCTCTTATGTAATGGAAGCCAGTGAAGGGTTTTGAGGGCTGCAGATGCGGAAGACCTTCGAGGAAGTCTTAGAACAAGCCGTGCTGCTGCGTGTTGGACCACTTGGAGTCTTTTTACTGTTTTTTTGCTGGCTCCTGCCAAGAGGCTGTTGCAGTAGTCAAGTCGCGAAAGAATTAACGCGACTGCTACTAATTTCCTTGCTGCGAGAGGAAGTAAGTCAAAAAAAATTCTCAGGGATCTTATAATGTTGAAGCAGGTCCCTGCTACCTTCACTGCGTGTGGTTGGAAAGTGAGGGCAGAATCAAACTGCACTCCCAGATTTCTTGCTACTTTCACCGTCTCCGGCGGGGGTGAAGTACCCTCTGGCCACCAGTCACTTGGTATGAATGAGACTTCTTTCCCTATAGGTAGAATCTCAGTCTTGCTAGTGTTGCACCTAAGGTGGTTATCCTTCATCCACTGAAGGACCTTGGTCAAACATATTTTAAAGTTGAGTTCTGCGTCCTTGGAGATCTGATCCAGAGATAGTATCATTTGGGTATCGTCTGCGTATGAGGTAACTTCGATCCCGCATGATGCGATCAATGAGATGAGTGGAGTCATATAAACGTTAAACAGTAGTGGACTCAGTGTGGACCCCTGAGGCACCCCAGCTGTGATGGTCCGTTCGACAGATAGGAAAGTTCCTAGTGACACAACTTGCCTGCGCTTAGAAAGGAAGGATTTTATCCAATCTAGAGCGGTATTCGAGATACCGCTAGATTTGAGTCTTGATAGGAGGATACTGTGCGATATAGTGTCAAACGCGGCCGATAGGTCGAGTAGGATCAACACGGCCTTCCTACCTCTGTCTGCTATAATTTTTAAAGTGTCGGTAATTTCCAAAAGTGCAGACTCAGTGGAGTGTTTGCGACGAAAACCAGATTGTTGTGGGTGGAGGATGTTGGCCATCTCGATAAAGTTAGATAATTCTTTATGAACAAATCTTTCTGTGATTTTGCCTAAGACGGGAAGCAATGATATAGGACGAAGATTGGAAAGTACTGCTGAATCAATATTTAGCTTCTTTTTTAGGGGTTTCACTATTGCTAGTTTCCAGTCCTCAGGCACGATCCCTGCGCTTAAGGATGAGTTAACTATCTGGTTTATGACTGGGTTAATTGTCTCTACAATTTGGTGGAGAATTAAGGGGGACAAGCATCCAGGGAGAGCCTGATTTGCAGGCTAGAATTGCTTCTCGAGTTTGCTCCAGTGTCACTGGTTTAAATGAACACATGGAGTATTTAGTGGCTTCTGGACCGTGCTCTGGGACAACATATTTAGTCGGGCCTGGGTCCATAGTGAAGTCCTTTTTAATATTCATAATTTTATCTTCAAAATAGAGTGATATTTGATCGCATAATCTCTGGGATGGGGGTATTTCTTTTGAAGTGCTTTAGGATTAGTATAGGACTGTACGACAGAGAAAATCATTTTTTGATCTAAATGAGCCTCTAATATTTTATTTGAGTAGTATTCTTTTTTTGCTAGTCTGATCTGCATATGGTAAAGTTTTATGCTTGCTTTATACACTTGTTTTTCTGCTATGTCATAACTTCTTCTCCATTTCCGCTCTTGTTGTTTGCATAGGAGATGTGCTTGTTTGAGAGTAGGTGTAAACCAGGGGTTTGTTGTAATGTTTTATTTCCATCATTTTTTTCTTTTCTGATTTTGACTTGTGTGATAAGTTCATCACTGACATTAGTCATCCAATTATGGAAAAGACGAGAGTCTGCTATAGTGTTCCCTATCAGAGTAGGCACCAGGGCCTGTGCGGTAGTAACCAACTTAGGACTGTGTGCTAGTTGTGTCCAATTACGCTTGGGCTGCATGCTAATTGGTTGTTTGTCACGATAATTAGTCAAAGGGATCTTTAACGTAAAGGGCACAAAATTATGGTCTGACCAAATTTGGGGGATAGGTTGGTCGGTAGCAAGGAGGGTGAGGTTAGAGCAGACCCCGTCCAATGTATGGCCAGCTCGGTGTGTAGGGGCGTCTACCATCTGGATAAGCCCTAACATTTCTGTTATTTGGAGGAAATTTTCTACGCCTGGCTCTTTTATGTCTTCTAAGTGTAAGTTGAAGTCACCTAGTAATGTAAAGTTTGCATATCTAAGTAAGAGGTGACTTAGGGTGTCCCCTAGTGATTCTATGAAAGTAGTGCTAGAACCCGGTGGCCGGTAAATCAGGCCTCCTGAGAAGGACACTGAGGCATTTAATGAAATGCAGAATCCAAGACTTTCTGCTCCCTTGAGTGTATCTAATTCAAAGTTTGCACAATGCAGTGTGTCCCTGAGAATGATGGCCAGACCCCCTCCTCTGGTGTCTTCTCTGTCATTTCTGCAGATCGTGTACCTTGGTGGTACGGCTATTGCAATGTCAGGGTTGCACCAATCTTTCAACCAGGTCTCCGTAATAAATAAAAAGTCTAGTTGTTGTTCCATTATTAAATCTCTAATGTCTTGACTGAGTTAAGAATTTGTGTGGGCTACAGAGGCCTAAAGACAGTCACCAAGGCTGATTCTCACCCCATACCTAGAGCTGATGAGCTCATTGATAAGTTGGGGGCTGCAAAGTATCTGAGCAGCTTTGACCTGACTGCAGGTTACTGGCAGATAGCCCTCACACGAGGAGCTAAGGAGAGACCTGCATTTTCAACCCCAGAAGGCAACTTTTAATTCAAGGTGATGCCCTTTGGATTGGAAAATGCATCTGCCACCTTCCAGAGGTTGGTGAACAAAGTACACTCAGACTTGGAAAGCTTTAGTGCATCATATCTGAACGATATTGTTGTCTTTAGTTCCACCTGGGAGGATCACATGGTCCACCTCAAAGACATGCTTCAAGCCCTTTAACAGGCAGGGTTGACTATCAAGGCAAGCAAGTGCCAGATAGGGCAAGGGTCTGTAGTGTACCTATGCCCCCAAGTACTTGGAGGCCATGTTCAAACTCTACAGCCCATAATACACACATTTCTGGCATGTAAAGCTCCAAAGATTCAAACCCAAGTTCGAGTCTTTCTGGGCCTGACTGGGTACTACATGAGGTTTGTAAAAGGATGTGGTACAATAGTGGCACATTGAACAGAGTTAACCTCCAAGAAACAGCCAAGGAAAGTCATATGGACTGACTTATGTCAAAAGGCCTTTGTCACCCTTAAGGTTGTTATGTGCTCAGCACCTGTCCTAAAGGCACCTGACCGTAGTAAAACATTTGTTGTCCAAACCGATGTTTCAGAACATGGGATTGGGGCAGTACTGTCACAGCTGAATTACCAGGGTCAAGATTAAGGCTCCCTGTTTTCCGTTTTTACGGTTTTTACAGATAAATACAGACAGAAAACAATATGTTTTCTGTCTGCATTTATTTTTAAAACTGGATAAATACAGAAAATTGTGCTTCTTTTATGTGACTCTCCGTGCTGTCTTTCATGAATTATAGGCCAGCAGCTGAGCAGATGGGCATCATGGAAATTAAAAAACAGGATGACATTTCTTTAAATAATGGCATATGTCAACATACATTTATGGTATAATGCTAGCATTTACCAGTGAATGTATTGTTATGTAATATTTGCCAGCTTAAATAGCTAAAACACACCAGACATCAAAGTATGAGTGCGCAACTATCAATTAAATAAATATAAAAATTTACAATTTTGCAACTTCATTTATACGCAAAACACAAAATAAATATGGATAAATACGGATAAAATGGCTCAAAAAAAAATATGGATAAATACAGACGGAAATGTTAAAAAAATAAATACCATATAACCGGGAGCCCTAGTCAAGATCAACTAGTTGCATTCATCAGAAGGTGACTTCCTGGAGTGCCATTGAGAGGGGAGTCTTTGCTGTGGTTTGGTCCCTGAAGAAGCTAACATCCTACTTGTTTGGCACTCACTTCACAGTTCAAACTGACCACAGGCCTCTCCGATGTTTGATGCAGATGAAAGGAGAGAACCCCAAACTGTTGAGGTGGTACATTTCCCTACAGTGTGTGGACTTCACAGTGGAACACAAACCTGGGACTGACCATACCAATGCAGATGGCCTTTCCAGGCTCTTCCACTTAGATGATTAGCATCACCAGGATAAGGGTTGCGTTGCTCATCACCTTTCGTCTGGAGAATGCCATGAAAGGAAATGCCTCTTTTTACATGCCCTCCCCCCACATTTTTGGACTGATGTTGCTGGTTTTTCAACTCCGAGAGTGCACTAAGGCCTGCTAACCAGACTTCAGTGCCAGTGTTCTTAACCCTTAACAAATGTATGTTGAATTGGTGATACCCAATTGTCAAGCACTGACTTACTAAGCCCCTAGTATATGGTACCAAGGGGACCCAGGGCATGTAAGACAGTCCACACAGGACTGCAGCACTGGTCGTACCACCCTGAGTGTAACAAAGGAAAAAATGGCTCCCAGCCTGCCACTGCAGATGGGAAGAGCAGTGTATTCACTGCTAGTCCAACTTTCCACTTAAACCAACGGCAAAACCACAACTCCCTTAACCTTATATGTAAGACTCCCATGGAGCCCTAAAGTAGGGAGCTATAAACTGTTAAGTAAGGCATGTATTTTTAATATCTCTTAACAGCAACACTTCGAAATTGTTCTTTTGCTATGGGAAAAGTTATTATCCCCATTGGCTAACACAGGGTACTGGCTGGCATCGCAGCCTGCCTAACTTCTGAATTTGACTACCACACTGGGTACGGTAAGGTATCAAATTAATCGTGGCATTAAATCTGACTTGATGCCCAAGTCGAGATTTATATTCCTTTTAAAGTTAAGCTACTTTTAGAAAGTTGCCACTCTCTGTACAGCTAGTCCAGTATCCTCACAAAGGCCTTAGCACACAGACAACTTTCTGCCTTCCTGGGGATACATGTGAACGATCCCCAGGCTAAGGCACAAAGGCAGTTGCAGCAGAGTGAGGTGTTACCTCCTTGCCCAGGAAGGTCACTTGCAATGTTATCCCAAAAAGTGTGCTTCAAAGGGGAAGCATCACTGCAACACTTCCGAGCAGGATGCCTTTTGTTCCTGACGACAAGTTGGAGACAGGGACAGGGAGGGGAAACCTATCCCCATACCTGGTTTACCCGTGGGTGTGTAGCCCACAGGTAGCCACACCTGTAGGGTGAGCTACTGAGCTCCTGCCGACCGAGGAGGATTCCTGAAATTTTGAGTGTGGCTATAATAGTGCACTCTGGGATAGCCAGCTGCCACACATCACAGGAAACACGTCACACGAAGGGAGGGGACCCAGTAGCCCAGTGGCTAGTGATTGTGTAGTCCCCTCAGGGCACTTTCCTGGGATAAATATGGCATCCCTTGTGCCCTACTAGTCAGATCTCATTGGATTCAAAGAAAGGACCGAAGAAGGTCTGCCCTACTGCCCTTGACGCTGCAGGGAGAGAGGCTGCACTGTTGGAAGTACTGCACCTGCTGCACTTTGGGCTAGTAAAGTTTAGACTGTTCTTGCGGCTCCTTATCCGCAGAAAAGTTGAATCCCGGCTTCATCCTGAAGTAGTGACTCCAAGTCTTGGGTGGCTGATCCCCTGGAACCAGCTCCAAGGAAACTAGAGCTGAAAGAGCCCAATCTGACAAGTTGGGAGCACCGCAGTAGTTTTGCCGCTAGCAGTTGCTGGGTGCCCAAAAAGACATATCCGAAATAGTTAAAAGTTGCACCCATGTGTGCTGGACCCAGGAGTGCTGTCAGAGACTGGATTTGTCATACTCAAAGGGTACTAGCCCCCAACCAAGGATTTCACCCTAACAGTGATGCAACAAGACCAGTAGCCCAGCATTGGCTTGCCTGCTAGTGCAACGCAGAGGACTTCGAGGCTAGAGACATCTTCTGCGGGACAACCACAAAGACTCCCCCGTCGACCGCACCTCAATTGGAGCAACCTTTGAGCACCTTTAGCCTGCATTCCAAGGGTCAGGACCATTCCGTTGTAGTCTATGGTGGTCATCCTGTTTGGAACTTGCCTTAAAATCACTCTGGTGTCCAAGTAACTGTCCAAAGTACACTCTCTGGTCCCCTTAACCTCCATCCTGTTGGATTTGGTCACCCAAGCTGGGCCAGTTACCAAACTAAGGGGCATATTCTCAAGCCCCCATCGCCACCACAACGTCACTTTCAGTGACGTTGTTGTGGCGATAGGGGCTTCGCCCTATTCACAAGGCAGTGTTAAGCCACGTTAAGTGGCTTAACACTGCTTAACGCTGCCTTGTGAATAGGGCCCCCTTCACGCTGTTTTTAGCGTGAAGGGGGCGTGCAGTGGGTGTTGCGGTGGGCATTCCACCGCAACACCCATTGAGTTTGACGCTACCTTCTATTTACAAGGGCAGCGTAAATAGGAGGTAGCGGCAAACTTAAGACCAGGAAAAATCTGGTCTTACGGTGGCGAAACGAGGAGAAATGCTTTATTTCTCCTCGTTTCTGCTTTTTCCATGTGTGCTGCTTTGTGCAGCACACATGGAAAAAGCAAAATGCCATGGTTTGTTCATCTACATGAAGGTGTCCCTTCTTGTACATGGACAAACCTTTTCTGAAAATGCCGTTTTGTAACTTACATGTGTGCTGCATGAAGCAGCACACATGTAAGTTACAAACTGGCATTTAAGGTTTGCTTATGTGCAGGAAGGGACACCTTCCTGTACATAAACAAACCTCCCTGCTTGCAGACACCCTTGCACTTTGTGAAACTTAGCGCCATTGCAGGGGGAAACGCGAGGCTGCACCATATGCTTGAGAATAGGGTGCAGCCTCGGGTTTCCGAAGTGGCGGAGAGAGGAGTTAAGCCAAGAAGGCTAACGCCTCTCTCCGCCACTTCCTTGAGAATATGGCCCAAACTCTTTTAAATATTTCAAAAGTTTCAATCTTTTTGTTGACCAATGCTTGTTTGTGGTTGAATTTAAAAGTATTTATATCTTCAAAAAAACTGTATCTCCGGAACCCGTCTGGGGGAGTTTGATCATCAAGGTCTTTAAAAGTTCATAAAAATATGCTCTAGTTTTAAAAATTGTTGTCATGTCACTTTCTTGTTGCCTGACTTCCTTATTTCGTTGTTTGGTGCTGTTAAATGCTTTACACTATGTTCCCAGTCAAGCATTGCTGCTCAAAGCCACAGCTACCCAGGGTTGAGCTTAAGGTTTACAAAGAAGCCTGACTAGACCCAGGACAATTTTTGCGAGTCTATTACATGATAAGGCCCCACAGCCAAATCATATAATACACCCAAATACTCACAATATAGCACACCATTCCATATTTGCATCTCATGGAATTACGTAGAATATTCCTGCAATTTTGCATAATAGAATAATTCCACAAAAGTGAATTATGCAAATTTCGCCACTCCTCTAGCTGCAAGGGGGATGCTGCAGCAGTCTCAACACCTTTGTTTCAATACACCCCTTTGCTTGAATACACCCTGTAACCTTAAACCTATGGCCTTTATTACAAGTGGGCCACCAAGTGTTTTTTACTCACCTGCTAAATACCAATATCTTGGTTGTGATACTTACTGGGTTACAGTAGCCACTTTAAAAATGGGAGAATACATGCAGAATATCTTCCATGTTTTCCCCTGGTAACCTTCTGCATGTGTGACATGTTGCAATTTGTTAGAATAAAATTGTAGAGTGCTGTGTTTACCACAAAACTCTGAATTCCAATCCCTAAGCAAACATCTATCTGTGCAGAGTTTGGAATTCACCCACACTCTCAGAATTATTTATAAAAGTGGACTGAGTGTGTGGGTTACTGTGAAGAGGATTATGTGGAGCATATCTAATTGCTGAAAAATGCTCGCGATATGGTTACACACTTCACTGTGAAAGAATCTGAATCTTCCTGCAGACTTTAAAAGGATGAAGACACACTATGTGAATTCTTTGCTGAATCTGACCCGCAGGGATATAATTCCTGAGGGGCAATTAAAATTAAAAAATTATGTCAACTGGCCTGAAGGGCACCCTCGAGCCATAATTAGACTCGGTCACAGAAGAGGTAAATCTGCTCAGGGCAGACCTGCGAAAACTGGGTGAAAAAACAACCACAGCTGAAACGAATATTGGAAATCTGCAAAGCAAGACTAAACGCCTTGAAGAACAGGTTGCAATTCTCACCAAACAAAACGTGGACATCATGGCCCTACTGGAGGATCAGGAGGGCAGAGCAAGGCACAACAATATCTGTATCATGGGGGTGCCAGAGGGGGCGGAGGGACCGTCTGTGGACCTCTTCTTGAAACACCTGATCACCCAAGTCCTCAAGCCAACGAGACTGTCAACCTACTTTACGGTGGAGCGTGGGCATCGCGTGCTGGGCCCGTGCCCACGCCCGCGGCTCCTCCGCGCACTATAGTGGCCCGCATCTTCAACTACCGGGACAGGGACGCTATCCTGCAAGCTGCCCAAACTCGGGGAGACATCCAGTTTGAAAATATCACAATCCGATTTTTTCCAGATTTCATGCTACAGGTACAGCGCCAAAGGAGGGCATTTGACTCGGATAAAAGGACCCTCAGGGAACGAAACTTGAAATATATTATGCTCTTCCCCGCAAAACTTAACGTGCTGGCGGATGGGAAGTCGCACTTCTTCACTTCTCCAGAGGCGGCGTGGGACTGGTTGGAGTGGTGGCGGATTGCTGGGCGAAAAAAGAACCAACCACAATCGCCGGTGCAGAATGGCCAGCAGCAGATGAGCCAGGGCCTGCCCTCCCAGCCAGACAAAGCCAACCAACGTGTTGCAGATAAGTGAAATTGGGGATCCATGAGACATTTAAGTTGGGTTTGAATTGCTGGACCCCTGGGCTCTGGGTAGCCATGAGAGTGAGACAGAGAGCAGAAGCCTGGGTCAACTAGATAATACACCCTGGCGCGAGGCCGGGTCTGTTTGACGCGCCTTGTCCCTAATGCAAATCCATAGCAGGTGCTCAAACACATTAAAGAGGGGACTTTAACGGATCCTTACTGAGCTCCGCAATATCTAAGCAGTTGGTGCTCGCTAACCCCCCCATTGTTACGTTGAAATGAAGTTTATACTTGGGCGACAGGCACTCTGCATGTTGGGGTGGTGGGGGGTTTATAACTCACCGATCAGGTATGCAGGGAGGGGGGAGTTTAGGGGTTTATGTTGTATGTTTGTCTTATTGTTTTTTGAGGCTCATAGCTCCAATAATCGGCAATGTGCACACGCATGGTTCGGGGTCAGCAGCATGACGAAATAGAGGTACTCAATGCTATGCGATATGCCTGAAACGAAAAGGGAAATGAATGACATCCGTATTTGGTCCTGGAACGTAAACAGTCTTGGGAACAAAATCAAACAGACTCTGGTACTTCATCACATTAAACGACATGCCCCAGAAGTAGTAATGCTTCAGGAGACACACATAAAGGGGAGTCACTACAAAGCCTTGGATCGCTTTGGTTATAAGCTAACGGCCCACTCTGGGTACTCGGGTGGTTCTAGAGGGGTAGGTATCCTAGTGCGCAACTCTTTGTCCCTAACAATTCACAAAATAATACGGGATGATGCAGGCTGCAGGGTGGCCCTTGTGGGTAGTTGGGAGGGGCGCCCCTTAACCCTTTGCTCTGCATATGTGCCGCCCAGGTTACACTCGATCATGCTTCCCAAAATAGGCGCATTATTGCTGGAGCTTCCACCAGGAATCCTCCTGATGGGGATAGACGCAAATGCAGTGATAGACCAAGAGTCAGATCGGTTAAGCAACGCAGGGGAACACCCCGGGGGATGGGTTCTCCCAGACTTCCTCATGGCTATGGGGCTGGCAGACATATGGAGGGCACATAACCCACAAACCAAACAATTCACATACTACTCGGCTCGCCACATGTCTTTCTCTAGACTAGACTACATACTTATGCAACACGACCAAGTAGGGAATTTTGAACAACAACTCCTACTGGCTAGGGGTATTTCAGGTCACTCCCCTACAGGTGTCACTCTCAGGGGACCAAAGACAAATAGAACAGGAGTCCCTAAGATAGACATCTGGTACCTCCGTGACCCTGAGCTGAGAAGGAAACTTGAGGAGGAAATTAAACTGTATTTTAAAGTAAATGAGGGAACAGTAGACTCCCAAGTATCGCTTTGGGAAGTGTTTAAGACAGTACTGCGGGGACAGGTGCAGGCGCTAATCGGGGGCAAAAGAAAGAAGAGGCCGCCAAGTTCCATAGGTTGGAGCAGGAAATAACAAACATAGAACAGGAAACGATTGAGGGTGGTACCTCGGACCTAAGGCACAGACTAACGCTACGACAATGCGAGCTGCGCGCGTTGGCCGAGAACGAGGCACGGGCACATGCATTGGCGACACAACGGAGGATCTATGATGTAGGGGATAAAGCCTCCAAACTTTTAGCGTGGCTCGGCAATCGAGACAAAGAAAGGTCCTGGGTCGCGGTAGTCAGAGATGTAGATGGCGCTGTTCATATAACAAATGCCCAAATAGCGGAAGCTTTCGCGTCCTACTATGAAGCACTGTATGCTCCAGTGAGTCCGAGATCTGCCCAAGATTGCACCGAATTTTTGGCTGACTTTGCACTCCCGACGCTCACCAAAGAAATGAGTGATATTCTGGAGGCTGACCTATCCGAAGAGGAACTGGCCTTGGCGTTGGGATCCCTACAATCCGGCAAAGCCGTAAGCCCTAACGGCCTTCCAGTCAAGTTGTTTAAAGGTATGGCTTCCAAAATCACTCGCCCACTATTAGCCATGCTCGAAGAAGCCAACGAATTAGGTACACTGCCCATAGATCAATGCTTAGCCACGATAGTGGTGATACATAAAGCAGGGTAAACCCCCAGAAAGCTGCAGTTCGTACTGGCCGATCTCCCTATTGAACGTCGAGGCGAAGGTGTTGGCTAAGACTCTAGCCAACAGATTGATGCCAGTCCTAAAGACGCTTATTCATGTAGATCAGTCGGGCTTCATGCCACGCAGGAGTACCCGTCACAACCTACGGCGACTCTTCGGAGTCCTGCATATGACGGCCACCCCTACATCTCCACAATCGGCATTGATGGCACTAGATACCTCATTGGCATTTGATAGCATAGAGTGTAAGTATTTATTCGCAGTCCTAGCTAAACTGGGCTTCGGCCCAAAGCTTTGTATGTGGGTGAGACTCTTGTATCATGACCCACTCGCACAGGTGAGGGTGAATGGGACGCTATCTCGTCGCTTCTCGCTGGGAAGGGGAACTAGGCATGGCTGTCCCCAATTGCCATTACTGTTCGCGATGGCGTTGGAGCCACTGGCACACTTAATTTGAGGAGACCCGATGATATGGGGTATCCAGGCACCAGGAGGGTGGGAAGAGCGCATATCTCGCTATGCCGATGATATACTTCTATATTTATCGACACCCTATTTTTCCATCTCCTGGGTGCTGCACACCTTTGAACTGTTTGGCAGCTACTCGGGCTTTGTTATAAATTGGACCAAATCTATTGTTATGCCCCTCTCTGGACCCCCTCTGAGGCTGCTGTCGAATTGCGCAGCTCCGGTGGTAGAAGAAGGGTTTAAATACCTGGGTCTGTACATATTCCGAGACCCCCAGTCATTTTTACAAGAAAATCTTTATCCAGTATTTCAGAGATTTCGGGTAGACGCGGGGCACTGGCGCACGCTTCCCCTGACGTTGGGAAGGGCAGCGTTATACAAAATGATGACCTTGCCGTGACTTGTTTATGTGTTGCAGGACACACCCTACCCAGTTCTGGCAGTCTTTTTCAAGCAGGTAGCTCAGGAACTCCGCAACTTAATCTGGCAGGGGGGGACACCTAGGATAGCGTTGAATAAGCTACAGAGAGGAGTCTATGATGGCGGTCTCGCTGTCCCCGACGTCAGGCTATACTATTGGGCCTCACAACTGATGGTTATAAATGAGTGGATATATACCGGGAGAGAGGAACCAGCCTATAGAATGGATAGGGAGGCTATGCCAAATGGGAACCACGAGGCCCTGCTTTATGCCCGGAGAATAGCACAGGATCTTCCGGCCCATACAGCAACGGTGATAAAGTGCTGGTTGCAGCTAACAAATACTTAGGGTGGCATCGCCGTTTTACAGCGATGACGCCGTTGTGGGTAGGTGAGCAACTGAGGGAGGTAGCCGGCTTGACGGGCCTCTCTGGGTGGAGAGCCATAGGTATTGCCCATCTGGGCGACATATGGAGGGGAACAGCATCGCTACCTTTTGAGGACTTAAAAACCGAATTTCAGCTTGTGCCTACCCAGGCCTTTCCCTAAGTGGGGTTCACGCACGCATTAAACAGACATATAAAATGAGGAGACACCATCCCTGAATACTCCCCCCTAGAGGACCGTTTGCTAGCAGATCCCATATTGGACAAGGCGATTTCGACAATATATGAGAAATTAATCTACAATACGCCGGACCCCCTGACCTCCCTGCGCGCAGCTTGGGTGACTGACTTGGGCACTATTGAAGATGAAGAATGGACCGACGCGCTGCAGGGGCCTAGAGAAATAGCGATCAGGTCTAGATTTAGTCTGATACAGCTTAGAATTTTGCATCGCTCATACTATCCCCGCACACTGCTATACAAATGGGGCAAAGTACAGTCAGCACACTGCATAAGAGGATGCCAAGCAGAGGGATCATTCTTCCATATAATATGGGAATGCCCAATAATCATTCGCTTTTGGCAAGGAGTGGTGGCAACAATGTCCATGGTTACAGGAGTAGAGATACCTCTGGATGCCAGGGGTCTTCTACTGATGATCAAGGGAGAGGAAGATTGGCCTCGGCATACGAGAATCTGGCCTACCCTCGCCTCCGGAGTGGCAAAGCGTAACATAGCGTGTAGAGGGGGGTCGCACATCTCCCCAACTGTGACTGAATGGGAGACTGATCTTGTCTGGTGCTACCAAGCGGAAAAGGTTATATATGATAGTAGGGGATGCAAGAAAAAATTTGGAAAATATGGTCCCCCTGGGAGAAATACAGAAACATAGAGGAGGTATCGCCAGTAGGCGAGTCAGAGGGAACAGGCGAAACTTGTGAATAAAGGTGACCTAGAGTCCTAGACTATTTGAGTAGACCAATGTAAACGATGCGATAACCTGACAGAGCTGGGTTGTTCTAACAATGTTGTGCTGGCTTTTGATGAAACGGTATATGTACCAATATATCATAACGATTAATTGTATGTGCTTGTAATGCAATGTATGAGAAATCATAAGCCTGTTCAATAAAAAGATGTTATATAAAAATAAAAAAAATTATGTTGAACTGCTTGGTCAATGGATTTTGTACGGGTCTTGGCTTTAAGGGTGTTTACGAGAAAGATTCACATGAATTTTCAAAGGTGAGAGCCTAACTAAGCCATAGAGGGTGCTGATGAATAAGATTCATGTGGCTGTATTTAATTCATTTATAATAAAATAGAATAAACAAGCTGGCCGGCGGGATAGAATCGACCCATGGGGACAGTAAACTGGGAGCTAATTAGGAGATAGCCTGTATGAGAGCGCTAGCTGGAGTGCAATGTTTAATCTTAGAAAAATATATCATAATAGGAATCGAATCGCAACGTTGTAAGGTTCGTGAAATTCCCACTTTGTGAGGTGTATATTTGCTACCTGTGCTTTCCTGGAGGTAGTTTTTGCAGAATGTGTTGTGTAAGGTATTTGAGTTGCTAGAGTTCTCAGTAATCCGTGTGACAGAGGTAAAATGAATAATCTATATGGGTATTTTGTCAAATGTCACATATTGGTTATTTTGACTATTATGTGCTTTGTTGCATATTATTGTTCATGCTATTTGAACTTTCATAACAAAATAAGTCAACAGTCAACACCCATAAAATATTCAGAAAAGGAAAAAGACAGTCATAAAGGTGATCAATATGCCCCTTCTAAATGCATCGAGAGGGTAGAACTTTTCTGTGGCAAGCAGATGCCAGAGTGGACCTGCACACTGCCCAGTGGTGCAAGATTTGTTGGAGAATTGAGGCACCACAGGCTTTTCATTGGATAGAGATTTGGGGGAGAAATCACATTGCTGGTCTTGTAGCAGCATGGCAGGTAGTAAGGCTAGAAGACTTAAAGCATAAAACGTCTCAGTATTACTACTATAATCAGGGGCTGCACCTCCTCTTAGGCGGAGGAGTGTCGCCCCACAAGCAAAATAAAATGATAATAACGCTATGTTATTATCATTTTATTTTTCCCTAGCTGCTCTCTCGGTGCGGGACGGGGCTGGGCTGCCCAGAGTGCAGGGGAGGAGTGGTAGGCACTCTCAAGTGCGCAAGACGGTTTGGTCGGCCATCTTAGGTCGGCCAAACAGTCATGCTCACTTTGCATGTTCTCCACTGACTGTAATGCACAGCCTGGGTGAAGAACATACATGCACAGGCCCCTAGTCCGCATCTGAGCACTGAACCACGGCGCTCAGACCAATCACGGCGCTGCTATCAGCAGCATCATGATTGGCTAGTGGAGTCTGGAAACCTGGGTGCTTCCTGTTCCTGCGTTGTGTAAAGAAGGACGGAGGAGAGGCGGCCGCTGGTAAGATAAGTTTAATTTTCATTTATTTCCCCCCTTTTTTTTTTAACCCTCCCCTCCACCCCCGCACCACCACTGCTGCACCGTAGCAGCCGTTACTGGCTACAATGTACATTCTAGCATAATTTTAGGGGCTACTTACATGCTATTCTGTTTACGCAGAGAGAAAAAGGTTTTTGCACAACAAACTGCTGGTGTTTTCTTTCAAATGGTGTATGATCTGAAGTTGTTGTTTTGTCAGTGCATGGATTCAAGAGCTTATGCTGATGCTGAAAAACTGAAGTATACAAAAAAAATGATGGATGGAATGTTTGAATTAATCTCAGCAACTGGTGATTACTTGGGTCGCATCCCAGTCTATCTTTATTTTGCGTGTCATACTACCACAGTTTGGACTTAGCCGTATGCAAATCAGGCTTGATCCTCCTGTAACAGAAACAGTCCAGCCTGAACTGCCAGGCCATGTCCTCCCTGAACCGGAACACAAGGAACCGAAGTCCGGTTTCACCCTTATTGGGGCTCATCAGTCGCGTATAGCTTTGTTCCAGTGGTCCTGTGTGTATGGGACTCACGTCTGATCGTTCCCGTCCCACTTAGGGTATCGCACAGAAGTATACAAAAAAGTGATGAACGGAATGTTTCAATTATTCACAGACACTGGTAATTGCTCGAGCCGCATCCCAGCACATTGCTATTTTGCACACCTTGCCCCCTCAGTTTGGACCCAGCCACACGCAAACCAGTCTTTACCTTACTCTTATAGAAGCAGTCCAGCCGATAAATAAGATCAACTTTGAACTTGGACCCTGTACAGCTTAATGCGTTGATAAACATGCACACACATATGTAGCAGGACGTGCTTTTGACACCAACATAACAATAAAAATGACTGTTCCCACGTTCTGTAGTAGACTGGTTGGAAATGAGCTTATGTTTGCACTTTTTGGAGATGCCCATGCCCAGGAATTCTTTTGATCCTGTCATCTGATCCTGTGTCATTGGTGCATTGATGCGTTTCTCTTTTGGAAACTTGCTGCCTGAAATGTTCCTAACCTAGAATTCCCAGGTCACCTTTTTGCATGGTAGCTGTAGAGAACTTAACATCTTGTATTACATTTTGCTATTCTGTGCACATTTTCTTCTGTCGTGAGCGTTTTTAATAAACCACCACTCTCCAGACATTTGGCATTCAAATTAATTTAGTCGAGTGAGGGCGAGAGGAAGTGGGGGTTAGGATGCTGAGGTAAGCATGCCTGTGTTTCATCAGACAGGTGCATCTACTGATTATGCCCTACGCCAGTTAAAACAGGTGAAGTGTAAATGCATTTCTGTACACAGCACTGATTTTTCATTGTAGTGAAGTTGTGCGTGGTCCAGCAATGTAAGAAAGGACTCAAGTTCCTCCAAATGCAATCTAGAACAGGCCTTTTTTACAAATCCGACACATCTACAGCTCTGGTAATCGCATTATAAAGACTATGGGCCTGATTCACAAAGGTAACTTACACTTTTGCGTAAGTTTACACTTTGGAGAAAGTTTACTACTTTTGGTATTCACAAACTTCGGGGCAGATTTACAAGGCTCTTGCGCCACTTTTGCGTCACTTTTCCCATGTTAAAAGTGACGCAAAAGTGGCGCAAGGGCCTTGTAAATCTGCCCCTTGGAGTGTAAACTTAATAGAAAAGTGTAAGTCATGTGGTTTCACCCCCAGAGTAAAGCAATTGGCTTCCTCTTGTGTGGGTTTATGGTGTCCCTCTCTAAACTCCTCCTTGACCCTCTCCAGACTCCTCTTAGTCCTCTCTAATCGGATCCCCTTTGAGGAGTAAGTGCGCCCCTTTTCCCGCCAACTTCCCTGTGTCCCTCCACATTTTCTACTAAAACCAATACTTACGTGTGCGGAGACTCCGCAGTTGAGGCGTACTATGGGTAAAACACATTTTGTAGAACATTTTGTAATACCACAAAAAGTAGTACAAGGTGCAGTTTGTGATCAAGTCCCATAGCGAGCAGTCTTCAGAGAGAAGACTTCCATGGAAAGGTCATAGCTCAGAGAACCAGAGAACTGCACCTCTAGCCTGTGTGTGCAGCTGCTGGGTGAATCTACTAGATTCTTTAACTAAGAACAACGGCGGCCAGCTCAGGTAAGCACGGTGAGGCAGGGCAGGGTGCGGCAGGGGGGGGAAGCCAACAGACGACGGAATAGGTATTATTTATTTATTTATTTATTTATACCTATTCTGTCGCCTGTCGACTTCATCCCCTCCTACCCCGCCCCACCCCACCCCGGCCCACCGCTCCACCGCATTTAGCTGAGCCGTCCGCTGCTGACTAAGAATTTAGAGCTGCCTCACAACATGAGATCTCCCACTCTCCCTTCTGCCTTAACCATTCAGGGCTCTGTCTGCAGAGATTATACAGTACTGGAATGCTTTGATCCTGTAACTAACGTCAGATGCATTGCTAAGCTAGAGTTGTTCATGTCTCCTACCTGGCTGCAGCACTACTAACACACAGTTATCCATTCATAAACTTAGACTGGTAGTAGGAGGACAGTGAAGAACTGCAGTGGTGAAGGAGCCTTGCAAGGCGATCTGCCTAACCCCCACTAAGAACCACGGGGCAATACTAGCTGTAACAACTTCATTGCTTCTTGCGGTGACCTAGTTTTCTTTCTCTAAAAGGTGATCAAAACTTAACTTTATAGCTTTTCGGATCGATTTGGTACAGTTTATGTACTTTCTCTCGACCCTTACCTAACACTCTAGCAAATGCAATACTGATTTATTTGGTAAAGTGAACACATTCCCTAGTTAGTCGAGTTGTGAATGGCATTCACAAAGCCTCACCAAGGTGAAAACACTGGCACACCACAGTTAATACAAAGTGGTGCCAACCATTATATTTGGTCTTTGGAACTTGGTATTCAGTGTTTGCAATCAAGGCAACCTTCAAAAACAAGCATTGGAAAAGCCAAAATGCCACTCCTTGTAGAACTATTCGCTATGTCAATGTTTTTTTAAGATGCCATACACAACAGAGAAAAAGCAAAATATGATTTGCCACTGTTATGTGGCATCTTTAAAAAAAATACTTGATGATGGAGCCGCTGTTGGCGATCGCTTAATTCTGTAGACATGCTCATGAATCATCATGCATGCGCGCACCTACAGATTAACGTGGGAATTATTTTCTTTTTTTAATTGACTGATCTAAGATGGCAGCTGCAGCTTAGATTGGTAAATTTAAAAAAATTTAAGTGCAGAAAAGCCCTTGTCATGTAGCAGAGAACCCAGCAGCAAATGGCAGCTACAGGCCCTCCAAAAAAAGAGCGAAAAGGAATGAGGGGGTGGATAATTGGCACAGGGGAGAAGCACATGAGGGAGAGAGCTAAAAACACATGCACTCTAATGGGGTGCTTAAATAAAATAGAAGTTCCCTAAAAGTGAAGGATGCAAGTCAGCCAATAAAAGCGGATGGTAAAGAGGCTATGCTCCAGGGGAGGGACAAACACAAGAAGAGAAAGGAAGACCATGGAGTATGAGGTATGCAAACAATAGTGACACCAAACTCAACCAATGGAAGCAGTGGGTGGGCTCTAAGCCCACTGTTAGTTCTTGGATTAGCCCAAAAAAGGTCTTTAACAACCAGACAGCTAAAAGCTACCACTGTTGGGAAATACCTAAACATAGAATTCCAGCTATGGTTGTAATCCATTTAAAATACTGTTATTCTTTGCGGTGAGACAAGTCAGTGAAATATATTCAAGATAACAAAGCTGTGGGACTGAAAACTGTACACTGGATACATAAGTGGCAGGAGGAGTTGGTGTTACATATGTTTTAATTCAGAGCATTATCAAAGTGTGTGTGTGAGAAAGCAGACTGAGCTCTGATATAGCACCTTAAGGATTCCACCATCTCTTGTACACATCTCCGAGATTTGTTTGTTCTTGGAGTTTTTTATCCCTTTCAGGAAATCTCATTATTTAGTGGGGCTGTAGGTACCTTAATGCTTTGTACAATTAATTCTTAGGGGTGTGTATGTGCCTCTTTCAGATTTGAAAGGTGTCACTGTATTAATATTAAATTTAACTTCACAGCTGCAGTGACCCTAATATAAGCCATTGTCATGCTCTTACTTAAAAAAAACCCGCCATCAGCCCAATTAATGCCTTCAGTTGCAGATCCTTAGCTAACATCCTCATTATATCTAAGTTTTCAAAATCCAGGTTCTCTGCAAACACCTAGGGGGATATTCTCAAGAACGTGTGATAATTATCGCAACATTAGCTTAACCCAACTTTGCACATCGCAGTCCATCGCGGGAAAATAACACTGTGTTAACGTTGTATTCTCAACCCGGCGGCACCATGCGATAGTCTCATGATAACGTGCCAATTGACCGCGTTAAAATTAACGCAATGCTGAAAAAATGCGAAACACGAACGCGAAAAAAGTTGTGATGCCCCAAATCGCGATAAAAAATCAGCGATAACCAGCGACAGGCCTGCAATTCCCAAGCGTCATGCGGGAAAATGCACTATAAAAGCACCTAAAAACACAAACAAGATAATACAAACTGCGTAGCACCATGGATGCACCCGGACCGAGTGCAGAGGACAACGCAAACCCCACAAGCCCCACAGACGACCAGCAAGGAACCCCGGGGTCGGGGAAGGGCAAGGAGAAGAGGAAGAGGAAGACGGGGTTCAGTCCGCAGGAAAACCGGATCATCGTCACGGAGGTGATAGAACACTACCAACAACTGTTCGTCACCTCCACTGTGTCATTGGCAACACAAACGGAAATATGGCAGTCGATCGTGAACAACGTGAATGCAGTCGGAGTGTTAAGGAGGTCAATGGAGGAGGTCAAGAGGCGCTGGCATGATGTGAATAGTCAAACCAAGCAGAAACTCGCTGCCAACCGGAAGGCAGCAACGGCGACTGGAGGTGTGAGTCCTGCGCCACAGGAGGAGCTGGATGAGCTGGAGGAAATGGTGGCCACAGTCATCAGTGTGGAGACGGTGCAAGGAGTTGGGGGTCCGGACACAGCTCGATATGACCTGACCCAACAGCAACAGGGTGAGTAACGACCAGGGACTGGGGGGACGGGGGGAGATGGGCACAATGGCACACATGCACAATTATGTGTAGCACACTGCACACCCACAATGATTGTGGAACATGTCCCTGATACCCTTGGCACACTGCAGCACACATAGAAACACCAAGTAGGCCCCCATCCACTATGTGCACAAAGGGGCCCCCCTCCCTATCACCAATCTCACAACCTACCCATGCACATGTGCTGAATCCAGCAAAGCAGCGGCTCTGTGAGCCACACTGACAATGCAAGTGACACTGCATGACCAATAGCATGGCTGCAGTCAAAATACATGACATGGTGCACGACACGACACTGAGGTGGCCCAGTGTGGGTCACATCCTCAAATGAGCAGGTCACACTCTGACACATCCACGTGCACATACAACCCCTGACGTCAACAACACATCTGCAGACAAACAATGCACAAGTGTACAAAAACCGTCCAAGAGCACAAATGACCCAAGTCGCCAACATCTCAGCACCTTAAAAGCACACAAGTCAAAGGCACACCGCCACAAAGGGATAAGGGGCCGCTATATCAGAGCTGCAGGGGCGACTCTCCCACAATGCAGCACACACACATAGCAATCACAGCACATCAACATTGACGACAATGTGGTACAAAGTGCAACACTTTCACTACAGAACAGAGGACACAACTGGTGCCGCTTGTGCGTAGAATCTGGCCAATCACATCTGGCATAGCAGGAAACTGTGAGATGAGAATGTACGAGCACAACCTCACATCCATCATGTAGTTGAAATGTCCACTGTCTCCCATCAAATAGCCAGCTCATCCAAAACAGTCACAATGTACATTGTCATGCAGTCTGTATGTAAACATGTACAATGCGTCAACATACATGAAACACACTGTTAACCTGCATCTCCCCTTTACATTGCAGAGGGACAATCAACACCACCTGCAGAGCAGACCAGACATCTCTTCAGTGATGATGAGGAGGACCCCCTGGCCATCTGCTCCGACACCCTCCACCAGCTCGTGGACAGCCTCCGCACCCCACCTCCAGGAGCAGGGCAGCCCAGCTGCATCGAGGTGACCCCACCCCCTGCACAGCCCACACAGCAGGAAGCACCCACCACCACGGCCGGCTCCCAGCACCTCACGGAAAGACACATGGCATTCCAACGCCGTGTGTTAGACTGCCAGAGGGGGCTGGCTGAACAGGTGCGGGGGGGTTTCGATCTCATGGCAGCCAAACATGATGCCATACGTGGGTGTATAAGTCCCATCAGGGACCACTTACAGTCCCTAACGGACAACCACAGTCCATTCCATGCTCTACAACAATCCTTGGCTGACCTCGCTGGAGCCATTACTCGGATACAAGAACTGTCCAGTCAGACAGGCTCCAGCGATGACAGCACAGAGATGGCACAGATGCGGAGGACAATGGAGAACATGGAGCGGATGCAGACTGGAAGGATGGCTGCCACGGCTGTACACCAGCGAGATGTAGCTGGGATCTTACATGCCCTGCAGAACCTCATCTTGCCATTGCTGCCACAGAGCCTGTCCCATATGACTGCTGCAGGAACTTCGACACACACATCCCCGCCCCCTGATGTGTCAGTGGCACACAGTGATGCAGCCATAACACCTCTGCTCCCTGATGTGTCAGTGGCACACAGTGTTGCAGCCATAACACCTCCGCCCCCTGATGTGTCAGTGGCACACAGTGATGCAGCCATAACACCACCACACACACCTGACACACCTGACACAGAAGACATATCAGAGGACTAAGATGTGGATGGCAATGACTCTGTGTGAGAAAGGAGGTTGTCGGAATCATCCCCGCCATATGGCCTGTTCCTGCTTGGTTCAGCCCTCTGCATCATGCCCGGGAACAACACCTTCCACTGTCCCCCGAAACACTGCGACATTCACCTGGACCCCGACATGGACTGCCATATCTGCTCTGGTTACTAATGACACAGCAATCAGGCTGCGGACTGAACTCTTCCTCTTCCGATTGAATTGTCATTCCCCAAAGGACTCTGGTTGTCCCTCCACTGGGCAACCATGTAATGTGGGGTTTGCATGGCCATGTACTGCTCCAGCTCCGACACTCCACAGATGTGAATAAAACATTCCAAATCACACAGATGTGTCATGTCTATGTTCAATCAAGTATAAAAGTATGGATGAATGTAAGGACATTGATTGCACAAAAAGGTACACCCTGGGAAATGACATCAATGCGCATGTTTGACCCTGACCCACATGGCCAATTAGATGACTGTGAAGGTGTGAACTAGCTGTGGCCTCATTGCTCATGGACAACAATCTCGCAACCCCCCAACGTAGCCCCACGTCCATGTATTAAGTGTGGCTGTGTGTAAAAATGTCTAATTCGGTAGCAGGCCTAAAGTAGTGTCCCCCATCACATGTGACAACAGGACATCTCTTCGCATACCTACTCACACTCAACTGTGTGGACACAGCCTGTTTTGATGGATCACATTGATCCACATGGCAAGAAGTTGCACACCATACTCACAAGAGCACAGGTCTACCAGCAACTATCCCAACCACAATGTCTGGCTCACAGAGGTGGAGCTGGCAATAGGGACTCACCCCTAAGTGAAATGCGTCAGTCAGTCCCTCCCTGTGTACGGACAATGCTCATTGAGGCACACGATTTGTCATTCTAATCAACACTCATCACAGTTGAACACTAGTGTAGTGGCGTAGACTTCATTAGCATGTGCGTGTCAGTACGGGCAAGACAAGGGCCACAACATGCAGACCAATGCTTCAGACACTAACAGGCAGCATGGGAACATGTACAGGTGCAAGGAATGGGGAGGCAAAAATGATCACCAATCATTACGGATGGCAACGGTCTCAGCCCACTCTGCGTTGCTGGACGAGTCATGTGATGTTTGGCGTATGCTCATTGCCCCATGTCAGGGGACACGACTCACAGCCCATGGGATCTGCATAGTGCTGTACCACCGGACTGCGCAGACTGTCTGCTCTGCTGACAGTGAGCAGGTGAAACGGTCCAACAAGGTCACATGTAGTACTACATTGCCATGTGTGTACTCTCCCTCCAGCAGTATGTCAGATTCAGGAACATTGCCAAGCGACGATGTGCAGCTCCACCCATGGGACTGCCTCAGCTTGCACAGGTGTGTGTCAACACGTGTAGGTGCACGCACATGCATTCTGAGTCCAGGCGAATGCAGCCATGTCCACTGTTGTGGTGGGATATGTGACCATTTCTCCAAGATGCAACAAGGTGTTGGGACCTGTGCTCTGGGTTACAAGCAGTTGTGGCTGCAGGAACGTAGTTACTCGTCCATGAATGCGAGCGCAGCTTCCTGGCCAATCAGTTCCAAGAGTACGTCGTTGTCGGCTTCAACGAGCACGAGGGTGAGCCAATCCATTAACTGGTCCGGACAGATGTGCTCCGTCCACGCCGTTTCACCAATCCGCAACACAGCCCAATAGGGGAGCGCTTCGATGTGGTCACTGCACATGAGGACTTGTGCAATCTCCCATGCCCAACTGCCAGCACATACGGCAAATATCAAGGCATCCCATGAACGGGTATCACGGTTACACTCCTGGTCATGGGCCAACAGGGGGCGCATACACATGTCATAATCCAGTTCAGCTACCGTTGTGTTGGATAGGCAGACATCCATGGGCCACTCGAATATGCATGATCGACAGTGGAACCAGGCTGGACGCAGGTGACGTACGCAAGACGGAAGCTCAGACGGTAACTGATGCGCAACACTGCCAGTGGCAGTGCCCCAACAAATGCAGCATACGTGCACGGTACAGTTCCCCGTGACAGGGGTTGTGCATGTGCCCGGGATGTTCTGCCATTGCGTTGGGGGCTCTCGTAGAACCGGCACTCTTCTGACCTGCGGCAGTTATGTGGATGATATGCCACAGCTCGGAGCAATGAGTCGTATGTGTGTGCAACGTTTGGGTTGTTGTGTACGTAAGTGTCAAGGGCATTCCATGCAAGAGTACCTCGAGCAAGGACTTCTGTGTGTGGGGTGTGGATACGTTGGTCTTTCATTAGCGCTGTGCGTAGTGTGGGAGTCGTCATCATCAGCTATGGTATCTCTCTCAGGGGGTGCCTGCCGCATGCAAGACCAAGGTCGGAGGGGCAGATGTCCTTCCGCCTTATGTGTTGAGACAAAGGAGCTTTCATCCCTATTGTTAGTCTGACTACTGTTTGCATTCTGGAAATATGATGTGGCTTTTGCGCTGCATTTGGGGCTAGGTTTAAGGTGCACCAATAGCGATACACACACAACAGTTGGCATGTATGTGCCAAGAGCCTTCCTTTCACTGTCTCTCTTTCTCTCTCTTTCTCTCTCTTTCTCTCTCTTTCTCTCTCTTCCTCTCTCTTTCTCTCTCTTTCTCTCTCTCCCTCTCTCTCCCTCTCTTTCACTCTCTATCTCCCTTTCTTTCTTTCTCTCTTTCTCTCTCTCTCTGTCCTTTGATGAGCGCATGACACACCTTCTTATCTTGAATTTTGTCTTGCAGGCTGTGACTTACAGATTGTCCAGGGAAGACCCGCCATGACTCTTCCAAATAGTTGTTTTGAGTTAAATTTGAATGAAATGTTTGTTTGGAAATTCAGAGATGAATGAATGATTCTCCTTTTCGGACCACACATGAATGTTAATTGTTGTAATTGTGCGACATCAGGCGAATTGTTTTGTTCATGATTTCGTAAAGTTGGTGTAAAATAAAATATCTTTGTCCGGGGGGTGCCCGGGGCAGGGCCCGGGGGGGGGGGGCCTGGCGGGGGTGGCGGTGGGTGTTGTGGCCCTCTTGGGTGTCCGGCTGCATGATCAGTGGCTCCATGGCATCTGTTGTTCTTCTGGTGTGGCTGCGGGCTGGGCTCCCATTTCTGGTGCAGGTTATCGTCCGACTTAATACTAGGAAAGAGCAGGTGTTAATTCCCTGCTGCTAACGCACCTTATCGCATGTTTTGTGATCTTATCGCTGATCTGGCTGGTCGTTGAGAATGTTGTGAAGTGGTGTTGTCGCGGGTTTTTGCACGGGAATGCCTACTCTGCATCTCATTTGCGTTAGTTGCCGGTGTCATCCGTGGCAATGTTTTTTGCGGCTGCTATCGCAGGAAAACTGGCGATATCGGCTGTTAGCACCAGCTTGTGAATAGGGCGATAAATCTATCGCCACTTTGGCTGCGAAAAAGCGCCGCTAACTCGGTGATGAGTCCTTGAGAATATCCCCCCTAATGTTTTCAAAACACTACTACAACTGCCCAGACAATGGAACAAAACAACCCTCCTTAAAATCCTACCTGGTGCTCCTTCATGGTTCCACGCTTACCATCTCTTTTTTAATTTTTTTCTCTTGGGGGTAGACCAGGCAACAAATTGCTGTCAGCACTTCCACATTAAAAAACAACTTGCACACTTCTTCTTTTACATTTTTTAAAATGTATCCATAGATCTCAGATTGGTAAAAAAAAGGCCACCTTTGTCATGCACACAATACAAATTGTAAACTGTGCACAATACAAATGCTAATTAACAATATCAAAAATAAAAATACCTCTGTTCCTCTGTGATTTTGACTATAGACAAACCTCCTTTGCCACCTTTAGAAGAATAGCTCTAGATTGCACCCCCACATCGTCCCAAGCATATCAGTACCAGACCACAGAAATATGTCTACCCACCATCAAATCCTGCACAAACCTAATCTTCCCAAGACATAGAGCCTCACAAACAGACCAGTTGTTCGTCAACCCAAAATGCTCCACCAACCTACCCTGCAATTAGACTACACTACTCGGCCCAGGGCATTTAATCAGCTGCAGCAAAGACTTGGGGGCAGTTTTACTATTCTTTCATGCAACACGGTGCAGCAGGGGAACTTGCTGTGCTGCATTGTGTCAAAGGGAGCCTAAATGCTCCATATTTACAATGATAAGGAACATTTCTGCTCTCTCCTTTTGCTGATGCACTGTGTGCTGCCTAGCGCTGATGCATAGTGCAAGGATGCCTGCTTTACAAGCAGGATTGTTTTTGTGCAGGAAGAGACACCTTCCTTCACTAAAACAGTCCTGAGAGGTATATTTCTTTACATGGAAAGAGGAAGTAACGTGGAAAAATAAAGCTATTTCTTCTTGTTACGCCTCTATTGAGTAGGTACACCATTTCGGCACAAACCAAGATCTGCAAACCTTTGTAAATCTGGGTTTGCATAAAACTGCATGGGTGGATGCATGAGAATGCCCTTGTTCCACCCATGTAATTCCGACCCAAGGCAAAGTAATGCAAGGCAGCCCTATGCACTGCCTTACATTACGTTATATTTATTAAACCACGCAAAACCATGCAAAGTGGCTTCAAGTGACTTAGTAAATCCCATTAAAGGACTTGCGTTGTCATGCAATGACTTGCATCATTCAAGAACAACGCAAGTCCTTAGTAATTCTGCCCCAGGTGTCACCCTCGACTCAAAATTCTTGAGGCTAAAATTAGACTAAAAGTCACCAACAATAAGCATTCTAGACTTGCTTGTTTGATGACGGCTGTTTGGGTTTTGAGCTGTATTGTGACATCATTCACCCAGCCCTGCCAAGTGTCACACATCTTGCATTATATTAATGCATTTTAAGTCAATATACCTCATTACCGCAAGCAAACATATTGTCACGCACATCAGCTTATCAAAAAAGCTGAGCGTACTACCTCTTTTTGTGCTCTATAGTATCAGCTCTCTATTTTATTCGTGAGGCTACCGATACAAACGTGGTTAAAGGAAACTCAGCAGCCAATTGATGTTCTTGTAAGTTAAGATGAGGCTGACTGATTCACCCTGATTGGACGGCGTTTTTATTTGTTATCGCAGTGATTGGTCACTGCCATTACTCATGTGCGTGCTCTAAACAGCCTGCCCTGCACCACAAGATTTACTGTTGCTTGGATAGTGGAAGCAAGTTTGGCAGTCGCTTAAGTATTGCCCACTGGGCTGGGTATACAGCGTGAGACAAATAAGCATCAGAGTCCTAGGAAGGGTGTTCTGGCCGCGAGACGCTGATATCAATTAACAGCAACGGTAATGGGGGTTCCGAGGCTCGATGGTGCCAGGTGAGCAGAACTGCATTGACCCTTTTTATGATGCACAATTTGTGTGGATTCTTGAGACACTTTCACTGCCAATGGCTTTTGAATAGCTCTGTATGAAAATGAGGCTTGCGCTACCATCCCAGAAGGCCTCTGTGCCTTTCGGGCAGGTCAGTGCCCCGATGCAGAGTGTCAGGCCCAGATCAGCACCGGAGCAGCCTCGGGCTGCCGGTAAGAATAGCTACAAAGGCCGGGTCATGGTGACGGAGAGGTAAGAGGGGCTTTAAATTGCACAGCTGGAGGTCCTGAGGACGTCGCTCAGTGACACGTAGACAGTGCAGTATAAATGAGAGTATGAGAGTATGGGAGTTTTGTGTGGCACAATAACCACCACTGAAGCACGTTAAGTTAGTGATTGGAAGCGTTCTCATCAGTCATGCCCTTAGTAGAACACCATTCTCTACACGGGTCTCTCACTGCAAAACATTAGACAATCTGCACTGTAAACCATTGTTTCCGAAGATGTAGATAGAACAGGCCTGTGTGTGCTCATATGAGACGTGTTTGCCACTCGCGGGAAGCAGCTCAGCCAGCCTCTAACACAAACCAGCTGAGCTACTTCAGTTGTCATGCCTGCCAAGTGGCTGCGTCCTCTTTTCATACTTTTAGCCAGTACTACCAATAGTCCCAAAATGCAACATCATGTAGGTTAATACGTTAGAACTATAATAAGGTGTTACATAGGCTAAAGAGCAAGTAAGCATTAAATAAGAGTCTTTCAGACTAGAAGAGGCAGTAGTGCTAAATAGGAGCATGAAGTCATCAAGACCTAGGGGAGTGGAGGAGAGAGATAGACAAGGGTAAAAGTGGTGCAGCAGGAGGAGGTACGGACAAAAGGAAGAGGGTGAAATGAGTAGAGAGAAAGGAGTAATACAAGAGACAAAGGGTGATGGGAGAGAGCTGGGTGGAGACAGTCTGTTTCCCTCTCTTCATCATGTCACTCATAGTCGTTGAAGTGCCACTGATAATTCCACTGAAATGATGCAAATGTCACACATAGCAATCTGAAACCTTGGCAGCTATGTTCACCAGATGGACCCTTTAAAAACCATATCAGGCAAGATCCCTTTCAAAATCAGTAACATTGAAACTCACACATGCAAAACTGCGAGTCATTTAGTGAAAAGTGCATTGGGCTAGCTACCATTGGATGTGTGTTAAATTATTTTGTGTATGATTCTTGTAAATGCGTTCCTGTTTCTTTTCTGCCTGTTGCTTCCTTATCATGTCCGTCTTGCTCCTTTGAACTCTCGTAAAGTTAAAGCCTCCTGCTGCCTTCCCTCTAAGCGGAAACGGAGCCAACTGCGTGCCACCTCGCATAGGAAAACCTGCTAGTTCACTCGCTGTGACAATGTATGCAGCAAGACGGTCATAAATTACAGCAGCCTCCGGGGATCTGTTCGGCACTTGAAATATCACATGAGCGCGGCCGTGCATAATGCGGCAGAAAGCCTCTAAATTCATCGGCGCTGGGAATGTGTGTTTCGCAGAGTGACCCAGTTTAGCGTTCAAGCATCCGCGGGCCTTCGGTTTTCATCACGTGCGTTGTACAGAAAATATGCCCTGGATTTTCACAGGAAATGTTCTTTCTGCCAAACATGTGAATGAATGAATAAATGAATAGACCTCTCTATCACCAACGTGTGGATTGAATCCTCTCAAGAATTAGGAACGAGAAAAACAATAAAGTACTTCCGGGTGTTGCTGCCAGTGATATCTCAGTTTTTTGTGAAAGAGTGGATAGGGAAATACTATAGAAAGGAATACAAAATACATTATCCGGAGCGAAATCAAGCACTGCTCATTTCACTGAAGACATTACCGCTGAGGCATATTTGTTCATGTGATAGGGACAATACCCATAGGCAAGCCAGCATGTATGTGCAATTCGCGCTCCGGAAGGTTTCTGAACGGATGTGCAATATGATCTCTGCATTAATAGGCCACATCACATATAGTCCAGTCTTCGGTGGGTCGCAAATAACCCATCTAATGATTACTAATTATGCAGGTCTCAGTTTGCGACATCCTGTTGGCTGATTGGCTGATTGGCTGCGAACACAGGGATAGAGACTTGCAGACCTTTATTAATTATAATAATAATAATAATAGCATTTGTAGAGCGCAACGGCTACCTCAAGCAGAGGTATCCCGGCGCTTTGCAGTCAACAGAAGGTGAGGGAGGTCAAAGGGAGGTACTAGCATTGGCTGAAGAGCCAAGTCTTCAAGTTCTTTCTGAACTCGCGTTCGGACTTGATCAGGCACGTATGGGAAGGCAGGGAGTTCCACAGTCTGGCCGTCCCCACAGTGAAGGACCTGCCTCCCATACGGGACTTAGCAAAACGAGGTTCACAGATCAGGTGCTGAGAGTTAGATCTCAGCGTGCGTTCTTGTTGGTGTAGGCAGAGCCTACGCTTAAGATAGCCCGGGCCACCATTTTGCAAAGCCCGAAAGGCCAGAGTCAGGGACTTAAACTCTATCCTTTTAGCTACAGGTAGCCAGTGAAGTTGTTTGATATGCGGAGAGATGTGGTGACGGAACGGGACTCAACGAATTAATCTCGAGGCCGCATTCTGTACCATCTGTAATCTATTAATCAGGTAGGCAGGCAGCCCAAGGTAAAAAGTTTGCATAGTCCAGCCGAGATGTCACAGTAGCGAGGACTATGATCCTGCGGCAATCCTTTGGCAATAGATGCAAGAATTTCCTCAAACTTCTCAACTTCCCAAAGCATGAGGCTGATATATGACGGACTTGTGCTGAGAAAGAGAGGTCTGTCTCCCATTTGATGCCCAGGTTTTTTGACGTGTTTCCGGTAAAGGTGGCGATCCCATTTCTACTGGCCACCAAAGTCCGGCAGGGGGAGGAGATGTCTGGCCGAAGAACAAAACCTCCGTTTTGTGCAGGGTATGCCCAGACGTGGGTCCCTTGCTCACTTTGCCACTGGATTCAAGCTAGCCTGGCTGATGAGGGCTGTTAGCCCGAAACCGGTCCCAGGATGCTTGTTTCCGGTCCAGGGAAGAAATGGCTTGGCAGTTCGGGCTGGACTGTTCCCATGAGGCATAGGATCAAGACTGATTTGCATATAGCTGTGTCTGAACTGGGGTGGCGAAGTGAGCTAAAGAACGATAATGGATTCAACCCAGATCTGTGACTGGGGGTGAGTGTCTGAAAAGTTTCAGCGCTCCGTCCATCATTTCCTTGTGTTTGCTTTGTTCGCCCTAAGTTGGCAGGGTATGCGCAGACGTGGGTCCCTTGCTCACTTTGCCACTGGATTCAAGCTAGCCTGGCTGATAAGGGCTGTTAGCCCGAAACCGGTCCCAGGATGCTTGTTTCCGGTCCAGGGAAGACATGGCTTGGTAGTTCGGGCTGGACTGTTCCCATGCTGGTTAGCAGACTGGACTACGGAAATGCTCTCTTTATGGGCATGCCAGACTACCACTTCAAACGCCTACAGGTGGTGCAAAACGCTGCAGCCAAATTGGTGTGTAACAAAGGCAAATATAGCTCAGCGACGGGCTGCCTAAAACAACTTCACTGGCTGCCCATGCGCCAAAGAGCACGATTTAAGCTCTCAGGGCATACCCATAAGGCACTCCACCACACTGGCCCTAAGATTCTTCAGAATAAAATACGATTCTACATCCCTCCCAGATGCCTAAGGTCACATCATCTAGCGCATGCCGAAACGATAAGGTTCAAAAAGTTCAGGGCAGGAGGTCGCACCTTTTCGTATCTCGCAGCACTGCACTGGAATGAGCTTCCAGTTGAACTTAGGCTGATTAAATACACCACTTTCAGGAAGAAACCCAAAACACACTTATTCCCTAAAGACTGAGGCCACATCCAATAGCTACACCGACCCTACGCACCACTATTCCGCTACGTCAGCGCCGTGATATCCCACCGGGATGAATGTCGCGCTATATAAATAAATAAATAAATAAATAAATAAATAAATAAATAAATAAATGAGGCACAGGATCAAGACTGATTTGCATATAGCTGTGTCTGAACTGGGGTGGCGAAGTGAGCTAAAGAACGATGATGGATTCAACCCAGATCTGTGACTGGGGGTGAGTGTCTGAAAAGTTTCAGCGCTCCGTCCATCATTTCCTTGTGTTTGCTTTGTTCGCCCTAAGTTGGCAGGGTATGCCCAGACGTGGGTCCCTTGCTCGCTTTGCCACTGGATTCAAGCTAGCCTGGCTGATGAGGGCTGTTAGCCAGAAACCGGTCCCAGGATGCTTGTTTCCGGTCCAGGGAAGACATGGCTTGGCAGTTCGGGCTGAACTGTTCCCATGAGGCACAGGATCAAGACTGATTTGCATATAGCTGTGTCTGAACTGGGGTGGCGAATTGAGCTAAAGAACGATGATGGATTCAACCCAGATCTGTGACTGGGGGTGAGTGTCTGAAAAGTTTCAGCGCTCCGTCCATCATTTCCTTGTGTTTGCGTTATTATTCATCCAGCGTGAAATGTCCTTCAAACACCTTTCTGCCTGCATTTGCATTCCCAAACAGAAAACATATTTTTTTAAGTAGCACGTATCCTTTAAAGTGATGATGTTTGTTTGCCCTTGGTGAGGGCAAACCTGTAAGGATCACAAGGACCCCAATCCCTGGAGGATGAGAGGCGGTAAAATGAGTCACACACTCAAGAATGAATCCGAGACCAATTTATAAAAATAACACCAATTTTGATGTAATTTTTCAGACCAAGAACTTTTTTCTACAGTAAGTACTTTTTAGGTTATGAATTTTTCAATTTCGCAAAATGAATTACTTTTGTGCACAATTACACACCATTGCAGTCAATGGGAGAAAAAAGAAAAATACATATAACATCACACAGTTGCATTTCAAGGTTCACCTTCAGGATTTAAGTAGGTAGCAAGGCCAGGCTTAATGTTCCAACAGCGGATTCTCTGGAGCATCCCGATTCATCTGGGAGCAGGATGCTGAGGCAATTGGTAGCTGGTGCGCTACAAAGAAGGGGGCCACCTGAAAACACACTGCACAATGGGACTTAAAGGTAAGTCCAGGGGGTTCCACTCAAGGGAGAAGGTTGCAAGGGCCTCAGCACCATGGGATCACAGCTGGTTTGTCGGTACTCAGGCTGGGCGGGCTGGGTGCAGAGTAGACGGGTAAGCCGGGCGGCACACATCAAGACGTCCTTGCTGTCAGGAGCAGCTGGGTACGGCTGGGCCACTCCCAAAGTGGGTCTCAGGGGTCTCGATGTCCCTTGATGGGTGCTTGCTTTCTGGGCAGTTGGAGTCTGAATTGGACTCTTCATCTCAGGCAGTTCTGCAGAGGGTCCGGTACTCCCGATATCGGTGCGGCACGGCTCCGGTAGGCCCTGGTGTCTCCAAACTTGGTGGGGAGACAGATCTGACCCTCCGGAGCTGGTGTACCACTATTGTTTCAGGTGCTGCATCGGAGTTGCCAGGGAGCAGCAAGTTGGTACCACAGGATTCTGTGGTTTGGTGCCTTTGGGCTGCAGGAGAGTGGTACCTCCACTCCAAGGGAGTTATTTGGTGATTTGCAGAAGGCTGGAGAAGCTCAGGGGTTCTTGGAGGCCTCACAGTTGCAGAACAAGACAGCACACCATGATTGTCAAGTCTTTAGGGCAGCAGGCAGGGTTTGACACCAGCAGCTCTTCTTTGTCCTTTTTTTCTCTGTGTCCATCAAATCTGAGTTTAGGTCCAGGGATGCCACCTAAATACTAAATTTAGGGGCATTAAAGGGGGAGACAGGTAGTAGCCAATGAGCTACCTACCTTTAGGTTGTCTACACCCTTTAATTGACCCCTTCCTGTGGGAAGGGGCACTATGCTGATCCTAATTGGCTAATCCCCCCTCAAACCAAGATTGATGGAAATGAAAAGTGGGGTGCACATCGCCTGCCTCACCTTAGGGTTGGTGCTGGCTGAATGGGGACTCACCTCCTAATTTACCTAGTTTTTCCGCCTGTCCTTCCACCAAATGTGGAGCAGGAAAGGGGGTTGTCATCCTCCACTAGCTGGAGCTGCCTGGGTTGCATTTAAAAGGCAGCATCGCCTTTGAAGCTTCCCACCTTGAAAGGCCACCCTGTCCTGGGGAAGGTGTGAAGCACCTCCGCCCAGAGTAGGCTTTAATCCTGGCCCTTGAGAGTTCTGGCCCTCACCTCATGAGGTCATAAACATGTCTGGTGGTGGCAGGCTGGCTAAGACTGGTCAGAGACCACACCAGTGCATGGTAGGTTTTCAGGGGACCCTCTTAAGGGTCTCCTGTTTGCATTTATTAATAAATCCACTGGCATCAGTGAGGATTTGTTAAGACTAGATGTTTGGTATCAAACATCTTAGGGTACAGTGAAGCAATCATGGGGCTATGAAACTTGTAATGACAAGTATCCAGCCCATGTACTCTCTATGGCTTCCCTGTGCACTTAAAATATCTAAGAAGGTACTTGATATTGTAGGGTCATCTCTGCTAATGCAGATATGTCCTCACATGGAATATAGTGCACCCTGACTTAGGGCTGTAAGGCCTGCAGTAGGGGTGACTTACCTATACCTCAAGTAGTGTATGGGGGCATGGCACACAGGGCTGTGTGCCATGTGGACTCTTCGGTTTTCTCGGAACTAAGACACGCAGCCTGCAATGGTAGCTGGCATAGTCTTGGTGAGGGGTCCCTGGGCACAATTTGCACTGCAGCCCAGTGGTCCCAATGCCCTAGGTACCAGGGCTACCATTTACTAGGGACTTATAGGGGTTGTTGAAGTTTTGCCAATTGTCGTACAGTTTTAGGGAAAGAACATTGGTACTGGGAACATGGTTAGCAGGGACCCAGTACACCTCGGTCAAAGTTGCTTCAAAAACTAGCCAAACAGTGGGGCGGTACTGCAATAAGAACCCAGTTTCTTACAGTAAAACAGTTAAAACACCACACAAAACACACCACACCTGGATAGAAATATAGAGCTTAATTTATTGAACAAAACAAGACCAAAACGACAAAAATCCAAAAAGTAGAACATGAGGTATGAATTTTTAAAGAATAATCTGAAATGTAGTGCTTAAAAGCATAAAACACCAAAGGGGACATCTGAACGCGCTTGACCGAAAGTTCAGGCTGACTGTGATGGAGCGCGGGTCGGATACAGGGACCAACCTTGTCCGCTGAAAAAGTAGCTTGGATGGAGGATGTATCGACATTGAAGACTCGATGCGGGTAACATAGAGGCGATGCTTCGGTTCCAATCCTTAGGATTCATAGGCGATGCGTCGTCATTGAGCCGCGCACTCAGAGATGCGTCGTCATCGAGCCGTGCACTCGGAGATGCATCCTCATCAAGCAGCACTATATGTAGGTGATGTGTTGCTGTCAAGCGGCGCAGCCGGTGATGCAATGTCTTCAACCTCGGCAGCTGCGGTGATGAGTCAACATCGAGGGAAGATGCATCGGTTGCAACCGGTGCAATGACGGTGATGCATGGAGTTTGCTGAAAACAGCCAGAAAATCCACTTCCAAGGGCCCAGGACTGGATTGGCACCACTTGGCAAGGCAGGACTCACAGTTGGCAGAGTCTAGAGGCTGTAGCAGGGGTGTTGAAAGTCTTTGATCCCTGAGACTTTAGAACAGGAGGCAAGCCAGCAAGCCCTTGGAGTCACTTTGGTTCTGGCGATGCAAGTCGAGTCCTTCTCACTCCCAGGCAAGGAGGGCAGCAGGGAAGGCACAGCAAAGCAGGAGTCTAGCAGAGTGACAGTCCTTTTAGCAGCAGAGTAGTCCTTTCTCCTGGCAGTATGTCCTCAGGTCTTGAAGTGGTGGTTTCTGAGGTCCAGTCCTTATACCCAGTTGTGCCTTTGAAGTGGAGTAGACTTCAAAGTGAGATCATTGAAGTGCACAGGGTCCCTGCCATTCTTGCCCTGGATCCAGACTCACTATGGGCAGGGGGAAGGTATGGCGCTCTTTGTGGGGGTCGGCACAGCCCATTCAGTTGCAAGTGTCAGCTCCTCCCTCCAATCCTGCTGAGGATGACCCATCAGGATATTGATGTCCCACTAGTCACACCTAAGCTCCCTTTGTGTGTGTCTGTCCGGAGGGAATGCACAAAGCCCAGCTGTGACCCACCCCAGATGTGTATTTACAGTCAGGCAGCAGGCACAGAATGGTTAAAGTAAGAAAATGTCAACTTTCTAAAAGTGATACAAAAAAAACAATGGTCCGATCAGGTAAACCAAAGGAGAAAGGATAGGCCAAATAAATTAATGTAGCCTAGTTCAGTTTAAATACCACCCACCTCCCCCCCTTGCCGGGTCAAAACGTCAACATCCTGGATTGGCTAGTTGGTCCATGGAGGGGCAATTATGATTTAAACAATTACCTCTGCTCAATGGGAATACGTTTTTGTTATGTATTAATTGTTACAGATAGGCATTTTGTGTAAGAAATATGGTATATGTAATGGGTCATTCCCTTTTCTCTTTTTTTTCAAATTTCACACAAGAGCACTCTTTCTGAGCACTTTGTCATATTTCTTGGAGTGACCAACATACGTAAATGATGTATTTATACAGTTGATGATCAATACAATTTGAAATTCACACATCTAAGTGTATTTCTTTGTATGCGATGAAAAAATATATTGTTGTGTGTACTCTTTTCTATCCTTAGAAGTAAGATTTACCTCATCCTTTAGCTAGAAGAGATGGGTGGTATTTAAACTGAATAAGGATACATTCATTTATTTGGCCTATCCTTTCTCCTTCAGTCTACCTGATCGAACCATTGTTTTTTTGTATCATTATTCAACTAGTCCTTTGGGTTTTGTGGGTTACCCCATTGTCATGTAATGACTTTCTAAAAGTGTCATTTTCAGACTTGCAACTTATAATCCAACTTTACCATAAGTTGTGATTTTAAATTGTGAGTCCAGAGAAACCAAACTTGTAATGTCTATCTTTACCTAGTTGGAAATTACACTTATAAAATGTAATAAGGCAATCCCAATGTTAAGCTATGGGAGAGACAGACCTTGCAGTAGTGAAAAACAAATTTAAGAGTTTTTCACTACCAGGGGCTGTATTACGGAAGTGCCCTGGGGCTAAAAAGAGCATTGTCACCTGCTTTGCTGAATTTGGTATTACAGAAGGGGCAGCAGACGCTTGTGCGTCCCCTTCTGTAATACTGATAGCACTGGTGCACATAAAGCACTATCATCAGAGGGTGTTCCCTCATTTGTATGGGGACATGGCCCCATGCAAATGATGGAATCCCTTTGCCTCTGCACCCATGCCGCATTATAGACGCGGGTGCAGAGGCAAAGAAGCTGTCAGGAGGCGCACTGACAGTGCACCACCTAAAACGTGGTGCACTGTTAGTAAGCCCCTTGATGGCAGCCCTCTGGAGGGGCAAAGGGGGTCCTATGGACCTCCCAGACATCCCCTTGCAGACGAGTGCAGTCACTCACTGCACCCGCCTGCAAGGGGATCTCTAATCCCCCTTCAAAGGGCAGGCGGAATCCCGCCTGCACTGTAAAACACAGAGCGGCTCAGAGCAGCTGCTCAGTTTTTCACTTGAATTCGCTGTCCCCAGGGCAATGCGATTTTGCGGCTGCCCAGGGGGCAGCACACTCATCATAATACAGCACATTTTCCTTGTTTGCAATGGGTGCACCTTTTAAAAGGTGCGCTCAGTGTAACCAAGGAATCTTGTATCTGTGATACGGCACCACAGCATGTAAAATTTAAAATACATGTCCTACTTTTTAAATACACTACACCCTGCCCATTGGGCTGTCCAGGGCCTACCTTAGGGGTGACTTAAATGTATTAAAAAGGAAGGTTTGGGCCTGGCAAAGGGTTGCCTGGTCAACATAACAGTTTAAAACTGCACACACAGGCTCTGCATGTTTAAAGGGATACTGAAGTGGGTGGCACAATCAGTGCTGCAGGCCCACTAGTAGCATTTAATTTACAGGCCCAGGGCACACAAAGTGCACTTTACTAGGGACTCATAAGTAAATTGAATATTCCAATTGTGGATAAGCCAAAGTTACCGTGTTTTAGGGGAAGAGCAACTGAAGTTTAGCATTGGTTAGCATTAGTAAAGTACCCAGAGTCCTAAAGTCAGCAAAACCGGAGGTCAGAAGTCAAAAAGTCAGGGGAAACCATGCCAAGGATGCCAGTTCTAACAAAAGTGAACTAATTAATAGTGCCATCCATTTAATGTGCCCCTAAAAATGTGCACTAATACGAATGTTGGACTTGTTTGGGTGTGCTCCTATTCGGTATTCAGACAAAACATTGAAATTAAAAAAACGTTCTAAAAAAATATTGTGTCCAAAATATTGTATTTTGGAAATATTGTCTGCAAGAATATTGTTGTCAAAAACATCGATTTTAAGGTAAGTAATATCGATTTTTAAAATATTGAAGTCATTAATATCGTGTACAAAAATATAGTTGTTTAAAATATCGTTTTGTAATTATGTGTTTTAGTATATATTTTAAATGTATGAGGTACATTTTTTGTATAATTATTGTTTGTTTTTTGATATAGTTGTTACATTTTTCATAGTTATTACATTTATCTTAATACATTTTTGTGATTTTTTGTACCGTAGCGGGTTGTGGGTTTATGGGGTACAGGGTGGGAAGTAATTTAATTAATTAATACTTAGGGGCCGATTCCGATCTCGGCCGGTAGTGCTCCGAATCGGATTCGGATTTACTGGATCCGATTCGGAGCCCTGTTTCCCGACCGAATCGTACGCGGGTCCGGCCGAGCGAGTACGATGCAAGCGCCCGCGAAATCGCCGACCGACTCGAACGCGGCTTCAACACGCTCCGACCGACTCGCACGGACACGACTCGCACCGCGCTATGGAGACGTTTCCCGGCCGGGTAAGTACGATGCGTGCCGCAAGCAGTCCGACAGACTCGAGCCGTCCGGCTCGAAAGAGCTGTCGGAGCCGTACTTTGGGGGTCCGCGTCGGACCCCCCTGTACGCGTAGCCGCGCGAGTCGCACACAGAGGGGACCCATGGGTCCCCCCTACCTGTGCATGTGCGGCGCGAACCGCATCGACGCGAACCCGCTGTAGGGCGCCCTCGTTCGCCTCGCACCCATAGAGTAAATGGGAGCCCGCGTTCGCGTCGTACGACCGGCTCCCATTGACTTCAATGGGAGTCCGACCGAATCGAGTCCAATAGCGTGCAAATGCACCGTACTCGTCCGGTTGGACTGCTGGGGTCCGATTCGGTCGGAAATCTCTCCGGGTCCGGCTCGGTCGGAGAGATTTCCGGCCCGAATCGGAATCGGCCCCTTAGTTGTTAATATTATTTATTTAATTGATAATTAATTATGTTAATTGTGTAAAAATTAATTTTTAAATTTTAGGTGCAGGTTGTGGTGTTTACAGGGGTACAGGGTGGGAAGTAAATTAATTCTAATTAATTAATAGATACTTGTTAATTCATATTAATTATTTAATAGATAATTAATTATGTTAATTGTGTAATACATTTTTGTAATTTTTAATTTTAGGTGTGGGTTGTGGGGTTTGTAGGGGTACAGGGCATGAAGTAAATTAATTTCAATTAATTAATAATGAATTGTTAATTTATGTTAATTATTTAATTGATGATTAATTATGCTAATTGTGTATTTTGTTTTATTTTAGGTGCAGGTTGTGGGATTTTAAGGGGTACAAGGTGGGAAATAAATTGATTTTAAGTCATTAATATCTGGTGTTTAATTAATAATAATTATTTAATTGATATTTTATTTTGTTAAATGTGCATTTATATTTTTTTACTTAAATTTTAGGTGTGATTTATGATTCTTGTAGGGGTATAGGGTGGGAAGCAAATGCATTTTAATTAAGTAATAATTAATTATTTTATTGATATTAATTATTAAATTGATAATTAATTATGCTAATTGTGTAAGCAATATTTCTGAAGTTAAATTTTAGAAACGTGTTGTGCGTTTTGTGGGGATATATTTTGGGAAGTCAATTAATTATAATCAAGTAATAATTCATTTTTAATGAATAATAATTCATTTACTGATAAATATTTATGTTAAAAGTGTAAATAATGTGTTTTTTAAAGTTAAGTTTTAGGTGCAGGTTGTGAGTTTTACTGGGGTATAGGGTGGGAAGTAAATAATTTTAAAATAAAGTTGTTTAATTAAATGAAAAATATTTTCATTTTTCAGGTATAATAATATTTGTAGTTATCTATGAAATGTATTTAACATTGCAATATGTATTTATTTAATTTAATATGAAATGTATTTAAATTTCTTTACCTTACATATTTATATTTTCAATTGTTTACTATGATTTTGAAATTATTTTATTGTATTGAATAGAATTTGTTTCTAATGTTGCACTGACTGGAGTGGGAATAGTAAATTTTACCTCTTCGCAGTCCAACACTTTACCTACTGTTGCACTAATTGGAGTGGGAATAATAAATTTTACCCCTCCCTCAATCCAACACTTTCCCTACTGTTGCACTTATTGGAGCTGGAATAGTAAATTTTACCCGTCTGCAATCCTACACTTTACTTACTGTTGCACAGACTGGAGTGGGAATAGTAAATTTTACCACTCCGCAATCCAACACTTTTTCTACTGTTGCACTGACTGGAATGGGAATAGTCATTTTTACCCCTCCGCAATCCAACACTTTCTCTACTGTTGTACTCATTGGAGTGGGCATAGTAAATTTTACCCCTCCGCAATCCAACACTTTCCCTATTGTTGCTCTGACTGGAGTGGGCATAGTAAATTTTACCCCTCCGCAATCCAACACTTTCCCTATTGTTGCTCTGACTGGAGTTGGAATAGTACATTTTACCCTACTGCAATCTGACACTTTCCCTACTGTTGCTGAGACTGGAGTAGTAATAGTAAATTTTACCCCTCCGCAAGCCGACACTTTCCCTACTGTTGCGCTGACTGAAGTGGGAATAGTACATTTTACTCCTCCATAATCCAACACTGTCCCTATTGTTGAAGTTATTGGAGTTGGAATAGTAAATTTTACTCCTCTGCAATCCAACACCTTCCCTACTGTTGCACTGACTGGAGTGGGAATAGTAAATTTTACCCCTCCCTCAATCCAACACTTTCCCTACTGTTGCACTTATTGGAGCTGAAATTGAAAATTTTACCCGTCCGCAATCCGACACTTTCCTTACTGTTGCACAGACTGCAGTGGGAATAGTAAATGTTACCCCTCCGCAATCCAACACTTTCACTACTGTTGCACTGACTGGAGTTGGAATAGTACATTTTATCCCTCTGCAATCTGACACTTTCCCTTCTTTTTTTTCAGACTGGAGTGGGAATAGTATATTTTACCCCTCCACAATCCGACACTTTCCCTACTGTTGCACTAACTGGAGTGGAATAGTACATTTTACACCTCTGCAATACAATACTTTCCCTACTGTTGCACTCATTGGTGTGGGAATAGTAAATTTTACCCCTCCCTCAATCCAACACTTTCCCTACTGTTGCACTTATTGGAGCTGAAATAGAAAATGTTACCCGTCCGCAATCCGACACTTTCCTTACTGTTGCACAGACTGCAGTGGGAATAGTAAATGTTACCCCTCCGCAATCCAACACTTTCACTACTGTTGCACTGACTGGAGTTGGAATAGTACATTTTATCCCTCTGCAATCTGACACTTTCCCTTCTTTTTTTTCAGACTGGAGTGGGAATAGTATATTTTACCCCTCCACAATCCGACACTTTCCCTACTGTTGCACTAACTGGAGTGGAATAGTACATTTTACACCTCTGCAATACAATACTTTCCCTACTGTTGCACTCATTGGTGTGGGAATAGTAAATGTTACCGCTCCGCCAATCCAACACTTTCCCTACTGTTGCACTGACTGGAGTGTGAACAGTAAACTTTACTCCTCCATAATCCAACACTGTCCCTATTGTTGAAGTTATTGGAGTTGGAATAGTAAATTCTACTCCTCTACAATCAAACACTTTCCCTACTGTTGCACTGACTGGAGTAGGAATAATACATTTTACCCCTGTGTGATTTAACAGTTTTCCTACTGCTGCATTGCATGAAGTGGGATTAGTTAATTTTATACATTCTTAGTACAACACTTTGCCTACTTTTGCATAAATTGTAGTGGTAATAGTATATGCATTAAATGTAAAATGTTATAATTTATTTTAGATTGCTACAGTTTATGTTATGTTTTTGGTTATTTAAAATTATAATATTTATACTTATTAATGTTTATAATGTGTAAAATATTTTGATTAAATTGTAAGAAATGTATATTGCTTATTTTTTATTTTAATTAGGATGGTTTGTTTTTTAAATATTTTATGTTATTGGGATATGTGTGTATATATATATATATATATATTCATTGAAAAAACCACAGGTTTCAGGGACGTTATAGTTAGTCAGACATTTCACTCGTACAAAACCAGAGAAATTCGGCTGTTATAGTTAGCTGAGCTAACTATAACTAGCGCCCCCATAATACACTGCTGATGACGGCACATATTACATCACTCATGACATGGTCAGTGACATCAGTGATGACATCACTAATGACATCTCAAATGACATCGCTGATGACATCACTATTGTCATCATCCATGTGATCATCTGATGCACCTCCTCACACCCTAATATAACCTTTGATATACTCACTCTAAAATACAGACTACCAATCTCGAAACCATCGACAGACCAATACCAGTTAGTAGATACCCACTCACTCACCCATACAGTCACTCATACACGCAGTCATTCATCAAAACAGCCACCGATATATCCACTCATACACCCATACAGACACTCACTCACTGCCACTCACCCAAAGTGTTACTCAAACACCTAGTCAGTCACCCAAAGAATCAATCACACTGCCATTTACTCACCTATACAGTTATACACACACACCACCTCACTTATTCATGCAGATAGTACCATATACATACTCTCTTCTACAATCACTGACATAAGCACACAATTATCCATGCAGCCACTCTCACAATCACTCACTGTCACATCTAGTCACTTATATACTCCAACACTCACATATACTGCCTTTCACATATGTAGTTACTTACACATATACCACTGAGACATCCATTCACTCACCAACACAGCTATACGCACACTCATTCACCCATACAGCCCCTAACACACGTACTCATGAACCCTTTACACCCAGTGAATCACCCACTCACACATCCATGCAGGGAGTCACACCCCCCCACACACCCACACAGAGACTCAGGCACCCATACAGGTACTCAGACAACCAATCATTAACCCATATAGACAGTCATGTAGGTACTCACCAACCCATGCAGCCACTTACACACCAACTGAAAGACTGATGCAGGCATTCGCACAGATTAGTCACTAACCCATACATTCACTAAGACACGTTTAATCACTCACTTATACAGTCAGTTACACACCTACTAAATCATCCATTCAGACACTCATACACCCACTCATTCTTCAATACACCTTGGCGTATATATATATATATATATATATAAAACATACTTAAACTTTTCAGAAAAACACAGTCACTGGATGATGTCATCAGTGATGTCATTTGAGATGTCATCAGTGATGTCATCAGTGATGTCACTGACCATGTCATGAGTGATGTAATATGTGACGTCATCAGCAGTGCATTGCGGGGGCGCGAGTTATAGTTAACGGCCGAATTTAGCTGGTTTTGTATGGATGAAATGTCTGACTAACTATAACGTCCCTGAAACCTATCGTTTTTTCAATGAATTTCTAAGGTTTTTTAAATGCTAATCCCTAACTATAACGTCCCTGAAATCTCTGTTTTTTTCAGGGAATTTCTAAGGTTTTTTAAATGATAATCCCTAACTATAACGTCCCTGAAACCTCTGTTTTTTTCACAGAATTTCTAAGGTTTTTTAAATGCTAATTTCTAACTATGCCTGCATAGGTAGGACATGTGCAGAAAGAGGAAGAAAGGCGCAGAAAGAAGCAAGAGAAGTGCAGAAAGAGGCAAGAGAGGTGCAGAAAGAGGAAGAAAGGTGCAGAAAGAAGCAAAAGAAATGCAGAAAGAGGCAACAGAAGTTGAGAAAGAAGAAGAAAGGTGCAGAAAGAAGCAACAGATGTGCAGAAAGAACCAACAGAGGTGCAGAAAGAGGCCTACTTTGACTGTACCTTACAACAGACTCATACAAATTACCCTAATCACTAATACTTCTCCGAAGATGTCTTAAACCTCACTTTTCTCTTGAAGGTTCACTATTAATCGACTGCTCAGAATGTTAGGCCTACCAAATATAAAACAGCAATCCTAAGCATATCACTGTTGTAAGTCTGACTAAGTTTGTGAAGGTATGCATGAGTGTCTATGCTTTTACCTAGTGACATGTTAAATGAAAATAAACATACAAACACTTATCCTGTGTTTCAAACAGCATACTCTGTAAATTTGTGTAAAAAAAAGGTGTATGCATTTCTTTCTGCTCACAATGCAGGGCACATGGTTATTCAATAGTATATTTGAGGGACTCTATAACACATATATACATAAGACATGTCTGCCTGTGCAACAGAATGACAGAGCAGAACTGAGAAGATTTGACCACCTATAGGAGAAGTTACCCGCTTTTTAAGCTACCATCTTCAGATGCATAACACATGTAAGAATACATATACAAGTAGACATATACATCAGTCACGAGAGCACGCAGATCTTTAAACTTGACAGTTTGCAATTCCCATTTGAGTACAGAAAGAGGCGAGAGAGGTTCGGAAAGAAGCAAGAGAGTTGCAGAAACAGGCTAAAGAGGTGCAGAAAGAGGCAAGAGAGGTGCATAAAGAGGGAAGAGGGGTGCAGAAATTTGCAAGAGAGGCAAGAGAAGTGCAGAAAGAAGCAACAGAGGTGCAGAAGGAGACAAGAGAATTGCAGAAAGAGTTAAGAGAGTTGCAGAAACAGGCAAGAGAGGTGCCGAAAAAGGGAACAGGGGTGCAGAAAGAGGCAAGAGAGGTGCAGAAAGAGGGAAGAGGGGTGCAGAAAGAGGCAAGAGGGGTGCAGAAAGAAGCAAGAGAGGTGCAGAAAGAAGGAAGTGAAGTACAGAAAGAAGCAACAGAGGTGCAGAAAGAGGCAAGAGGGGTGCAGAAAAAGGCAAGAGAAGTGCAGAATGAAGCAACAACAGAGTTGCAGCAAGAGGCAAGAGAGGTGCAGACAGAAGCAACAGAGGTGCAGAAGGAGGCAAGAGAAGTGCAGAAACAGGCAAAAGAGGTGCAGAAAGAAGCAAGAGCAGTGCAGAAAGAACCAACAATGGCGCAGAAGGAGGCAAGAGTGGTGCAGAAAGAGGCAAGAGGGGTGCAGAAATTTGCAATAGAGGTGCAGAAAGCAGCAACAGACCTGCAGGAGGAGACAAGAGAACTGCAGAAAGAGGCAAGAGAGTTGCAGAAACAGGCAAGAGAGGTGCAGAAAAAGGGAACAGGGGTGTAGAAAGAGGCAAGAGAGGTGCAGAAAGAGGGAAGAAGGGTACAGAAAGAGGCAAGAGGGGTGCAGAAAGAAGCAACAGAAGTGCAGAAAGAAGCAAGAGAAGTGCAGAAAGAAGCAACAGAGGTGCAGAAAGAGGCAAGAGGGGTATAGAAAGAGGCAAGAAAAGTGCACACAGAGGCACGAGGGGTGCAGAAATGTACAAGAGAGGTGCAGAAAGAAGCAAGAGAAGTGCAGAAAGAAGCAACAGAGAAGCAGAAAGAGGCAAGAGGGATGCAGAAAGAAGCAAGGGTAGTGCAGAAAGAAGGAACAGAGGTGCAGAAAGAGGCAAGAGGGGTGCAGACAGAGGCAAGAGAGGTGCAGAAAGAGGGAAGAGGGGTGCAGAAAGAGGCTAGAGGGGTGCAGAAATTTGCAAGACAGGTGCAGAAAGAAACAAGAGCAGTACAGAAACAACCAAGAGAGGTGCAGAAAGAGGCAAGAGAGGTGCAGAAAGGGGCAAGAGAAGTGCAGAAAGAAGCAACAGAGGTGCAGAAAGAGGCAAGAGAACTGTATAAAGAGGCAAGAGAGTTGCAGAAACAGGCAAGAGATGTGCAGAAAGAGGGAACAGGGGTACAGAAAGAGACATGAGATGTACAGAAAGAGGGAAGAGAGGTGTAGAAAGAGGGAAGAAGGGTGCAGAAAGAGGCAAGAGGGGTGCAGAAAGAAGCAAGAGAGGTGCAGAAAGAGGGAAGAAGGGTACAGAAAGAGGAAAGTTGGGTACAGAAAGAAGCAACAGAAGTGCAGAAAGAAGCAAGAGAAGTGCAGAAAGAAGCAACAGAGGTGCTGAAAGAGGCAAGAGGGGTGTAGAAAGAGGCAAGAGAAGTACAAAAAGAAGCAAAAGAGGTGCAGAAGGAGGCAAAAGAAGTGCAGAAAGAGGCAAGAGAGTTGCAGAAACAGGCAAACGTTGTGCAGAAAGAAGCAAGAGCAGTGTCGAAAGAACCAACAGAGGTGCAGAAGGAGGCAAGAGGGGTGCAGAAAGAGGCAAGAGGGGTGGAGAAATTTGCAAGAGAGGTGCAGAAAGAAGCAAGAGCAGTGCAGTACGAAACAACAGAGGTGCAGAAGGAGGCCAGAGGGTTACAGAAAAAGGCAAAAGAAGTGCAGAAACAAGCAAAAGAGGTGCAGAAAGAGGCAAGAGGGGTGCAGAAAGAAGCAAGAGAGGTGCAGAAAGAGGCAAGAGAGGTGGAGAAAGAGGGAAGAAGGGTGCAGAAAGAGGCAAGAGGGGTGTAGAAAGAAGCAAGATAGGTGTAGAAAGAAGCAAGAGAAGTGCAGAAAGAAGCAACAGAGGTGCACAAAGAGCCAAGAGGGGTGCAGAAAGAGGGAAGAGAAGTGCAGAAGGAAGCAACAGAGGTACAGAAAAAGGCAAGAAAAGTCCAGAAAGAGGCAAGAGAGTTACAGAAACAGGCACCAGAGGTGCAGAAAGAGGGAACAGGGGTGCAGACAGAGGCAAGAGATGTGCAGAAAGAACCAACAGAGGTGCAGAAAGAGGCAAGAGGAGTGCAGAAATGTGTAAGAGAGTAGCAGACAGAAGCAAGAGCAGTGCAGAAAGAACCAACAGAGGTGCAGAAAGAGGCAAGAGGAGTGCAGAAAGAGGCAAGAGAAGTGCAGAAAAAAGCCAATGATGTGCAGAAAGAGGCAAGAGAGGTGCAGAAAGAGGCGAGAGAGGAGCAGAAAGAGGCAAGAGAGGTGCACACAGAGGCACGAGGGGTGTAGAAATTTGCAAGAGTGGTGCAGAAAGACGCAAGAGAAGTGCAGAAAGAAGCAACAGAGTTCCAGAAAGAGGCAAGAGGGATGCAGAAAGAAGCAAGAGAAGTGCAGAAAGTAGGAACAGAGGTGCAGAAAGAGGCAAGAGGGGTGCAGACAGAGGCAAGAGAGGTGCAGAAAGAGGGAAGATGGCTGCAGAAAGAAGCAAGAGAGGTGCAGAAAGAGGGAAGAAGGGTGCAGAAAGAGGCAAGATGGGTGCAGAAAGAAGCAACAGAAGTGCAGAAAGAAGCAAGAGAAGTGCAGAAAGAGGCAAGAGGGGTGTAGAAAGAGGCAAGAGAAGTGCAAAAAGAAGCAAAAGAGGTGCAGAAGGAGGCAAAAGAAGTGCAGAAAAAGGCAAGAGAGTTGCAGAAACAGGCAATAGATGTGCAGAAAAAAGCAAGAGCAGTGCAGAAAAACCAACAGAGGTGCAGAAGGAGGCAAGAGGGGTGCAGAAAGAGGCAAGAGGGGTGGAGAAATTTGCAAGAGATGTGCAGAAAGAAGCAAGAGCCGTGCAGTAAGAAACAACAGAGGTGCTGAAGGAGGCAAGAGGGGTACAGAAAGAGGCAAAAGAAGTGCAGAAACAAGCAAAAGAGGTGCGGAAAGAGGCAAGAGGGGTGCAGAAAGAAGCAAGAGAGGTGCAGAAAGAGGCGAGAGGTGCATAAAGAGGGAAGATGGGTGCAGAAAGAGGCAAGAGGGGTGTAGAAAGAAGCAAGAGAGGAGTAGAAAGAAGCAAGAGAAGTGCAGAAAGAAGCAACAGAGGTGCAGAATGAGTCAAGAGGGGTGCAGAAAGAGGCAAGAGAAGTGCAGAAGGAAGCAACAGGGGTACAGAAAAAGGCAAGAAAAGTGCAGAAAGAGGGAACAGGGGTGCAGACAGAGGCAAAAGAGGAGCAGAAAGAGGCAAGAGAGGTGCACACAGAGGCACAAGGGGTGCAGAAATTTGCAAGAGAGGTGCTGAAAGAAACAAGAGAAGTGCAGAAAGAAGCAACAGAGGTGCAGAAAGGGGCAAGAGGGGTGCAGAAAGAAGCAAGAGAAGTGCAGAAAGAAGCAACAGGTGTGCAGAAAGAGGCAAGAGGGGTGCAGACAGAGGTAAGAGAGGTGCAGAAAAAGGGAAGAGGGGTGCAGAAAGAGGCAAGAGGGGTGCAGAAATTTGCAAGAGAGGTGCAGAAAGAAACAAGAACAGTACAGAAACAACCAAGAGAGGTGCAGAAAGAGGCAAGAGGGGTGCAGAAAGAGGCAAGAGATGTGCAGAAAGAAGCAACAGAGGTGCAGAAAGAGGCAAGAGAACAGTAGAAAGAGGCAAAAGCGTTGCAGAAACAGGCAAGAGATGTGCAGAAAGAGGGAACAGGGGTGCATAAAGAGGCAAGAGAGGTGCAGAAAGAGGGAAGAGAGGTGTAGAAATAGGCAAGAGAGGTGCAGAAAGAGGGAAGAGGAGTGCAGAAAGAGGCAAGAGAGGAGCAGAAAGAGGGAAGAGGGGTGCAGAAAGAGGCAAGAGAGGTGCATAAAGAGGCAAGAGGGGTACAGAAAGAAGCAACAGAGGTGCAGAAAGAGGCCAGAGAGGTGCAGAAACAGGCAAGAGAAGTGCAGAAAGAGGCAAGAGAGTTGCAGAAAGAAATGAGAGGTGCAGAAAAAAAGCAAGAGAAGTGCAGAAAAAGGCAGGAGAAGTGCAGAAAAAGGAAGAAAGGTGCAGAAAGAAGCAAGAGAAATGCAGAAAGAGGCAAGAGAGGTGCAGAAACAAGCAAGAGTGGTTTGCACACCATTAGTAACAATCTAACACCCACATTTAGCAATAAGTAAGAGGTGACCATTCTAGGTTTGCAAAGGGCCTTCCACCACGCTATACCACTTGTCGCTGCATTTTTGGTAACGTTTGAGCCATTTGAGCTAGAAACAACATTTTTTTTGTTCAAATCTGCAGATTATGCAGCAGATGATGGATTATGTGGCTAATGCGGAAAATGTATAATAGTGCTCATACCTCTGACTAGGTCCAGAAGTGCTCGTCAGTGGTCCCTTCTTTTTGTCTCATTGAGTTTATAGTTTAGCTTCTATGGAAACGAGGAAGACTAAACCTGAGGTTACCACTCCACAACACAGACTATCATACCACATAATTACTCTCCATAACACATAATCCCACTCTACATAATTCCTATACACTAAATACCACATACTTTCTATCCACATAATTTCACTGCACAACATACCACATAATTTTACTACACACAACATACATCCACTCCACTCCAAAAAAACATTAGTAAAAAACTTTTACATTTACAACGCCAATAGCTCTAACTCTTGCGAATGCGAGACCTATTACATTGCAAATGCTTCTTTAACTGGGTGTCGCGTTTGCAGAGTGGTGGAGAAAGGGGGCTGGGCCTCCGACCAGCGCTCAGTAATTCTGCTGCGTAGGACTTACAGAAGGTACCAGGAGGGCTTCTTGGCCTCCAAAGTCCCTCAGGAGAAAAGTGGACTTCATCCCCCAACCCGTAGTGTGCCAGAGGCGCATTTGCAGAGTGGTGGAGAAAGGGGGGAATGGCCTCCGAAGACCTCTTAGCAATCCCACTGTGTGGGACTTACTGGAGATAACAGGAGGGGTAGTTGGCCCCCAAGGACAACCTTGGGGGCCAACTACTCCTCCAATTACCTCCAGTAAGTCCCACATAGCAGCATTGGCAAGTTCTCATAGCAGGCCACGCCCCCTTTGCCCACCAGTCTGCAAACACGATCCGTGGCGTGTTCTTCAATGGGGATTTAAGTCCCCTTCGCTGCAGGGGGTTGTTAGGGGCCAACTAGCCTGCCTGTTACCTCCAGTGAGCCCCACACAGTGGGACTGCTGAGAGGTGGACACAGGCCATTCCCCCTTTCTCCACCACTCTGCAAACACGCCTCCTGGTGTGCTCTTGGTTGGGGGCTGAAGTCCCCTTGCCTCCTGAGGGTCCCTGGGGGCCAACTAGTCCACCAGGCATCTCCAGTAAGCCCCACACAGCTGGATTGCTGAGAGTGGGCCGAGGCCATGTCCCCTTTTTACACCACTCTGCAAACGCGCCTCCTGGCGCACTGCTGCTCGGGGGATGAAGCTCACTTTATACCTGAGGTCCTCAGGACACATGTGTACCTCATCGCCCCACCAGCAGTGCGCCAAGAGGTGCATTTGCAGAGTGGTGTAAAAAGGGGTATGGCCTCCGGCCCCCTCTTAGCAATCCCACCTTGTGGGGCATACTGGAGGTACCTGGTGGGCTAGTTGGCCCCTAAGAACCCTTAAGATTCTAGGCGACTTAATCCCCCAACCCAGAACGTGCCAGGAGATGCGTTTGCACAGTGGTGCAGGGAGGGGGCGGGGCCTCCGGTGAGATGCCGGCTTTTTTTTTGCTTTGGTTTTTGGAAGGGGGGCTGTGTGGCCCCCCATTCTCTTAATTATTTTTGGGCCCTGGGGACCCCATCCCTCAGGGCCTGAGCATTTTTTAGTTTTTTTTGTTTTTAAAAAAAAAACGGGAAGGGGGCCGCGCAGCCCCCCTCCCATGGCCGATTTCGCCCCCGGGGACACCATCCCCGGGGCATGGCCACATATTTATCTATTTGTTTTAAACGTCTTTCATTGAAGCGAGAGCAGGTTTTCTGCTCTCGCTTCCATGAAGCGAAGCATAGTTTGAAATGACAGGGCGGGAGCCGTGCTCGTGCCCTACCATTGCAAACTGCAATGTCCCGGGGCATGGGCACCCCAGGACATTGCTGGAGCCGGCCCTGGGGGGTGGTGGTCCCCAGGGCCATCAGAGGCTCCGGGAGGGGGGCAGCGCGGCCCCCTTCCCAACAAGTTTTAAGCCCCGGGGAGGTGGTGGTCCCCGATGCCCGGACCCCCGCATTTCAATAATTAGTGCCCCGGGGAGGTGGTGGTCCCCGGGGCAGTGTGGTGGGGCTCGAGCCCCCCCCCACACAAATTTTCAAAAAAAGCCCCAGGGAGGTGGTGGGCCTCGGGGCTGCGGGGGCCCCGCGGGCCCCCACTACATAAATTTGGATTCTCCTCAGGACCTGGCCCACCCTGGGGCTTAAGGAAACTTCATTATTTTAAAATGTTCTGCCGGATTCGTGCACCCAGCGTGACTCCGGCTGAAAATTAAAGGAAAAAAAGCTTTTTTTGGGCATGGGAGTCCCTGTGGGACCCTCTGAGCAGGCCTAAGGGGTCAGAGTGTTTCTACCCTGCCCCCTTTTCTTGTTTTTTATGGTTTTTTTTACTGTTTTCTTGTGACTCGGTTTTACCGAGTCACAAGATGGCTGCCAACACTTCCTGGTTTGGTGTGTTGGCAGCCCATCAGAATGAAGCTCGTGATCGGGAGGGTTCACGAAGCCTCCTCGGTCATCAGATATCTATATGTTTTATTTTTAAATTTCTCAGGAACTACTGAACAGATTTACACCATTTAAAGCAAAGAGTGCACTCTGGACCAAGAGCTACCTCTTTGCCAGATTTGGTGTAATTCCGTTCAGCAGTTCGGGCTGTAGCCGCGACAAAAGTTCCTATGGAAATTAACATGGAGAAAATGTGTTTTGGGACCCCCCTTTTTTCTCGGCCCCCACTTGACGAATCACCCCGAAACTCCCAATCCAGGAGCTGACCGGAGCGGGCCATTAGTTTTAAAAATTTCACGAAGATTCGTGAAACGGCGCCAAAGATATTGGCAAACCAAGAAATGCTTTTCCTATGGAAACTAGGTCCTAACTATAACTACCTACTGGCGACCACCAGTAGGTAATATATATATATGTGTATATATATATATACAAATATATATATATGTATATATATATATATATATTCACTGAAAAAACCATAGGTTTGAGGCACGTTATAGTTAGAAATTAGCATTTAAAAAACCTTAGAAATTCACTGAAAAAACCATAGGTTTCAGGGACGTTATAGTTAGTTGGACATTTCACTCATACAAAACCATAGAAATTCCACCGCTATAGTTAGTTCAGCTAACTATAACTCGCGCCCCCCCAATGCACTGCTGTTGACGTCACATATTACATCATTCATGACATGGTCAGTGACATCACTGATGACATCACTGATGACATCTCAAATGACATCACTGATGACATCACTGATGACATCATCCAGTGAATGTGGTTTTCTTTAAAATTTAAATATGTATTATATATATACCAAGCTGTATTGAAGAATGAATGGATGTATAAGTGTCTGGATGGAGGATTTAGTAGGTGTGTGACTGACTGTTTAAGTGAATGATTAAATGTATCTTACTGAATACATGGGTTAGTGTCTAAAGTGTGTGAATGTCTGTATCACTCTGTCTGTTGTTGTGTAAGCTGCTGCATCGGTTGGTCAGTAGCTACATGAATGTCTATATGGGTTATTGATTAGTTGCCTGCGTATTTGTATAGGAGACTGAGTGTGTGTGTGGTTGGGTGGGGGTGTGTGACTCTGTGCATAGATGTGTGAGTGGTTGATTGACAGGGTGTATGAGTTTAAGAGTGCATGTGGAAACAGTTGTATGGGTGGGTAAGTGTGTGTATGGGCGTCTTGGTGAGTGAATCGATGTCTCAGTGCACATGTCCAGCTAAGTACATATATAAAAGGCAGTGTATGTGAGAGTTGGTGTATAGAAATGACTATACGTGAGAGTCAGTGATTGTGAGAGTGGCTGTATGTATGAGTGTATACTTGTATTAGTGATTATATAAGAGACTAAGTATGCGTTACTATCTGTATGAATAAATGAGGTGGTGTGTGTATAACTGTGTAGGTGAGTAAATGGAACTGTGATTGATTCTTTGCATGAGTGACTAGGATGAGTACATAACTGACTAGGATGAGTGCTGGTGTGTCAATGTCTATATAGGTGTATGAGTGCATTTGATAGTGTTCTATTGATCAGTGACTGCATGTATGAGTGATTGTATGGGTGAATGGGTAGATGTGTGTGTAGACCTAGGAATCACTGAGTGGGTATGTAGTAACTGGTATTAGTGTGTCAATGGTATCGAAAATGGTAGTCTGTATTTTACAGTGAGTGTATCAAAGGTTATATTAGTGTGTGAGGAGGTGCATCAGATTGTCACATGGATGATGTCATCAGTGATGTCATCAGTGATGTCATTTGAGATGTCATCAGTGATGTCATCAGTGATGTCACTGACCATGTCATGAATGATGTAATATGTGACGTCATCAGCAGTGCATTGCGGGGGCGCGAGTTATAGTTAGCTGAACTAACTATAACAGTGGAATTTCTATGGTTTTGTATGAGTGAAATGTCCAACTAACTATAACGTCCCTGAAACCTATGGTTTTTTCAGTGAATTTCTAAGGTTTTTTAAATGCTAATTTCTAACTATAACGTGCCTGAAACCTATGGTTTTTTCAGTGAATTTCAAAGGTTTTTTTAAATGCCAATTTCTAACTATAACGTGCCTGAAACCTATGGTTTTTTCAGTGAATTTCAAAGGTTTTTTAAATACTAATTTCTATCTATAACGTCCCTGAAACGTATGGTTTTTCAATGAATTTCAATGTTTTTTTTAATGCTAACTTCTAATTATAATGTTCATTTAACCTATAGTTTTTTCCGACACCCAAGAAGGACACAATGCTTTAGGGTAGTACAGTGGTGTTTGTGTACCGTAGGGGGTTTGTGCTGGAGGTAGCATTTTAGGGTTTAAGGTAGTGCAGTGGTGTTTGGGTAGTGTAAGAATCGTGCTGGAGGTAGTGTTTTAGAGTTTACGACAATGCAGTAATATTTGGGTAGTGTAAGGGGTCATGCTGGGAGTACTGTTTTGGGGTTTAGGGTAGTGCAGTGGTGTTTGTGCAGTGTAGGGGGTCATGCTGGGAGTAGTGTTTTAGGATTTATGGCAGTGCAGTGGTGTTTGGGTAGTGTAGGGGGTCATGCTGGGAGTAGTGTTTTAGGGTTTACGGCAGTGCAGTGGTGTTTGTGTAGTATAGGGGGTCGTGCTGAGAGTAGTGTTTTAGGATTTAAGGTAGCACAGTGGTGTTTGTGTAGTGTGGGAAGTCATGCAGCGAGTACTGTTTTAGGATTTAGAGTAGTGCAGTGGTGTTTGTGTACTGTTTGGGGGTTCATGCTGGGGGTAGTGTTTTAGGGTTTAAGGTAGTGCAGTGGTGTTTGGGTAGTGTAAGAATCGTGCTGGAGGTAGTGTTTTAGAGTTTATGAAAAATGCAGTGGTGTTTGGGTAGTGTAAGGGGTCATGCTGCTAGTAGTGTTTTAGGGTTTAGGGTAGTGCAGTGGTGTTTGTGTAGTGTAGGGGGTCGTCCTCGGAGTAGTGTTTTAGTGTTTACGGTACTGCAGTGGTGTTTGTGTACTGTAGGGGGTCGTGCTGGGGATAGTGTTTTAGGGTTTCAGGTAGTGCAGTGGTGTTTGTGTAGTGTAGGGGGTCATGTTGGGAGTAGTGTTTTAGGGTTTAGGGTAGTCTAGTGGTGTTTGGGTAGTGTAGGGGGTCGTGCTGGGGATAGTGTTTTAGGATTTAGGGTACTGCAGTGGTGTTTGCGTAGTGTAGGGGTCCTGCTAGGGGTAGTGTTTTAGGGTTTACGACAATGCAGTGGTGTTTGGGTAGTGTAGGGGGTTGTGCTGGGGGTAGTATTTTAGGGTTTAGGGTAGTGCAGTGGTGTTTGGGTAGGGGGTCGTGCTGGGGGTAGATTTAGGGTTTAGGGTAGTGCAGTGGTGTTTGGGTAGTGTAGGGGATCGTGCTGGGGTAGTGTTTTAGAGTTTACAACAGTGCAGTGGTGTTTGGGTAGTCTTTGGGTAGTGTAGGGGATCGTACCGACAGACTGACTCACAGAGCTCCGAGCCGACGGACGGGCTTCTAAAGGCATAGCCGCGACCTGGTGATATGAAGAGAGGCAGCGTGAAAGGCATATCTCACACAGACACAGATGCCAGTGTTGCCTCGCAGAGGTAAAACTACGAACCCGATGGCTTCTACATGGAGAGATGCGAGCTGACGGAGTAAATCACAAAATGGCTGCCAACACTTCCTGGTTTCAACCATTCACAGCCAATAAGCCGCAAGCTGGTGCTTGTAACCCCTCAGCCAATCACATGTCAGAATTCTCAAATATCGATATCTGTAAAATTTGATATTTCTCAAAAACTACTGAACGGATTTACACCATTTAAACAAAAGCGTGCTTTCTGGACCATCACCTTTCTCCCTGCCAAATTTGGCGTAATTCCGTTCAGCAGTTTCACCTGTAGTGTTCTGTAAAGTTTCGTATGGAAATTGCATGGAGAAAACACGTTTTAGGACCCTCTTTTTCTCAGCCCCTCCTACACCATTCACCCCCAAACTTTCAATATAAGAGCTAATCAAAAAAGAGAAACTTTTGGATAATTTCATAAAGATTCGTCAAACGACGCCAAAGTTACAAGCACATAGAAGGCTCCAGAAGGGGGGCCGCGCAACCCCCTCCCAACATGAGTGAAGCCCCGGGGCTGCGCAGACCCCAGCGCACCCCCGCAACCCCTGCGAGCCCCTGCTATTATTTTTTAAGAAATACCCCCGAAACCTAGCCCACCCAAGGGCCTCATTAAAATGAAACGCGAGAACCCGCGACCCCAGCGCGAATTTTTGCCGATTTTTTTTTTTAAATGATTTTTGGGCCCTGGGGGTCCTTCTGGGACCCCTGAGCAGGCCTAGGGGGTCAGGGTTTTTCTACCCTGCCCCCTTCTCTTGTTTTATACCTTTGTTTCTCCGTTTTCGGGTGACTCGCTTCTACCGAGCCACAAGATGGCTGCCAACACTTCCTGGTTTGGACTACTAGCAGCCAATCACAGTGAAGCTCGCGCACGCGACTTAGGCTCCGCCCAGATATCAAAACTTTTATTTTTCTAATTTCTCAGCAACTACTGAACGGATTTACACCATTTTTAAAAAGGTCGCTTTCTGACCCAAGCACTACCTTTCTGCCAAATTTGGAGTAATTCCGTTCAGTAGTTTCGGCTGTAGCCTTGCACAAAGTTTCCTATGGGAAATTGATTTTTGACTCTTATTTTTTGAATTTCTCAAAAACTACTGAACGGATTTACACCATTTAAAAAAAGGTCGCTTTCTGAACCAAGCTCTACCTTTTTGCCAAATTTGGGGTAATTCCGTTCAGCAGTTCGGGCTGTAGCTCGTCGCAAAATTTCCTATGGAAATTAACATGGAGAAAACGAGTTTTGGGACCCCCCTTTTTTCTCAGCCCCCGCTTGACGAATCACCCCCAAACTTTCAGGATAGGAGCTGACCTGGATAGACTTTTGTTTTGGAGAATTTCAGGAAGATTCGTCAAACGACGCCAAAGTTATTAGCAAATCAAAAAATGCTTTTCCTATGGAAACTAGGTTCTAACTATAACTACCTACTGGCGACCGCCAGTAGGTAATATATATATATACTTATTTTTTATATTATTACATTATTTAAAAAATTCTGAAATCATAATATAAATTAAATATTCTATTTTAATAATAGTTTTTTGAGTAGATATATGTAAATATAGATAGATATTAATATATCGTGATACAAAAACTATGAGGTCCAATTCGGAGTCGTAACATTTAATCAAAAGACACAGCAGCACATTATGCTCCCTTTCTCCTTACGCGTTTCGGCTGTTCAATCAGCCTTGGTCACAGGTGGAAACAATTTGCAAAGTGCGTTCGTGCGTGCTTAAAATACCCTTGGGTCACATGACTTGAATAAAATACATCTCCCATAGTGCATTGTAAAGTCTTTTTGAATATTTACAACTCGGAAATCCTCATTTTTCATCATTCGTATCTCATTATGCTTGCATTCGCTCTCTACATGCACTAATGTTGGTATAAAATCCTGATGGAAAAACAGTCATGAGAGTTCATATATATGCGTAGTGCTTGAATACGATTGTCTTGAACAAATGTACATCCTCCGGAACGATCAGCGCGGAATGTAATCCTCACTGAATCCCTTCCTCGCTGACACATATTTGCTTTATTAGCTCCTCCTGTAGGGTCGGGGGCTCCTGTGCTTTAAGGACGTTGTGTGGATATATTAATATATATGTTTGTTTAACTTTTTTTAATAGGTTTATTTGTTATATTTGTTGCACTATATTATAAATCTATTTTATTGTTATTAAATTAATTTTACTATTTAATATTATGTAATATTTAAATGTATATATATTTAAAAATTGAAATTCAATACAACAATATTGATGACAACGATATTAGATTTATCATTATTTTTGTTCTTGCCATTATAAGTATAGGATGACGATATTTTTGACAAATATTTTTGGTCATGATACTTTGTATGGCAATATTTTCATAGGCCATATTTTGTCAGTGAACCCTCCAATTCAGAAACCTCAGAATCCAAGATGATGGACAATAGAAAATAGCTAAGCTTGTGACTCGAAAGCTCAGTTCAGCCAATGGTTTTATAGGCAACTATTGAGAGGCATATTTATCACTTTCAGGAAGCAGTGGAAGGATGGCAAGAGAGTCAAGACGTGAAGGAAAAGATGGAATACCATGAGGCTGGTGGAAAGGACAGCGATCTGTTGGATTTCAACATGGTGATGCTGCTGCCCACTGTATTGAAGCCGAAAAGGTTCTTTGCTGGTGTTTGCATTTTGGTTGATGCATTGTATTCCCCATGGGTACAGTGCTTTGTTGCCGGGTATAATTAGCAAACTGAAAGGTGTAGGCTAGCTATGACAGAATGGAACACTCTAAACAGAACAAATGCACAAATGTATTAAATCAGTGCAATCTTCATTTGTTAACAGTGCTTTTTGTGTAAGTAGAAACATTTGCAGAGTTATATGAAACATTTATGCAACTATTATTCATTATGAAAAGCATGTTCATGGAAACGTCAATAAAAGAAACATTTTAGGTTATGTCAGCATTCTTTAGTCATGTCAGCTTTGGGTCAAGCAATGAAACTTCAGTTTTTCAGGCCTAGTGAGTAAATATGTTTGCCTACTGCAGATTTTTACATTTAAACACATGTATTTTTCATCAAAGCCTACTCGTTAATTCTACACATTTTTATAAGCTACATTCTTTTCACGTTTTTATTAAAAATGCTTTCCCAATGACATCACAACTATTGATTTTAATGGAACAGTGATGCCGAAAGGAATAAAAGTTTATTGTTTCATTCTTAAGGCCATAAAGGTCAAAGGATTTATAGTCAGCAATCTAAAGATGCTACTGTGGGTGACGGTAATGTTTTTAATGAAGGTAATTCACAATTGGATAGATATTTTTGCCCAAAAGTGTGCATAGGTACAACCAGATGTGCATTTTTTCACAGAAAACAACTGAAATATGAATCAATAAATGAGTATGCCACAGCTTTAAGGAAATTATCTTTGGATTGCAGATTTGCTGTATTAGTTGAAGAACTTATATGTGACCAGGTTGTGATGTATGCTCATTATACAGCTGTACAAGTGAGACTATGGGTAAATGGGGATGCAGATTCAAAAGATGTATTGGCTATTGTGCGTGAAGCTGAAATGTCGGGAGGTGTGCTAAAGCACTTAAAAAAAACAAATGTTGACCTTCAATTTGAAGGTGTAGGTAAGATAGTTACTGATAAGTCTTCCACAAACAAACCATATTAGAAAGGAAATCCTGTGAAGCAAAAAATGCACAGTGAAAATTTAAAGTGTTACAGATGTGACTGCACCAATCATTTAGTGTACAAAAGGAAATGTCCAGCTATGAAACAAAAATGGGGAGTATGTGGAAAAGTAGGTCATTATGCCCATGTTTGCAGAATGAAAAACTAACAAAAATGGCAAAGTGCATAGAAGAAGGAGATGCAGGCATGTCGAGTGACAAGGAGAAAGTGGAAATTACGATGTGTTGAACATAAAGGAAAGCCTGGTGTTATACATTTTAGATGTTGAATGTAAAAACAAACCCATATGTTTTATGAAGCTAGGGGGTATTAGTATACATATAGCGGCAGATTCAGGGTCACCTTACACTATCGTGAATGAAAGTGTTTGGAGAGACAATTTTGAAAAGAAATTAGGCTCTAAGGGGCCCATTACGATAACCGGCGGTAAAAAATCCGCCATCCACTATAGCCTGAAAAAACCGCCCGCCTGCACCATGGGAATACCGACCGAGCAATTATGATGTCGCGAAGCAACCTCCGCCCGCGGCGGTAAAAACACACAAAATTCCGCCCGTCCATGTCAGAGTAGAAGATTATCCGTCCGCCACGGACGCAATCCTGCCCGACAACCCAAATCCGCCCGCTCTGACGACCGAGACACCGGCCGTGAAATTATGATCTCCCCGACATGAGCGCGGAAAATCTACATATATTCCGCCCGCCACGGTGAACAAAAGAGATGAATAACTGACACGGCGGAAGGCCTGGCGGCCACGTCCGTGCACAGAAATCATTGGCGGACCAAACAAATACACACAACATGGCCAACAAGTCCACACAGCAAACTACGCCAAAATACCCAAACACAGAACACATCCAAAAGACACATCCCCCCTGGCAAAACAAAAAAACTACTAATCCGAGGACACCAGGCACAACACACCTGAAAACAACAGCTCATCATGACACACCCACATAGGTGAGTACAAAAACAGCCCCTTCACAGACCACAATCCCTTGCACTACTACAAAGCGAAGACGACAGAGGAGAACCCAGAGAGCCACAAAGGAAAGCAGCATACCACACGCACGCACACATCACACCCATCACCAACACCACCACCACCATCACCACTGAAACACCGGCACCACTAACCCCCTGCACATCACACACCACACACCACACACCCACCACACCAGCACCACACATACCAAACCACACACCATGGCAACACAAAGAATGCCAAAGTACACTGCCACTGAGTTGACGGTCATGGTCGACGAGATCATCAAGGTGCACCCACAAATCTATGGGAACCAGGTCCAACAGACACCAGTAGCCACCAGAAACAGAATGTGGAGCAGGATCGTAGACCAGGTGAATGCAGTTGGGAACGTGCCACGCAACCGGGGTGAAATTACAAAGAGGTGGCACGACCTGAAAAGCGTGGTCAGGAAGAAGGAGGCCAAGAATCGTGAGCTGGCTGACAGGACTGGCGGCGGAAATCCCGCGCCATTCAAGACCTTCAAGGCGTGGGAGGAGAAGGTGCGAGGCATTCTACATCCGGCGAGTCTCACCAGAATACCAGGGGGAGTGGAGGCTGGTAAGTACAAACAAATGTATACCAGCACACCGCTATGTACTGTCATGCACTACCAGAATGCCATAGCTCCGAGGGCCAAACACCCCCATGTCCAGTACACAATCCACAAGACATCTCTCACACATGCAACAGACACTCCCACACACTCAGCCCAAAGGTACCAACAAACAAAACCATGGGGGCATGTGTACAGTCAGCCAGCACCACAACTCCCACCAGGTCCCCATGTACCCCAGATGCGCCGGAAGGAGCACTCCCCACACCTACACTCATCTGTCAGCCATAGCTGCACTAACCAACAAGTAACAGGTAAGTAGCCTTACCACAACGTCCATGTATCGGAGGGGGGACTGCAGAAGTACAACCCCCACCAGGCCCCTAGTCCCACAGCGCAGCAAGATGGAGCACTCCCCACACCCATGTGTCAGCCATTGCAGTGCACACCTTCACCCGACAGGTAGATATGTTTCCCTACATGGAGGGGTGTTTGTGGGTAGTAAGCCATCACCACAACTCACAACACGGTCCCCACTCCCGCAGACCAGCAAGATGGAGCACCCCTCCCTCTCATAACCATGTGGTAGCCATTGCATTGCTCCCTCAAAACCAACAAGTAGGTAGACTACTGTACAGGGCGGGTGTCTGTAGGCATGTTGACTGTACTACGACTAACATTTGGGACATGTCACGTATCAGAGGAACAGGTAGCACTGCTCCCTGTCATAATCATGTGACTAATGTGCACACGGACATGAATTACAGAGTCATAGCCCACATGAGCCATCTCACATACAGTAACACGTAAGAAGTCACGTCTGCATGCACAAGTCTCACTGGAGTACTGACCCACATGGCGTGCACAGTGCCAGTCATCACACACATCAGCAACACCATCGAAGTCTTGTCCATGTAGTCGTGTCTGCTTGTTCCGTTGACATTGTACAACATCACCCATGTAAGTCTATCTTGTCTCAATGTAACAGAGTGGAACCCCAGTAATGTCACATACACCACTGGACCCATGAACCACACAGCTACACAATGCACATTCAAAATCTCATCCATCTCATCTTTCAGCCCCAGTGTCATGAAAGGTATATCATCTAAACAGTTGTCCCATATACAGTAGTTCAGCAAAGATTCCTGCCGATGACCAAAAATGTGTCTGCAGTGTCTGAAGCGCACGTCACACTGTGATTTACAACATACCTAATATAGTCAACACCCCAAGAGCACTGCATTGCTGCACATGGCTGAGGGTAGCACGCACACCAAGGAATTGTCCCATCTGCAATACGTTCTGTGGCACACAACCATTACTCACTCACTACAATGCTTGCAGTGTAATGTCCCTAAATGACAACAGTGAGCAGATATGCTGGGTATGTCAGACATACACACACCTTTGTCTCTGTAGTGTCGTGTGGCCAAAACACATCTCCCCTTCTGCACCCATATGTCACAGTATGTACCACCAAACCATATTTCATATCAAAAGCGTTGATGGGGCTGTACCCCTTTTCCCATCTGCGTTTCTAAGCGTTTCATTTGAACCCTAAAACCATATTTCACCTCAAAAGCATTGATGGGGCTGTACCCCTTTTGCCATCTGCATTTCTAAGCGTTTCATTTGAACCCCAAAACCATATTTCACATCAAAAGCGTTGATGGAGCTGTACTCCTTTTCCCATCAGCGTTTCTAAGCGTTTCATTTGAACCCCAAAACCATATTTCATCTCAAAAGCGTTCATGGGGCTGTACCCCGTTTCCACCAAAGCCACAAAATGTAGGGGTACTGCAACACACACCGATTGGCATTTCAAATCCTTCCCATGCCATATGCACCCATCACACTATTCCATTGCCTTGATCACGCACACACATTGTAGAGCCATACACACGCATCTGGGAAATCAGTGCACAACTGTGCACAAACTGTGAATGTCAGACATCTAACACAAACCTTGCAAGGTGCAACACAATAACCTTTCATCTCCACCCCACAGGTGACGAACAGCATGATGCTGGAGAGGGAGACAGCAGCCATCACAGCCAGTCCACAAGCCCTCCACCCGGACTCACGGATGTGGAAGACCTGGACACCTCTTCGGACGAGGACTCCTGACCAGGCACATCTGGTTTGGCAGGGCGCAACCGCTCCCCAGGACCCCTCCTACCCACCAACCCATCTCCCAGGGCTGGTGACCAGTCCCAGGCCCCTGAGGCCATGGTCATTGTGGCCACCACCACCGCCGCAACCACCACCACCACCACCAGGGCCTCCCTGACCACTCACCCTGCGCAAGGGGTGGTACGCACGTCGACATCGACCCTGGGAGCCAGAACGAGGCCCCGGGTGACCAATGTGGCGAGTGGGCAGGTCGGTGGCAGCAGTTCAGGTGGGAGGAGCAGGGTCAGGCCAACGCCATCAGAGCCTGGGAGCCAAGCCCTGCCGCAAATCGCCAGAGTCCTTGGGGCCTATGAAGAGGCCCAGGGACAATGGGCCCGGTCAGCTGCCGATACGCGGGAAGTCCTTGGGGTGTTGCGGTCCATGGATGCCCATATGGGCCAATTCGTGACCCGTATGGGCCAACTTGTCGACCTCATTGGCCAGCTAGTGGTGGTGGTGAGGGCCCAAACAAGGCCAACCACACCACCTCCACCACCACCTGCTGGGGCGCAGGGTCATGCAACATCCAGTTCCCCTGTGTCCACAGCGAGTGGGAAATCCTCAGCCACCACCAGCAGCCCACAAACACAACCCCCCCCTCTCAAACGTGGAAAGGGTCGTCCGAAGAGGAAACAGGTGTCCAGAGATGACTTCGCACGCTCCAAACGCCAGTGAGTCAGCCAGCCACGGTGGCCATCTACTGCATTCACTTGGACTACTAGCCTACCCCACACTGCCATGTGAATGGCATGTGTCTGTCGGACTGTGGACCCAGAACAACATGGGTACACCTTGACCATCACGCAGACATGACCGTCAACTCATTGTTTCAGCATGCACCACTTTTGTGATCACCTTGCCCACAATCACATGTCACCGCTTAAAATAAATACACCTGGATCACATTCTGTTTTATCTGCTCTGTGTTTAAGCAAGGATGTGCAACCATCACCATGATCAGAAATGCATCTGGAGTGTGGTATGTCGATAGCCCAGGAGAGGCTGTAGGGACCTAGGGGTGAAAAACAGAACAAGAGTCCATTGAATGTGTGTGTCACACACTCATCACACAGTACTTGTCATCAAGTTTAAGCAATGTACACACATCTCACAGAGCAACAGGGCACAATGCTACAGCCACTGTCAGTGGCATACTACCCTGGACATGGACCATTGCCACACAGCACTCAGTGAACAATAGGCTGCCGTGACAATGCACACATACACCTACACAACTACAGCAACATCAGCCGTCGTACATGGTCACTCACCGTCAAGTGAAGTAGCGGGCGATGAGCTGCTGACGCTCATTCACTGCTTCCTCCTCTCCACTGTCCTCGTCACTGGACACGGCTTGGTCTGCAGGCGGGGGCCCTGGCTGATCACCGTCATCCACTATCAGGGGGATCTGCCTGCGAATCGCGAGATTGTGCAGCATGCAGCATGCCACAACTATCTGGCACACCTTCTGTGGGGAGTATGCCAGTGCCCCCCGGTGCGGTCCAGGCATCTGAATCTGGACTTCAGGAGTCCAAAAGTCCGCTCCACCACACGTCTGGTCCTCCCATGTGCCTCATTGTATCTGACATCAGCTGGTGTCCTAGGATTACGTAGTGGGCTCAGCAGCCAAGGCCCGTTAGGATATGCAGAGTCACCTGGGTGTGAGAAACACAGAGAATCGTTGCAATTCCAACAGGATACAAGACAGCATGTCACACCCAGCACGCGACACGAGTATGCATACTCACCAACAATCCATGCACGGTCCGGTTGAAGATTGGTCATCATTCGTGGGAGGATGCTGTGGCGCATGATGTGCGAGTCATGGGCGGATCCGGGAAACTTCGCACACACGTGTGTGATAATCATGTCCGCCAGGCACACCACTTGCACATTCAGGGAGTGGAAATGTTTCCGGTTCCTATAGATGTGCTCCATGGCCTGTGGTGCAACAAGGCCAACATGGGTGCAATCAATTGCACCAACAACGTGGGGGATGCGTCCAAGGGCATAGAAAGCACCCTTCACTGCCGCCAAATCACGAGCCCTGGGGAATCGGATGTACCGGTTCCTGTAGAGCATCATAGCTGACAGGACATCCCGTAGCACCATGCTGAACATGGGCTGGGACATCCCACCTCCACTGCCCACCGTGTGTTGGAAAGATCCGGTTGCGAAAAATGCAGTGCAGCCATCACCTTAGCCGTGGGGGTGAATGCTGTAGGATACGCCCTGCGAGGACGAAGGTGGGGTTCCAACATTGCACATAGGTGATGCAGGGTGGGTCGGTCCAGACGGAATTTCCGTATAACCTCCACATCCTCCATGTCTGCCAGCAATTGGTAGGGGCGATGTATGTTTGGTCTCCTCCTAGGACAGATGGAAGTGGACGCATGTCAATGCAACACACCACATGGCATTTTCACATACACAAAACTAAATTTACTGACAAAGCAATAGAATCACAGAACAGCTGACAAGTAGGGACAGCACAGCTACAATACTCTTACACAGGTCCCCTTACCAATAGCAATGACCACTGACACAACCATTGCTATGAGCATGCACATGGGGATTTAGGCCATAATAGCTTGAAAGGCATGATGATGATTTCAGACTGCATATGTGGGAAGCGGCAACACCACGGCAATATACCTAGCTGCTGTGCCTGACACAGCTTCCGAGGCTGGGTGAGTATGGCACACACCAACAACACAATGTACACAGGCTGAGCGGCCCAAACAAGTGGGTCCTGTTGCACAACGGGATATGAGACAGTCAATGATGTCCCTAGTTCACCCAATGTACAGCACTGTACGTATCACACCTCCAACACACATTGACAGGTGTACACATTGACAACTCCATGACAACACAGCTGTGTGAATGCAAATACACATCACAAGTGACACGTAACGTTGCACGTGCCAAGTGGGAGATGTACATTGAGAAATATGGCATGTGTGTGCATATGCACATCCCATGCTCCCATGCTAATGTGTACATGATGATGTGCCAACAGACATGTGGAGGCTGAGCACTGTCCGACAATGCCTATGCACACAGCATGAAGTGGCCCTGTCTAGTGTGGACATGCTCCCACACACAAATCATGGCCACACCTGCAAATGCATGGCACACATTAAACTGTGGATTCCACATGGCACCAGTGGACTGTACCCACCATGGACCAGGCCCTTGAGGCCAACTCTAATGGTCCTCGCGGTTGCATCCTGCGTGTTTGACTATAGAGGTAAGCGTACCGGGTCAGCTCGGAGCAGGCCTTTGTGTGCATTTGAAGTAGGCAGACATGGTACACCAATTGCAGCAGCTTGGACCCACTGAAACAGCCCCAGGGGGCTATATGAGTGTGGGAGGGAGAATAGCATTACCACAGCTTCCAGGGACTGCTGCCTGGCATCCCTCAACAACACATGCTGCTGCTGCCACCAGTCCACCTTCATGTCGACGACTCTGAAGATATGTCCAGGTCCACTCACCAGCGAGGAACTGGAGATCCTGGATTCCGAGCTCCACGCACACTGCCCAAGGCTATTTCTTGCAGAAGTTGTGTGTGTAAGACAACTACAGTGTGTGTGGGAGTGCATGTGGGGGACACACGTCGTTGATCCGCAGCACTATGAGTCAGAGCCTGTGGGGTTCCAACATGCACTGCTTACCATGCTTACTACAGGTGGAAGGGGTATGTAGGCTCTCTGGCGCTTTCCCATGCATGTCCCTCCCGAGTGGTGGTACATGGCATTTTCATGTCAGACATCCAGTGACGCAGCCACTTGGCAATGCAGGACTCAGGGCAGTTATTGCTTGTGTGAATGGCTGGCTGGGTCCCTGCTGGCCTTCTCAGTCTCAGCAGACCTGGGCTGCACATTGACCGCCCAATACTAGAAGGAAACAACACTGACTGTACAGTGGGTTACATGTGTCTTTTGTTCACAACTCTCCGGAAATGCCCAAACTCAGCCCTGTCGATTGAACACTCCAGGCCTTGTGATAGGGATGTGTGTGAGAGATAGTGGCACTGAATGTGACCTCCATTGCGGGGTGAGCCATTCACAGGGCGAGTACGTTGAGGGCTGCGCAGTGTTGGACACAGTGAGTCCACCCACAAAGATGTGTTGCCTTGTGATCTATGTGTTGGTCTACCTGACAATGGACAGTAGATGTGGGCAGACTACACATTGCTCAATGTGCTGGCATCCTGCATGTGAATGGGATGGACAGGTACTGTCGTACACACTCCCACCAGCATGCATTCACGTGTGGTGTACACATGCTGTTATGCCATGTCCGATTACTTCTTGGCTCTGTTTCACATCTCTGAGTATTTTGGATGGCTCGGCATCATGCCACTGTTATTGGTGGATGTGGGTGATGATGAGAAGTGTATGAGTGATATTTCAACCCTCTTGTGTACCATCCCTGCAGTTGGAAGTCCTCCAGCCCAAGGCCTTGTGATGAGCCATTGCATCCAAGTTGATGCCTCTGTGTATGTGTAACCGACAGTGCAGCCAATTCCACAAAGGGTGTGACATCATCTGCCGGATGAGCGACTACGGGGCGGAGACGAATCGGGGGATGCCCCCTCGTATTGTCAGGTTAGCACGGCGCTGCATTTCACCACTAATGGTCTGCATCTTGACAGTCACACAGCCTGTGCCGGATGCACGTTTGTAGGGGCATCAGCAGCAAGCAAGTGTACAGTATTGTGGGATGGTGTCTTTTGCTGTGAGAGGCAGCATGTGTCCACAGCCTACCCATAATCTGGGTAATGTGATGTATGTTGTGTGATGCAGTGGGTTGTAAGTGTACTCTGTGCTGGGTGCATCTGACATGCATATGCGATTCCTGAGGGTCAAGATGTAATTTGAGCACTCTGCATTGTCAATGCATTCAGAGTCGTAGCCCTCAGGAACAACCTGTAGTAGGCTGGAGTGGCAATTCACATGTATGTTTGAGGCACTGTGCCTACTCTGATTCCGTTCGGACATATAAGTGCGATGTCTCACCTCATATTCCTGGTACTTACACATCCGGCACACTGTGCAACAGTAGTTGTGCTCGTGCGAACGACAGGTGGATGGCATGGGCTCATGACCATTGTGGACTGTCATGTTGCAGTCTGTGTGAGTGGTGTCCCATTCTGCTCCATGCAGGTATGTCCTTGGCCTAATTACGTAGTGGTCATCCTTGCCACCATCAGGACAGTGGGTGTGCACACAGCGATTTGTGGCTATGGTCGCAGGGTGACACTGGCCGGGTGTTGTGCTAGGTGCACAACACATGTGCCACTTATTAGCGGCTTCATTTTCTGTACGCCAGCCATTACGTGTTGATTGTGGTGGCTGTATACAATTGCACAGGTATCGTGCAACATGTGGATTTGGGAATGTTCTGTGCTGCTTCCCTTGCACATGTCTGTTTAATTGATGCCAAATGAGTGAGGCCACCTCGCTCTCTCTCATGTAGCATCTCCCGTGGGTGCTGAGGGACAGGGGACGGTCAACAGTTGTGAGGCATCGGATGAAGCAGCTGCACAGGAGCTGAGTGAGACAGATGTGACCAGCGCCTCAGAGGGGCCATACGTGTGCTGGATGAATCACAGGCCGAGACGGCAATTTCTGCGTCATCTGAGGACAGAGGTGATGCATCCATGTTTGCTAGCACAGGGGACGTGAGCTCTGGCTCCTCTTCAGCCATGCGGAGGCCAATGCCCGCCCTCCCATCTACTTCCACTGGTGCAACACGTGTCGGCACAAGGATGAAGGATAGAGTGTCCTTCACACCAGGCACAGCTGCCCCTGCACATGTGACCCCTGCTGCCCTCAGTGCTGGGTCTGTTGAGCTTGTGCGGCATCTCTGTGTGGGGCAGACAGCTCTCCTTAATTACTTCATTGCCCACTTCTTATTTAGGACTTGTGCCCTGCTGCACACTGAGAATGTGTTGCCTGCGAGATGTGACCAGGAGAAGGGTGCCATGACCTCCCACCCACCAAGCTCCACTGCCATCCCATGCCCTGGGTAGCCTGTGCAGGTGGACAATGTAGGGGGTATACCTGGAGGCCAGGGGATGTAGGTGCCTTGGCAAGGGCCTGGCAGACGCACAGCAGTATCCAGCATGTACCCAGAGGGAGGGCTAACGTCTACACCTGATGCAGCATTGATCGTGTGCCCGCCTGTTGTGCCCACACGAGTTCACATTCATCCCCAGACAGGTAGGCTTTCCAAATACCCAACACAGTGGAAATCCACCCCTCCGGGATCCTCCCCACACAGTCTGTTTCAACACTGCATGAGTGCACCTACCCATGCCACCCACCCACCTGGGCCAAGCAGCCCTCCCGCTTCACATGCCACATGTGTGTCTTCCACAGTTGTGCTTCTCTCTCAGGGGCGGACCTCCAACTGTCCCGTAGCACACAGACAGCACTGAGTCGGACTGGCATCCTGTTTGAATGGTAGGCACCCTCACACAACTACCTGTGACACAGTGGTGGCTGTAATGGCTATTGTGACTGCCATGGCAGTGTTGCTGGCCATGGCAGGGTACACTCACACACAATGCATACGCAGCTTTTCGTATCACTACTCTGCACATCGGACTGGCCACTGTCCCTGGTGTTGAACAATATTGCCGCCTGTCTATGTAATCTGTGACTGGATGCTGTTGTTCCTGTAGTCGGTTGTGTCTGTGTAGTTGCTGAATGCAGTTGTTACTGTGCATAGTTAAGTGAGGCACATGCCGTGTGTGGTACCTCAACAATTGCAATGTCTGGTCTCACATTCCAATGTGTTTTACACGTGGCTGGGACTTCACTTCTTTCAGACTCTGCTACTTGTGTGTGTGATGAAGAAGTATTTATGTGACACGGATTGCAGGTATTTGGTGGTATTTCTGGGAAAATGTATACGTGTCATGTTTGCGTGCAGGCAAAGCACAGGGTGTGAGTCTAGCCACAGGATGACAGGTAGCATGTGCAGAGTGTGCGGGTATGTGTGAGCTTACTTTCTGGGTGGCCAGCAGTGTAGGTGTATGTTAATCTTGTGATGAACATTGAGCCTGGGCACATGGCTTACTTTCAATGTGTGCATTTGGGAGGTGTAGGTGTGTGTGGTGTGAAGGGTGTGACTTTGGGGTAGTGTTGGTGTGTGTGTGTGCGCTCTGGCAATGTCGACTACACACATGTGTTACCCAGGGGTATGGTGGGTGTGTGTATCCGTGTTCAGGTCTGTGAATGTGAGCACGTGTGTATTGTATGTTGCACAGTGTGCAGTGTGTGGGTGTGTCCTTGCAGTTCAGGATGACTCCTACTTAAATATGTTTTGGCTATTTGTGGGTCTGCAGGGTGTGTGACTGTCAAGATTGTGCCTTGTTTAATTAAGTATGTATGTGAATTTCTGCAGTTCGTACTCACTGTGCAGACCTGCCCACCCACACTGATATCGTGTGTGTGTTTTGTCATGCATTACTGTAGCATGCTTCTTGCGTGGCTCCTAATTTTGCTTGATGAGTGTGATGTCAGACTGTGAAGGTAATTGTACACATATGTAGGACTCTGCTTTGTAGTGACCAGGCCGTCAGTGTTAATGTGATGATCTGTTGGGCCACGTCAGAGTCTGACAAGCCAAGGCCCACAACCTCTGGTATTTCACTAGGTCCACTGTGGCGGCAACTCATATGCATTGACATCCAATGACACTAGACTACATTGTCATCTCACGACTCTCGTGTACTTCACACACTCTCATCCTCTCTCATTCGTACTTGTCTTCGATAAATGATTCTACAGAGACACATATCTGCTTCAAGGCATGTATTTGAACCTACTTCCTCTGTGATGCAGTATAGTGGACACGACTGGCAGCGAAATGCATGTGGAGGATATACTTAGCATGATTACACATACAATAGGGGGTACAGGTAGATGTGATTAGTTGTTGATTGTGGAATTAAGGCTTCAGAGTTACAACTGCATTGCCCTTGCTATGCTACAGTACATTTGCTCATTACTGGAGAGCTCTAGACTTTGACACAGACAGTATTCATTTTGCCTACCAGACAGCTTGACATCATAGGCACAGTACATCTCAGTTCCATGGTACAGGATTACTACAATAGTGACTCCGACACACCTGCGTCAGAGGTGACATCAGAGCATGAGCCTACATGCATGCAGCAGCGTCTCACAAGTTGTTGCAATGTGGTGGCTAATGAACATGACACAATAACTAGGACCATGTTGTAGGGGGTTGCATTTGTTGTCCATGCAAAAGTCCTGGCACGGAAGTACAGACAAAGGTGAGGTGACAATTCTCACGTAATACAGCAGACAGATAAGTGTGCACTGACAGGTGCATGTGTTCAGGTGCGCAGAATACATATTATAGCATAGTTGTTCGTGCAGTATTGGCCATGTGGTTACTGTACACAAGTCCCATACCTCTGCCTCCCCCTGTTCATGCAGAGACACGGGATATGGTGAGGAACAGAGTGCATGTCCCGAAAATGTCAAATGTCATGGCACTGGAGTTGATGGTAAGGTGTTTGTTGCAGATTGTATGGTATAGTTGTTGTACAGCTAACTGCCCACTCCGTGCGAAAGCCAAGCATAGGTACGGTGTTGAACATCAATGTTCAATTGGGGGTATTGAGTCGGGGACCCATGAATTGACAAGTTGTCAGGTATGCGATACCTTCCAGCAGAGCATCCCTCGCATTGGTGGTAAACATGGATGACATCCAATGAAGCGGATGGTGGGTAGCAACGTGTTCATCGTAAGTTGTCCCTTGTAGAAGCATGATGGGACATGTTGGATGACATTCGATGAAACTGTGATCCAGAATACGTTGTGTGGAGGCACACTGGTACCATTGCAGTGTGTCCCGATTGCAGCCACATACGCCATGCCCACATACACTGAACAGATCCTGTCGTGGGCGTCCAGGGGTGCAAACAAGTGTACCAAGTCCGCCTTTGGACATGCCGGGTTGGAGAGACATAAATCCACAGGCCAGTGGAACGGACACCTCCGACAGTAGAAAACGAGGATGATGCAGCTGAACATTGCAATGCGGTAAGTTACTCAGTAACTTACATTCAGCATAGCCAGATTTGCACAGCCCACTATCTGTAGCAAGCTGTCACTGTACAGCTGCATCTGTCCGGCGTAGTTGGGAGGCACTGGTGCAACAGCCATTTTGCTACAGGGTGATGTGATGGCGTGCTCCGGCTGCCTGAGCAGTCACCAGGGTGCAACCTCCGACGATGCTGGGAATTCTGGAATGGATGTACGGTGGCAGGACTTGGGGTATAGCTTGGGCAGAGGACACAGGCCCTCATCCCACATGCTTCAATGAATGGTCAAGGCCAGTGGTGTCTGACTCTTTCCAGATTACTTGCATTTGACCCACAAGGGGGAGTGGTAAAATTGTATTTTGTAGTATTATCTTTCTTTCATGTTAGGCGCTATCTGCCAGTGGAAGGTTTACTCTGCATGGCTATGTTTGGCTTCTTGTTGGTACAATGGCTCCATTCTCCTGCAAACTTTGTTGTAATGTGATTTCAGAGTAGGAATGGAAGGCCATTCTGTGCTATCTGCTCTCCCGTGTGTGAGCGGGACACTCCGTTGCCGCTGTACGTTGAGGCTTCTGTGTGGGTGTAGTAATTGAGAACACCTGTTCTCAGGCAGCAGGCTTTTTCTATCTTGTACATTGCATGGCTTGATATTGCGGGCAGGATGGAATAGGTATTTTTGGATGAGACTGGCGTGCCTTTTGCGGGCAATGTCCATATTCTGCGCTGTTATGTAGCAGCCGCCGTGTGCTTCTCCATGTTTTGCACACAAGGGTGTGTCCTATTTTGCCATCACATTACTCCCCTGTTTGGGACACTTGTGTGACATCCAGTTGACAACTGTGAGTTGTCGGTTGGGGACATGATTGATGCAGGGAGGCCACGTGACATGTGCCTTCAGGGTGGGGCTGGTGTGTGGGGTGTGTAGTTGTGACCCTGTGGTGTTTGTGTGCAGCCCATGCGTGGCGCTGTCGTTGGCCTCTGCGTTGTGCGCATGTGTACCTGCGTCATCGCCGCTGCGCTGCGGTGCCGTGACGGGGACGTCACTTCCTGGTCCCGGGTAGTGGATGCCCAGGACTTTGCGAGTTGTTTTATTTTAGCAGGTGAGACATGTGTGGGTACAGTGGTGGATGTGTCCTGTCCACACAGGGGTGCCTGGGGGGGCCATGTACAGTTTTTCCGCACTTGCATTGTGTGCAGTGTTTGCGTGCCCTTCTTGTGTGTCTGCCTACCTGTGTCGTCGTGGCGCGTTCACTCCTAGGTGGTGCATCAGGTACAGCATGGGGATGGCCTGGAGAGCAGGATTCATTTCGGGGTGGGCCGCCTTTTTGGTCTCCGAACTCAACAGTCGGGTTTCCGCCTTGGTATCTCGTGCGCTGTCTCTTTGCCGGTGAGGCTGTTTGGTTGTGGCATCGTAATTTGGACGCCGGGCGGTACGTCATTTCGTCGGACGGTGTGTCTCCATTGGCTCGCGCCACTACGTAGACGGGCGCACTTTGATGGCGGGCGGCGTCGCAGGATTACGGGCGGTTTTTGGCTGAGTTTTCACATCCTAATTTGGCGGGCGTGTGGGCCATTGCTGGCAGACGGTAACTAGTGGTTTTTGCCTCCGACAGCACGGCGGTACTGCTTCCGCCCGACATTGTAATGGGCCCCTAAATTAGAAAGGTCAGATACTGCCCTGGAAAGTTATACGGGTGAAACCATTGACATGTTAGGCTATAGAAGTGTCATTTTCAGATTTTAGAATAGAAAAGCATATGGCAATCTTTGGGTAGCAAAGAAAGGACCATCAGTCTTAGGATGGTCAGATCAAATAAACTTGCATATTATTTTAGACCCCAACAGTATAGAGCAAGTTTTGGAAATAGATGAAGGTGAAATCACTGGAAAGGAAATGCTTAAAAACTTCCCTAACATGTTCAGTGGGAAGATAAGTAAATTAAAACATTTTGAACATAAAATTACCCTTACGAATAAGGCAATATCCAAAGTGCATAAAGTCAGAAATGTGCCTGTGTCTATTAGAGATTAAGTCATAGAAGAATTATGGCATTCAGTTATTGCAGGTGAATCACTGACAGAATATCAACGACCACAATATCGAGGTCCCAAAATATCGGGACCTAAATATCGATGTCAAGAATATCGACATCCTATCTACATCATGGTAAGTACAAAAATATCGAAACAAAAATATAGGGGGTCATTACGATGGCGGTCGGAAGCACAACCGCCGTGCTGGCGGATGCAAAAACCACCAGTTACCGCCGGCACGCAGCAGTCCACACGCCCGCCCAATTACGATGCGAAAAGTAGGCCAAACACCGCCGGCAAGCCAGCAACACCGTCCGCCATCAAAGTGCGTCCGTACACGTAGCGGCGCAGCACAATTGACACACACCGTCCGACGAAATCACGTCCCGCCCGGCGTATAAATTACGATGCCGCAAACAAACGGCTCCCACGGCTAAGAGATACCGTACGACAAACCGAAGCGGTAACACGGACGCCGAGCACGGACAACGAAGAAGCGGCTCCCCGAGCATGAATCCAGCACTGCAGGCCCTCCCCATGCTCTTGCTGATGCACCACCAAGGACGCAACGTACCGCGGAGACGCAGGTAGGCACACACACAACAAGTGCACGCAAACAGCGCACACAGTGCAAGGGCGGAAAAAGCGGACAACCCCCCACCAGCGCGTGTACACTACACATCCACCATTGCATCCACATATGACACACAGGCCAAATCGTAACATCGCGTAACACATGTGTACACACCACCTGGGACTAGGAACCAACCACCCCGTCACGGCCCCAAAGCGGCGATGACGCCGCCACACATGCGCACAACGCAGAGGCCAACCGCAGCGCCATGCATGCGTCGCACACAGACACAGGGACACAACCAAGCAGCACACACATCAGCCCCACCCCGAACGCACATGACACGTGACAGGCCTGCCACAGACATGTCCCCAACGCCCAATTCACGGACAACACCCAACGCCACACAACCGACGCACACATGTCAGTGAAGTCACGCAACAGCAGGACACACCCCAGTGTAACAAACATGGCGTAGCACACAGCGGCGGCAACACCAACTAGGAGAAGCAGGGCCCCTTCGGGAAGAGGAACGCCAGTACCACACTGAAACACCCATACCACCCTGCACATATGAACAAGACATATAAAACGGAACACCAAAGAGCCCGGGGACCGACAACAGGTGGCCCAAGAATAACATTCACACACAAGGCCCAACGCAGAGCGGAAAGGCAGCCTGCCGCCCACACAAGGGAGAGCAGACAGCACTGAATGACCTTCCATTCCAACTCCGAAACCACAGCCCTACGAAAGAAGCCGGTGAATACAGCCATTGTCCAAGAAAAGACCAACACAGGCATGCCGAGGAGACCGACCACAGGGCAGATAGCGCATATCACAGAAGCACACAACGGACGGGGAGGAAAAAAAATAACACTCCCCCATGTCGGCCACATGCAAGTTAATTGGAAGGAGTCACACATCACTGACCTTGAACTGTCTGAGAAGCAAGTGGGATGAGGGCCCATGTCCTCCGCACAAGCCAACAGAACACAAGTCCTGTCTCCCTACGACTACACAGAGCTCACAGCAACCTCGGAGCGTGCACATTGCAGACTGCACACACAGCCGGAGCACGCCACCACAACGCACCGCTGCGAAATGGCAACCGCAACACACCTACCCAACTACGCCGGACAGCTCAAGCTGTACAAAACCAACCTGATACATATATTGGGATGCGATCTCCTGTCCCTGCTGAACGTAAGTTACCGACTGACTTACCGCATCACATTGTTCAGCTGCGTCATGCCCGTCTTCTACTGTCGGAGGTGTCCCTACCATCATCCCGTGGAGATATGCCTCTCCAACCCGGCATGTCTAAAGGCGGACCTGCTACCACTACTCCTCCCTCTGGACGCACACGACAGGGCCTGCTCTGCCTATGGGGGCATGGCGTATGTGGCCAACATCGCACCCGCACTGAAATGGGACCACTGTGCCTCCACACGACGGATCATCGAGAACAGCTACATCGAATGTCACCCAGCATGCCCCATCATGGTCCTCCAAGGGACAACTTACGAACAACACCTTGACAGCCACCATCCGCTACATTGGCTGGCAAACATGTACACCACCAATGACATGGAAGCCCTGCTGGACGGCATCGCATACCTGACAACCTGTAAATTCGTCGGACCACAACGCAGGTTCCCCGATTGACCTATGATGTCCAACCCCGCACCCATGCTTAGCTTCCGCACGGACTGGCCAGTCACCACCACAACAGCCATACCAAACGACCGGCAACTGTAACCACACCATCAACGACATCGCCATGACATCGGATATGACCGGGACATGCACACTGTTCCCCATCACATCCAGGAACACCGCATGCATCGTGGGAGGCAGTGGCATGGGGTCTGTGTATCGCACCCACATGGACGGAACTGCACGAACAACCAGGACACGACATGGATCCAGCGCCCATGGACACACACACCGCTCAGTGGACATGAATAGGTCGCCTGGAGTCTGTGGGTGCTGCACCCCTCCCACCCCCGCCCCGGGAATCCCATACCAGGACCCTTGCATGGACGACAAGTGCATACAACAACAACACGACCCCAGTGACTGTGACATGTCCAGTAACCACCACATTGCAACAACAAGTGGCACGCCGCTGCATGCACGCAAGCACATGCCCTGATGTCATCTCACATGCACGCGTGCATGAGGAACAACCGCAGCAAACCTGTCACATGGAACTGAGATGGACTGTGCCCATGATGCCAAGCGGTCTGGTAGGCTACATGTATACCGTCTGTGTCAAAGTCCGCAGCTCCGCAGCTATACGTAAATGTACATTAGCACAGCCTTGGCCAAGCAGATGTAACTCTGAAGCCCACATCCCACATGCAACAGCCAATCACATGTAACCCCACACCCTATCCCATTTGCAATCATGCTCAGTATATCCTCAACATGTATTCCGCTGCCAGTAGTGTCCACTATACTGCATCACAGAGGACAGAAGACTCAATATAATGTTTGAAACCAAAACTGTCTCCGCTGACTCATTTCACAAGTACGAATGAGAGAGGATGAGAGTATGTGAAGTACACGGCAGTCGTGACATGACCATGTAGTCCACTGGTATTGGATGTCAACGCAAATGAGTAGCACAACTGTGGAAGACACACATGTGTCGTGTGAAGTCGTATGGACGCAGTGCTCAGGTGGGTGGGTGTGACGGGTAGATGCGCACATGCCAAGTTGGAGCACGCCGTGTTGGGAGGGGTCATGAACAGTACACCACCGCTTCCCTGGGCATTGTGAGAGGACACCTGTCGGGGGGAGTGAACACGTGTGTGCACAGCAGCCGGGCACACGTACAAAGCGGTACCAGGCGCACCTCAGCCCACCCTCTGTGGACAAGCTGGATCCTGTTGTGCGCCCGCCATGCCCCTTGACAAGGCACACACAGCCCCAGTCGACCAGGTGTAACCCCAACATAGTCAATCCGCACAGGCGATACAGGGCACGGGATGGCAGTGGAGCATGGTGTGTGAGAGGTCTCCTCGCGCTCCTCCTGGTCATATCACGCAGGCAATAGAACCTCAACGTCTAGCATGGCACAAGTCAAATGGAAGTGTAGGGGGACGCACCACAGCACGAGCAGCACTGACGTCACGGGAGGTGGCTCGCACCATCCCATCCATTGCCCATTATACCAACCACGCCACATGCCATTGCGACTAAGTGCAAGCGCGTGCGCCACCACCCCCGAGCCCTCCCCAGAGAGGCCAAAGAGTGAATGTGTGGGCCATCAGTCACAGACGGACGCGGCCTGGCCGCAAGGGCAGCCACAGCCACTGGGTGTCGCAGGTGGCGGATCCGGAAGGCGAAGACTGTGATGCATAGTCCATGCAGGCCGGGTCTCCATTTGGGGCACCACGCAGGTGGACGGCGTCCCGCAACACATCATACCCTGAGACAGCCCACTCGTGCAACTGGACCCACACATACACTCCTTGCCCTCTCTGGTGCGAGCTCGGGGCTGCCTGTGCAAGCGCTAGCCTCGCAGGTGCACATGCATATTGGGGGAGCGAGGGGAGGACATGAGGGCTGGGGCGAAGATGACTGTATCACTGTCAGTGAGTACAAGGGATGACCCAGATGTGGAAAGGAAGAGACGTGTCCCGTGTGTACTGCAACTAGTCGCCAATCCAACTACCCCCCATGTCCGGAATGTAAGCCCGCACCTAGGCCCGCCCATCCGCCACATCGAATATACCACCAGCACGACAACCTTCCCATTCGAAACACTGACTGGGGGTGGCGACCAGTGAACAATCATGTGTAGCCTACCCACGCGTACATGTGGGCCCTCCATGATCCATGTCACCTGCGGCAAAGTCATGACATGCGCAATGAGGGAAGTGAGGAGAGCTGTCCGCCCCACGCACAGAAGGTGCATCAGCTCCACAGACCCAGCAGCGAGTCCAGCAGGGGTCACATGTGCAGGGGCAGCTGTGCCTGGTGTGAAGGCACATGCATATAGACAGCACATCGACCAATGTGTAGTCTGCCCACATCTACAGTCCATCATCATGCGGACATAGGAATTGAACACAGGGCAACACATCTTAGTGGGTGCACCCACCGTGACCAACAATGCGCAATCATCGACGTACCCGCCCTGTGCATGGCCCCCCACCCAACGGAGGCACATCCAGTGCCACCATCCCACACACACAAGCCTTCCACGGAACATGCTGTGTCCAATGGTCAGTACAGAGTCAGCGCCCATCTGGTGGATCCTGAACAGGAGACACATGCACACACATGCCAGCTCCCACTATGTACGTCTGCCACCTGGCACGTGCAATGTAACCTCTCACCTGTGACGTGTGACTGCAAGCACACAGCCGTCTTGGCATGGGGCTGTCAATGTGGACACCTGTCAATGTTTCGGGAGGTGTGATCCGTACAGTGCTGTACATAGGGTGCAGTGCTGACACCTACTACTGTCTCATATCCCCTCGTGCCACAGGTCCCACTTGTTTTGGCCGCTCAGCCTGTGCCCACATCGTCGTCGTCGTGTGCCATACTCATCCAGCCTCGGAAGCAGTTCCATGCTCAGCAGACATTCATGTTGCCGTGGCGTTGCCGCTTGACGAATATGCAGTCAGTCCCCATCAGCACGCCCCGCAAGTCATTGGGGCCTAGATCCCCATGTGCATGCACATGGCAGTGGTTTGTATCACTAGCCATTGCCATTGTTGGGAGACCTGTGTAAGTGTATTGTGGCCGTGCCGTCCCAGCTTGACAGCTGGGCTGTGGCTCATGTGCTTGCTCAGTCATGTCAGTGATGTGTATGCGAAATTGCTATGTGTTGTGTTGCTTTGACATGTGTCCACTGCCATTTTCCCTAGGCGGAGACCGAACATTGACCGCCCATACCAATTGCTGGCGGACATGGACGATACAGAGGTCATTAGGAAGTTTCGGCTGGACAGGCCAACCCTGCATCGACTGTGTGCCATGTTGGAACCCCATCTCCGTCCCCGCAGGGTGTATCCGACAGCTGTCACCCCCACGGCTAAGGTGATGGCCGCCATGCATTTCTTCGCCACTGGGTCATTCCAGCACACAGTGGGCAGTGGAGGAGGGATGTCCCAGCCCATGTTCAGCAAGGTGCTGAGGGATGTACTGGCAGCCATGATGCTGTACCGAAACAGGTACATCCGCTTCCCCAGGGCTCGTGAATTGGCGGCAGTGAAGGGTGCATTCTATGCCCTTGGCAGAATCCCACACGTCGTTGGAGCCATTGACTGCACACATGTTGGCCTTGTTCCACCACAGGCCACTGAGCACCTGTACCGCAACAGGAAGCACACGCACTCCCTGAATGTGCAAGTGGTGTGCCTTGCGGACATGGTGATCACCCACGTGTGTGCAAAGTTCCCAGGCTCGGCCCATGACGCACACATAATGCGCAACAGCATCTTGCCACGACTGATGTCCAATCTGCAACAGGATCGTGGCTGTATTGTCGGTGAGTATGTGGAGTGGTGTAGCGTGCTGGTTGTGCGATGCTGTCCCCTGTCCAGTTGGAATAGCAACGGTTCTCTGTGTCCCTCACACCCAGGTGACTCTGCGTACCCGAATGGGGCATGGCTGCTCAGTCCATTGAGGAATCCTCGCACCCCAGCAGACGATCGCTACAATGAGGCACATGGGAGGACCAGACGTGTGGTCGAGCGTACCTTTGGCCTCCTCAAGTCCAGGTTCAGGTGCCTGGACCGCACCGAGGGTGCGCTGGCGTACTCCCCACAGAAGGTGTGCCAGATAGTGGTGGCGTGCTGCATGCTGCACAATCTGGCCATTCGGAAGCAGATCCCCCTCATCGTGGATGACGGAGATCAACCAGGGCCCCAGCCCGCAGACCAGGACAGCTCGAGTGAGGAGGACAGCGGAGAGGAGGAAGCTGGTAATGTGCGGCAGCAGCTCATCGCCCACTACTTCACTTGACGGTGAGTGTCCATGTACGACGGCTGATGTGGCTGTATCTGTGCAGGTGTGTGTGTGCTGTGTCAGGGTGGCCGTTTGTTCACTGCGTGCTGTGTGTCAACGCTCCATGGCCAGGGTAGTATGCCACTGTTGGTGGCTGTGGCATTGTGCCCTATTGCTCTGTGCGATGTGTGTACATTGCTTGTAGTTGTTGACATGTACTGTGTGATGGGTGTGTGACACACTCATTGAATGTGCTCCTGTTCTGTCTCCCACCCCTAGGTCCCTACAGGCCCTCCGGTTCCATTGCCATGCCACGCATCAGGTGCCTTTCCGCCCAAGGTGGCCGTTGTATTCCGTACAAATAAAACACAGGGCACAAACAGCAGTTTGTGTAAGAGGTGCATTTATTTCAAACTGTGACATGTGATTGTGTGCGAGGTGATGACAAAAGTGGTGCGTGCAGTGACAATGAGCTGTCGGTCACGGCTGCGTGATGCTCAGGGTGTACCCACTTGTTCCATGTCCATGGTCCAACAGACACATGCCATCCAGATGGCTGTGTGGAGTGGGATCGTAGTCCAAGTCAATGCAGTGGGTGGTCAAGGAAGGCTGGCTGGCTGCCTCACTTGCGTCTGGAGCGTGCGTAGTCCTCCCGGGAGATCTGTTTGTACTTCGGACGGCCCCTTCCACGTTTGGGAGGGGGGTGTGTGGTGGCGACCTGCTGGTGGGGGGTGAGGTGTGCTCACTGGCTGTGGACGCAGGGGTACTGGACACTGCTGCTCGACCCTGCGCCCCGGCAGGTGGTGGCGGTGGTGGAGCTGCTGTCCCTGGCTGTGACCTCACCACCAGCTGGCCCATGAGGTCCACGAGTTGGCCCATACGGGCGTCCATGGACCTCAGCACCCCCAGCACCTCCCGCGTGTCTGAAGCAGACCTGGCCCATTGTCCTTGGGCCTCTTCATAGGCCCCAAGGACTCTGGCCATTTGAGGCAGGGCATGGCTCCCAGGGGAGACTTGCGTTTCCCTGACCCTGCTCCTCCTACCAGTACTGCTGCCACCGGCCTGCCCACTAGCCACATTGCTCACCACGGTCCTCGCTGTGGCTCCCAGGGTGGATCCAGTCGGCCGGGCCACCACCTGCGCTGGGGCTGGTGCCAGCGAAGACGTGGTGGTGGTGGCGGCGGTGGTGGTCGGTGCGGCGATGGTGGCGGTTGCGGCAGTGGTAGTGGCCGCAATGAACGTGGGTGTGGCCGCAATGACCGTGGGTGTGGCCGCAATGACCGTGGGTGTGGCCGCAATGTCCGTGGGTGTGGCCGCAACGACAGTGGCAGCAGGGGGCTGGGAATGTTCAGCAGCCCAGGATGATGGGTTGGTGGGTAGGAGGGGTCCTGGGGAGCGGCTGGGCCCTGCCACACCAGATGGGCCTGCTTGGTGGTCCGTGTCCGAAGAGGAGGACAGATCCTCCACATCCGTGTGTCCTCGTTGGGGGCTTGTAGGCTGGCTGTGCTGGCTGCTGTCTCCATCCCCAGCATCCAGCAGTTCGTCACCTGTGGAGAGAATGAGATTTGTTATTGTGTTGCACCTGGCGAAGTATGTATTTGTCGTCTGACATTAACAGTTCGTGCAATCTCGTACATGGGTTTCCCGGAGGCGTGTGTGTGGCTGTACCATTTGTAGTTGTGTGTGCTTGGCAATGGGACTGTGTGCTGTGCACATGTGGCATGGGACGGATTGGCCATGCCGATGGGTGTGTTGCTGTGCCACCTACTTATTGTGACTCTGGTGTATGCGGGCTCCTGGCCCATCCTGGGTCTGGTTTGTACTTTGCTTTTGGTGTTCAAATGGGACGCTTAGGAACGCATATGGCAACATGGGGGCCATGCCCCAGATTCGCATTTGGGAGGGAATATGCTTTTGGGGTACATGCTGTGAGCCATGGGTGCCGAACGTGACATGTGTTGTGGCAGCATGACAGTGCATGGTCTGAGGTGTGTGCATGCCTGACATGGCCTGCATATTTGCTGTCTGTTGTGATTACTGGACATGGCATTGGACGCATCGTTATGAGTGAGTGATGGTTGTGTGCCAGCCAACGTATTGCAGTTGTCCCATCTCCTTGGTGTGCGTGCTGCCCTGTGCCATGTGCATCACTGCAGTGCTCGTGGGGGGGTGTGGCCCATGTTGTGTGTTGTTGCTCACAGTGTGGCGTGCGCTTCATTGACTTCTGGCACATGGTTGGTCATGGGCATGTATCTTAGCGTGACTGCTGTATGTGTGGCAGCTGTGCGGATGACATGCCTTTCATGAGACTGGGGCTGACGGATGGGATGGATGGTATGTTGTATGTGCATGGTGTGTCTTTGTGTTTGATGGGTTCAGTGGTGTTCGTGTGCATTTATGTTGTTCCGCTCTGTTGCGTCTAGTGTTGTTTGTCTTACATTGGCGTAGTTGTGGGGTGTGTGGTTGACAGGCAGTAGGGGCTACATGGACAGGACTTCAATGGTGTTTCGGTTGTGTGTGATGAGTTGCACAGTGGCTGCCGTGTGGTACTATATTCAGTGTGACTTGTGCATGCAGACGTGGCTCCTTGGGTGTTGCTGTGTCTGTGATGGGTCATGTGAGGTGTGAGTCTGTGGTTCATGTCCGTGTGCACATTGTTCACTTGTTCGTGACGGTGGGCGGTGCTGCGCGTTCGTCTGCTACGTGACATGTCCCATGTGTTGGTCGTGTTACGGTCCTCATGCCTCCAGTAATCCAGCCCTGTCCAGTTTCCCACCTGCAGGTTGTTCGGGCGTGCACTGTACTGGATGCCACATGGTTCTAAGCGGGGGTGCTCCATGTTGCAGGTCTGTGGGGGTGGGGGGGTGTTGTGGGTCGTGGTGGTGGCTGGACACCCACTGACACCGATTGTTGTGGATCGTGATGTCTACCTTTCGGCTGTCGGTGTGCACTGCGGTGGCTGACACGTGGCTGTGGGGGTGGGGGATGCTCCTCCTTGCTGTGCTGTGGGACTAGGGGCCTGGTGTGTGTTGTACTTGGGCTGTCCACCCTCCCACCCACTGCACTTTGTGTTCCTGCCACTTACCTGTTACTTGTCGGTTAGTGCAGCTATGGCGGACACATGGGTGTGGTGGGTGCTCGTTGTGGCGCTTCTGGCATACTTGGGGACCTGTTGGTGGTTACGTGGCTGGCTGAGTGTACACATGTCCCCACGTATCTTACAGTTGTTCGGTTTGGGCTGTGTGTGGTGGTGTCTGTTGCATGTGTGTGTGATGTGTTGTGTATTGTGTGCTGGACATGGGGGTGTTTGTCCCTGGGAGCTGTGGCATGGTGGTAGTGCATGTGAGTACATAGCGGTGTGCTGGTATACATTAGTTTGTACTTACCAGCCTCCACTCCCCCTGCTAATCCGGCGAGGATCTCCGGATGTATAATGACTCGCACCTTCTCCTCCCACGCTTTGAAGGTCTTGAAGAGCGCGGGATTCCCTCCGCCAGTGACGGCTGCCAGCTCTCTGTTCTTGCTCTCCTTCTTCTTGACCAGGCTCTTGACGTCATTCCACCGTTTGTTGATTTCAACTCTGTTCCTGGGCAGGGTCCCGACTGCATTGACCTGGTCTACGATCCGGTTCCACATTCTCTTTCTGGTGGCTAGTGGTGTGTGCTGGACCAGGTTCCCATAGATTTGTGGGTGCACCTTGATGATCTCGTCGACCATGACCGTCAGCTCAATGGGCGTGAACTTGGGCATTCTTTGTGGTGCCATGGTGTTTGTGGTGCTGGTGCGGTGTGTGTTGTGTAATGTGCAGGGGGTTTGTGGTGCCGGTGTTTGGTGGTGGTGGTGGTGGTGGTTGTGATGTGTGCGTTTCTGTGGTGTGCTGCTGTCCTTGCTGTGTCACTGTGTCCTCTCCTCTCCTCTCTAGTTTGCAATGTTGCAAGGGGTTGTGGTCTGTGGGAGTGCTGCTTTTGTACTTACCTATGTGGGTGTGTCCTCATGGTCTGTTGTTTTCAGGTGTGTTGTGTCTGGTGTTCTGGCCTTTGTAGTTTTTGTTTGTCCAGGGGGTGTTTTCGGGATGTGTACTGTGCTTGTGTATTTGTGCGTGCCTTGTTGTGTGGACTTGTTGGCCATGTTGTGTGCGATTGTTTTTGTCAGCGGATGGTTTCTGTGCAGGGACGTGGGCGCCATGGCTTCTGCCGTGTCGATTCTCATCGGCGTTGTTTGCGCAGGCGGGCGGTATATTTGTAGTTTTCCCGCGCTCATGGCGGTGCGATCGTAATCTCACGTGCGGTGTGTTGGCCGTGAGGGCGGGCGGTTTTGTGTTGTCGTGCGTGTTTCCGTCCGTGGCGGGCGGTTTGACTCCGACTCGGACGATGGCGGGCGGTATCTTGTGTGATTTTTCCGCCGATGGCGGTTTTCGGTTTGTGTAATCGTAATGGCGTGGTCGGTGTTCAGACGGTGTGTGCGGGCGGATTTTTGCCGCTTCCATGCCTGGCGGATTTTTTTACGCCGGGTATCGTAATGGGCCCCATAGTTGTTAAAAATATCGATGTAAAAAATATCGGGTTTTTTTATATATAAAAAATAATATAAAATAAATTAAATAATATATATAACTTAAAAATAAATATTTATATTTATTAGAAATTGTTAACAATTATAAATAATAAATGTACTGTAAAAATAAATTAAACATACATATATAAAATATAATGTATCAATTTTCCAGCTTTGCAATCCTATTTTTCTCAGGAACTCGCAAAAAGAGAAACGGACTCCAATTTCTTCGTGCCAGTTTATTTTAAGTGCGTAAATGTTGCCATGACGCGTTTCGGGCTCTGAAGCCCTTGATCACATGATATATATTTACTTAATAATAATTAATAAATAATTATTTTAATAAATTATAAACTATTATAAATATATTAAAAATTATAAATACATATATATATACATACACCTGTAACATAAAAATATATATATATATATTATAAATTGAAATATTAAAATATTCATTAATTTTTAAAACTACGGGGCATATTAGCAAGACCCACGTTAATATTATCGCCGTTTTAGCGGCAGGAAAACTGCCGCTAAAACGGCGATAATGAGCTTGCTAATATGCGTTATAGAATTCCAATAGAAGCCCAGGTTAGATGTGCAGGACATCTAACCTGGGCTTCTATTGGAATTCCATAACGCATATTAGCAAGCCCATTATCGCCGTTTTAGCGGCAGTTTCCTGCCGCTAAAACGGCGATAATTTTAACGTGGGTCTTGCTAATATGCCCCTACATTTTATACTACATTAATTACAACAGTAAGGAAAGTGTTAGCGGAGGTGAATAAATTACTATTCCCACTCCATCAAGTGCAACAGTAGTGAAAGTGTTGGATAGCGGAGGGGAATAATTTACTATTCCCACTCCAGCGAGTGCAACAGTAGGGAAAGTGTTGGATAGCGGAGGGAATTAATTTACTATTCCCACTCCAACAAATGCAACAGTAGGGAAAGTGTTGGATAGCGAAGGGGAAAAAATTACTATTCCCACTCCAGCGAGTGCAACAGCAGGGAAAGTGTTGCATAGCGGACGGGAATAATTTACCATTCCCACTCCAATGAGTGCAACAGTAGGGAAAGTGTTGGATAGCGGAGAGGAATAATTTACTATTCCCACTCCAATGAGTGCAACAGTAGGGAAAGTGTTAGATAGCGGAGGGAATTCATTTACTATTCCCACTGCAACAAATGCAACAGTAGGGAAAGTGTTGGATAGCGAAGGGGAAAAAATTACTATTCCCACTCCAGCGAGTGCAACAGTAGGGAAAGTGTTGGATAGCAAACGGGAATAATTTACTATTCCCACTCCAATGAGTGCAACAGTAGGGAAAGTGTTGGATAGCAAACGGGAATAATTTACTATTCCCACTCCAATGAGTGCAACTGTAGGGAAAATGTTGGATAGCGGAGAGGAATAATTTACTATTCCCACTCCAATGACTGCAACAGTAGGGAAAGCGTTGGATAGCGAAGATGGAAAAAAATTACTATTCCCACTTCAGGGAGTGCAACAGTAGGGAAAATGTTGGATAGTGCAGGGGTAAAAATTACTATTCCCACTCCAGAGAGTGCAACAGTTGGGAAAGTGTTGGATAGCGGAGTGTCATAAGGTTTCTGCACATACACAGAGCTATGCACAGGAAAATGGGACCCCGGAATACAGTGGTTTGCCACCATATACCGTAGCACCCAAAAACCCCAACCCAACTAGCTTAGCATCCCATTAGCACCCAAGTACTAATGTTTGGACAACCCAGAACACGGTATCTTTATCTCAGGACTCGCAGAAGCAAGAACACTCTTTCGTCACTCACTCGTACTTGTCCACAAGGTGCGTAGGAAGAGACACTGGATAGTTTAAAATGTTTATTCCAACTTACGTGCTCTAATGTACAGTACACGTGTCAGTACTAATAGCATAATGCATATGACTAATATAAGCAGCATGGTTACAATTCCATAGAATACAAACGGGAAAGCATCTCGGAGCTCAGTGGATAAACGTATAAATTACATTACCACCCTCCCCTTGCAGTAAGATAGTTTATTATAATAATAGAAGACCTCTGGGCTTTGACTAGCGAACCCCCATACCTCAGTCTCTAGATGCAGAATTACATCAGCAGGACATCATAGCTCTTCTCACTGAAAGGGATTTCTCCAAGTGTGTTAAGCGCTAGTAAACCACAGTATTAAAAGCATACCAAATTCTTCATGGCAATTGCACCTAATGTTATGTCTGGGTGCGCGAGACTGGCCATATCAGGAAGAACCAAAATACATTGTTATGCGACCTTGTACATGTTTGTGCAGACTGAGCCCAAAAAGGTGAACAACAGAAAATGCAGACAGTGCAAAAGAACTTGGCACGAGCAAAGGGCGAGGGAGGCCCGGCTCAGTGTAACGTGCGCAAAGAAAAGCAGCATGGCAGCCAGGCCTAGGCCAACATAACAAGGCAGGTAACAATCCACAAGACACCCTCCCCTGGTCAGTCCAGAGGCCAGGACAGAGGCCCATCAGAGGAAAAACAGAGCCGTCGGAGCACAGGGAGCGCCCAAACGGCGAAGGGCAGGTCAATCCATGAAAGTGTAAGTGCAGAGAAAAGCCATACCCTCCAAGAGTTCATCATTGGAATTGTCAAAAAACATAGATGCCATCCAATCCATGAGATCAAAAGAGCAGGAATGCTCCTCAACAAAGGGAGCATCCAAAAGCAATGCGGGACAGCTTGCGTGATAATTGAAACAGCTTCGTTGTAGGAGATCCTGGGCAGCCGCCCAGATATCCCATTGCGCCAAAATCCCCAGTGCAGCCGCACGCGCCATACAGCCAGCAACGGAACAGTCCTGCTCATGGGCCTCTAAGGGACCCATCAACTGAACAAAATCCGGAACAGACAATGACGAATTGGAGAGGCAATAATCCAGAGTCCAGGTGAAAGGACAGCGGACACAAGTCATCACAGGTTGCACGCAAGTGAAATACGCAAAGCGAAATGAAAGAGTATATGACACACTCAGTGTCGCCAATGGCAAGACACCAAAACCGGCCAAAAGGCGCTCACGGAGCAGCTGGAGGCGTTCTGGATCGAGCAGGTCCCATCGGGGAGCAGCCATTGCGCAGAAAGCAAATTAAGAGCAAGACACCAGCCGCTAAAGCGAGGATCAATGGGAAACCGCCAAAGACACTGGAAAAAATAGAATGTATGAAAGCCGGGATGGCACCAAAAATAGTTTGGAAGGAGGACACCAAGCCCGACCCCACGACCTTAAAAAAGTGTACTAGGCCTTCAGTGTTAGATGCGTTAAAAATACGATGTATTAACTCCCCAAAATGTTGGGGGAGATTAGTATTTAAAAGGGCCTGTATTTCACTGTGGGTACTCGCCACCTGGAGAATGAATGTCTCCCGGGCGGACGTGAGCATAACTTCCTCGTTTAATAATAGTGCCTTTATTCTGCTCAGTCTATTGAAATCTGCTTCCATGGTAGGGATGGAAGGCCAAATAGAGATATCAACCTTGCCATGAGGGGGAGGAAAAAGCACATTTTTGCAGCAGACAACCCTGTGCGAAACTGTTACAATGTAAGGAATGCCAGCTTGCAGGCCACAACAGTTTTCGTTATTTAAAAGTAAATAACTACCATTGGAAAGGAGAGTGAAAGTAGGTGAAATAACAGGAGCAGGAATACCTTTCAGCACACAAGCAAGATTAGGAGCGGAAACGCTACATGAGCCATGCAATTTAATGTGTTTACAAATAAGCGAATGACCCATAGTCGAGTCGCAGTACTCCCCCGTGAGAAAGACTTCCTTGCCGTCCCGAAGGCATTTATACATGAAAGGCAAGGACCAGAGTTCATGCAGGAAAGCACTGCCCAAGGGCCGGTAACGGCCCACAGGATAATGTTTCATGCACGAGTCAAATTCAAACAAGGAAAAAGGTAAAGCGATAACCCCATGGACTAGCCATACAGCAGAATCGAGTTCTGCAACAGAGAACGGCAAAGGATCCATCTTTTCGATATGTAATAGAGTGTAAGTTGCATCTTTCATGGACATAAATTGCTGTTTGTCAGTTAAGTTAAAAGGTAGAAACAAGGCAGAGGTGTTCAAAAAATGCCAAGGAACTTTACCTAACTTGAGCGTTTGTAAAGTCCATGCAAACTGCATAACCGAACGCAATTGATTCTGCCCATGATATAACACAGAAACATCATCTTGTACAATATCAACAACAGAAGACACAATATTCTCCAAAGTATAAATGCGAGAAGACAGGGTATTAATACTATTGTCAACAACAGCAAGCACCTTTTCCAAATTTGCTTGATCTATTTCCCGAAGACGGGAAGCAGCTTCCATTTGTGATAGCTTCCAGAGTTCATTATATGTTTCATAAATGAATCTTTTAGGTCGGGGACCACGAGGTCCCAAAACAAAGTCGGACAGATCAATATTGCCTGAAAGGAGGGACAAATGTTGTTTAACAGAATCAAGGGACGAATGTTGCAGCCATTGTTTGCATAATTTACCTACAGAATATGTAGTGACAGTACGGGAAGCAGTAAATCTCGGATCAGGCCTATTCTGTGTGTAGCTAGTACCAGAATCGTGAAAACGTATTTGACATGCGTTAGATGATATAGGCCATACTAACCAGGGTGACTGAACCAGCTCAGAAACATTAAATGAATTATTCTGTAATAGAGCCTGCAGGGACACGAGGGACATATTGAATCGTGAGCTTTCATTGGGAAAACTCGACAGGGATGGTATGGATGGAGTATTCAATTGTTTAGTGGTTGCTAAGCCCCAACATGTAGTCTGATAGATGGAGACATTGAGGAACATAATTTGTGTAGGGATGAGGCAAGCACGGTGTAATGCCTCGGTTCCCTGTACCTGCCATGGCTTGGAGCCCCAAATAGATTTTAAATCCACTGTATTATCCCAGTACTCATAACCACCCACAGCTAGGGCACTTAGAAAGGAACCTGAATAAAGCAATTTGGTGTGTGTTAACATAATTTTCTGAGTTGATGTGTTATTTAGTCTAAAATAATAGGATGCAGGGTTCGACCGATTAAAATCAGTGAAATAATTAAACTTATTTCGAAGAGTTTGAGAGCTACCTGGCAAGGGGTTTGGACAATGTTCCCATTGGGTATAGTTAACAGAACTACGCAGGGCACTGGGCTTATGGAGAAAATGATTACCCCAATGTTGGTAACAATACAAATCGGCATAATTAGCAGAATTCATATATAAATCTTCAGCATTAAAAGATGCATAATATTTTAAATCGGCAAACAATGCTTCAACGGCATGCACATCCCAATCATCAGAATGAATATTATTTTGTACTACATCACCCATTGAAACACGAAGGACATTAGGTACATTAATAATTTCCGTCGGACCATGGATTTGATAATTCACTGCATCCCATACGATGCCATCAGCAACTGGGAAAGCTGAAATGTTCACAAATGTGTGGTCACGCTTCATGATGTGAGACGAGGAATGAGGAGCCAAAGTTCCAGAAACATAGTCTACAGCAGAGCGTTCAGGTAAATAGTGACCATTAATTAGTAGAAAAAACACTGTGACAAAGCCAATGGACATGAACAAAAATATCAAGAAAAGTACCAACCAGATGTATGTCCAGGGTGGAATCAAAAAATTGTCTCTAAACCAGGATATAAAAATACTGAACTTGGATGGAACTTTTGAAGATGTGGAATCCGAATCAAAGGAATAACGAGTCGGGCCAAGTGGCGTTGTTGGTTGATGTGCCACCGATTCTGATGCAGGATAAGTATACTCGTCCTCGTCGATATTGGTGGAGAGTTGGGGATCAATCGTAGTTTCAGGCAAAGTAGAGGATTCAGGCAAATCAACCATCTCAATTACAGCATCAGCGATCGTTCGTGCAGATGGACTATGAACATATGTCCGATAAATGGCAGGACAAGAGACCGCTGGTGTGACACTATTCAGGATCGGCCAGGCGCTGTAGCTTGACATTTTCCACTGAGATGTATCTGTTCTCCTTGCGACCAGGAAGCGGTGGTAAAATGACTGTACGTGTTCCCTTCAAGCCCAGAACTGGAACCGGTGCACGAAAAGAGGGGCCGAATTCTTTTTTGTTTTCAACCTTTTCTCGAACCAGTTCTCCAACCTTTGGAAGCCAGCCGGCTACCGGAATCTGCAACGCAGGATCTGTGGCTGAAGGCAAATGTGTAGTTGCAAGTTTGTCTCGGGCTTCTTGTAAGTCCTGTAACATAGCAGAATGGTTATCTACATCAAACTTGGCGGATTGCGCCGCGATGTCTGGACCCTCAAGGTCAGGCACAAACATTCTTATGCCAAAGAGCATTTCGTATGGGGTCCGCCCACCCAGAGGTCTTCTAGGGAGATTATTAAGTGCACGCTGAACGGTATACAAATGGGCCAGCCAGTTCCTGCCAGTACCTATAACCCTAGCTGTTAAGGATTGCTTTAAGTCACGGTTCATTCGTTCAACGATAGAGTTGCCCTCAGGCCTATACGGAGACGAAAATTTCACCCGCACCCCAAGCGAAGCCATTGCATCCTTGTAAGCCCTAGAGGCAAACGCTGGACCTTGGTCCGAATGGAAGGTGCCGCATGCGAAAATTCCCACAAAGACACGCAAATCCCTGATTACATTTCGGGCGTCAGCACTCCGTTGTGGCCAGACCCAGAGAAACCGTGTGCACGAGTCCACTGCCACTAAGATGTATTTATAGGCAGTGTCTGATGAGAATGGACCGCAGTGATCCAAGTAAACACACCCAAAGGGTCTGTTAGCAATGCAGAGCGGGGTTTGTGGTGGACGTGTTACCGTTGAAGGCTTAATCTGTTGACAAACATCGCAAGAAAGCACAAAAGCACGGGTGTCTTTATACAATCCACGCCACCAATAACGCTGCTGCAAGATGGAAACTGTAGCTGACACACCTGCATGAGCCGAAGCCATGCCTTCGTGTGCAGCTGATATCAAGGCACTCCTGCGGTCCGCGTTGGGGATCAGCCGATCTCCAACGTCAGGTATAGTTACATAAGGAACCTGATCGGGACTTAATGTGTAAGAATACTTGGAAGGGAAACCTGTAGGGTAATTATTACCTTCCTTGGTTGCAGCAATAGCTGCTAATATAACAGGGTCTATTTTAGACATGGACCTGGTAACCGCTGCTACTGAACACGTGACTACTGCTGAACGGGCAGCTTCATCTGCCAGATCGTTACCTATAGCGTGTGCGCCCACCCGCTGATGGCCTAAGGTGTGAACCACCTGTGTGAGGGGCAGACGTTGTTGCAATTCTGCCACTCGAACCCAAAGCATTTTATGCTTAATTGTGCTCCCTTTTGCGTCCTTGTAGTCGTTTTTCGACCAGAAAAACAGATTGTCATTGTAAGATTGTACACAGTAAAAAGAATCACATACAATAAGAGTGGTCTCATCCTGAGAAGCGAACTCAAGTGCAAGTAGCAATGCATGCAGCTCGGCCAATTGTGCGGTACTATCTCCAAGTGTGCGAGTATGCACTGCAGAGGATTTGAACTTTCCATCTACAAAGGAACCCGCAACAATAGCACATGCAGCTGAATAAGCGTGCTTGGACCCAGTGGCCGGTTGCGCCGAACCATCGGTGTAGATCACACATTTGTAATCCTCAAGCGGTAATAAAAACAAAGGAGGAGGATGAACGAATTCATACTGCAAAAACTCCTGAGTCTGCAGAGAAGAATCAAAAACAAAAGTGACGTCCGAAGACGTCAAGGATGTAGCCCATTGTATCCAACGGGGATGCATTGCTTTTGAGTTCGGTACACTTGCCTTTGTTACTGCCTCTAGGGCAGGACAGGGTGTTACCACTAGAATCCGCTTTCCCTGTGCCAGTGCGCGTTCTTTTAGAATCGCCATTTGCACTGCAGTTAGAACTTTTTCGACAGAGGTAAAGCGCAATTCAGCGGAAGTGTACAGATGTGACTTGTATGCGATGGGTACTGTATCACCTTCATTAAAGGTTAAGTATGTGAATCCCACCGCCCCGGAATTATTCTAATCACCAGGTTTGTGTGGTTATCACGAGTCAAAAGATATTTAGACTCCAAAAGGTCTGTCTGCAAAGACTGCAGAATTGAGGTATGCTCAGGCAGCCAGCAAGACCTTGAATAAGTAGGTTGTATCAAAGCATACAAAGGCTTGATACGCTGGGCATATTCGGGAATGTAAGTACGCCCGAAATTCAGGAAACCCAGCAAAGACTGAAGTTTCTTCAGAGTATTTGGGGGGCACAAATGTGCACATTTTTCCAAGAAATGGGGGGCTAAGCCCTTACCTTCGTTGTTGAGCTCATAGCCCAAGAACAGAACTGTAAATTCAGCAATGTGTGATTTAGCAAAGTTAAATTTGTAACCCTGCTCCGCAAATTCAAGAATAATGCGGTCCACACGGGACAAATGCTGAAATAATTCGTCGTCCGTCAGATAGATGTCATCTACGTACGAACATGCGTCTTGATCAATGTCATTTAACAAAGAAACAACACGGGCGGCGAATATACCCGGACTATTTTTGTAGCCCATGGGTAAACGCCGGAACTGGAATAATTTACCACCGGAAGTGAATGCGGTCCATTGACCACTCTCCGGGGCTAGGTTGTGCGTGTAGAAACCGTTTGAAAGGTCAAGTGTCGTTTTGTATTTTTTACGAACAAGACTGTCTACAAGCGCAGAACTGTGTGTATTTTGCACCGCAAAGTTCCGACAATGTGTATTTAAATGCCGGTAATCCAAAACTAAGCGGTACGTTCCATCGGGTTTAGAAACCACGAAAAGGGGATTGTTCATAGGTGATACGCATGGTTCAATTACTCCCTGATATTCCAACTGTGTCAGAATTTCGGAGACGGGGCCTTTTGCCTGCCGTTTGATGGGATATTGGGGTTGTGGCTGCGGTAGTGACCGCAAAGGTATTGCATGAGGAGGTGATTCTTCATCCCATCCCACATGGTTGCGGTATAACGCTGGTGCCAGGTACACAGCCCACTCAGCTGCAAGTGCTTCAGCTTTGTCTTTTGGGACATGCCGTGAGAAGCTTGGAAGGATTACCTCCTCTCCTTTATGTGCAGCGAGAACGAATGGGGGTGGCCAATCCACCTCTGCTAACAAAATGTCATATGAAGAGGTTAGATTTTCCCAAAAAATCCCTTTTATTTCACGCGGTATGTCACCTTCAATTTGTATGACTATATTATATAGTCTGTCAGGGGGTGCCACTCTCGTGTCAGCTGTCTCTACAGTAACGAATGTTTCAGTTGCTGTCGCCTCCATATGAGGACGTAGCGCCTCCCGCACTATGGTAACTTCCGCGGCGCTGTCTAGGAGGGTCACTGCCCACGTCCAATTCTGGAGTCTCGTTCTCACGGTCTGAGGCATATTTCGCTGTGACAGCGGCAACCTTTTTCTTCTGAAATTGCGGTCGAGGAAGATGAAAGTCTTCTGCTTTCCCTCTGACTTGTTGTCGAGGTTGGTCTCGCTCCTGGGGAGCCTCTCGGCCCCTTCCTCTATCTTGCCGTCCTCCTCCACCAGCCTGTGACGACGTCTGGGCCTGTGAAGAACGAGGAGAACGCGTATCAGAGCTCTGAAACCTTTCTGGTGATTTAATCCTTGACCTATCACGTAAATCATAAGTACGTTCAGAAGAAACCGAAACTGGGGAAGCGCCTCTCGACCCCGGCTTCTTTTGTTGCTTACCCTGTTTTTTCTGTCTCCAACTCTTTTTAGTGAAGACCGGTTTATCATCTTTCTCAGATGCACTTTTTGCTTGTGTAACTTGCGTTTGCGATTGAGTTTGCATTTTTACAAAAGGCTTGTTGCCCAGGCTATTTCTTCCAATTGTTTTATAAGCCCGGGCAATAATTTTCGGTAATTCGCGGGGCCTGTCCAACTCTGGGACCAAAGCCAAAGCATTCGCTACTTGAAAGTTCATAGCATCGCCCTTGACATTTCCAAGGATCAGCTCAGCTACTACATCAAACACTCCCACTAGTCTCATCCCTAATTCCACAGCCGCTTCAGGGCCATGTTCATCCTGTACTTTTTTAATTACAGAGGGTAGAACCGTCATGGAAGGAGTTCCAAAACATTTTGAATAAACTGCTGCGAATACCTTACCCCAGTTTTCACATGATGTCAAATCGGGGATTATGTCTTTTGGCAAACTTATCGTGAGGATGCGGTGTTTATCTACTGGGGATGTATGGGGAAACACTGCTTCTATCTGATCGAACTTTTCTGCAAGCCAGTAAGGATAGTCGTCCTTATTTTGTGGACGTTTGCCCATCACAGAATTTACCATGACAGGACTTATAGTCACTCCAGCGGCTATAGCTGGTTGGCCTGCGACTACAGGAGCAGCTCCATGTAGACTACCTGTAACGTATGTCACTAGGGCTCGATGCACTCGTACCAATTCGGTATGCATAGTGCGCAGTTCCGCAAGCGGTAATGCCAGATAATTTGGATGCGGGGTATACCCGGCCAATACAGGCCAAGTGGCCCCCTGAATTGACAAGGGGCCTAAACGAACTGCGGTAGTTGGTTGTGGTAGGGCGCCATTAAACCAAACACGGTGCTGCCAAGCCGTGAGAGGTACTTCAAGAGTGGTATAGGGTCGATAGGCAGCAGGAATAACGGTGGGTTTATATTCATGAAACAGATTATCATCTGCCTCCACCGCTTCAAAAGTGATCCAAGTGTAAAACACCTCAAAGTGGTAAGCCGGATCGGCTTGAACCACAAAGACCAAATCGATCCCTGTATCAGGCACTCCATACACCCGTAAGTGGTCTCGGAGTGCTCCTCGACTATGTGCAGCAATCGCCACACCAGCCATGACTAAACAATAATATCCGACAACCTAACAGGGAGCACAAAAATGGGTCTGTTAACTAACCTTTTTAATAACATCAAGCTTGAAAGAACCTATAAAACATTCAATATACGGAGGTATCACCGTCACATACGCCTCCGGAAGCGTACGCGAGGGGTTTGTGGACAAGCACAAGTACTACTCAAGCGTCTCGCAGATAAGCTGCCCCACGGTGGTCGCGCCATGTCATAAGGTTTCTGCACATACACAGAGCTATGCACAGGAAAATGGGACCCCGGAATACAGTGGTTTGCCACCATATACCGTAGCACCCAAAAACCCCAACCCAACTAGCTTAGCATCCCATTAGCACCCAAGTACTAATGTTTGGACAACCCAGAACACGGTATCTTTATCTCAGGACTCGCAGAAGCAAGAACACTCTTTCGTCACTCACTCGTACTTGTCCACAAGGTGCGTAGGAAGAGACACTGGATAGTTTAAAATGTTTATTCCAACTTACGTGCTCTAATGTACAGTACACGTGTCAGTACTAATAGCATAATGCATATGACTAATATAAGCAGCATGGTTACAATTCCATAGAATACAAACGGGGAAAGCATCTCGGAGCTCAGTGGATAAACGTATAAATTACATTACCACCCTCCCCTTGCAGTAAGATAGTTTATTATAATAATAGAAGACCTCTGGGCTTTGACTAGCGAACCCCCATACCTCAGTCTCTAGATGCAGAATTACATCAGCAGGACATCATAGCTCTTCTCACTGAAAGGGATTTCTCCAAGTGTGTTAAGCGCTAGTAAACCACAGTATTAAAAGCATACCAAATTCTTCATGGCAATTGCACCTAATGTTATGTCTGGGTGCGCGAGACTGGCCATATCAGGAAGAACCAAAATACATTGTTATGCGACCTTGTACATGTTTGTGCAGACTGAGCCCAAAAAGGTGAACAACAGAAAATGCAGACAGTGCAAAAGAACTTGGCACGAGCAAAGGGCGAGGGAGGCCCGGCTCAGTGTAACGTGCGCAAAGAAAAGCAGCATGGCAGCCAGGCCTAGGCCAACATAACAAGGCAGGTAACAATCCACAAGACAGGAGGGGAATCATTTACTATTCCCACTCCAGCAAGTGCAACAGTAGGGAAAGTGTTGGATAGCGGAGGGGATAAAACTTAAAATTACAGCTATTGAACCTAAATCCCCAAACAAAATAAAAACAAAACAAGTATAATAAATATTTATCAATTAATAAATGAATATTAATTATCAACTAATGATTAATTTATTTAAAGTACATTACTTTCCACCCTCTACCCCAAAAATTCACCAAAACACACACACAAAATATTTACACATTTTCCATAACTAATTTAACATTAATAAATTAATAACAATTATCAACAAATCATTATTTTAAAAAAATGTTTCTTCCCAACATTTACAACTAAAAACCCCACAACTCACACATCAAGATTATTCCACAATTAGCATGTTAAATATTTTGGGGCCCATTACGATACCCGGCGTAAAAAAATCCGCCAGGCATGGAAGCGGCAAAAATCCGCCCGCACACACCGTCTGAACACCGACCACGCCATTACGATTACACAAACCGAAAACCGCCATCGGCGGAAAAATCACACAAGATACCGCCCGCCATCGTCCGAGTCGGAGTCAAACCGCCCGCCACGGACGGAAACACGCACGACAACACAAAACCGCCCGCCCTCACGGCCAACACACCGCACGTGAGATTACGATCGCACCGCCATGAGCGCGGGAAAACTACAAATATACCGCCCGCCTGCGCAAACAACGCCGATGAGAATCGACACGGCAGAAGCCATGGCGCCCACGTCCCTGCACAGAAACCATCCGCTGACAAAAACAATCGCACACAACATGGCCAACAAGTCCACACAACAAGGCACGCACAAATACACAAGCACAGTACACATCCCGAAAACACCCCCCTGGACAAACAAAAACTACAAAGGCCAGAACACCAGACACAACACACCTGAAAACAACAGACCATGAGGACACACCCACATAGGTAAGTACAAAAGCAGCACTCCCACAGACCACAACCCCTTGCAACATTGCAAACTAGAGAGGAGAGGAGAGGACACAGTGACACAGCAAGGACAGCAGCACACCACAGAAACGCACACATCACAACCACCACCACCACCACCACCACCAAACACCGGCACCACAAACCCCCTGCACATTACACAACACACACCGCACCAGCACCACAAACACCATGGCACCACAAAGAATGCCCAAGTTCACGCCCATTGAGCTGACGGTCATGGTCGACGAGATCATCAAGGTGCACCCACAAATCTATGGGAACCTGGTCCAGCACACACCACTAGCCACCAGAAAGAGAATGTGGAACCGGATCGTAGACCAGGTCAATGCAGTCGGGACCCTGCCCAGGAACAGAGTTGAAATCAACAAACGGTGGAATGACGTCAAGAGCCTGGTCAAGAAGAAGGAGAGCAAGAACAGAGAGCTGGCAGCCGTCACTGGCGGAGGGAATCCCGCGCTCTTCAAGACCTTCAAAGCGTGGGAGGAGAAGGTGCGAGTCATTATACATCCGGAGATCCTCGCCGGATTAGCAGGGGGAGTGGAGGCTGGTAAGTACAAACTAATGTATACCAGCACACCGCTATGTACTCACATGCACTACCACCATGCCACAGCTCCCAGGGACAAACACCCCCATGTCCAGCACACAATACACAACACATCACACACACATGCAACAGACACCACCACACACAGCCCAAACCGAACAACTGTAAGATACGTGGGGACATGTGTACACTCAGCCAGCCACGTAACCACCAACAGGTCCCCAAGTATGCCAGAAGCGCCACAACGAGCACCCACCACACCCATGTGTCCGCCATAGCTGCACTAACCGACAAGTAACAGGTAAGTGGCAGGAACACAAAGTGCAGTGGGTGGGAGGGTGGACAGCCCAAGTACAACACACACCAGGCCCCTAGTCCCACAGCACAGCAAGGAGGAGCATCCCCCACCCCCACAGCCACGTGTCAGCCACCGCAGTGCACACCGACAGCCGAAAGGTAGACATCACGATCCACAACAATCGGTGTCAGTGGGTGTCCAGCCACCACCACGACCCACAACACCCCCCACCCCCACAGACCTGCAACATGGAGCACCCCCGCTTAGAACCATGTGGCATCCAGTACAGTGCACGCCCGAACAACCTGCAGGTGGGAAACTGGACAGGGCTGGATTACTGGAGGCATGAGGACCGTAACACGACCAACACATGGGACATGTCACGTAGCAGACGAACGCGCAGCACCGCCCACCGTCACGAACAAGTGAACAATGTGCACACGGACATGAACCACAGACTCACACCTCACATGACCCATCACAGACACAGCAACACCCAAGGAGCCACGTCTGCATGCACAAGTCACACTGAATATAGTACCACACGGCAGCCACTGTGCAACTCATCACACACAACCGAAACACCATTGAAGTCCTGTCCATGTAGCCCCTACTGCCTGTCAACCACACACCCCACAACTACGCCAATGTAAGACAAACAACACTAGACGCAACAGAGCGGAACAACATAAATGCACACGAACACCACTGAACCCATCAAACACAAAGACACACCATGCACATACAACATACCATCCATCCCATCCGTCAGCCCCAGTCTCATGAAAGGCATGTCATCCGCACAGCTGCCACACATACAGCAGTCACGCTAAGATACATGCCCATGACCAACCATGTGCCAGAAGTCAATGAAGCGCACGCCACACTGTGAGCAACAACACACAACATGGGCCACACCCCCCACGAGCACTGCAGTGATGCACATGGCACAGGGCAGCACGCACACCAAGGAGATGGGACAACTGCAATACGTTGGCTGGCACACAACCATCACTCACTCATAACGATGCGTCCAATGCCATGTCCAGTAATCACAACAGACAGCAAATATGCAGGCCATGTCAGGCATGCACACACCTCAGACCATGCACTGTCATGCTGCCACAACACATGTCACGTTCGGCACCCATGGCTCACAGCATGTACCCCAAAAGCATATTCCCTCCCAAATGCGAATCTGGGGCATGGCCCCCATGTTGCCATATGCGTTCCTAAGCGTCCCATTTGAACACCAAAAGCAAAGTACAAACCAGACCCAGGATGGGCCAGGAGCCCGCATACACCAGAGTCACAATAAGTAGGGGCACAGCAACACACCCATCGGCATGGCCAATCCGTCCCATGCCACATGTGCACAGCACACAGTCCCATTGCCAAGCACACACAACTACAAATGGTACAGCCACACACACGCCTCCGGGAAACCCATGTACGAGATTGCACGAACTGTTAATGTCAGACGACAAATACATACTTCGCCAGGTGCAACACAATAACAAATCTCATTCTCTCCACAGGTGACGAACTGCTGGATGCTGGGGATGGAGACAGCAGCCAGCACAGCCAGCCTACAAGCCCCCAACGAGGACACACGGATGTGGAGGATCTGTCCTCCTCTTCGGACACGGACCACCAAGCAGGCCCATCTGGTGTGGCAGGGCCCAGCCGCTCCCCAGGACCCCTCCTACCCACCAACCCATCATCCTGGGCTGCTGAACATTCCCAGCCCCCTGCTGCCACTGTCGTTGCGGCCACACCCACGGACATTGCGGCCACACCCACGGTCATTGCGGCCACACCCACGGTCATTGCGGCCACACCCACGTTCATTGCGGCCACTACCACTGCCGCAACCGCCACCATCGCCGCACCGACCACCACCGCCGCCACCACCACCACGTCTTCGCTGGCACCAGCCCCAGCGCAGGTGGTGGCCCGGCCGACTGGATCCACCCTGGGAGCCACAGCGAGGACCGTGGTGAGCAATGTGGCTAGTGGGCAGGCCGGTGGCAGCAGTACTGGTAGGAGGAGCAGGGTCAGGGAAACGCAAGTCTCCCCTGGGAGCCATGCCCTGCCTCAAATGGCCAGAGTCCTTGGGGCCTATGAAGAGGCCCAAGGACAATGGGCCAGGTCTGCTTCAGACACGCGGGAGGTGCTGGGGGTGCTGAGGTCCATGGACGCCCGTATGGGCCAACTCGTGGACCTCATGGGCCAGCTGGTGGTGAGGTCACAGCCAGGGACAGCAGCTCCACCACCGCCACCACCTGCCGGGGCGCAGGGTCGAGCAGCAGTGTCCAGTACCCCTGCGTCCACAGCCAGTGAGCACACCTCACCCCCCACCAGCAGGTCGCCACCACACACCCCCTCCCAAACGTGGAAGGGGCCGTCCGAAGTACAAACAGATCTCCCGGGAGGACTACGCACGCTCCAGACGCAAGTGAGGCAGCCAGCCAGCCTTCCTTGACCACCCACTGCATTGACTTGGACTACGATCCCACTCCACACAGCCATCTGGATGGCATGTGTCTGTTGGACCATGGACATGGAACAAGTGGGTACACCCTGAGCATCACGCAGCCGTGACCGACAGCTCATTGTCACTGCACGCACCACTTTTGTCATCACCTCGCACACAATCACATGTCACAGTTTGAAATAAATGCACCTCTTACACAAACTGCTGTTTGTGCCCTGTGTTTTATTTGTACGGAATACAACGGCCACCTTGGGCGGAAAGGCACCTGATGCGTGGCATGGCAATGGAACCGGAGGGCCTGTAGGGACCTAGGGGTGGGAGACAGAACAGGAGCACATTCAATGAGTGTGTCACACACCCATCACACAGTACATGTCAACAACTACAAGCAATGTACACACATCGCACAGAGCAATAGGGCACAATGCCACAGCCACCAACAGTGGCATACTACCCTGGCCATGGAGCGTTGACACACAGCACGCAGTGAACAAACGGCCACCCTGACACAGCACACACACACCTGCACAGATACAGCCACATCAGCCGTCGTACATGGACACTCACCGTCAAGTGAAGTAGTGGGCGATGAGCTGCTGCCGCACATTACCAGCTTCCTCCTCTCCGCTGTCCTCCTCACTCGAGCTGTCCTGGTCTGCGGGTTGGGGCCCTGGTTGATCTCCGTCATCCACGATGAGGGGGATCTGCTTCCGAATGGCCAGATTGTGCAGCATGCAGCACGCCACCACTATCTGGCACACCTTCTGTGGGGAGTACGCCAGCGCACCCCCGGTGCGGTCCAGGCACCTGAACCTGGACTTGAGGAGGCCAAAGGTACGCTCGACCACACGTCTGGTCCTCCCATGTGCCTCATTGTAGCGATCATCTGCTGGGGTGCGAGGATTCCTCAATGGACTGAGCAGCCATGCCCCATTCGGGTACGCAGAGTCACCTGGGTGTGAGGGACACAGAGAACCGTTGCTATTCCAACTGGACAGGGGACAGCATCGCACAACCAGCACGCTACACCACTCCACATACTCACCGACAATACAGCCACGATCCTGTTGCAGATTGGACATCAGTCGTGGCAAGATGCTGTTGCGCATTATGTGTGCGTCATGGGCCGAGCCTGGGAACTTTGCACACACGTGGGTGATCACCATGTCCGCAAGGCACACCACTTGCACATTCAGGGAGTGCGTGTGCTTCCTGTTGCGGTACAGGTGCTCAGTGGCCTGTGGTGGAACAAGGCCAACATGTGTGCAGTCAATGGCTCCAACGACGTGTGGGATTCTGCCAAGGGCATAGAATGCACCCTTCACTGCCGCCAATTCACGAGCCCTGGGGAAGCGGATGTACCTGTTTCGGTACAGCATCATGGCTGCCAGTACATCCCTCAGCACCTTGCTGAACATGGGCTGGGACATCCCTCCTCCACTGCCCACTGTGTGCTGGAATGACCCAGTGGCGAAGAAATGCATGGCGGCCATCACCTTAGCCGTGGGGGTGACAGCTGTCGGATACACCCTGCGGGGACGGAGATGGGGTTCCAACATGGCACACAGTCGATGCAGGGTTGGCCTGTCCAGCCGAAACTTCCTAATGACCTCTGTATCGTCCATGTCCGCCAGCAATTGGTATGGGCGGTCAATGTTCGGTCTCCGCCTAGGGAAAATGGCAGTGGACACATGTCAAAGCAACACAACACATAGCAATTTCGCATACACATCACTGACATGACTGAGCAAGCACATGAGCCACAGCCCAGCTGTCAAGCTGGGACGGCACGGCCACAATACACTTACACAGGTCTCCCAACAATGGCAATGGCTAGTGATACAAACCACTGCCATGTGCATGCACATGGGGATCTAGGCCCCAATGACTTGCGGGGCGTGCTGATGGGGACTGACTGCATATTCGTCAAGCGGCAACGCCACGGCAACATGAATGTCTGCTGAGCATGGAACTGCTTCCGAGGCTGGATGAGTATGGCACACGACGACGACGATGTGGGCACAGGCTGAGCGGCCAAAACAAGTGGGACCTGTGGCACGAGGGGATATGAGACAGTAGTAGGTGTCAGCACTGCACCCTATGTACAGCACTGTACGGATCACACCTCCCGAAACATTGACAGGTGTCCACATTGACAGCCCCATGCCAAGACGGCTGTGTGCTTGCAGTCACACGTCACAGGTGAGAGGTTACATTGCACGTGCCAGGTGGCAGACGTACATAGTGGGAGCTGGCATGTGTGTGCATGTGTCTCCTGTTCAGGATCCACCAGATGGGCGCTGACTCTGTACTGACCATTGGACACAGCATGTTCCGTGGAAGGCTTGTGTGTGTGGGATGGTGGCACTGGATGTGCCTCCGTTGGGTGGGGGGCCATGCACAGGGCGGGTACGTCGATGATTGCGCATTGTTGGTCACGGTGGGTGCACCCACTAAGATGTGTTGCCCTGTGTTCAATTCCTATGTCCGCATGATGATGGACTGTAGATGTGGGCAGACTACACATTGGTCGATGTGCTGTCTATATGCATGTGCCTTCACACCAGGCACAGCTGCCCCTGCACATGTGACCCCTGCTGGACTCGCTGCTGGGTCTGTGGAGCTGATGCACCTTCTGTGCGTGGGGCGGACAGCTCTCCTCACTTCCCTCATTGCGCATGTCATGACTTTGCCGCAGGTGACATGGATCATGGAGGGCCCACATGTACGCGTGGGTAGGCTACACATGATTGTTCACTGGTCGCCACCCCCAGTCAGTGTTTCGAATGGGAAGGTTGTCGTGCTGGTGGTATATTCGATGTGGCGGATGGGCGGGCCTAGGTGCGGGCTTACATTCCGGACATGGGGGGTAGTTGGATTGGCGACTAGTTGCAGTACACACGGGACACGTCTCTTCCTTTCCACATCTGGGTCATCCCTTGTACTCACTGACAGTGATACAGTCATCTTCGCCCCAGCCCTCATGTCCTCCCCTCGCTCCCCCAATATGCATGTGCACCTGCGAGGCTAGCGCTTGCACAGGCAGCCCCGAGCTCGCACCAGAGAGGGCAAGGAGTGTATGTGTGGGTCCAGTTGCACGAGTGGGCTGTCTCAGGGTATGATGTGTTGCGGGACGCCGTCCACCTGCGTGGTGCCCCAAATGGAGACCCGGCCTGCATGGACTATGCATCACAGTCTTCGCCTTCCGGATCCGCCACCTGCGACACCCAGTGGCTGTGGCTGCCCTTGCGGCCAGGCCGCGTCCGTCTGTGACTGATGGCCCACACATTCACTCTTTGGCCTCTCTGGGGAGGGCTCGGGGGTGGTGGCGCACGCGCTTGCACTTAGTCGCAATGGCATGTGGCGTGGTTGGTATAATGGGCAATGGATGGGATGGTGCGAGCCACCTCCCGTGACGTCAGTGCTGCTCGTGCTGTGGTGCGTCCCCCTACACTTCCATTTGACTTGTGCCATGCTAGACGTTGAGGTTCTATTGCCTGCGTGATATGACCAGGAGGAGCGCGAGGAGACCTCTCACACACCATGCTCCACTGCCATCCCGTGCCCTGTATCGCCTGTGCGGATTGACTATGTTGGGGTTACACCTGGTCGACTGGGGCTGTGTGTGCCTTGTCAAGGGGCATGGCGGGCGCACAACAGGATCCAGCTTGTCCACAGAGGGTGGGCTGAGGTGCGCCTGGTACCGCTTTGTACGTGTGCCCGGCTGCTGTGCACACACGTGTTCACTCCCCCCCGACAGGTGTCCTCTCACAATGCCCAGGGAAGCGGTGGTGTACTGTTCATGACCCCTCCCAACACGGCGTGCTCCAACTTGGCATGTGCGCATCTACCCGTCACACCCACCCACCTGAGCACATGCGTCCATACGACTTCACACGACACATGTGTGTCTTCCACAGTTGTGCTACTCATTTGCGTTGACATCCAATACCAGTGGACTACATGGTCATGTCACGACTGCCGTGTACTTCACATACTCTCATCCTCTCTCATTCGTACTTGTGAAATGAGTCAGCGGAGACAGTTTTGGTTTCAAACATTATATTGAGTCTTCTGTCCTCTGTGATGCAGTATAGTGGACACTACTGGCAGCGGAATACATGTTGAGGATATACTGAGCATGATTGCAAATGGGATAGGGTGTGGGGTTACATGTGATTGGCTGTTGCATGTGGGATGTGGGCTTCAGAGTTACATCTGCTTGGCCAAGGCTGTGCTAATGTACATTTACGTATAGCTGCGGAGCTGCGGACTTTGACACAGACGGTATACATGTAGCCTACCAGACCGCTTGGCATCATGGGCACAGTCCATCTCAGTTCCATGTGACAGGTTTGCTGCGGTTGTTCCTCATGCACGCGTGCATGTGAGATGACATCAGGGCATGTGCTTGCGTGCATGCAGCGGCGTGCCACTTGTTGTTGCAATGTGGTGGTTACTGGACATGTCACAGTCACTGGGGTCGTGTTGTTGTTGTATGCACTTGTCGTCCATGCAAGGGTCCTGGTATGGGATTCCCGGGGCGGGGGTGGGAGGGGTGCAGCACCCACAGACTCCAGGCGACCTATTCATGTCCACTGAGCGGTGTGTGTGTCCATGGGCGCTGGATCCATGTCGTGTCCTGGTTGTTCGTGCAGTTCCGTCCATGTGGGTGCGATACACAGACCCCATGCCACTGCCTCCCACGATGCATGCGGTGTTCCTGGATGTGATGGGGAACAGTGTGCATGTCCCGGTCATATCCGATGTCATGGCGATGTCGTTGATGGTGTGGTTACAGTTGCCGGTCGTTTGGTATGGCTGTTGTGGTGGTGACTGGCCAGTCCGTGCGGAAGCTAAGCATGGGTGCGGGGTTGGACATCATAGGTCAATCGGGGAACCTGCGTTGTGGTCCGACGAATTTACAGGTTGTCAGGTATGCGATGCCGTCCAGCAGGGCTTCCATGTCATTGGTGGTGTACATGTTTGCCAGCCAATGTAGCGGATGGTGGCTGTCAAGGTGTTGTTCGTAAGTTGTCCCTTGGAGGACCATGATGGGGCATGCTGGGTGACATTCGATGTAGCTGTTCTCGATGATCCGTCGTGTGGAGGCACAGTGGTCCCATTTCAGTGCGGGTGCGATGTTGGCCACATACGCCATGCCCCCATAGGCAGAGCAGGCCCTGTCGTGTGCGTCCAGAGGGAGGAGTAGTGGTAGCAGGTCCGCCTTTAGACATGCCGGGTTGGAGAGGCATATCTCCACGGGATGATGGTAGGGACACCTCCGACAGTAGAAGACGGGCATGACGCAGCTGAACAATGTGATGCGGTAAGTCAGTCGGTAACTTACGTTCAGCAGGGACAGGAGATCGCATCCCAATATATGTATCAGGTTGGTTTTGTACAGCTTGAGCTGTCCGGCGTAGTTGGGTAGGTGTGTTGCGGTTGCCATTTCGCAGCGGTGCGTTGTGGTGGCGTGCTCCGGCTGTGTGTGCAGTCTGCAATGTGCACGCTCCGAGGTTGCTGTGAGCTCTGTCTAGTCGTAGGGAGACAGGACTTGTGTTCTGTTGGCTTGTGTGGAGGACATGGGCCCTCATCCCACTTGCTTCTCAGACAGTTCAAGGTCAGTGATGTGTGACTCCTTCCAATTAACTTGCATGTGGCCGACATGGGGGAGTGTTATTTTTTTTCCTCCCCGTCCGTTGTGTGCTTCTGTGATATGCGCTATCTGCCCTGTGGTCGGTCTCCTCGGCATGCCTGTGTTGGTCTTTTCTTGGACAATGGCTGTATTCACCGGCTTCTTTCGTAGGGCTGTGGTTTCGGAGTTGGAATGGAAGGTCATTCAGTGCTGTCTGCTCTCCCTTGTGTGGGCGGCAGGCTGCCTTTCCGCTCTGCGTTGGGCCTTGTGTGTGAATGTTATTCTTGGGCCACCTGTTGTCGGTCCCCGGGCTCTTTGGTGTTCCGTTTTATATGTCTTGTTCATATGTGCAGGGTGGTATGGGTGTTTCAGTGTGGTACTGGCGTTCCTCTTCCCGAAGGGGCCCTGCTTCTCCTAGTTGGTGTTGCCGCCGCTGTGTGCTACGCCATGTTTGTTACACTGGGGTGTGTCCTGCTGTTGCGTGACTTCACTGACATGTGTGTGTCGGTTGTGTGGCGTTGGGTGTTGTCCGTGGATTGGGCGTTGGGGACATGTCTGTGGCAGGCCTGTCACGTGTCATGTGCGTTCGGGGTGGGGCTGATGTGTGTGCTGCTTGGTTGTGTCCCTGTGTCTGTGTGCGACGCATGCATGGCGCTGTGGTTGGCCTCTGCGTTGTGCGCATGTGTGGCGGCGTCATCGCCGCTTTGGGGCCGTGACGGGGTGGTTGGTTCCTAGTCCCAGGTGGTGTGTACACATGTGTTACGCGATGTTACGATTTGGCCTGTGTGTCATATGTGGATGCAATGGTGGATGTGTAGTGTACACGCGCTGGTGGGGGGTTGTCCGCTTTTTCCGCCCTTGCACTGTGTGCGCTGTTTGCGTGCACTTGTTGTGTGTGTGCCTACCTGCGTCTCCGCGGTACGTTGCGTCCTTGGTGGTGCATCAGCAAGAGCATGGGGAGGGCCTGCAGTGCTGGATTCATGCTCGGGGGAGCCGCTTCTTCGTTGTCCGTGCTCGGCGTCCGTGTTACCGCTTCGGTTTGTCGTACGGTATCTCTTAGCCGTGGGAGCCGTTTGTTTGCGGCATCGTAATTTATACGCCGGGCGGGACGTGATTTCGTCGGACGGTGTGTGTCAATTGTGCTGCGCCGCTACGTGTACGGACGCACTTTGATGGCGGACGGTGTTGCTGGCTTGCCGGCGGTGTTTGGCCTACTTTTCGCATCGTAATTGGGCGGGCGTGTGGACTGCTGCGTGCCGGCGGTAACTGGTGGTTTTTGCATCCGCCAGCACGGCGGTTGTGCTTCCGCCCGCCATCGTAATGACCCCCTTTATTACTTAATTATCATTAATTTACAAATATTTAAATAATTATAAATAATCTACCTCCCACCATATTCCATTATAAATCACACCAACAATGTTGTAAAACATGACACAATTAACATAATTAACTAACAATCAATTAATTAATTGATAACAATTAATAATCAAAAAAACAATTAATAATAAATTAATTCACACAATGAACACTATAAAATAACATTAAATAAATATTATATTAAAAATATGTAAAAATGTATTAACATTAAATCACTTCCCACCATACTCCCCTATCAACACATAACCCGCTCCTAAAAAAATGACACAATTAACATAATTACCAATTAGTTAATAATAATTACCAACCAATTAATAATTAATTAATAATATAAATACATTACCACAATTAATAATAAAAAATATTGAATACATAATTAATAATTATTAAAAAATATTAATTAATTAAATTACTTCCCACCCTACTCCCCTATCAACCCACAACCCGCTCCTAAAAAAAGGACACAATTAACATAATAACCAATTAATTAATAATAATTAACAACCAATTAATAAATAAATAATAATAAATTAATTACCACAATTAAAAATATAAAATATAAAATACATAATTATTAATTAATAAAAATATAAATTAATTAATTATAATTAAATTACTTCCCACCATATTCCCCTATAAACCCACAACCCGCTACGGAACTAAAAAGCAAAATTTATAATTAAAATAAAATTAATAACTTCTAAAAATTATTAATACATTTATTATAATTAAATTACTTCCCACCCTATTCCCCTACAAACCCACAACCCACTACGGAAATAAAATGCAAAATTTACTTAAAATAAAATTAATAACTCCTAAAAATGTAAAACATATAATAAAAAACAAATGCAATACTTAAACAAAAAATATAGAACACATACATTTAAAATACATACTAAAATACATAACACTAATATAAACAGCGATATTATTACCAACGATATTTTTGCAAACGATATTACTAACTTCGATATTAACAAAAACGATATTTCTTACTTTAAAGTCAGTATTCATGTCCACGATATTCTTGCAGTCGATATTCTGTCATCACGATATTTGCAACTCGATATTGTTGTATGTCGATATTTCCAACTCGATATTATGTCTGTGCACCAATGCAGGTATTATAGAACCGATCGGGTTGTAGCATGCAAGGCCAGTGGAAGGTGAGACTTTGCATTGATTTACATGATTTAAACAACAATATCATTGTTGATCAGTTTCCTTTGCCTTGCCCAGGATAAATGCAATGCTTACTATGACTAAAGACTTGAAAGTTTTTACCATGTTAGACTTGTCCATCAGCTCCCCCGTCAGGAGGAAAGTAAACAATACACGTCTTTCATCACACAACTAGATCTATGTTGTTATTTGACTGTTGGGTGAGATTGTAAAATGCTAGGGTGCACTGGGACTGGGCAGAGGCTGTTGGAAGGCAGTTCTAGATGGTTGCAGAATAGAGGTACTCTTACTTTAAACTGTGTAGTGGATTTACTACAGGCAGGCACAGTCGGCACCTAGCCGGTGGCACTGCAGAGTGCACGTCTTCTAAGAGGAAAGTAGGGAAACCTAAAAGAAAAGTGTGAGATGTATAATTGCAAGAAGATGTGGGAGCAAAGATACCCCCAGTGAGGAGAAGGAGGAGCAAAACATTAAAACATCCACATGGGGTACTATCTGCATCTATGAGTAAAAAGTGAATTCCATACTAGAACCGGAAGGAAACATTCAGAACAATGGTCTCCATTATCTCAGAACCACAAAGGGATGCAAGCAGTCTAACTGGGCTAGATGGGAGAGGAAGGAGGGGAGATCATGCAGACCACCCAATCTATCCCAATATATGTCATCTAAAGGAGTGCACAAGGTCAAGCAGTGGCGTAACGAAAGTTGAGGGGGCCCCCTGCAATGTACACGGAGGGGCCCCCTCTCCGGATTTAATCCAGAGCTCCCAGGCCTGAGTACTGTGCTGAGGAGGCCCCCTGCAGCCCGGGGGCCCACCCGCACTGCGGGGGCTGCGGGGCCTGTGTTACGCCCCTGAGGTCAAGGCAGAATACATTTCCTTTTGGGACTATCAAACAGGGTATTCTCCACGATAAGCAAGAAAACTGCATTATATACATTCTTCCACCATCAGGTCTCTGGTCTCTTCTAGGTCACATCTAAGAGATTTCACATAAGCAACTGCTGACTCTACCTGAGCAAACAATTATGCCTTGTCTGTGATGTCATCTTTGGCCTAGCAGGAAATCAGACAGAAGCCAGTGTCCCTACCTATACAGCCCCTATATTCAGTTCCAGCTTGTACTGCCTCCTGATAATGGTCTTCAGCCACAAGTCTGTAAACAGTTGCATATCATTCCCTTGGTGGAATTATTATTCCTAGGACTGAATCACACAGGACTTTGTTACAGAGAATTACCAGGAAGGTTCCTAATATGCCATCATCTCTTTTAGATTTCCATTAGGGTAAATATAACAGTTTCTTAATTGGTGGTGGGGCCATCTGTCTGTTACTGAAGAATTCCTGGTTGAGAAACATTCTAATTGTCTCCACCAAACCAGCTCAATCTCGCTTAGGGCCATGGGCAATTTTGGAAGACTCAAAAGGAGAGGTGTGTGAAATTTGCATAATTTGCTTCTCCTTAACTTTGCAAAATTTCAGGAAAGTTATGCATAATTATGTGAAATTACATGAAATGCAAATCTGTCATTTCGCGCCACATTTTAGTACAAAATGCATTGATGCAAGGACCCATTTTGTGTTAAAAAATAGCACAAGAAACACAAGTGGCACACGCAAGTTGCACTCACCTTCTGCCTGTTTCTTATTACTGCATACTATTACTGCATACTTGTGGTGACATTTTTCCATTAACAGAGCATAATTATGTGACGTGGCATAATAGCGTAATTTCGGGAATTTTGTGTTATAAGTGTAATGTAGTTTTCCACCAGGTCTATTCGAAAAAAGCCTGTACGTATGCAAATTCTTTAACATCTCAACTTGGCCTTTAAGGTGGTCAATTGAGGTTATTGCACAACATCAGAATGCGTAACTCCCAGAGAAGTCTCTTATCAACTTCTGTGCTTTCATTTCCATTGTCTCAACTTTTCCGTCTACAGCACTTTTTCCAGTCTCCATGAAGTGTGACTCTACATTCTACATTCTTCCTCATAGGCAACAACTCCCTTGGCTAGGGTGGACATATCCTCTTTCTCTTCCTCCGGGTGTTCAGTAAATGGAAGTACTCCTACACAAGTATCAACATCTTCAGCTTTCTTTCTGTAGCACCCCCTGGATCAGGACCTCACTCCATAATGCCCATGTTTCACAGAATCTGCGTATCCCTTCAAAACTGTATCTGTGTCATATGAAGTTGTTGCTGAGAACTATCAATGGCCTCAAGCATCTCCAATGTTGGCCAGAGGAAAATGGAGATAAGAAGGCTCCTCAGTGTCCCTTGTGAGGGTTACGCCCTGCCACATTCTTGTCCTCAAGCTTTTGTTCTTCTACAAAGGATAGAGGGGTGGGCAGGAGAGGATCTCTGTGAGTTTCAGTTTATGATCTCTGTGTCTGTCCGGTCCCCAGTGTGATGCCCATTTACTGGGATGATGAAGGAACTCATGAGTATGCTGTTTTTCACTGGCACGTCTTTATCCCTGATACTCTATGCTTTCATGAGTCAGTCTCAACCACTGTGCCTACAGACGAAGGGGCAGATTTACGTTGAACTAACGCAGCGGGGTACAGCAAGTCATTTTGCTGTGCCGCGCTGCGTTAGTTTTGAAGCACAGGGATGCGACATATTTACAAGAATATGTCGCATCCTTGTGCTTCCCCCTGCGCTGGCGCACAAACTGCAGCCATGCGCCGGCGCAGGCACCCTTGCACCATGGTGCAAGGATGCCTGCGTCGTGGGAGATTGTTTTTGTGCAGGAAGGGGAACCTTCCTGCACAAAAACAATCACTACAACCATTTTCCTCTTTCAATGCGTGCTGCAGAATGCAGCACGCTTTGAAGAGGAAAAACGAGGAGAAATTAAAACATTTCTCCTCGGTGCGCCTCTCTACGCCACCTCTAGGGTGGCGTAGCTTTCAGACGCATCTCCAGAGTTACGATTTCTCGTAATTCTGGAGATGTGTCTTGTTCCATGAGTGTTGCGTGGGAACACCCACAGCAACACCCATGGAACGCCCCTTCACCGCAAAGTGCTGCGTGTGAAGGGGCCGTATTTACAAGGAGAGGAAAAGTCACGCAGGGTGGCTTTTCCTCTCCTTGTAAATATGGAGCAGCCCCCTGCGCCACCAGTACGTCACGAAAAGTGACGTACTGGTGGCGCAGGGGGCTCGTAAATCTGCCCCGAAGGCTGCTATAATTTCTCGTCCATATTGCTGAGGAAACGATGTAGTGTTGCCTCAGAGAACAGCACTGAAAGGACTTAATGGCTCACTGGCCACTGCACAAAGGTTTCAGATAAGGTGCAGGACATGCAGGGCTCTGACTTCAGCTTTGAGGTAGCTGCAGAAGTAAAAAGGCTGAGAATGCACACAGAACTTGAAAGTACGCTGCCATTCACAAACCCGCATAGCCATACCCCAATATGAAGTATATGTTAAGCCGAACCATTTTTTATAGCTACTAAGGTTTTGCACAACATAAATTGCTGCAAAAGAAATGAGTTTTATACTAAACTGGCAAAGAATGAACTTTGCTACCTTTATGAACGGTCCATGTTTTTCATAGACATTCTCAAAATTTGCTTTAAAAAAGTTAGCATGCATTTAGTGAAAAGCTGCACCCGGGATGTGAAGATCCAGATGGCCACTTTGCCTTTGCTCAAGGATTCCCTAATGCTCCCAACCATTTCTAGCAAGGCAATTTCTTTTCAGTGATGAGCCTGGAAACCCGAACTACTTGTCCTAAATTGTTATTTTTATCCAGTTCCGTGTTTAGTATTTGTGCAGAACTATAATTTTCTTCCAATGAAGTAAATGGAAATCTGACTCTTGCCAATAATTATTTGTTACTTAAGAGTTGACTAGTTGTATTCATTAATGGTGCCTTCCATCTAAGAAGTGTTAATGAAGTCTATCCAAATGGGGCTAGCAAATCATATAAGGTGACATCTGTATACTCAGACAGACACCAATGAGGCAGGCTATATTGATACTGATAAATAAAAAGTGTTATCCATGGATATGATATCAGAAGCTGAGTCTTTCTGTAGGATTAGTGCATTCATCCTACTTCTTAACAAAGGATTTGAAGATGTCAGCCATATTAGGGGGGGGGCTCAGAAAACCACTGGCAGTTCTTGTAGGAAGCTGGCTCTGTATATACTAAACCAAAGTAAGGTATAGTGTGCACAGAGTCCAGTATATGCCCAGAGGCTTTACAGAGACTAAAGTAGATAATACCTTACTCCCTTTTGTGGTAATGTGGTTGAGCAGTTAGGCTTATCAGTGGGTAGTGTTACGGATTTCTTGTACACACACAGTCAAGAAATGAGGCACAAACTCAATGACTAACTCCAAGTTCAATGTTTTGTATAAAACTATTATTTTGTTACTTTTATTTTAGAACCAAGAAGAACTCAGTTGCAGGTCAGTACCAGTTTAGGAATAGCAATACATTCAGGTGCAGTCAGAATGTTTTGCTAATAGCAATAGGAATACTTTACAGTAGTATTAGAAATACTTTATGGTGTCAATCAACAGTAGCAATACTAAGCAATGTAGAAAATAGACACTTAGAGCCTTATTCTGACAGCCACGGTGGCGGTGCGGGCACTGCCGCACCAGCGGTCCGATTGCCCCATTACGATTTGGGCACTCGGACCACATTGGCACCACAGCAGCAGCGGTTTTGAGATCGCAATATGCTTGGCAGGGCTGCTGCAGCCCCGCAAAGCATATTACGAGTTTCCTCTCTGCCACGGTTTTCATGAAAAGTGAGGCAGAGTGGAAACAAAATGGGCCCTACAGGGTCCCCTTTTTCCTCTGCACCAGGGGTTGCATGCAGGGGGGCACATGCTGTGCCCCCCTGTCTGCATGCACCCCCAGTTCCTGCAGGGCATGGACTTGACAGTCCACACCCTGCAGGAACCTACAATGGCGTTCCCATTGCAGTGGCCATTGGCCAGCTGCTGCACGACCGCCCGCCCTGGATTTCAGTCAGATTAGGGCGGGCGGTATAATTATGGCTTTGGCGGTGCAGGAGCAAGGCGCTGGTGTGGTGGCCTGCTCCTGCACCGCCAAAGTTACAATAAGGCCCTAAGTGCAAAAAGCAAGAAATACAATGTAATCCTATGGAAGGAAAAGAGTTATGCACATTAACAGGTAAGTACATGACTCACAATCCAAGTCTTCGGGGGCTTGGGCCAACACAGAGCAAAGTTCAAGAGGGCACCAAATCTGCACCACCAGTGGCACAGGGATGGCCGGGTGCAGAGGTCAAAGGTGGTGCCTGGAGCTCAATGTTAGTCTATGGAGACTGGGGGTGTTTGGAGATGCATGGTTTGCAGGTAAGTACCTGTGGTTTCAGGGCACAGGCCCGGGGTTTCAAGCAAGCACAGGGGGGCCACAAAGAAGCACCAAGCATACACCACCAGTGGTACAGGGGCGGCTGGGTTCAGGGTGCAAAGACAGGGTCGGGCGCCCAATGCAAATAAATGGGGATTCTCTGGTTCACAGAGAGGCTGCAGGCTCGGATCAGGAGGCTGGACACAGATGAACAACAACTGGGCAGGTAAGTTTGGATGTCAGTGGATGCCTGGGCACCAACAGCTGGCTCCACAAACTCAAGGGGCTGAGAATGCAGGGGTGCCTTTAGACGTCAGAAGATCTTTACCGGAGCCGGTCGTGATAAGGGGGACCCTTCGTGATGAGACTGCAGGCTTCTTGGTGGAGTCCAGGAGAGGTCAGCCACTGATGGTTTTGAGGTCAGGATCGCTGGGGAGACTTCACTGGACCGTCGGCCAATCAGACTCGGGCGTGGGTGTTGGGTGCAAAGTGGGCAGGACTTGCGGATCCAGATAGCAAGGGAGTCCTTGGTGTTGGTTTCTTTGTGGACAGGGCCACTGTTCTTGGGAGTTCTAGGTCTTTAGGGAAGGCAGGCAGTCCTCCCATTGTTGTGGAGGTCACTGGACCTGCAGGGTGAGCCGCTTCTTCGAGAAGGTTTTTTCGAGGGCTGCGGACAGGCCGATAGGGCTGGAGACAAGTCAGTTGTCGTCTGGAGTCTTAACTGCTGCACAGCTCTTCAGTCCTTCTTCTTCTTTACATCCCCAGGAATCTGAGGATCAAGGTTCAGAGGTGCCCCTAAATACTGACTTATGGGGCGTTACAGGTACTGGCAGATAGTAGCCAATGGGCTACTTACCTTTAGAGTGAATACACCCTTTGTATGTCCCCTCCGTTTGGGGAGGGGGCATCCCCTAATCCTATTGGCTAAAATCTTTCCACCAAACATGGAGGATTTTCTAAGGAGAGAGTCACTTCACCTCGGGACACCTTAGGGGTGGTCCTGGCTGAGAGAGGACACACCTCTCCTGCCTTGCCACCAAAAGTGGGGCTCGGTCAGGAAGGCGGACATATCCAATAGCTGTAGAGGCCCTGGCTAACATAACAAAGGGCAGGAAGCCTTTGAGGTTCACCACCCTGAATGCCGTTCCTGCTTGGGGGGTAGGTGTGAATCACCTCCACCCAGAGCAGGCTTTGTTTCTGACCCACAAGAGCACAAGGCTCCCACCTCAGGGGGTCAGAAACATGTCTGAAAGTAGCAGGCTAGTGCAGACCAGTCAGCTGCACACCAGAATGTTGGTCATTTTTCATGGGGCATCTCTAAGATGCCCTCTGAGTGCATTTTACAATAAATCCAACACTGGCATCAGTGTGGGGTTCTTATGCTGAGAAGTTTGATATCAAACTTCCTAGCATTTAGTAAAGCCATCATGGAGCTGTGGAGTTCATAATGACAAACTCCCAGCCCATGTACTCAATATGGCTTCACTGCACTTACAGTGTCTAAGAATGGACTTTGGCATTGTAGGGGCATATTGCTTATGCAGCTATGCCCTCACCAGTGGTATAGTGCACCCTGCCTTAGGGCTGTGAGGCCTGCTAGAGGAGTGACTTTTCTATGCCTCAGGCAGTGGATTGTAGGCATGGCACACAGGGATGTGTGAACTGTGGTGAGTTTCAGTGGCGCACTCTAAGAAGTTATTTGAACAATAATCAATGGTTGTAGTTAACCTAACTCAACTATTTTTTAAGCGCGCTACTCAGTATGTGTGGGCTGCCCGTCCCACATACAGAATAAATGCGTTGATTAATCAGGTAAAAGAGTTGCCTGATGAAACTGGGTGCACAGCTGTGTCAATATTCATATGTTTAAACCAATTTTATACCGTGTATTACACAAAATGTATCAATCCCATAATCAATGATATGTATCCATAAACATTTTCATTTTTACTTCACAAAAAATATCCTATCGATACAAATCTTTTTATATGGTTGGCATGATATCAGTACATCTGTACAAACAAACTTAAACTGAATAAATTGTACAATGCATATGTTTTGCTTGAATGGAGTTCCACATATCCGTGTAGTGCCCTATGCATTTTGGGACGGATAGTCCCTTCTTCAGGGGCCACTGGAAAACAACAAATATAACCAAATGTTACCACGGGTGGATGCAAACCACTTGTACTTGCCACCAACAACTTACTCAACCCAACAGGGTTTAATGATCTACATGCAAACCAGAATGTGCTCAAAAACAGCACTTAAAAGAAGCCGAAGGTGTATATTAAACCACACTGACTATCCTCAAGTATATGTGATAGGAGTGAACACTGCTGCACACTGGCAAATGCATAAGAAAAAAATGAAAAAAACGAAAACAACGGAAAAAACGAGTATACGGCGACTTCCACAGTGTCAGTAATGTTGCTCTATGACTGCTATAACCAAGGTGGTAAAACATGATCATGCTCAATAAACAGAGGGACATGTAACTTACAACACCAATACTTACTGCAACACGCAAAGTACATCAAGTACCTATCAAACAGTGTTCGAATCAAGTAAACCGTGTGATCCTAAAAACGACGTAATATTAATTAATATAGACGTGCCTGATCAGTGACTTTTAGGGAAAGTAAAAAGGTGAACCAAAATACCACTATACCTTCTGTTAACTTGAAAACAGCTACACACAGCTGCACCTATCTGTAATAAACCAACAAGACTCATGAGTCAATCATACCACGACAAGTGACTATATGAAATTCGTCTGTCCATACTCTGTCTATGCTTACCTAATAACTAAACCCGTTGAAGTTCAATGCAGTGTTCTCGCTCTGTAGTGAATACGAGTGGCGAGTTTCTCTGGTGTTTAATACAAAATGTTCCACCATCTCTACCGTGCCGATCACCTGATCGTAGCTCCACCCATCGCACAATGGTACAAAGATCCTTAGCTATGTTGGCGGCCATGTGCGATAGAAAAGGAACAAGATAATAGACTAACTATAAGAGAGACCGATAACCACCAGCATGTGGATAAAAAAATACCGCTGTCCCCCCAAATACAGGCGACTGAATACAGTGCGTGTTCAACCTTAGTCAGCAAGACTATATACTCACTATTAGTGAAACATGCCTGATTTACTTAACGAAATACCAATGTTCCCAACACCCAAAACTCGCAAATAACAACTGTGTATTAATTTGGAAAAGGTGAAATTTTTGTTTATGTAACCGAAAAAAATTCACAGATGTAGCACAAGTGCAAAGCAGATACGGTTCTATGGGAATTGTTCAAAACATGTGCGAACACATTCGAGCTTCCAGGAAATTTCTTCAAAAAGGTTACTGTACCGAAAAAGTATGGCGTTGCAAATGTACCCAGATATGATGTACTATACGACGCCTAAACATACCTAATGTATAGCTAAGAATAATACTATAATATTCTTGCTTATCCCATACATGTAGAAAGACTGCACTGAGATACTAAACTCTGGTGTGTAAGATGTACCAGCAGAACTCCAAACCTGTTACAGCTTCAATTTCTTAGATACAAGATATGACTATAGCAAGCAAACCTAAAGTCGCACCAATGTAACACAATCTGTTAATTATATCAGGTACATAGTGTCATCATTTTGCAACAGCATGTCAGTCACAATTATATCTCATGGTACAAAAACAGGTAAATAAGATCTTTACCCCTTCTACGAAACAAACAATAACTCATGTGCGATACACCACATAATAAATTTACAACAATGTGTTGATCATGAACTTATAAAATAATGCAAGGCATGTGGACAAACCAGTGTGCTTAAATTCTTATTGTGCGTGTCATTAATGTACTCTGATGAATGAATATCCGATCAGGATAGAACAGGTGGTTCTGGATAAATTGACCTGTTATAAAAAGCAGCTCAAATCTAATTTGTCATTGAGACCGAGTGGCATCATTGTATTGAATCTTTTTATCCAATGGACTTCTTTTTGGGACAATGTTTTACTCGGATCTAGGCCTTCTTTTTGCTTTACTTTTTCCAAAACCAGAAATCGCATTTGGGCTATATTGTGGCGTTGCTCCAGCCAATGAACCACAAGATTTGAGTTGGTGTTTTTCGTCCGAAAAAATACTTCTATATTCCCCAATCCTTATTTTGACTTTTCTTTCAGTTTTTCCTATGTACAATAGTCCACAGGGACATTTCACGCAATAAATTACGTTCATGGTGTTACAGTCCGATGTGTTTCAATGTGATGTTTTCACCTGTTCTTGGGTGCTTGATGGAATTATGCTGAATTACATTGTTGCAGTGAACGCAATTATTGCATTTTCTCATTCCCAAAATTTTTTCGTTGGATTTATTAGTTTTAGCAGATAACAATTTCTTTAAATTCTGACTTCTGGTGTAAGCGAATAGGGGTGGTTCTATGAATGAATTACCAAAATCAGGTTCGTATTTCAGTAGTTCCCATCGTTTATTGATCACCTTTTTGATGCTTCTGGATCTGGTGGAAAATTTGGATACAAATACCATGCGATTAGATGCAGGTTTTTGTTTTTTAATCAACAATTCACTGCGTTCAATATGTTGAATACGTTTTTCTGCCTTCTCAACAATGTCTAGAGGATACCCTCTTAGTAAAAATCTTTGCTTAATATGAGCCACATCAATATCACATTTGACCTTCGTGGAAGCAATCCTTTTCATGCACATCATCTGGGAGTATGGAAGATTCTGAATCAAATGAGGAGAATGAAAACTTTGAAACAACAACGTGTTATTGCGATCAGTGGGTTTGACAAATACACTAGTTTGTAATCCTGATTCATTTTTCTCAATCAAAACATCAAGAAATGGTAATTGATTGTTGCTCATGGAATATGTGAATTGAATTCTTCTGTTTCTGGTGTTTAAAACTGAAATGTTCTTTTGCAAGGACTCTTCTGTGTGAGACCAGATCAAAAATATGTCGTTGATGAAGTGACAATACATCACCAGATTTTGACTCCATGTTGGGTTTTCAAAGATATGTTCTTGTTCAAAGGCGGCCATAAAAATATTGACGTACGTGGGAGCCCCCCGAACCCCATGGAGGTCCCGCTTATTTGCAGAAAGAATTCTTCACCCCAGCGAAAGTAGCTGTGTTGCAGGCAAAATTGTGATGGTTCCAGAAGGACACAAATCTGTGGTTGTTGCAGTAAAGCCCATTCAATGGCATCGTTTCCTTCTTGGAGTGGAATAGAGGTGTTAAGTGAGGTTACATCAATCGTACACAAGAACCAATCTTTGATATTGGTGGTGTCTAGATCTTTTAAACGTAATAAGAAATCGGTTGTGTCACGTATATATGATTTCCAGGAGCACACGATGGGCTGTAAAAAGGGATTGATGTACTTTCCTAAAGGTTCAAACAATGACCCACATCCAGACACAATAGGTCTGAATGGTCGGTCTTTGTGATCCCTGTGTATTTTTGGCAGCATGTACATGTGCGGTCTTTTAGGAAATTGTTTGATCAAAAAGGTCCGAGTTTTGGAAGAAATCCAATCCATGTCTAGAGCGTTGTCTAGAATCTTGGTTAATACCTGCTTAATTTCATAGGTGGGGTCATGATCAAGTTTCAAATACGTCGTTTCATCGGCCAAATGCTCTTGCACCTTTCTCTGATAATACGTATTGTCCATGACGACTAACGCGCCTCCTTTGTCAGCTTTTTGAAAAATCAAATTCTCATTGTTTGCAAACTGTTTTAGGATCGATTTCTCAGATTTAGTGAGATTCCCACTGTTTCGTGCTTTGAACTCCAACTTGTTAAGGTCTTTTTTTACTAGAGATTCAAACGTGTCAAGAATTTTATGTGACACAGGAGGTATAAATGTGCTTTTAGGTCTGAATTCAGGTAGTCCTGATGTTCTTCGAATTTCTGGTCAGTCACTACATTGTCAAAAAAAATTCTTAATCTTAAAGACCTCATGAATCTGAACAGGGAAATTTCTGTTTCTTGAATGGTGGTGTGATACGTGGGTACAAATGATATGCCCTTATTCAAGATGTGCAATTGCTTAGAGCGTCTGTGATGAAATGTTGATCAAAAGATTTTCTGAGTCCGTAAGTTTTGCCTGCCCTTTCCTTTTTCTTTCTCCTTTTCCTCTGCGAGTTTTGATGCGCTTCCTGTTGGTTTTGGTAACCCTGAGTCCGGTGGTTGTATGGGATCCTGTCCTTTGGATAAAAAAGACTCTACTTGACTCGTTACACGTAACTCTGTGTTCTCAGTGACTGTGTGACTGCACGAGGCAGTTTCACTTGCTGCAGTATCTTTATTGAGCGGTGTTCTTGAGGGTACGATTTACCGATCTGAAACAATACTTTCTTCGGAGCTCGTATGAGGGTTCCTGGTTGGCCTACGTTGGGCATACATCTCTGCCCACGTATATACTTCATTGAGACGATAAACAATAGTGTCTCTCTTGAACTTCCTCCGTTTACGTTCTTGCAGTTCATTACCATAACTTTCCAATTTTTTGTTAATCTGTTCCAACGTGTTTGATCATTCGTCCGGTTCCATGCGGCTTGATAGTTCTTGATGTATGTTGTGGATCTCTTCTTCTAACTCTCTTATGGTTTTGGACAATTCCTCCACTATTAGTAATATCAAATCCAAAGAACATTTATTAAGCACCGCATACCATTTCTCCATAAATGGTTTATTAAATTGAAACTGAAAAAGCATGGGTTTTATAGCTATTCGGAGGCCACGTGGAATTTTCTATGTTTATGGTACTGTATTAAAGTTGATGCATGGAGCCTTTGGTTAAGTTCTCTTCTGGCAATGAATTCCAAATGCTTTAATTGTTGGGTAATAGACCTTTCGCGGGTGTCGAAGGTTTTGGTGGCTTTGATTAAAGCATACATTTCTGTGGCTTGTTCAGTGGTATAGGCTTTTATTTCAGCGCGATTTTCAGTGGTGTTTGCAATACTCTCAAATGATGCCATGTTTTATATGCGGGTGCTGTCACTGATGTTCAGGCAGTTATGATTTGATATGAACTGTGGTGAGTTTCAGTGGCGCACTACAAGAAGTTATTTGAACAATAATCAATGGTTGTAGTTAACCTAACTCAACTATTTAAGCGTGCTACTCAGTATGAGTGGGCTGCCCATCCCACATACAGAATAAATGCGTTGTTTAATCAGGTAAAAGAGTTGCCTGATGAAACTGGGTGCACAGTTTTTATATGTTTAAACCAATTTTATACCGTGTATTACACAAAATGAATCAATCACATAATCAAACATAATCAATGACATGTATCCATAAACATTTTTACTTCACAAAAAATATCCTATCCTATCCTATTTTTACAGCCCATCGTGTGCTCCTGGAAATCGTATATACGTGACACAACCGATTGAATATTACGTTTAAAAGATCTGGACACCACCAATATCAAAGATTGGTTGTTGTGTACGATTGATGTAACCTCACTTTACACCTCTATTCCACTCCATGAAGGAATCGACGCCATTGAATGGGCTTTACTGCAACAACCACAGATTCGTGTTCACAAAGTGTTCCTTCTGGAACTATTACAATTTTGCCTGCAACACAGCTACTTTCGCTGGGGTGAAGAATTCTTTCTGCAAATAAGCGGGACCTCCATGTGGTTCGGGGGAGCTCCCACGTACGCCAATATTTTTATGGCCGCCTTTGTACCTCCCGGGACCGGCAGAGTGAGGGGTAGGTCTACCGCCCTAATAACGGAGTCAAACACGACACTGCATTATTCAGTGTCTACACCTGCCGGTACAAGTTGCCACACATTGCTGACCCTAATCGGGTGATGTTGTAGATCTACAGATACTACTTTTCAGGGTGCTGTTTGGATGGTCACTAATTTTCACTATTTTGGACCACCACCAAAAAGTGTAGATAGATCTTACATTGGTCCTGAAGAATTGCCGTCTACTTGACATAGGGCAAGAAACATGTTGGCCTGATTCCACAGCGCAGTACCCTGTAACCTTAGAGCAGGGTTGTGCGCATTGTTGTTTTAATCAGGATAGTGGCCACATTCATTAAAGTTGTTCTGAGTGGACCTCTATTTCCTGTTTTAGCCTCACATCTTTCACATCTACACTCACTAGGGCCCTCACACGCACTGCACCCAACGACCAGGAAAAAAGATCTCCGCTAAAAGGCCCCATCATGGGTGCCGATTGGGTATTGCAGCGCCGACCCGACGAGGAGCAGACCCAATGATGAAGCAAGACACCTAGCTGACTGGGTGTGTGAGGGTCTCTTTGCGAAAGGAGGATATTTTTCTCCTGCCCTAAGTGAGCACATCATTGTTCTATACATACATCTACCTGTACCACTCTGTTTTGTATTGTGTTTGGGCCTGTATGCTGGACCTTGTCAAATTAGCCCAGAGTCCCTCCCCTTCTTGCAGACACGCCTTTGAACAAGAACATATCTTTGAAAACCCAACATGGAGACAAAATCTGTTGATGTATTGTCGCTTCATCTACGACATATTTTTGATCTGGTCTCACACAGAAGAGTCCTTGCAAAAGAACATTTCAGTTTTAAACACCAGAAACAGAAGAATTCAATTCACATATTCCATGAGCAACAATCAATTACCATTTCTTGATGTTTTGATTGAGAAAAATGAATCAGGATTACAAACTAGTGTATTTGTCAAACCCACTGATCGCAATAACACGTTGTTGTTTCAAAGTTTTCATTCTCCTCATTTGATTCAGAATCTTCCATACTCCCAGATGATGCGCATGAAAAGGATTGCTTCCACGAAGGTCAAATGTGATATTGATGTGGCTCGCATTAAGCAAAGATTTTTACAAAGAGGGTATCCTCTAGACATTGTTGAGAAGGCAGAAAAACTTATTCAAGATATTGAACGTGATGAATTGTTGATTTAAAAAAAAAAAACCTGCATCTAATCGCATGGTATTTGTATCCAAATTTTCCACCAGATCCAGAAGCATCAAAAAGGTGATCAATAAACGATGGAAACTACTGAAATACAAACCTGATTTTGGTAATTCATTCATAGAACCACCCCTATTCGCTTACACCAGAAGTCAGAATTTAAAGGAATTGTTATCTGCTAAAACTAATAAATCCAACGAAAAATTTTGGGAATAAGAAAATGCAATAATTGCGTTCACTGCAACAATGTAATTCAGCATAATTCCATCACGCACCCAAGAACAGGTGAAAACATCACATTGAAACACACATCGGACTGTAACACCATGAACGTAATTTATTGCGTGAAATGTTCCTGTGGACTATTGTACATAGGGAAAACTGAAAGAAAAGTCAAAATAAGGATTGGCGAACATAAAAGTATGATTCGGACAAAAAACACCAACTCAAATCTTGTGGTTCATTGGCTGGAGCAACGCCACAATATAGCCCAAATGCAATTTATGGTTTTGGAAAAAGTAAAGCAAAAAGAAGGCCTAGATCCGAGTAAAACATTGTCCCAAAAAGAAGTCCATTGGATAAAAAGATTCAATACAATGATGCCACTCGGTCTCAATGACAAATTAGATTTGAGCTGCTTTTCATAACAGGTCAATTTATCCAGAACCACCTGTTCTATCCTGATCGGATATTCATTCATCAGAGTACATTAATGACACGCACAATAAGAATTAAAGCACACTGGTTTGTCCACATGCCTTGCATTATTTTATAAGTTCATGATCAACACATTGTTGTAAATTTATTATGTGGTGTATCGCACATGAGTTATTGTTTGTTTCGTAGAAGGGGTAAAGATCTTATTTGCCTGTTTTTGTACCATGAGAAATAATTGTGACTGACATGCTGTTGCAAATTGAGGACACTATGTACCTGATATAATTAACAGATTGTGTTACATTGGTGCGACTTTAGGTTTGCTTGCTATAGTCATATCTTGTATCTAAGAAATTGAAGCTGTAACAGGTTTGGAGTTCTGCTGGTACATCTTACACACCAGAGTTTAGTATCTCAGTGCAGCCTTTCTACATGTATGGGATAAGCAAGAATATTATAGTATTATTCTTAGCTATACATTAGGTATGTTTAGGCGTCGTATAGTACATCATATCTGGGTACATTTGCAACGCCATACTTTTTCGGTACAGTAACCTATTTGAAGAAATTTCCTGGAAGCGCGAATGTGTTCGCACATGTTTTGAACAATTCCCATAGAACCGTATGTGCTTTGCACTTGTGCTACATCTGTGAATTGTTTTCGGTTACATAAACAAAAATTTCACCCTTTCCAAATTTATACACAGTTGTTATTTGCGAGTTTCGGGTGTTGGGATATTGGTATTTCGTTAAGTAAATCAGGCATGTTCCACTAATAGTGAGTATATAGTCTTGCTGACTAAGGTTTAACACGCACTGTATTCAGTCGCCTGTATTAGGGGGGACAGCGGTATTTTTTTATACACATGCTGGTGGTTAGCTGTCTCTCTTATAGTTAGTCTATTATCTTGTTCCTTTTCTATCATGGCCGCCAACATAGCTAGGGATCTTTGTACCGTTGTGCGATGGGTGGAGCTACGATCAGGCGATCGGCACGGTAGAGACGCTGGAACATTTTGGTTTAAACACCAGAGAAACTCGCCACTCGTATTCACTACAGAGCGAGAACACTGCATTGAACTTCAACAGGTTTCAATATTAGGTAAGTGTAGACACAGTATGGACAGTCGAATTTCATATAGTCACTTGTTGTGGTATGATTGACTCATGAGTCTCGTTGGTTTATTACAGATAGGTGCAGCTGTGTGTAGCTGTTTTCGAGTTAACAGGAGGTATAGTGGTTTTTTGGTTCACCTTTTTACTTTCCCTAAAAGTCACTGATCAGGCACGTCTATGTTAATTAATATTACGTTGTTTTTAGGATTCCAATGTTTACTTGATTCGAACACTGTTTGATAGGTACTTGATGTACTTTGTGTGTTGCAGTAAGTATTGGTGTTGTAAGTTACATGTCCCTCCGTTTATTGAGCATGATCACGTTTTACCACCTTGGTGATAGCGGTCATAGAGCAACAATACTGACACTGTGGAAGTCGCCGTATACTCGTTTTTTCCGTTGTTTTCATTTTTTTCGTTTTTTCTAGTGCATGTACCAGTGTGCAGCAGTGTTCACTCCTATCACATATACTTGAGGATAGTCAGTGTGGTTTAATATACACTTTGGGCTTCTTTTAAGTGCTGTTTTTGAGCACATTCTGGTTTGCATGTAGGTCATTAAACCCTGATGGGTTGAGTAAGGTGTTGGTGGCAAGTACAAGTGGTTTGCATCCACCTGTGGTAACATTTGGTTATGTTTGTTGTTTTCCAGTGGCCCCTGAAGAAGGGACTATCCGTCCCGAAATGCATAGGGCACTACATGGATAAGTGGAACTCCATTCAAGCAAAACATGTGCACTGTACAATTTATTCAGTTTAAGTTTGTTTGTACAGATGTACTGATATCATGCCAACCATGTAAAAAGATTTGTATCGATAGGATATTTTTTGTGAAGTAAAAATGAAAATGTTTATGGATACATATCATTGATTATGTTTGATTATGTGATTGATTCATTTTGTGTAATACACGGTATAAAACTGGTTTAAACATATGAAAATTGACACAGCTGTGCACCCAGTTTCATCAGGCAACTCTTTTACCTGATTAATCAACACACAGGGATGTGTGCCATGTTGACTCTTCAGTTTTAGCTGTCCCAAAACACACAGGGGGATATTCTCAAGAACGTGCGATAAACATCGCCAAAATAGGTTAACGCAAGTTTCCATATCGCCGTCTATCACGGGAAAATAACTCCGTCTCAACGTGGCATTCTCAACACGGCGGTAACATGAGATAGTACCCCGATAATGTGGCAAATGTCCGCGATAACAGTACCGGGACGGCGAAAAAAATCCAAACGCGAAAAAAGTTGCAATGGGCCCAACCGCGATAAGACAAACAGCGAAAAGCAGCGCCAGGCCTGCAATTCACACACGTCAGGAGTGAAAAACCACTACAAAAGCAGAAAAAAACCACAAACAAAAACCAAACTACAGCGAAGCACAGTGGAGGCAGCCGGAGCAGGTACAGAGGATGACCAGAACCCCAATAGCCCCCCGGAGGACCAGCCTGGGACCTCGGGGTCAGGGAAGGGCAAAGACAAGAAGAAGAGGAAGACACGGTTCAGTCCGCAGGAAAACAGGATCCTGATCACGGAGGTGATAGAACACCATCAACAACTGTTCGTCAACTCCACTGTGTCATTGTCAACAAAAAATGAAATATGGCAGTCCATCGTGGACAAGGCGAATGCAGTCGGAGTGCTGAGGAGGACAATGGACGAGGTCAAGAGGTGCTGGAATGATGTGAAACGCAAGACCAAGCAGAAACTCGCAGACAACCAGAAGGCAGCAATGCAGACTGGAGGTGGGAGTCCAGCACCACAGGAGGAGCTGGATGAGATGGAGGAAATGGTGACCACAGTCATCAGTGGGGAGACGGTGGCAGGAGTTGGGGGACCGGACACTGCTCAACATGACCCGACACAACAGCAACAGGGTGAGTAACCACCAGGGACTGGGGGGACGGGGGGAGATGGGCACAATGGCACACATGCACAATTAAGTAGAGCACATCTGCGGACAAACCATAGCCAAGAGTCACAACTCCAACCAAGAACCCAATTTACCCAAGTCTGCAACATCACAGCACTGCATAAGCACAGAAGTGAAAGCCACACCGCCTGAAAGGGATAAGGGCCAGCCAAATCAGAGCTGAAGGGGCAACTCACCTACAATGCAGCACACACACATAAGATCCAGAGCACCGCAACATTTACAACAATGTTGAACAAACAGCAACACCAGCACAACAGAACAGAGGACACAACTGCTGCCGCTTGTGTGTGGAAAATGGCCATTCGCATGTGGCATAGCTGGAAACTGTGAGATGATGATGTACTAGTACAACCCCACATCCCTGATGGTGTAGTAAAGCATGTATGGCCATGACCCAGATAGGCAGTGAGACACACATTGTCATACAAATCAACACTCATCACAGTTGAATACAAGTGAAGGTGTGTAGACTTTATTAGCATATGCGTGTCAGTACGGCCAAGAAAAGTGCCACAACATGCAGACCAATCCAGCAGTATGTCAGAACGTGGAACGTTGCCAAGCTCCGCTGTCCACTCCGGGAGTGCCGCACCATTCACAGGTGTGTGTTTACCCGCGTTGTTGTCCGCTCATGTATTCGGAGTCCAGGCGAATGCAGCCATGTCCACTGTCGTCGTGGGAGATGTGACCAGAACCCCAAGTCCCAACAAGGTGTCGGGACATGTGCAATGTGTTCCAAACTGTTGTGTCTGCAGGTACGTAGTTACACGTCCATGAAAGCGAGTGCAGCTACGTAGGCAATCATTTCCAACATCAGGTCGTTGTCGACTTCATCGAACAGGATGGCGTGGCTAACCATTAGCAGGTCCAGACAGATGTGCTGCGTCCACCCCCTTTCACCAATTAGCACTACAGCCCAATAGGGGAGCGGCTCAATGTGGTCACTGCACATGAGGAGTTCTGCAATCTCCCAGGTCCAGCTGCCAGCATGTATGCCAAGTATCCAGGCATCCCATAGACGGGTGTCACAGTGACACTCATGGTCGTGGGCCAACAGGGGGCGCACACACATGTCGAAATCCAGTTCGGCTACCGTCCTGTTGGATAGGCAGACAGCCATGGACCACTCGAATATGCACGAGCGACAATGCAACACAGGCTGCACGCAGGTGACGTTGGCAAGGTGGAAGCTCAGCCGGTAACTGATCTGCAGCACTACCAATGGCAGTGCTCCCAGTAAATGCAGCATACGTGCACGGTACAGTTCCTCGTGACAGGGGTTGTGCATGTGTCCGGGATGGTCTGCCATTGCGTTAGTGGCTCTGGTTGAAGCGGCACTGTTCTGACCTGCGCCAGTTCTGTGGATGAAATGCCACAGCTCGGATCAATGAGTTGTTTAAGTGTGCAACGGTTGTACGCCTGGGATGGTGTGGGAGTAAGTGTGTAGGCCATTCCATGCAAGATAACTCCGAGCAAGGGGTGTGTATACGTTCCCATGAGGCACAGGGTCAAGACTGATTTGCATATAGCTGTGTCTGAACTGGGGTGGTGAAGTGAGCTAAAGAACGATGATGGATTCAACCCAGAACTGTGACTGGGGGTGAGTGTCTGAAAAGTTTCAGCACTCCGTCCATCATCTCCTTGTGTTTGCTTTGTTCGCCCTAAGTTGGCAGGGTATGCCCAGACGTGGGTCCCTTGCTCACTTTGCCACTGGATTCAAGCTAGCCTGGCTGATGAGGGCTGTTATCCCGAAACCGGTCCCAGGATGCTTGTTTCCGGTCCAGGGAAGACATGGCTTGGCAGTTCGGGATGGACTGTTCCCATGAGGCACAGGGTCAAGACTGATTTGCATATAGCTGTGTCTGAACTGGGGTGGTGAAGTGAGCTAAAGAACGATGATGGATTCAACCCAGATCTGTGACTGGGGGTGAGTGTCTGAAAAGTTTCAGCACTCCGTCCATCATCTCCTTGTGTTTGCTGTCTGTATACGTTGGTCTGTCGTCCGGCTGTGCGTGGTGTGGGAGTCGTCCTCAACTGCTATTGTATCTGTCAGGGGGTGCCGGGCACATGCAATTCCGAGGTCGGATGTGCAGATGTGCTTCCGCCTGATAGTTCAGACAAAGGAGCTTTCATCCCTAATGTCAGTTTGTCATCTGCTTGCATTCATGAAGTGTGATGTGGCTTGTTGGGTGTGGGGTGGGATGTGTGCGACTTTGGGATCCATGTTTGACATTACTTGCATGTGGCAAATGAGCGGCATCACTGTGTATTACGTTGCCTCACAGCTGCTCCTCCCTCCCCCGAGCCTATTTACTTGTGTGCGCTGCGTGGTTGCATCACTTGCACTCCAACGGCACACCATTGTCATGCCTGTCTGCGCATGTCCACAAGCCTGACAACGAGACTGTGATGTTGTCCGTTGAAGGTGGGCGGCCACGTGAGTGTAGGCCTATGGTAAGGTTAGTGTGGACACAGATGTAGAGTTCAGGCCTGGCTGAACTCGCGCTGCGACTAAGGCTAGGCATTTGGCTCATGCGGCGGCAATGCAGATACACACAACACTTGGCATGTATGAGCCAAGACCCCGAGCGGTCATGCGCTCCTTCATTTCTCCGTTCATGCGAGACCGCCCTCCGGGTGCATGCTACATTGCAACATTGTCAATTGCGGGCCGGGTGGCGCCGGCACTACAACAGAGACACACGCATTGGTGACTTCCTTGTCCAGGCCAGAACTGAACCACGCCATGAGCCCCGGGCTAATTCTACACACCCCTGCGCTAGACTGATGTACGCCGGCCCAGCCCACTCCGCTTACGCTTACAGGGGGGGACGACAAAGCTACATGTCCAAGGTCTTACCCGCTGCCTGAGGTGACATGCTTGCGTCCGCTGTCCACAGCACGATGTGATGTGATGTGGTAGGGCCAGGGGCCATCACACATACATAATGACTACAGGGATACACTTAGATAGATAGTGGAACTGGCTACGGGCACGTGCGCCCGGCCCCTTTTTATTACCAGTTTCACATGTCCAGTGACGCCTGTGCTGGACGGGTGTGGGGTGAGTGTAAGCCAGCCCTCAGGGAGTGGTTGGTGCTGGCAACAACTAGAACAGTGATCATCGGATCACACACACAGTCACACATGAAGGGTCCATGACTTGCAGTGCACTGAGGTAGGGGCACCAGAACTGGACTCACACACATATGATTACATCATAAAGGGTCCATGACTTGAGCTACACTGAGTTTGTGGAACCGGAAGTGCTCGGCGGGTGCGCGGCCTGTGATGATGCGTCGTCCGGGCTGGCCACCGTGGAAGCAATGTCTGTTGCCTACTGGACTGCGCCATGAATAAATGAAGACTCAATTTGAATTGTGAGCCCTGCTGACCTCAGTGTAGGCCGGAGGCAGCGGTCAGCGAGGGCCCACAGCCACGTGGCGATGACTTGTGGTGCACTGAGTTGGTGGCACCTGAAGCGCTCAGCGGGTGTGCAGCCAGCGATGATGCGTCGTCCGGGTGGGACGCCCTGGCAGCAATGTTCTTTTTGCCTACTGAATTCTGCCTCAATATTGCCACGTGGCGTCGACTTGTGTTGCACAGGGTCAGTGGCACCTGGAGCGCTCAGCAGGTGCACAGCCAACGAGGATGCGTCGTCCGGGCGGGCCGCACTGGGGGCAATGTCTGTTGACTAGTGGTTTCCTCCATTAACAGAAATGTGGCACGATTTGAATTGTGGGACCTGCTGACCGCAGGGTAGGACTAAGGCAGTATCCGGCACACACATGACTCCGTGTTGCTGTGCCGCTGGATGCGCTGGGGGCCTGTGTCGCGGAGTCTGGAGGTCACGGCGGCAGACTCGTGGCAGGGTGAGGTGCACCGCCCTGGCAGACGCGTTGCCCATCACGGAAGAGAACCACGCCGAGAGCCCCGGCCTTTTTATCCGCACTCCTACGCTGGAGTGGCGTACGCCGGCCCAGCCCACTGCGCTTACGCTTACAGGGGGGGACGGCACAGCTACATGTGCAGGGTCTTCCCCACTGCCTTAGGTAACATGTTTGCGTCCACTGTCCACAACACTACAAACCCCAGCAGTATATGTCCACATGGACATGTCTGTGCTATGCATTCTGAGGTCTGCCCAGCACATCACCGCCACAATTGGCATTGTGTACATTCTTCTTCATGGGTGAGTTGCCTCCTTCACACATACTTGGTTCCCACCTCTCCCCCCATTCTGCACTTGTGTGGCTGAGGGGCCATGCCGTTTTCAGAAGGTCCGCTGTCTTGTCCTACGCTGCCTCAGTGGTAGTCTGGAGGGGGGCTGGAGGGGGGGGGTCCTGGGGGTGGTGGCGGTGGGTGTTGTGGCCCTCTTGGGTCTCCGAGCTGCATGTTCATTGGCTCCATGGCATCTGTGGGTCTTCAGTTGTGGCTCTGGGCTGGGCTCCCTTTCATACTGCAGGTAGTCGTCCTGCTTAGCACCAGCTAAAGGCAGGTGTTAAATCCCTGCAGCTAACGCGCCTTATCGCCTGTTCTTGGTTCACATCGCAGATCTGACTGGTCGTTGAGAATCGCGCGAAGTGGTGTTTTCGTGTGTTTTTGCACGGGAACGCCTACTCTGCATATCATTAGCGTTAGTTGTCGCACTCATCCGTGGCGATGATTTTTGCGGTAGCTATCGCAGGAAAACTGGCGATGTCGGCAGTTTGCACCAGCTTGTGAATAGGGCGAAAAATCTATCGCCACTTTTGCGGCGCTAAAGTGCTGATAAATCGACGATGAGTCCTTGAGAATATGCCCCACAGTCTGCAATTGCAGTGGGTATGTGTTTGATGAGGGGTCTCTGAGGGTGGCATAATACAGGCTGCAGCCCTTAGAGACCCTCTCTGGTGTCAAGGCCCTTGGTACCAGGGGCACCTTTTACAAAGGACCTATATGTGTGCCAGGGGTGTGCTAATTGTGGAAACAGAGGTGCTGTTGTGGGAAAGAACACAGGCACTGGGAACCTGATTAGGAGGGACCCAGTGCACATTCAGTCAAAGTGTGTCCGAAATCAGTCAAAAAGTGGGTGGGGGCCCCGCTTTGGGCGGGCGACCCTCTTAGGGAGGTGGCCGCGCTGTCGGGATTTAGGGGCTGGCGCCTGATTGGCGTTGAGTACCTGAGCGACGTATGGAAGGGAGACTCACCTCGTTCGTTTGAATATTTGCAGAAAGAATACAGAATGCACGACTCGCAGCGATACACGCATCTGCGGCTTTTACATGCTCTGCGTACTCACATCCGACAGGGTGATTCTATTCCAGATTACTCCCCGCTTGAAGACCGGCTACTGCTGGATCCCATACAGGGAAACCCACTTCCACGATATATCGTAAATTGATTAACAACCTCCCGGACCCCCTGGTCTCCCTTAGGGCGGCCTGGGCCGACGACCTAGGAGTTCTTGAGGATGACGACTGGCAGGAGGCGCTCCAGAGTCCTAGGGAGGTGGCCATGCACGTCAGATTCAGATTAGTGCAGCTCAAGATCCTGCATCGCGTCTACTACCCTCGCAATCACCTATATTCCTGGGGTCGTGCCACGTCTGCGCAGTGTGTTAGGGGATGCGGGGAGGAAGGTACCTATATACACATACTATGGGAATGTTCTGAGGTTTCCGTATTCTGGGGGAAGGTCACGGAAGTCATGTCGGAAGTGGTGGGCGAACCTATCCCATTAGACCCAAAATGGCTTCTTCTCATGATTAGAGGCGAGGCAAATTGGTCCCGGTATGTGGGTATATGGTTGGCATTGGCAGCGGGGGTGGCAAAGCGCAACATCGCCAGAAATTGGGGGGCACAGACACCCCCCCGGATTGAGGACTGGAAATGTGACCTCGATTGGTGCCAGAGAGCGGAGGAAACAGTATATATGAGCAGGGGGTGTGGCAAGAAATGGGAACGGGTGTGGATGCCGTGGAGGAAATACAGAGGACTGGGGGGACAGGCCAGTAATGGGGTATGGCATAACAAAGGGGCCTGCTCCACCCGTGATTACGTCAACTGTGACTTACTGTACATGGCAACTAATGTCCTCATGGTACTGTTTCTGTATGATGTGGTCTCTCGAGTCTCTGTTAATAAAAAGATTTAAGAAAAAAAAAAAAAAAAGTGGGTGGGGGGTAACCATGCAAAAAGGGGCACTTTCCTACAGTTCCAAAATGCTTTTTTAATGGTTTGGAGATACTAAAAATATTATGATGACAGAATGCAGTTTTCCTTGTTGCAATCGCCTCAGGTCATGAGTGACATTACCATTTCATAAGTTCTTATCTTTCTTTAAATATATTTTCCATCATTGAGCTGCTAGTGTGTTGCATTCATGTTTAAGCGTTTTAAATTCCATTATGCAATGGGAATGATGATATAATTGAACTTTTTCACCCTCATAGCCAAGAGAAAAAGAAACGATCCCTTAGGTATTCTAAATATTACACTTATATCATAAATCTCTTATACGGAATGGTGTCGCAACATTTTATATTTTGAAATTAATAGCTAAATGCTCTAACCAGCTCCACCTGCCTTTGATCACTTCCATCTACTTCCTTCTATTCTACTTCCTATGTTACGAGCGGGTGTCTCGATTACTCAGTTATCTAATAGAAGCAAAATGGTGTTAAATTGAGATTAACAGCTCTGTATCAAAGTAGTAATATGTTCTTTTGACATACCATGCTATAGGAACAGCAAACTAATGTAAATGTCATTGTAGATTAGAGGGTCATTAAACAAGTGTAGCTTGGAGACAATTAACATAATTTTTGTGCTATTCAGGTCAACCAGTTTCTTCATTCAGGGGCATATTATCAAGCCCCAGCGATAATTATCGCTGAGCGCGCTTAGCGCGCTTTTAATTATCGCGGCTATCGCTGGAATATATCGCCAAGCTAGCGCTGCATTATCAACGCTTAGCGCTATGGCGATAAATATTCCAGCAATAGCGGGGTTTTCCATGGAACATCGCTGGTTTTCCAGCGATGTTCCATGGAAAACAGCGATAAGCTTGATGATAGGCCCTGTGGCCTTAGCCCCACAATCCACCTCCCATGTTAGGCATGCCTTAGTCAGGAATTTAACAGACGTTAAATTCCTGAGTTAAGGCAGAGTTAGCGCGATTTAAATTATCGCTACGCCTCGTTGTTAATATCGCGAAGCTGCCTTCGCAATATTTTCCCATGTTGTTTTCACATCCACGCCTACTTTGCATCTCATTATCGATGCGAGGCGAGGTGTGTGAAAAACGGGAGCTAAGTCAAGGAAACACGCGCTAGCGTGTCCTTGTAAATAATGCGATAGAATTATCGCCACTTTGCGCCCGAAAAACGGACGCTAAAGCGGCGATAATTGTATCGCCGGCCCTTGGTAATATGCCCCTCAGTCTTTAATGTGGGAAAGCATGTAGGCCAGCGAGGTTTATCTAAGCGATGTTTTCAACTGCAGATGCATCCAATGCAATGAGGCAAAGGAGGCAAGGTAGCAGATCCGCACGGAGGGGCAGACTTCTTAGAAAATGTGATTGAACCCCAATGTAACAGTCAATGTTATAGTTTCACATGTTTACTCGTTCAGATGTTGTCTCAGAAATGAGCACTGCCCAAGTTGTGAGTAGGAGAAATAGCCAACAATATACTTGAGCGGATTCACACAAGGATCCTTGGGGCATTCTGTGCATCTCAGCTTGAAGGCGCAGGATCTGTGCCAGGGTAGTCTGTGCTCTGGAATCACTAGCTGGCAGCAAGTGAACTGGAAGGCACATGGCTGTATGTGGGTTGCAGTCCTCGGGCTGATCGCACTACAATGGCATTAGACAATCAGATCTGTGAGCAGGCTTCAAAGATCCAAAACGTCCCTGCATCAAAGTCACAAATCACTGAATCCTTAAGACACAGGAAGACATGGAGCATGTGATGTGCAAAAAGCTGAGGGTGTGATTGCTCTTTGCATCTGATTCTCTATGGCAGGTATGGCAGGCATGTCAGGCAAAACCTTCTTACAGTGAGTGTACTCCAGAAGTTAAAGGGTCCACTAAGGCAGGACCTTGAGAGGAGAAGTAGGTGAAGAGATTTGAGTGAGCCCATGTTCTTAGATTTGAAGGTACTTTAGGTGCCTATCCCCAACATATGCAATCCTACGATATGTACGTTTATTAGATGGCTGAAGGTAGTGCAGATGTGAATGTACACTCTGGCTTAAGGGCTTGAAGCCCTGAATCTCACTACTATCTGCAAGTTAATGTTTTTTTGTTAGTTTCTTTCTTTCCTAAAGTACATTATAAGCACACCACATGGTGTACCGATTTTCCTCTTGTTCATACAAAGGACATATATGGGACCATGTGAGCAAACTTGAAAAGAGTCCTTAAAAAATAGGTCAAGTTTAAGTGAAAGCAGGTGTGCCTGTAAGCAGTGGTGGTTGCTTAGTTGTAGAAGTTGCGGGCGGGCACATAAGCATACATATTCACTTCCACCCATTCACAGGCACACACTTACAGCCACCCACTGCAAAGCGCATACATGCAAATACACACATTCATTGATACCTACACATAAGTACCCAAACATTCAATGAAGCACTTACCAGCAGTACCAGTGGGTGGTGAAAGGCAGAAGCAAGAAAGCCCAGGATGTAGCTGGAGACTTTGGTGTCCTCACACAGCAGGAAGAGGAAGATCCTGCTGCCTCCGCATATTGGCTAACCTTGTCCAGCATCAGCCAATGTGAGGAGGACCATTAATAACCTGTCACAAAGTGGGGTGAGATCAGTGGGACTTGCTGATCCAACCTCACTCTGTGATGTCTTGGGAAAGGGTGGTGTGAGTCTTTGCTGGTTGACAGTCAGCCCTGGGTATAGGACCTGCTTTAGCGCTGGTGGCGCCTGGTGCAAGAATCCTTTTTGGTGCCTCCCTCAATGACCTACTTCTACACGGATTCCCTCACTACCACCCTCCAACAGTGCCCGTCATCTCTCCAGAGCCCTTTACTCACATGCATTTAATTTGTTCTATAGTGCTACTCATACCAGTGTAGGATGTCACTGCACTCACATTTTACAGAGACAGTGAATCAGGCATCTGTAAATCAGTCTTTCGTAAATGTTACATAAGACAATGAGGATTACAAGGTGTAAGAATCACGTCATCCATACTAGTAGGCAGTATATTTTAAGAGAGTTTGGTCGGGAGAAGCACAAACTCTGGATCTAAAGTGTATGACAGTGGTTGGGGTAGGATTTACTAATAAGAAAGTATTTTTACCCAAACTAACCCGTTTTAGCAACATTAGGATATTGAAATACTGGGGAAAAACATAAGGTTCCAACCCTATGCCTTGCAGTTTTCATGCACCTCTTTGATGACAGTTCATAGGTCACTGTGCTTTATCAGGATTGTGACTTATGAAGCAACAAAAGGATCTATGTGACAAAAGCAGCACTGGGCTATCGACATAAAATAAAGTTCTGTGATCTGTATGGTAAACGTTTTTTGCAGCAGGCAAATTAACATTCTGTGCTACTTTATGATGAGTCTAAACTGCCACTAGACACAACTCATCTCTCTCCAGCAGGGACATTAATCACTGGAGTTATCTTGACATTTTTATTGTTGCCTGAAAACTGTCTAACACAGAAGGAACTCTGCAGCGGGTACTTTTAAAACCATAAGTTGTTTCTAAATACACCGCCCCCCAGGGTTAGCACCAGGTGTGGCTGCACCGGTATCACTGTACCTAGAGCCAGTCCTGCGAGGGCATTTCAAGGCTGAACCTAAAGCACCCAGGGTTGACTCGATCGGTGACAATCCCCTTGTCATCAGTGGGAAGATCCTGACAGGGCTTTGCTGGCTGATGATATCACTACCCTCAGAGCTGTGAGAACTACAGCCAGGTAAACCTTGGCTGCCGTGTGCCTGCATATTAGGGCATGTAAAGTACGTAACTGCCTGACCCTAAAATAATGAGGTGTCCATCATTCTGACCCTTGTCCATCCTGACATGCACTCTTCATGGAGGAAAGGGTCAGCGTACACCCGATGCACTCAGTAATGGGCTTCCACTGGCCCCAAGGGAAGTTCTTATTGAGGCATGGGGAAAACCCACTGAGGTCCTCTGAGGTATAACTTCTGAGAAACCCTGAGAAACATGGGGGCATATCTACAAGGGCTTTATCTCCGCTTTTTTGGCTTAAAAAGCCAAAAAAGCTGAGATAAAACTAACGCCCTATCAACAAGAGGGTGCTAACATGCATAATCGCATGTTAGCACCCTTTTTCCCAACGCCTCCCTTTGCATCTCTAATGAGATGCAAAGTGGGCGTTACTGGGCAAACCCCGGATGGACTACGTTGTAAATATCGCCGATGTTCACATCGCTATATTTACAAGGCAGCCCACAGGATTATAGCAGACGTTAAACTTTGGCGAAAACAGCCGTTTTCGTCAAAATCTAACGTCTGCTACAATCCTGACTTACCTATGTTAGACATAGGAGGTGGATTATGCTGATACGACCACAGGGTCGTATCAGCAAGGTTATCGCCGTTTTGCAGGGAACATCGCTGGAAAACCAGCGATGTTCCCTGCAAACCGGCGATAACCTCGCTATCTCTGGAATTTTTATCGCCCTGGAGAAACGCGTTGTTAATAACGCGCTACCAGGGTGATAAATTCAAGAGATAGCCTGCGTTAGGGAATACGTCGCTAATCACGGCCAGCGATAATTATCGCTGGCCGTTGATAATATGCCCCTTGGAGCATAAGAAACGAGAATGCCAGAAAGAACAACGAACAACACACTATGTACCTCATTTAGGCCCTGTGGATCAGCAACAGAATTAAGATTAAACATTTTACAAATACACTAAAAGTACAGGTTATCACATATAATACATTAAAAGTACATTTGAAAAGAGAATCATATTTAACACCTGAGAATCACGTAAAATGTCTTCATTAAAATATACAAACATTCCTATATCCTGCTGGGCTTGCTAAGCGTCCTGGGGTTTTGTGCAGATGTCCCAGCTTTTCCTCAAATATGAGTCGGTTGCTTTTGTTGTATGGCCGATAAGGTCACTTAACAGAAAAAATATCTGCTCTGCTGGGTTTTCAAGCTGCTCTTTGCGTAAGATCTTAGCTATTGATTTAGATCTGACCTTATTGTAAAACTTGCAAGACAGCATAAAGTGCTCCATGTCCTCTCTTTCACCCTACTGACATTTGTCTGAAACCACAGGATTTCTTCTGTTCTTAATGACATTTATTAACAAGCAAGTCACCTCTTGCCAATACAAAGGCATTCAATTGGTTCGCTAGCAGGACAAGAGATTAATGAGCATTCTGAGATGGATCAAACGAACCAGCGTGGCACCTATCTTTTTAGTTAGATTTAAACTGAGAAATTGCTCGTTAACAATTGCATTTGTCCTCTTTCATGACAGCAAAATCAAACCCAGTGTCTTGGATTCATATTCCTTTTTTTTTTTTTTTTTTTTTAAATATTCTTTATTAAGCATTTATCATTTTTTAAACAGCCCCAAAACTGCTGACCCACACTCTGCCCCCCAGCTGGTGAGATGTCATAATTACAAATATATAGTTCATTGTTAAAAAACATTACATTATGTATAATCCATGAAGCCTTCTCAAGTAAAAAACTAGAAAGAGCAGCAATTATCTGAGCTCACCTAACCTCGCCTCTACCCTAAAGTGTCCCGTGCAATAGCAGTAATCTTTAAGTGGTCAGAGCTAACTGCACCAAAATTTCAACATCTCGCGACCCACTCCACCAAGGATGCCCAGATTCTGAGGCCTTTCTGCCATGCACGAACCCCCTTTCTTGCATGCACAGCTTTCTCCAAGTTATGAACCGCCAGACGCCGGGCCAACCGTTGCTGGAATTCCGGAGGGTTAGGATCTAATCATGCTGAAGCGATACACAGCTTCAGGACAGCCATAGCTATGAAGATCAAGTCTCGACCTACTGCATCTACATCTTCCCCTACTACTCCCAACAAAATCATAGAAGGAGACAGGGTAAATTCCAATTTCAGCTCCTCACTGAAAAATTTGGTGATTTCTTGTTTCAAATTTATGAGCATGTTACATGATGCGAAGATATGGACAAAATCAGCTCGGTATAATGCACATCGGGGCAGCATGTATCTTTTCCCTTCCCCCACTTAGCGATCTTATATGGAGTGTAATAGAGGGAGAAACAGGTCTTATAATACTGTGCTTGTAGTCGTGCTGGTATTAAAATAGCTTGAGCTGAATGAAAAGATTGGAAAAACATTGCATCTGAAATCTCAACCCTCTCTTGTCATTTCTGAGAACATTTATCCATCGCATCTTTCATTGCGGAGTTGAGGAGTTGAGGAGATTATAGATAACACCAATCGAGGTTTCCCTAGCATCCATCAAACTGTCGACTACCAAACATTTGGCAAATCCAATTGGAACTCCCCTTTTTAGACAAGAAATCCTTCACTGGAAGATATTTAAAGAAATCCAATCCCAAATTTCTTTTAAGATCATCAAAAAGGTTATGCCCGTAGGAGAGAAAAAAACAACAGAGCCAACCCCATAACGGCCTAACTCCTAATAAGTTGATCCCCAAAAGTCCCTGGTAGATTTAGGATATTTACCAGGGGCGTGTAAAAGTTAAGTCTGCCTACGCCCGAATAGTGCGCCATACTTGAAAAACCCCATATAGTCTTAAAGCGTACATTTTTATAGTAGCTATCGTTTAGTTGTCGCCATAAGCACCCCCACACCTCTTTACTCATTACTAGTTCATAAGATGAAGGTACCCCATCTGCGACCCCTTTCTTAGGACATACTTGCAACAAGATTGCACTCTACAGCAGAGAGGTAGCCCAGCAGTATAGTTTCACATTAGGCAGGGCCCAAACCCCTGTCTCTTTTGGTAGCGTAAGGACCTTAAGCGCTCTTCTAGGTCTGGTATAGGCCCATACAAACCATGAAAATAGATCTTCCATATTCTTTAACCAGTGGGTTGAGAATTCCAACTGCCAAAATTGAGGTATTCCCCCCAAAAAATAAGCCGATAGGGGAACTTGTGTCCTACCTCCCGATCACTCTGATCAATAGCGACTCTAAAATATACTCCAAGAACCTGGCCTCTCGTTTAGCACCAATAATACATAAAGTTGTATCAGCTCGACAACATGGATTCATCCCAGGAAGGGGAACATCAAATCATGTACGGAGGGTTATCTCGCTTTTTGATGCCACCTGTATAACAGGAGATCCAATGGCCCTAATTTTACTTGATTCAGAAAAAGCCTTTCACAGGGTCTCCTGGCAATTGTTGTGGGTGGCCCTGTCAAGGTTGGGTGTTGGTGAGGGCTTTATCCAAGCAATTTAAATGCTTTATTACCACATTGTGGTTAGGATATGTGTGAACGGTGCACTGTCAGACCCATGTTCAATTTCACAGGAGACTCAGCAAGGTTGTCTGTGTTCTTCGATTCTGTTTGCTATCTACATCAACCCCCTGATATGTAGGCTTGAAAACAATGGTACAATCTTACCAATCTAGACATAAGGTTGGGAGACAAAGGTGTTGGCCTATGCTGACGATATTGCCCTTGTGACTACTGACCCCTTAAGTGCACTCAAGGAGGTGGAAGAAGAGGCCAAAAAGTCAGGGAAGTTTTTGGGCTATGCCCTTAATCATATATAAACACACTGGAACCTGACTTAGTCTGAACAGTTACTTATACTTTCTCAAGAACATCTGAGGTTCGTTAGGAAACCCTTTAACTTCCCTCACAGGCTAGGTTCACTGCCAATGACCTGTTAGTTCAACTGTTCATTTTGTAATACAACGTCAATCTACCACAGTCCATACACACATCAACAATCAATCTTTACCAAAGAATGTTTAACTGACAAAAAGTGTAGAGAGGGTCAGAAAGTACCTCACGGTAGCGACACCATGGGGGGCAGCTGGTTGGTACTCACTAGCTTGCCCGCCTTATCATCATCAGTAACTTTCTTGACCGTGAAAGAAAGAAGGAAAGTGTGTGTGTTCTTATTTCTCAGAGGTGAGAACTCACAAAGCAGAATAAATCATAAAAAGCATGTGTAAGTGCACTGTCATTGCTGGTGTCACTCAGTGCCCGCTGGTCCCCGTGAGAAAAGAAAAATTGCAGTTCTCAGAGTTTAAAATGGGGTACAACTCACTTGCAAGACATAGCTTTATTAGTGCTGCGAGCGTCCTCAGTTAAAAATGGCATCTATTTGACCAATTTCAGGAACAAATGGCCAACATGTTTCTTTGCCAACCTATTTAGGCAACTTCATAAGGGCTGGTGGGGAAACCAGACTTCACCTCTATTATGAATCACACTGGACCCAGTGGTCGCTGTCGTTCTTCATACCCGTGAACCACTTCTATGGGACTCACGCGCCAAATGGTCGCGCATCCCAATGCTCACTGCAAGCGTCAGTATCACCGCACCCGCGGACTGCCTCCTCTCAGTGCTCTGTCCCGCCCTTAATCGAAATAAAACTCAGGTAGTTATTAATGAGAACATTATAACACAGGATGAACGAGTTGTAGAGAAGGCAGTATATCTGGGAGTTAGTATTTTGGCAGAAACAGACAACATAGTTAAAGATAACATAGAACCCCTTTTAAATAAAACAAAACAGGACCTGACTAGATTAAATAATCTTCATCTATCTATAGTCAGCAGATGTAATATCTTAAAGATGCTTTTTTCCCCCAAGATCCTTTATATTTTTTGCACTCCTTTTCCCAATGAATTGCATGCGATGATTTTGCATACATGGAAAAATGTTCTTTCCACGCTTGGTTGACTAAATTTGTACTTTGCGATCTCCCTCTTTTTAACCCGTGCTTAATAGGGGCCAACTGACAGCTGATCTCAGTGGAGGAATAGTCAATGTCCAATACCAGTGCCCCTGTAGGAAAGCTTAATGGCAATTTGAGCAGTGATTTCCAGAATTTCCTCTCAGAGCAGCCTACACTATGTATGGACTTGTCCATCCCGCAAAGCTCTGCTCCATATGAAACTTGACTTCCAACTTTTGCCTGGAAGACTGTATCAATAAGATTGGAAAACCCATGCTGGGTTTGCGCACCATCCTCAGAATGGCATTTGCGGCAGCTTCTGATATGCCTATAGATGTGTGTCAATGAGTTTTCCACTTTAGCTTTCTATCTGTTGTTACACGTCTCTATGCCGATGAGTGTGTCCTGATAGCAAAAACCCCTAAAGGTCTGCAAGCACAACCTTTGCTGTAGTCAGCAACAGAGCTGTCTAGGTGAAAGAGGCCATGCCTTCACTGGACTAGCAAAGTTGGGCCCGATTCATTTAAAGATCCCCAATGGAAGAGCAGAAATTTTTCATCAAAAGTGTTACTGCTGATGCAGTGGGACCTCTTTCAGAGAACCTACACAGTGCCAAACCCGCCATCTTTGTCCAAGGTAAACAAGAGGCATTTTTTGTTTTTTTGCTGAAATATACTCACTGATGCCTTGATGTACATAGAGACTTCTACTTGAACATGGGGATTTATTTTTTGTTTTACATGCCCAGGAATAAAAGGTCATGCATTCCTGGGCAGGAATTTCCTGCATCCAAAGTGTTGCATAAACCAGGGCCCTTGCCTAGTTCTACAAAGTTTGGCTTTCCCATCAACAGGTGCCTAGACTTGGTTCAACACACTAATGCTTGAGCATGAAAGTCCAGGTAGTTGTAACCCTAAGCAACCTTTAACATATCTGTCAGTCTGGTGTCCGTGCTTTCTGTTTTACTAACTGTCCTATAATGGGGTTAGGAATGCCGGGGCTAATTCAAACCCAATTTTATTATTTAGAATATCCCACACAAGTATCATACTAAGAAAAGACACTATGGGGCCGATTCCGATTCGGGCCGGAAATCTCTCCGACCGAGCCAGACCCGGAGAGATTTCCGACCGAATCGGACCCGTGCAGCCCGACCGAACGAGTACGATGCGTCCGTATGCTATCGTACTCGAGTCGGTCGGACTCCCATTGAAGTCAATGGGAGCCGGTCGTACAACGCGTACGCGGGCTCCCATTGCCTCAATGGGTGCGAGGCGATCAAGGGCGCCCCTACAGCGGGTACGCGGCAAAGCGACTCGCGCCGTACACGCACAGGTAGGGGGACCCATGGGTCCCCCTGAGTGCGACTCGCGCGGCTACGCAGACAGGGGGTCCGACACGGACCCCCGAAGTACAGCTCTGACTGCTCTTACGAGCCGGACGGGCGCGTGTCGGTCGGACTGCTCGCGGCGCGCATCGTACTTACCCGGCCGGGGAACGTCTCCATTGCGCGGTGCGAGTCGTGTCCGGGCGAGTCGGTCGGTGCGGTTCGACCCGGGAACGAGTCGGTCGGAGCGGTTGGGACGCCCGAACGAGTCGGTCGGCGATTTCGCATCGTACTCGCTCGTCCAGACGCACGTACGAATCGGTCGGGAAATAGGGCTCCGAATCGGATCCGGTTAAGCCGAATCCGATTCGGAGCCCTACCGGCCGAGATCGGAATCGGCCCCTTAATGTTTAAAAGTGTTTATTTCAACAGTCTCATCCTATTTCTTAGTACATGAGTAATAATAACCACACAGAATAGATAAAACTGCACTGATGCATGTTAATAACAGCAACAATATTATTAACATTTCTAATATGGTTGGAATGTCCTTGGCGACCTAACACCCTAAAGACAACTTCTGTGTGCTACGCTATAAGAGCATGTAGTAGCTAACTTGCTTCTTGAGTTTCTTGGGATTCAGCGCACTGCATACCTGTACATAGCCGAGAAGCTGTGGTTATTAGACTTCAGCCAGAAGAGAATGTTCCGTTAAAAGGAAAACACACATCAGCTCGTCTTATCTCCTCTGCTTTCAGTATTGGTTTGGTATCAGCTCTCAGCATAGGAGTGGATGCTGTGGCAGTACCTCAGTCTGGCAAGACCTCTTGCGATAATCTGGGGTAAAGACCTCTCAGAATAGTTGTTTACTTCATGGGGTTTTTATAGGATTGACCACTGACCTTTACCTTACATTGCAGACTTTTCAGGCAATTCAAGACATACCAATATGAACCAGTAATACAAAAGTACTTTAATTCAGACTACATGTTTACTCTATGGATTCACGGTCTGACCTTGAAACATAGATATCAGGGAACTTGTAGCAGACTTATGTCGCCCTAGGTGTTTATCAAACTCATTGTTTGGATGATTTGACACTGTCACGAGTTCCATAAAACTTAATGACATGCGGAATATTGACCAATGGTAGACAGGCTAACTTAATGGTCTCAAAATAGAGTCTGGGCTTGGGGTATTTACGACAGAAGGCATAAAAAGGTCTGGACTTCAAACAGCATGTTGATGGGGGTTCTGTGTGTGCCAGTCTCCTGAAATGGTGTCTCCAAAAGTTAGCTATCTAGCCCTCCACCATCAAAAACAAAGGAGTGGGGGGCGTGGCTTGCAGCTGCGGAAGATGGCGGCGTAGTTCGCGAGCTGCGCTAGCAGACTAAGATTTCCCCCAGCAATCCGGTACAATCCGTACACAGACGCGGCCACCGAGGACGCCCACTGATAGGGGAGAGTGGCGGCGACACGCAACGGGGTCCGGTAGCAGTTTTGGGCGCCCGTGAAGGCGGAGACATAGAGGACTGCTAGTGCCAGCATCGGCAGAAAATGGCGCCGGCCGGAGACCTGTGAGCGGAGGCCGCCCTCGGTCCCGGTGGCGCCTGCGGCACGTCGGCGGAGCTGAACGAGTCTCTCCTGAGCGGGGGTGAGTCGCACTCCCGCAGCAAGATCGGCCTGAGGCGACGAGCGGGTGACCAGAACGGCGGGCGGGTGCCACCGCGGCCGCTACTCACAGTCCTTCACCTGGAGGGGCTGGGAGGCTATATCGGTGTTTGGTCAGCGGCGCCCTGGGCCGCGGACAGCTGGTGGTGCCGGCCGGGAGCCGTCGTGAAGTACGAGGCCGCGGGGGCGGTGTGACCGGTGAGCAGCCCCTCCCCCACTGACCTGGCTGTGGTGACGGTGGTGTGTGCGCGGCTTTAGACGCGCCGAAAGAGTGAAGGAACCCTTGCTGCTGGGCCTGAGACCCAATACACCGCGACAGGCGCTACACTCGGCAGGGGTTTGGACTGCACCTTAGGGACTGACTCCTAAGCGCTGATGCGAGTTAGGTAGCGGCCTCCCGGCTCTGGTCTGCTCAGTGGTCACCCCCGGCAGCGGGCAGGGTCGGGGCAACTGCGGCCCATGGTGAGTGACGAGTACACCTGATCCCGATACTGAGTGGGCTGCCCTGAGACAGAGTTGGAAGGAGACATCCGTCGTGAGTGCGGGTCCCGACGAGGCTTTGTGGAGGGCTGGTGCTTTTGCTGGGCCCCTGTTCCCGGTCCGCCATGGGTCGCACCAGGCCAGTGGGCCAAACTAATCAAATTGAGAAATATACCGTCGCTGTGAACCGGAACGAAGGCGCAACGAGGGAGGGCCAGCATGATGACCCTGAGGACAGCGGCCCGGACCCCTCTCTGAAAGATATTATGAGGGCTATTAGAGACTTCCGTGGTACCCTGGAGCCCAAACTGGACTCCGTGACAGAAGAGGTGAATCTCCTACGGGCAGACTTCCGGAAGATGTCGGAAAAGGTCTCTGTGGCGGAGACTGGAATTGGGGGCCTTCAGTCAAGGACGAAGAGGCTGGAGGAACAGGTTGCCGCTCTCACCAAGAACCAGGCCGACACCCATGCTCGCCTGGAGGACCAGGAAGGCCGGGCTCGACGGAATAACGTTCGTATCGTTGGCGTGCCGGAAGGACTTGAGGGGCCGTCGACGGACTGGTTTGTAGAAGACTTGATCCTAAACCACCTCAAACCTAAACGTCTGTCAAATTTCTTCTCTGTTGAACGGGCGCACAGGGCCCTGGGAGGTAAGCCCAAACCAGGGGCTCCTCCCCGCACGATCATCGCCCGCTTCCTAAACTTCAGAGACAGGGACGCCATACTGCAGGCGGCGCGCATTCACGGGGACCTTCATCGCGACAACGCTACCATCCGTTTCTTCCCAGACTTCACGCTTCAGGTTCAACGACAGCGGCGATCGTTCGATGGGGTGAAAAAGGCCCTTCGAGACCAGGGAGTGAAGTACATGATGCTTTTCCCGGCCAGACTCAAAATCCTAGATGGGGAGAAGGCATACTTCTTCGATTCACCGGCGGCTGCCAGTGACTGGCTAGAGGGCTGGCGAACTGTTGGTCGGCAGGGGAGGAGGCCAAGCTCGGCAGCGCATCGGGGTGATCAAGCCACGGACATGGTTGAAGGACGATCTACCAGTGGCAGCGAGCAGCAGGCGGCTGCGTGACTTTGAGGTGACTCTTGCACCATTGGGTCTGGTGGTAGGCCCTGCACAAACCCTGCCTGTGTGGGGGCTGGGTGGTTTGGTTCCACGGCGGATGGGTGACGGGCTCCGGGGCTTTTTGGCCTGCACAGTGCAGGGGACAGTGTGCGAGACGTTGACAGTCTTTGTTCTTTATGGGTCTCTGGCCTGGGTGGGGGCGGGCGCAATATGGTACGTGGGCTGCCTTGCCGTTTCTAGGGTGGGGGTGTAAGATTCAACACTAGTTGTGTGCCTCTTCCTTATGTCTGCAAGCTTACGTTTCCTCATCAATGTTATCAGTTGTGTTTTCAGGGCGACAGGCACTCTGCAAGTTTTTTTGGTGGGGGGTTGGGGACTCACCTGGCAGGGCGGCAGGGAGGGGGGAGTTTGGGTGTTGGGGGTAGGGCTTCAGGGGTTCGAGGGAGTTGGGGGGTATGGGGAGTTTGCTCAAGACCACAATATTCATCATGCACTGGGGACTGACTTGGAGGTCACGTTCGGGATAATAGTTCCTCCGAGGGGGTGGAGGGGTTTTCGATATGATGGGTGACTCGGCTATGGTAAAGGTCTGGACCTGGAATGTTAATGGGCTGGGCAATAAAATCAAGCGTACATTGGTGCTCCAATACGTAAAGAGGCACTCCCCAGATGTGGTCCTTCTTCAAGAATCGCATCTGAAGGGGAATAGATGTAAAGCCCTTGATCGGTTCGGCTACAAAATGGTCATACATTCGGGGTTCACCTCTGGGTCACGAGGTGTGGGTATTTTAATACGTAATGCCCTACCTTTTGTTATTTCGGGCACCTGGGTGGATGAGGCGGGCTGCATCGCCGCTGTGGCGGGTAGATGGGAGGGACGCACATTGGTGTTCTGCTCCTGCTATATACCCCCTGGCCTCCATTCTGGGTGCTTTCCCAGGCTGAGCGCGTTTCTGGTAAACCTCCCTGCGGGAACGCTACTGCTGGGGGCGATACGAATGCTGTTATGTGCCCGGAGATTGACCGTTCCAGTGCCCCCACGGGTCGGCATGGAGAGAGGGGCCTCTCGGACTTCGTCACAGCCATGGGGATGGGGGATCTGTGGCGGGCGCAGAACCCCACACTTAGACAATATACGTTCCACTCGGCACGACACGGGTCCTTTTCCAGGATTGACCATTTGTTTACTCGGTCGGATCAGATGGGGGAATTTGGCACCACTACACATATGGCACGGGGGATCTCGGATCACTCTCCTGTCTGTACCACCATCAGGGGCCCTATCGTAAACAGAGCGGTCTTTCCGAGAATAGATCCCTGGCGCCTCCGGGACCCTGAAATTGGCGATAAGCTGAGGGGTGGGTCTGAGCTGTATTTCAAGGAGAACCAGGGGTCAGTGGATTCCCAGATTATCCTATGGGAAGCATATAAGACGGTGTTGCGGGGCATGGCTCAATCACTTATTGGGGCGAAAAAGAAGGAGGAGTCCCTCCAGACTCGGCTCCTCGAGATTGAAATACATCAGTTGGAGGGAGACGCGGCTACTACCCCATCCTCGGATCTTTGCCACAGGCTAAAATTAAAACAGAGGGATCTTAGGGCCTTGGCGGAGTGCGAGGCCCGAGCCTATGCGCTGGCCACTCAGCACCGGATCTACGACGTTGGCGACAAGGCACTGAAATTGTTGGCGTGGCTGGAGCGCCGGGACAGGGAGCGTACGTGGGTAGCTGCGGTACGGGACAAAGAGTGCAACCTATGCTCGTCCAGCGCAGATATAGCAGAGGCCTTTGCGGCTCATTTTGAGAGAGTGTACTCACCTGTGTGCACTAGAACCGAGGAAGACTGCGAGGACTTTTAAGGGACTTTGCGCTTCCAGCACTGACCGAGGAGATGCGTGAACGTATGGAGGTAGACGTCACGGTAGAGGAGCTTGCCAAGGCGCTCAACTCCCTGCAGTCGGGCAAGGCATCGGGTCCTAATGGGCTACCGATCAAAATTTATAAAAGACAGGCCTCGATTGTAACAGCCCCCATGCTCGCAATGCTTCAGGAGGCGCGTGAGCGTGGGTATCTGCCCCCTGATCAGAGAGAGGCCATGATCGTGGTGATCCACAAGGCTGGGAAACCAGCAGACCAATGTGCATCATACCGGCCGATCTCTCTGCTAAATGTGGAAGTGAAGGCTCTTGCCAAGGTCCTGGCGGATCGTATACTGTCGGTGGTTACCGAATTGGTCCATGTGGATCAATCCGGCTTTATCCCACGTAGAAGTACCCGTCATAACCTCCGGCGTCTCTATGGGGTTCTGTATATGACCAAGGATGTTGGAGACACCCAGACGGCATTGATGGCGCTGGACGCCTCGATGGCCTTCGACAGCATAGAATGGCCCTACTTGTTTATGGTACTTCGGCGGTTGGGCTTTGGACCGATCTTCTGTAGCTGGGTACGGCTCCTATATAGACGACCGACGGCTAGGGTGCGGGTTAACGGGGCTGTGTCTCGGGCCTTCTCCCTGCGGAGGGGGACAAGGCAGGGATGCCCTCTGTCCCCTCTCCTCTTTGCCCTGGCGCTGGAGCCCTTGGCCCACTGGATCAGGAGGGACCCCTGATTTGGGGTCTAGCGGCAACGGATGAATGGGAGGAGCGTATATCTTTATACGCTGATGACATTATCCTCTACCTGGCTAGACCATACCACTCGATTGCCCGAGTAGTTCACTTATTCGAGTTGTTTGGTAGCTATTCCGGATATACCATTAACTGGTCGAAGTCTGTGATTTTCCCCTTGTCGGGTTCTCCCCTCGAGTCCCGTCCAGGTGCTCTGCTCCTGTGGTCCTGGAGGGATTCAAGTATTTGGGGGTGTATGTAACGCGTAGCAAACAGGAGTTTTTTGAGAGGAATCTCGAGCCCCAGCTGACTCGCCTGCAAGCCGATGTGGCCCACTGGCGCACTCTCCCACTCTCTCTTATGGGTCGGGCGGCAATGTTTAAGATGCTCACGCTGCCGAGGCTATTGTATGTTCTGCAGAACACCCCTTATCAGATACCCACAGGTATTTTCAAACGGATTTCTCAGGCAGTGCGGACCTTGTTATGGGACGGACGGTCCCCTAGGGTGGCGCTACATAAATTACATAGGGGGTGTACGACGGGGGTTGGCGGTCCCAGATGTTAAATTATACTACTGGGCGGCACAATTGCAGGTGGTAAATGATTGGGTGTACACTGAAAGGGACGAACCCGCCTACCGAGTGGACAGAATGGTCATGCCACAGGGCACTTGCGAAACTCTCCTGTATGCCCGTAGACACCAGAAGACATGGCCGGACCACACTAGAGTAGTCTTCCACTGCTGGCAGGAGGCGAATCGACTCCTGGGCTGGGCCGGCAAGATAACCGAGAGAACTCCACTTTGGAGGGGGACCTGCTGAGAGACGTGGCGGCGTTAACAGGGTTTAAGGGATGGCAGCAAATAGGTATTGAGTATTTGGGGGATGTCTGGAAAGGGGGCGCCATCCGTACTTTTGAATATCTCCAGAAGGAGTATAGCTTACATACCTCACAGAGATACCAGTACATATGCCTCCAGCATGCCCTACGCTCTCACATACCAAGCGGTACAGTAATCCCGGAGTACTCCCCGATGGAAGATCGTTTATTACTTGATCCCATTGCGGAGAAACCCACATCTACAATTTACCGGAAACTGATAAACAATATACCCGATCCCTTGGTTGGTCTCAGGGCGGCCTGGACCCGGGACCTGGGGAGCCTCGATGAGAAGAACTGGCAGGACGCGCTCCAGGGGCCCAGGGAGATTGCTATCCGTTCTAGGTTTAGGCTTGTACAGTTCAAAATCCTCCATCGTACATATTATCCTCGCACCCATCTGTATACATGGGGAAGGTGTCAGTCAGCGCTTTGTGTGCGGGGTTGTCAACAAGAGGGCTCCTTCTTCCACATCATTTGGGAGTGTCCGGGGATCGGTTCCTTCTGGGTGAAAGTTACGGATATAATGTCTAGGGTGGTGGCGATGCCTGTTCCGATGGACCCAAAGTGGCTTCTCTTGTTGATCAAAGGGGACAATGTCTGGACGAGATATGTGGAGCTTTGGCTAGCCCTGGCCGCAGGGGTGGCGAAACGGAATATTGCTAGAGCATGGGGGTGCGGGCGCCCCTCTATGGGAGGACTGGCAGCGGGACCTAGACTGGTGCCAAAGAGCGGAAGAAACGGTGTACAAAAGCAGAGGGTGCACGAAAAAATGGAAGAAAATATGGGCGCCTTGGCGTAAATTTAGAGAGGCGGGTGCCGCCTTGGAGGAGTAGTCAATTTGTATTGATGATCGACACTTGTGTTTCCCTGACGTGTAATGTTCAGTTGATGTCTGCACTGCTCCCCAATGTGCTATTTTTACATGGAATGGTATTGTATGGTCTTATGAGCACTATTAATAATAAAAAAGATTTTCAAAAAAAAACAAAAAAACAAAAAACAAAGGAGTGTCGGGAAACTGAGATGTGAGTGGCCAGGAAGCCCACCATTTTTCAGTAGTATTACTGTTACCACCCACCCCTAGTGAGGCCCTAACAAATGATTTGAATATGTGCATATCCCAGAAATTAGCCCTGGGGACTGATCTACAGGTAACAGAAACACATTCCAGAATTGTCATCAATATAGCTCCATGAAGCAGAAATCCAGAATTCCGTTCCTACCACAAGCTTCCTAAAAGACCAGAATCTGAGGATATCCAAAGGAACTTTAACCATTCATCCTATTGTTTGTGTATGTGAAGTCTGGAGTCTGTCAAGCAGAAGGAGGAGTTAGGATAACCATAACAAGTTGAAACTCTGTGTTGCTGCAGCTTGAAAATTGCATCTGTGCTAATCTTGGCTCTAGCTCCAACAAGGGAAGGACATTGAAGGCCATTAAGGAGAAATATCTGGAAAAGAAAACACAGAAAATGTCAATGCACCTCTGCCAATATAGCCACAGCATGCACTTTAAGATCAATTATATGTGGTAATTAAAAAAAAAGTATCTTGAAATTTTGGGATGTTCACAAGGAAAGCCACCAACTTTCGACTAAGCTTTTCCTGTCCTCTGCTTGCATGCCTTGAAGCGAAACAATAATTAAAGTGTTCAGAAATAGCATAATAACATTAGGGGTTGGGCCATTACAACTATAATAAGCACATTTGAAAACATGGATTGCAGAGGAGAATGGAACAAAAAAGAGGTTGACTGTGAGCAATTTGTGCCTCAGACTTTCAGAAGAGAGTTCCTGTCATGATGAAGACACAATGGTTGGTGATCGAATCTGAAGAGAAGTCAGCAGAACAAATAAAGAGAAACTGAGAGCCAAAGGAAGTGCCCATTTTAAAGTCAAAGGTATCCATGACTGTAAAGAATGCTGTAGAGAATGGATGTCAAATCCGTAATCTGGTCAGTGGCACAACAAATCTAGTAAACACAAGCACACATAAAATCTTAAAAACTGAAGTTTTAGAGGCTTTAATGAACAAAATCTTGCTTTGTGTTAAAGGAAAGACAAGCACCGTCCACTTGAGGTCTCAGGATTAGACGTGTGTACAAAATGGTATTCCTTCTAGACTGTGGCACATCAATACATCTCAGTATTTTAAGGTTTGTTTCCAGTACTTTTAGACCTGTCATTCTGAGGGTGGTCCTCCCTCAGACATTTTGCCTGCTTATCTTCTCTCTTTGCTGATTCTTTTTGTTGGCCTTAAGACTCTGAGCACTTTACCACTGCTGACCAGTGCTAAAGTGCATATGCTTCTCCCCTAAACATAGTAACATTGTTGGATACACAATTGGCATATTTAGTTTAGCTGTAAGTCCCTTGTAAAGTGGTATACCATATACCCAGGGCCTGCAACCTGAATGCTACTAGTGGGCCTTCAGAACTGATTGTGCCACCCACACAAGTAGCCTTTCAAACCTATATCAGGCCTTTCATTGCAGGGCCTGTGTGTGCACATTACTGCCACCTCGACTTGGCATTTAAAACCCTTGGCAAAGCCTTAAATTACCCTTTTATTACACATAAGTCACCCCTAAGGTAGGCCCTAGGTAGCCCATAGGGCAGGACATGCACTTTTATGCTTTGCATGTCCTGGTAATGACAAACAGCTAAAGTATTTTCACTACAGTGAGGCCTACTCTTCTCATAGGGTAACATTGGGATTTCCTTAATACACTTTTAAGATGTAATTCCAGATCAGAAGAGAGTAGCTGCATCACATTTTATATCTTTGGAATGGTAAACATAAATCCTCTTTAATGGTAAAGTTGGATTTAACATTACTATATTAGAAATGCCACTTTTAGAAAGTGGTATGGCAACAATGGGGCGACCTTGTGTCCCTCAGAACCTGGGTATGTTTATAATGGGCTACAATGGTTCTGTCGGGGAGAACCCAATTGCTGTGAAGAAACAGAGACTGATACATATGGTTCAGATCAATCAAATCTCTGGTTGTTAAATCAATAAGCTAACTTGCTGTTTACCAGAGTTATTGCCTACCTTTATTCTGACCGCATTCTATTCCCCTGTGTAAATGATTTTACATAATATCACCTTGTATATATGCACTGCACCACTATCACTGAGCACTTAATGTCACCATACCACATGTCACTTTGTCAGAATTTCTTGTATTGACAGCCCTCTGATTACTTGTAAATATTGATTTATGCTTTAATTGATATAAAAGAAGAGCCTTTTGCAAGCATTCATTAGTAGGTGTTCTCTTTAATCTGTGTTTCTACGTCACTTGATATGCGTTCCAACATCTTTTTAAAATATGTTTCATGAATTAACCAATGTAAATGCTATATTTGTCATACTTATTTAATAGGTATCCAGCAACTCTCTCTGTTTCTTCAAAGCAATTGGGTTCTCCCTGACAGAACCATTGTAGCCCATTATATACTTTTAGAAAGTGGACATTTATCTGCTCTTACTGCTCTGTCTGACTGCAGCCTGTCTCCAATACACGTATGGGATGGGTGACAGCTACACTTTGTACATTCCCTCTAGACAGCTACAAACACAGATGAATTTCGGCAAATCATCCCTGCCAAACTTCACCAGGGAAATGTGTGTGGTAAGCATTAAAATCCTCACCTTAATCCCCCCTTAGCGGAGTAAAACTCATGATAGGAGTTATGTATCAGAACCAATAAATACCGATCTCTGGGGTATTGGATTTTATTGGGTCAGATGAATCACTCATCCCTCACCAGCCTCTCACAGCAAGGGCCTGAATTAGAATGAGAGAGTAAATGTCAGAGTGATTGAGAGTAAGAATGAGTAGAAATCATTGTGAGTGAGATTGACACAGTAAGTGAGAATGAGTGAGACTACCAGTGAGTCAATGTAAGTGAGCATAAGTGAATGAGTGTGTGTGAGAGAGAGAGAGCATATGCATGTGTGTATGAGTGAAAGTGAGTGAGAATCAATGACAAGAGGAATGAGTGAGAATAAGTTAGAGTGAGTGTAGCTGTGAGTGAGAATGAATGAGTGAGAATAATTGGGGAAGAGTGAGAATTAAGGTGAGATGGTGAGAGTGAGTAAGACTGAATCCATGAATGTGAGAGTGACAGAGTGACAGAGTGAATGAGAATGAGTGTGAAACAATGTGAGACTGTGAAGGAGTGAAAAGGTGAGAGTGTGAGTGAATTAGAATGAGTGTGAGGGAGTGAGTGAGTAAAAGTGAGCATGAGTGAGTGTGTGTGTCAGATACGCTTGTGTGTCTGCCACTGAACCTGAAATACTAGAGGTGATTCTTGACTTACGGAGGTTCCCATTTTCAGATACTGTCATATTAGAGGTAATTCTTGACATAAGGGGCACCAATGAAAATTCTGATGCTGGCACTCTGGATATAATTCATGGCAAAAGGGCCATGCATGGCAATGTGCTGGTACTGGCACATGTAGAGAAAATTCTTAGCATATGGGACACTTGTTGCAAACTTCTTACACCGGCAAACTAGAAGTGATTCTTGGCGTTAGGAAGGACAACCATGCCATATGGGTGGGCGGGCAGATTACCATGACAAAATCCTGACTATGACTCGCTGGAGGTAACATGGCTTATCCCTGTTATATGGATGCAGTTACTGCCAAATTTCTGGCACTCTCAAATTGTTTGTAATTTTTGGCATATGGGGGCACCAATGACTAAAGGCTGGCCCTGAAACATTTGAGTTAATCACTTACATACAGAGGGCTCTCACTGTCATTTTGAAAAAATGGGAGCGACTCCTGGGGAATGTGAGGCTTTATTGACTTGGCCCACATAAAATACTTGAATTATTTAAAGAGTGCATTTCAAACATTTCTCTGGAGAGAACGCCCAAAACCCTCTTACAAGAAGATGGGCTCATTTGCTAGAATTCAGAGGAAGTGACACACTCTACCACTTTCGATGATCACCAGACACCGTTGTTTGCGATATATCCTCACAATTTGTTCAATTGTTAATGCTGAAGAGAGAAATATTAAAAAAAGGAAATTACAGCTTTACCCGCCAGGAGGACAGATGTAAAAACCTCTGCTGCCTGGCAGACTACTGCCCGTCATATTTAGATATCTCCACCAGCTCGGTGGAGATCTTTGTGCCTTCAAAGGAGCCACTGCCACCACTGCCACAGGAGCCACTGCCACCACTGCCACAGGAGCAACTTTGAAAGCATTGTAAGTTTGCTGAGCCGCTGCCATGTTTCCAAAACTGTGCGATTTATTTTTACAAAAAAAAACAAAAAACGAATGGTGCTGACAACCTGGGATTTTTTCCATAAAGTGCAGCGTCATTTTGTATTTTTTCGATTGGGATCACCAGGCTTTTTCTGTAGGTCCTGAACAGGTATGTCGGGCCATGTTCCTTAAAAGGAGCAAATAGTTTGAGTCACTAATGCTGACAGACCAGACTCTATTGAGCTGCTGGTCTAAGGTTTTGATGGAGCATGATTTTGCTTGATCAAATCCTGCTCATTATTGTGTGAAATTACTAACGTACTTAAAAGAAAACATGACTAACATTGTGTCTCGTTGAATGCTGAGAGTTCTAAAACTGCATCGCAAAAGCATTCAGAAGGGTCGCAAACTAGTGAAGCTGAGAGATTTACAAGGGAGAAAGAAAAACTACATATGTGTTATTGGAAAATCATGAGGAAAATAATAATGCAGTGATTAATTATTAGTAGAATATGACTTGAAAGATTTGTCTATTGAAAGGAGTTTTGTTACGTTTATTTCAAATGTAAATCTAATACTGCAAAAAGAAAACTGTTTAATAATTAATTAAATATGATTAGACTCTGTAAGAATATAGTATAAAGGTAGTTATATTAAATTTCTTTTGCATTTATGTTTTCTTTAGGTCTTTTAACATTAACGCTCTTTTGATTTTCCATGTAGGCCTTAAAATTGTATTATGTTTTTCCACTGCAGTTCTTAGAGATGTATTTTGACAATTATTTCCTTGGAAACAGAGTAAAATGTTGCTTTAGCTTGCTTTAGTTACAAATATAATCACTAAAGTTTCTTCTTTCAGTCTGAATATTCTCTCTCTGTGAGTAATTGTGCCAAAATTTGTTGCAAGTCAGTTCGGAAGCGAGAACATGGACATGTTGAGTTGCAGATGTATTTCCTACTTCCGAGGTGAAATAAATATTGTATTTTCTTAGAAAATGGGAGACAAATGAATGAGTGTAAGTTCCGGATGATTTGGGCTGGAGAATGATCATTCCACGATCACATCATGGATCCCAACCAATAGAATATTGAAAACTGTGTAAAAGGCTACATCTGTGGGCTGGAGTTGTGAACATTTCGAGGTATAAAAACTTTGTGGGAAGAAGTATGTTCGGCAGCTATTTCCTTGCAATTGTTGGATGAGACATGCTGTCGGTCCAAATTCTGACTATCCTGAACTGAACTCTCCTGATTTCCCCTGCACTTCCTTGGTTGGTGAAGTTGGAGCAGGTTTAACCTTTCGGCTGAAAGGTTAATTATTATTCCAGACTATTGCACGCTGTGTATTAGTCCATCTTGCGTCTCGGTTCTAATCATCTACATCTGAACTTTGGTTCGTATTATTCATGAAATTTGCATACTGTTTTGCAATGAATGTTTATTTCTCTTTCTTTCCTTCACATCAGTTATTTGATTTGATGTATTTTGCTTTGAACTATGATTAATTAGTGAATTTACCTGTATCTCAATGATACCCATCTACTAAAATTCTAATGTATTGTTGTGTTTTGATCATTCATATTTGAAGCTTAGATAAAAGTGCCTTGATAAATCTACTGAGTTTGTTTGCTTATTGATGAATATTATTGCCAAGTATTGATTATTGATTTATTGTTGTTAGATAAGCATTCTTTCATTACAGGTCCTCATGAAGGAATGCGCTCCATTTCTAATTATCTGAGTCCCTATTAGCTCTTACAAAGATCTATCGGAGGACCTCATGAATTGTAAGTGGTTGTACAGTTTCTATGGGCCCAAACTCTATTGTTGTTGTGAATTATATTGCTGAAGTTAGAGTTAATGGTATGGTGTGTAATCTGTGTCTGTGCCCACAAACATTTACAGCGCTTCCCCTGGATCAGTTTCTGCAAGCAAACATGATGATCTGTCTGACTTTAAATTGAGTGGGCGGACCATCGGTTTGGTGGATGGAGCCAATTTTCCGCCAAACATCTGTTATTCAGCGCCAAGATATCCTTGTGGGTGAACGTTCGCTTTACAAATACACATTATGTTATGTTGTGTTAAACTCTAAATAAGCCCCTTATTATTTGTTAGCAAAGACAGGTTGTGTAGGCGAATGTGGATAGGAAATCAAAATAGGGCCTTTTTATTATTTTTAGCTAAGCTGCACTGATTTGGGTGTACCATACTCCTGCAGCAGAAGCCTGTCTTTGACTCCTCTACACGTAAAATTTACACAGCTGTAGAAGCAGAGATCATCATTTATTTTCATTGTACCTTGAAACCAGAAGGTACAGCGTGAGGCATTTAAATTACAAATATTAGATTGGATTTACAGTGCTAAGAGTGGGTAAAATCATATGTACTCTGGATTTATTTTCAAACCCTGGCACTACAGTAATTGGTTTAGTAATACCCTCTGTGATAGACAATTTATCACATGTTCTTGAAAATATTCTGTAGGTGTGAGATGGGAACCCTAACACTTATTTCCCAGGAAAACACTTTATGGGCAACGTGCAGATATGGATTTTATGACTTCCAATTGTCCCGTCAATTAATGTATTTTATTTTGATTTTGTGAATGTTGGCTGTCTAAGTGGGTGCAAAGTGTGTCAGAAAATAATAGAGAAGAGGGAATAATGAAAGTGAGCTGCAACTAGTGTGTATGGATAAGCACGTTTAGGCCTTTAGGGATCTTTCACAATGCACACTTACAGTGCCCACCACCCCCCCTCCATGCTGCTGACGTGAAGCTCCGTCAGGATGGCCCCGCCCCCACCCTAAGGCTGGCAATGGCTCAGTAAGAAAAATAAAATTATAATAAAATGGTTTTATTATCATTTTATTTTTCAGTGGGGCGACGCTCCTCCGCCATAATGGAGGAGTCGTCCCTGGTCTAAGATTCAGCTGATGGAAATTATGAGCTGCACAAATCATTCAGAAATTAGTTCTGGTCATTTCCAATCGACACAATTTCCTATATATTTTCCTATAACTAGTACATAAATTGAATGCTTTGCGTTTAGAGGACTGTGACTTAACAAGCACTGGCAAGCCAGAAGATTAGTTTCTATAGTGCAAAACCCTGATGGAAAGAATATCAAGATGTGATGTGTCAAGTTTTGTAATATTTTCTGTCAGAAGAGGTATTTTTACTTGTTGGTATACTCAGCAGAGAGTGCAAGGGCTGGACTGCCTGGGATCTAAATTCAATTCCTCTTTAAACTCTTGAGCAGAGTGTTGAACACTGGTTAGATATGTAAGAAACTACACACCCTTTTCCGAATACCTCTGAACATTTAATGTGTATGTTAAGGTGCCCCTTCCTGCACACAAACAATCCTGCTTGCAACGAAAGCATCCTTGCGCTATGGTGCAAGGGTGCCTACATTGGTGCTAGGCTGTCAAAATGGCACCGACGCAGGCAGAAAGGACAGGAAGGCACCATATTGCTTAAATATGGTGCATTCCTGCCCTTTCACTTTGGCGTAGGGCAGCACAGCAAGTTGTCTTGCTACGCTGCCCTACGACAAAATGCCATAAATGAGGCCCTAAGTTTCTTTCTATCCTTTCTCCGCACTCACTAAAAAATACCCACCCTTAACATACCCACTCCCTTTCAATAACAATATCCTAACTTCAACAAAACTTGCTGTCTTAAAGCCCCATGTAGCCTGCCTCTTGTCTCTTCTAAGCTTCACCTTTTTGCCTGCCCTGCCTGCTCCAGGACACTGCCTAACCCTAGGTTTACCTTTCTTCACTCTCTACTTACTCCTTAAATTCTTTGCTTTACCTCTAACCCAAATATGTTCATTTGAGCCCTCATGTGATCATCAGAAAAAACATTCTCAGAGGAATTCTGCCCTGACGATGCTTTAACTTCCCCACATTTCTTCCAACACTTCAATCAACTTCTCCAAAATAGTCTGTTTCCCCACAAGGACAGAACTTCTACATGTTAAAACAGCACTAGGCATTTGAATACAATATCTACATGTCCACTCACACCCAACCGCCTTGGCCTTGTAGTAACCAGAGCCTTTGCCATTTAGCTACTTCGGTGGCGCTTTAATTACTGCCAGCTTCCTCACCTCTCTCTAAGCTTGTCTGGGAAGTAATTTTGTTCATAACAATGCAGCCCTGTACCATTTCATCACTTTCTCCAAATCCCTATGCATCATTTTTATTATTGTATGAGTTCTATTCCTGTAGATTTCCCGCTAAAGGAGCAAGACTGCATCCATCCAAGGCCACATGTCCTTCAGTTTCAGCGTTGGCACTGCAAGGTGGAGGGTATCTTTTAACAGCTGTCTGGAGCAGCAGTCCGCAATCCGCCACAATCCGGGCAGCACCGAGCAGCATTAGGCCAGTGGGGAATGCAGACCTCCATATGTCAGCGGCACCGGGTTAAAGGTGCCCTGAAGGACCAGCTCAGCATGCCCAAGGGGCACAGGCAAGCAGCATACATGGGCAGTATGGGCTGCGATCACCACATCTGCTGCGCCTGAGGAGGCTTCCAGGGATTGGAAAGAGGAGCCTGGCGAAGATCGACCCCTCCCCCTCACTCGCAATAAAAAACAGTAGGTTTGTGGTGCCACCCGTGGCAAGGAGGGAAGGATTGAGAAGCACTGTTGGCCTGAGAGGCCTTTACATTGTAATGGAGCACCGAGGGGGCCGGGAGGCGCATCCTAGATGTGGAGGGGAGACCAGCCAGTTCTGATTCAACTAGAGGTAGGAAGACCTCCCCGCCCAGCAAAGACACTGCAGGATTTGTCCTCCTCCCAACTTGTGAGCCGAGAAGGTGGAGCTGGCTCTCTGCTGGGGCTGTGAAGAGGGACCTGAAGTGCATTAATAGCTACAAGGTACGCAGGGACCCACTACCCCCACAACAGAAGATCAGGCGTGTACCGCGGCTAGTGGACTACGACTGGGCAACATGCCCTCCTTAGTGCTTGTACAGAATATAGTAGTGGCCACTCACAAGTGGCAGGATGTAGCAGGCCGTGATAACTACCTCCCCCATTTCTGGTGCAAGAATACAGCTCCTCGGGCCATGCAATCATTCTCATTTATCCAATACCTTTGATTCCAGACCTCATAGTGCATCACAAGACTGCACGTGCCTCCCGAGCTTCACCTGGCCTTGAGAACTGAGCTGGGGTATGACGGGGCTGGGATTGCATAGGAGTGCCTGGGATCGACCCCATGGCAATACAGCTGGACAAAATCCTCAATGCCATTGCTCAGGCCAAACTGGATCTTTGGGCAGAGTAGACACAGTGGCAATCGAGCTTGTCCTTTTGCATGAAGACAATCGTAAGCTCTCTGACAGAGTTAAGCATGCTGGCCATACAAGACCTTCAGCCCCAAACAAAAGACCTCAAGGGGTAGGTCAAAGAACTCACCAATAAAGTTCCTTTTCTCAAGGTTAAGGTAGACCATACTGAAAGGAGGTCCGGTGCAATAATATACACATCATGGGATTTCTGGGGGGGCACTGATCCCACTACTTTCTTTGAAACTTGGCTCTCAACCACATCACCCCCATGAGCTTCTCATCTCATTTCACTGTAGAACACGCCCACTGCCTGGCACATCTCCGAGGCCCGTGGTGGCCAAAATACTGAACTTTAGAGATAGAAACATGATCTTGCAGGCCACCAGAGTATGTGCCAAATCACCTATGAGAACATGCAGGCTCTTCTCTTTTTGGACTACACCATCACGGTTCAGTGCAAGTTGGCCTCATTTATGGGTTTGAAGTGAAATTGAGAGATGCTGAGTTCAAATATTCCCTGATATTCTCTGCAAAGTTGAAAGTGCTTACAAATGAGAAATCATACTTCTTCACAGAGCACGCTGAGGTTTGGGTTTGGGTTGAACAGCAGAGACATTTCTCGCCTGAGTCGAGAGGTATCACCCAACGCAAACACCTAAGATCCCCTCAGAACGGATGCTGATCATGCTGCAAACCTGCCTCATGTGGTTCTACCTCCAGCACCACTTTGCCTCCACAGGTGCAACGTGAAATAATCTCAGCACTAGCCATGGCGTCTCTGGGAACCTGATTTGACTTGCTTTACAGATGGTTTGGATGATCCCTCCTTTGATAAGGAGTCAGAGACCTCGTGAACAAGCATGGCATCTGTCATACCTCCCTCTATTATGCCCCAGGTAGCTGCAGATATAATTTGACTGAACTTACTATTTGTAATCCAACCTTAGACTGGAGTGATACAGACACTCAGAAATATACTGAGATAGTTTCTTCAGCCATTATAGTGGGCTTCATTTATCTTCCACCATACAGATACTCAGGGGTATATTCACAAGAACGTGTGATAACTACTGCAAGAGTAGCGTAATGCAACTTCCAATAACGCAGCCTATCACGGGAAAATAACCCTGTGTCAACGTGGAATTCACAACAAGGCGGTAGCATGCGATAGTCACCAGATAACGCATCAAATGCCAGCGTGTAAATCAACACCACGCCCAAAAAATGCAAAACGCGAACGCGAGAAATCATGCAATGAGGCCAATCGCGGTACAAAAAGCTGCGAAAAGCAGCCTCAGGCCTGCAACTCCCACGCGTCTGGCGGGCAATTGCACCATAAAAACCACAGGCACAACACACCAGAAACAAGCCAAAGTACGTAGCAACATCCATGCACCCTGACCAAGCGCAGAGGGCAACGCGAACCCCACAACCCCCACAGACCACCAGCAAGGAACAAGTGGGTCGGGGAAGGCCAAGGAGAAAATGGAGAGGAAGACAAGGTGCAGACCGCAGGAAAACAAGACCAAGGCCACGGAGGCGACAGAACACTACCAGCAAATGAACCACAAGCAGACCGCCTGGAATGCAGTCGCAGAGCCCAGGAGGCCAATCCAGGAGGCCAAAAGGCTGCGCCAGGACGAGACAACCTAAGTGAGGCACAAACCCGCTGCCAACAGGAAGGCAGCAACGGCGACAGGAGGTGGCAGTCCAGCGACACAGGAGGAGCAGGAGGAAAGCCAGGCCACAGTCATCAGTGTGGAGAGGGTGCAAGGAGTAGGGAGTATGGACACAGCTTGACAGGACCTGACACAACAACAACAGGGTGAGGATTCAACAGGGACTGGGGGACGGGGGTGATGGGCACAATGCCACACATGCACAATGAGGTGTAGCACACTGCACATCCACAATTACCCAGGGACATGTCCCCCATCCCCGTAGCACACTGCAGCACACACACATAGCAATCACAGCACATACCATGACAATGTGGCACAAAGTGCAACACCCACACTGCAGAACAGGGGACGCAACTGGGTCCACCCAGGCGCAGAAACAGAACAATCACATTGGACAGAGCAGGGAACTGTGAGATGCACATCTACCCCTACCACCCCACATCAGCCATGTAGGCCAAATGTACACTGCCCCAACTCAAATAGCCACCACCGCCCAAACAGTCACAATGTACATTGACACACAGTCTGCATGTCGACAAGAACAAGGCGCCAACACAATGCCAACATGCACCTCCCCTTCACAATGCAGAGGGACAAACAACACCTCCAGCAGGTCTGAACAGACAACCCATCAGTGATGCCCGAGACGAACACCACCCGACACCTACAACAGCCCCTGGACATCCCACACAACCCACCACCAGGACCAGGGCAGACAAGCTACTCAGAGGAGAACCCAGACTCTGCAACAGACAACACAGCATGAAGCACCCGCAATCACGGCTGCCTCACAACACGTCACCCACCCACACATGGCACCCCAATGCCAGGTGGCCGAACGCCAAAAGGAGGTGGCCCAACAGGTGAGGGTGTTGCCTAATTCATGGAATGCGAAGTAGAACACATGTGTGGGTGTCCAATACCCTTCAGGGACCACCTACACCCCACAAAGGAGACCCACACCTCCACAGAGACACATGCACATATCATGTTGAACTGGCTACGGGCACGTGCGCCCGGCCCCTTTATTGGCAGGGCCACATGTACAGTGACGCCTGTGCTGGATGTGTGTGGGGTGAATATAAGCCAGCCCGCACGGAGTGCTAGGTGCTGGCAACAACCTGAACAGTGGACACCAGTGTAATGGAAACAGAAAACACCAGCATAACAGAGTCAATTGCAGAGCAACATGGAGGGATCCGGAGTAAGGACAGAGGTCACCCAATATTCAGTCTGGACGTTCCGTGAGTTGCAGTGCACTGAGGTAGGGGCACTAGAGAAGAGCACGCTCATGTGAAGGAATTGCTAGGATTGTGTCCCTTCGGGTTAGTCCTGATGCAGATGCAGTGGGGTGTGGTACACCTGCATCAACTTCCTCATCAACGTCCCAGGTCTCCCACACTGCCTGAGGTGACATTGCTGCGCAACCTCACAACAACACAAAACTCAATCAGTAACGGACAATGGCTTGCGGTGCACTGAGTCACTGGCACCTGGAGTGCTGAGCAGGGCAGCAGGCCAATGATGGCATCCACGACAGGTCTGGGCAACTCCGTAGGTCTGTCAGGACCACCCTTTCGACTCTGGCAGATGGCGGTTGGATGTGGTCCTTGCCGTGGTGGTGTGTGCCTCCTGCGGTGATGCGACGTCCGGGCCGGTCAAGACTCGATGCCATGTGTGGGCCCTTGTGGCCCACAGTTGGGGCTGGAGGAGGCGGACAGCATAGGGCCACAGACACATGGCGTTGATGACCCCAAGACCATCACTACAGAGGCCATTCAATGTCTTAGAAGAAGGGGTCCCAGGCGTGACCAGCACAGAGTTAGTGGCCCCGGATGCACTGCGGCCGGCACAGGCACCCAGCCACGGGACGGTGACTTGCGGTGCAGTCAGATGGGCCATGCGACCTGAGCGGGTCACCATCAATGTCCGAGGTGTATGTTGCGGAGGGTTTTGGGGGACAGTGGAAGGTGTCCTCCAGGGCATGATGCGGAAGGTCTGATGTTATCTGGAAGCACAAATGGAGGAGTGGAAAGCACAACCCTCGTTTTCACCAACAATTCGGGATCAGCTACATGAGGATGTAAACTAGCCCCTAGTCCATAGACTCAAACGCCCCCAATGTACGACCAGTGAGTGTCCATGAATGTCGGGGAACAAACTCAGTGGCACAGGTGCTGGGAGGGGATGCAGTCTGCGATGATACCTGTACACAGATGTGAACTCCAAGAATGCCAAATCAAGGCGCTGTGACCTACTGGACCGCAGTGTAGGCCGGAGGCAGCGGTCAGCAGTGGCCCACACCCACGGGTCGTTGGCTCGCGAGGCACAGAGTTGGTGACACAGTGGCAGTTGTCGGTAGTGTTCAATCACCTCCATGACGCTGATCCTGTTCCCTCCGGACTGCAACGTGTCATCCTCTCATGCCCCTCCATGCGTGCGAGGAAATGTATTCTGCCTTCTGAATTACCGATGTTCAGTTACAAATCAGTGATCCCACTCGTGCGCAGCGTAGGACGAGGGCAGTGGTCAGCGTAGGCCCACAGACACGTGTGGTTGTGATGCCATGCACAGACTTGTTGCCACCACATCGGAGGGTGTATAGTGTATTGTTCTCTGCCTTAAATGATGTTCACTGCCATAGTGTAATCAAGACTCAGTTCCAAATGTGTGACCTACCTGACCGTGGTGTAGGCCTGAGGCAGCGGTCAGCACGGCCCATTCACTGAGTGTCGCCGGCATAGGTTGGATGGCCCCACCGGCCTGCGTAGTTCAGGTTCAGTGGCACCACGTGTAGCAGCCTGGCGTTGAACAGGGTTAGTGGCACCACATGTAGCAGGCTGGCGTTGAACAGGGTTAGTGGCACCACGTGTTGCAAGATGCCCATATGGAACTATGCCTCACTGAACTGGGGGTCTGGTGCTGTGGCCGCTGGCCGGGATATGGGGTCACTGCCATTCATGACTCCAGACACAGTTCCACATGTGGGACCTACTGGTCCGAAGAGTAGGCCGAGGGCGGCAGTGGAGTACGTCAAAGAAAGGAATAAAGCGGGCAGGTGTCGTGGCAGCCGTGATGGTCTGAGGTGGCTGCCAAGGTCTCGGGCCTCGGGCTTGTGGCTTGCGCTGTTGTATTCCGCTCTAGATGTCCGTATATAGGTTTTTCTGAAACATGTCCTTATATAGGCACAATTTGCATTGCCCATATATAGGCATAAGATCCCAGTCCTTATTTAGGCATTAGCCATGCTATCCAAATACAGGTATGGTCACTTACATCCGTCCACCCTAACGTCACAACGAGTTCTTAGAAACCAGACCCTTAAGCTCTTGGGAGTTCCCCTAGCACAGGATTATTGATTTCTCCAAGAACTCATTTATTATGCATGAACCGCTATACCTTAAGGGTTCATTCCTGACGTCTTCCTCTGCCTGACTTTACGTCAATGCTAACATTCCAAGGCACCTACCGGGTATAAATATACCTTCCCTTGCCCAAGCAAGTAGGAGGAGACCTCGACTTTAGAGGAGCCTGTGTCCCGGCCTGATGCACTGACAAGAGACGCTGTCATCCCTGCTCGCAAAGAATCCAGCTTCCAGTGTTCTGACTCCCTTCGCGGGGTGTTAGAGTTCGAGAACCTGAAGGAGATTCCCACCTCTCTCATTCTCAAGGTATGGAGCTGACTAGAACCTAGAGGGACTCTTGGCATACTAGACTTGGCATACTAGACGTGGTATACTATAGCATACCATACTATAGAATACTTCACCTACTTCTTACCTTGCACCACACTTAGGTTAGGTACACTGGGGTAGAACTAGTTAGAGAAGCCTCTTATGAGTACTCGCATTTTTAGCTTATGTTATTTATGTATATGAATATATGTGTCATAGCTAAAAGATAATGCTAGGGCAGTATTATTTCTTTCTACTGCTTACGCTGTACATAATATATCTCGCATACTGTCTTGTGATCATAACAGCTCATTTCTCTTACACGAGAAACAAGACTGTTCAATAAATCCTTTTATTGAAACGCCCGTCTATTCTTTCTGTGTAACTCTGAAGAAACTAAGCATGCACGATTAGCTGAGTGAAACTGTTATCTATTGTTTCCACGATTCTGAGAGTGCTCTGATTCTAAAGGGAAACAAAGTTGTCATGTTTATGCGGTTGCCAGAAACTACTCCCTTCTTGTTTACAAGGAGTTTCTAGTGGCCTCTGAGTTAGCTGGCACAAAGTAATTAAGTTTAATATACTCGATAGGGACATACTGACCTCAGTCCTATGTCAAACCTATAGGGTATATTATTCCAATGCGCAGAGCCTATTAGGGAAATAGGAACTACACTACATGGCGCCCAACGTTTGGTAAGGCACTAATTTAACGCTAGATACTGAGTAACTCAGTCATGCTTTTCTCTCAGAGACCCCTACTCACATACTCCATAAGACGTCTGGAGTGGGTAGGGTTAAGTATCCGCCAAAGCTAAATAGGACAAAAAAACCTATAGATTAGCTATTTGGTTTGTTCAACGTTGAAGGATAAAGTGTTCCAAAATATTGTGAACCTTATATTTTGTTTCCTTGAAACTTGTTCTACATTTTTCAAAAAACAAATGTCCCTACACGGGGATAATGGCACCGAGAACGGTGAAGCTGCGGCTGACCCAGTCGTAACAGCTTTTAATTTTACAGGTTTAAATGAAACCGATGAGGGTGTTATAAACATCCCTCCAAACTTAAGAAGAGCCATCACTCTAAAACTTATAAAACACGGCCTAACACCAAGAGGTGGTAGAGCAGTTTTCGTGATAGAGGCACACGAATCCTTTCAGACAGAGGTATTCTATATGGATAATATTCCCAGAATCAAATCCAGTAACAAAAATGTTTCACTTCTTTAAAGAAGATGAACCACCAGAGGAATATATTCCTTTCGAGGATATTGAAATTCCACTCACATACCAGGAGCATAATCTCTGGTTTAAAGGCGCCCTAAAACATCACAAAAACATTACCAGGCTCGGTCCACTAGGTAGACCAGGAGCAACATGGCCGATTCTAGCCGGCTACACACCTCATCCTCATCAGAAATGTCAGACGAGGAATTACTTACTCAACTACAAGAGTTAATAAAAATTTACAGACAATTAGTCCAATATGTCATGCGGACTTTCACAGTCCAACCACCAATGACCATTCCAAATCAAACCCCTCAACAGGGGAATACACTAAAAATTACTCCACAGACTTACACGCAGTCATGGGTAAAATGCCCACAAAACGTGAACAAATTCCATTCTGGATAGCTCAAAAAATTACTCAAATCGAAGCAGTATTTCCAAATACTAGCCCTTATGAGAAACACAGAATCCTAACAATCTGTTTACCAATGGGGATCACACTACAACTGGAAGACTGCACCACTTGGGGAGCAGTCTTTGCTGCCATCTGTACTAAAACACATGGGGGCATATTAGCAATGCCTGGCGATAATTATCGCAAAGCGCAATTAGCGCTTGGATAATTATCGCCAGGCATCGCCGGTTTCTATCGCGGAGTTAGCATGCAATCAGCAATGCTAATCTCCAAAGCGATAGAAACCTTGGAGAACAGTGTGAATATCGCCTGAAAACAGGCGATATTCACACTGTTCCCCAGTTCTGCTTGCTGATAGTGCGAGGGGGACTTAGCCATGTAATCCACCTCTCATTGGATTACATGGCTAAGTCAGGGTGGGACCAGGTGTTAGCAAACCAGCGCTAAACGTGTTTAGCGCTGGTTCGCTAATCACCGCCCCTGCCTCGCTGATAGGCGTTAGCGACCTCAGCGACTGTTTCCAGTCGCTGTTAGGTGGGGAACGCCTACTTTGCATGCCATTAGCGATAAATATCGCTGGCATGCAAAGCGGCACCCAACCCGGTCGCTATCGCCTACAAGCTGTCGCTAACAGCAGTTAGCGACAGCTTGTTGATAAGGCGATAATATTATCGCTGCTTTATCGGGAAAAAGTCCAGCTAAAGTGGCGATAATCGCCTTGCTAATATGCCCCATGGTGTTTCATCAATTGCAGTAATACCAGATGTCCTGAAACAAATTCAAAACGAATACGAGGCAGAACCTGCTCTGAATTGAGTATTAAATTACTGAAAAACTTCGACCAGGTCTCAACAATAATATTATCTAATATTAAAGGGGAGGCAGCATCAGTGGCGATCCGCCAACGCTTAAGGGAATTTGATGTAACAGAACATCAACATGAACTACCCAGAATAATAGAACAATCTTATGCAGAATTAGGCAGAGATAGTTTGGGTGGAAAACCTTGAAGCCAAAACTATCTGAAAGTCCTGAGAAGGACTCTATTAAACAAAATCCTACATCTTCTAAAAAGAAGTGGGAAACTAATAAACAAAATTCAAAATGAGACACGTTCTCAATCCCGAGGTAGGTCTCCTCAAAAGGAGCCCTCTGAAAGGAGGTATAACCTCAGGAATAGGGATAATTTAAGTAAACCTGACAGGTATCAAGATACTGATACACGTTCCTCTCGTACCTTTCAGATATCGTCACAGACATCAGAAAGAAGAGGACGGTCAGATCAAAAAGAAGAACGCGTGAAATCCAAAGACGATAAACACGTTCAGAAAAATAAATCAAAACCTCAATTCACAAAAAAGAAGGTAGCAGGTCTGAAGATCAGACATGCCAAGGATACTGAGAACACAGCTCAAGAACGGAGAATGGGCTCAGACGATGCTGGACAGTGCAGCAGAAGTAACAATAGCTCGCCAGAACCTGAAGGAACTTCTGGAGATAGTGGACTTGAATGAGTACATCACAGTAGAGACTGTAGACACCAGGGTTAGTACTACACAAAAGTTATATGAAATAACACTCCGAATGGAGGGAGACACACCAAGAAAAGTGAAAATACTCTTTTGGGAGAAACTTTCAAGGGGTTATGATATACTTCTAGCAGAAAAGGACTGGCCACCAAACTTTGTCAGGGAGTGCCCACATGGCGAGGACATCATTATGCCTGCCTTCTCCAACCATATTCCAATTTACCTAAAATATACTTATGCCAGGAAATGGGCAGTTGCCCAGGCCCCAGCATTATACAAAAATCATGTAGGATGGGATGAGGACTCACCTCACCACAAAATACATCTAAAAAATCAACCTACTGCACAAAGGCAGTACCCAATAAAGCAAGAATCTAAAAAACAGGTCAGGGAGATCTTAGATCAACTTGAATACCAAGGGGTGATTGAAACATGCACCTCCTCAATGAACAATCCTTTGTTTCCTGTATCCAAACCAGACAATACATATCGTCTAGTTTTGGATTACAGACACTTGAACACTTGTTCCAAAACATTTGCAGTGCAAAATGCACATAGTACAGCATTAATGAATAACATTGTGCGTAAAAATATAAAACCACATTGGACATTTCAAATGGTTTCTTTTGTCAAAACATAGCACCTGAAAGCAGGTACTTAACAGCTTTCTCAATAATGGGGACCCAGCGTCAATTTTGTAGTCTCCCACAAGGGTTCAAAAACAGCCCGGGGTTATTCTCATCGAGGGTAACAGAGTTACTACAAATTTATGATAATGAGGCATTGTCATATGTCGATGACATCTATCTGACAGACGATGACCTAGATAGGCACTTGAACAAGGTGAGTACCATTATATTGGGCTTCGCCTCTGAAGGCTATAAATTCAACTTAAAAAAAATCTAGAATTGCCCATCTCAATGTCCTTTTCCTAAGATATGAGTTTTCAAGTGAAGGCAAGAGCTTGGCAGCTAACTTTTTAGAAAAGTGCGCGCTGCTCCAACCTCCAAAAACGCTGAAAAATTTACAATCCATCTTGGGTTTCCTAAATTTTGGAAGAACTTACATTCTAAATTACGCAGAAAGGGTTAAACCTCTCTACGAATTAATCAAACCTGATTTTTCAACAAAACATTGGACACAGGAACACACAGAAATCCTGCGTTCACTCCAAGCTAACATGTTAGCAACAAATCACTTACAAACACACGTAAATACACGCAATTTAGTGATCCGAATAATTTCGGGTCAATGTGGATTCACCTATTTAACATTTAATGAGGGTGAAAAAGTGCCAATAGCATACAAATCACATTTGTATACACAAGCAGAAATGCACTTCACTTCAACAGAAAAAATACTGACAGCAGTTCAAACCGCTGTAGCAAAAGAAAGAGCTCTAGCTCAAGGGAAACGTATTATTGTCATAACTCCAGTACCAGCCTTAGAGGCGGTTACAAAAGCGAGCATTCCAAATGCAAAAGCTTTACATCCTAGATGGATACAATGGGTTAATTCTCTTGCTGCTACAGATGTTTTTTTTTTTTGTTTTTTTTTTCAAAAAACCTTTATTTAAGAAATAGTGCACAGTACAAATACAAAATTCCACCACTGCTATGAAGGACGCTCAGCATGACAATGCAATACAATAAAGACAATCATGAACCTATGGCCCATTGGGGACAGTGTTAGGAGACCAGGACCTGTAAGCACAGAGGGAGTGAAATATACAGTAGAAAAGCACACCATCAGTAGGGCAGAAAGGCAGGGGGTGGAGAGGAGGGGGACGGGAACCGCTGGGAGACAGCTCATGGACCTACACCGGCGGCCGCCGCGGGCGGGGCGCCGGCGGGGAGCACGGGAGAGGTCGCAGGGCGCTGTGAGTCTGGACTTGAGAGATAGGTTACAAGCGGACCCCAAATGTCAATCGGACGGGACCTGGCCGGCTGGAGGTCCCAAAACTCAGCCAGTAAAGTGTGGCAGCGAGAAGCGTCCTCAAGCCAGAGAGCAACCTTGGGCACCAGCCCGCGGCCCCAGCACATGGAGACCCTGCGCCTCGCGAGGACCAGCAACATGGCAGTCAAGCGACGAGTGGCGTCCGGGCAAAATTTAACAAAGCCTAAGAGGCAGAGCAAAGGGTCAGGTTGAATCGGAGACGAGGTGATTATGGAGATCACGGCGCATACCTCGCGCCAATATGCCGAGACCCGGGGGCACAGCCAGGTGAGATGAGAAAAGTCAGCCGTGGGCGCCGAGCAGCGCAAGCATCTATCACTGGCAATCAGTCCAAGCTTATGTAGTAGGGCGGGGGACCGATATAGCCGATGGAGGTACTTGAAATGGATAAGGCGCAGCCGATAGTTTGGGGAGAGGCGTTTGATTTGATTAGAACAGTATAAGCAATCGGCCTCGGAAATTTCGGCTCCCAGGTCAGCGCCCCATGCAACGCGCGCCCGGTCCATGGAGATGGGAGATGCTGCTAGCGTGTAAGCGTAGATTTTTGTGACCAGTTTTTTAGGAGAGGAAGATGTATAAAGAAGATCGAGAGAGGCCATCGAAGGGGGAGGCTGGGGAAATGTGGGGTGAAGCTTCCTGCAGATAGCTCTAAGTTGATAATATAACAGTGTATCCATGGGACCAGAGTCAGCGGCGAGGGAAAAGAAAGTGTCCCCGGGGTATAGATCCGAGACTGTGGAGAGGCCCAGACGAGTGGCGTGCTTGATTATCCTGGAAGAATGAAGAGGAGGGAAGGCGGGGTGATGTGCGAGTGGCATATTATTCGCGGAAAGCATGTCAGAGCCAGAAAATTTGCGAAGCCCGTCCCAGGCCCAGCGCAGGGTCTCAACTGTATCTATTTCAGTACGACGGAGTTTCGCCGGAGCGAATAGAGCAGTCGTGAGCGGCCACGGGGAAGCGAGGTCAGCCTCTACCGCGACGTCAGGTTGAAACGGAGTGGGGTGGAGCCAAAAGTGAATAAAACTGGCTTGAGCACTGAGAGCATACAGCTTGAAGTCTGGGGCGCCAAGCCCGCCACACGACATTGGAAGAGTGAGGATGCTGTAGGCAATGCGAGGTTGCCGACCGGCCCAAATTAAGGTGATGATCAGAGAGCGGATCTTGCGAAAAAAGTGAGCAGTTAAAGGGATGGGGATATTGACAAATAAGTATAAAAACTTCGGAAGCACCACCATTTTGGCGATTGCGATGCGCCCAGCTAGGGAAAGTGGCAGCCGGTTCCAGAGAGGAATCTTAGACTCGAGCCAGTCCACAGCACGACCAAAATGAACTTTCCAAAGTTCATCTACGTCCCTGCTCAACCAGATACCCAAATATCGAGTGGGCTCCAATGCCCACATAAAGGGATAGTCAGGAGCAAAGGGTGTTGTGGCATCCGTGAGAGGAAATAGTACCGACTTACTCCAGTTGACCTGGAGTCCGGAATAGCCAACGAAGCGAATCACCTCACGGACCAGTGGGCTGAGGTTCTCCTGGGGATGGCGGACATAAAGAGTGACGTCATCCGCATACATGGAGACCAGCAAAGCGCGGGCCGCAAAACCAATGCCTCTCTGGGTATGGTGTTGCCGGAGACGAGCCGCAAGGGGTTCCATGGCGATTGCAAAGAGCATGGGGGACAGCGGACAACCCTGCTGAGTACCGCAGCCAATGGGAATGGGCTCAGAGACCTGTCCATTAATGCGGAGACGGGCAGTAGGTAGAGTATAAAGAAGCTGTACTTTGCGTAAGAAAACTTGGCTAAAGCCCAACCGGGGGAGGAGATAAAACAGAAAAGGCCACTCCAAGGTGTCGAAGGCCTTGGTGGCGTCGAGAAAGGCGGCAACTGCCGGGAGCGCGGGATTAATTTGATGAATAACGGAAAAAATGGTCCGGAGGTTATGGGAGGTCGCGCGACCGGGAATGAAGCCGGACTGATCTGGGCGTGCGACGAGCGGCATGAGGGGTAGAAGACGTGAAGCGAGCAATTTGGCGAAAATTTTATTATCTGTATTAATGAGGGATAGGGGACGGTAGGAGTCTTGCTGCTCGGGTGATTTATCCGGTTTGAGGAGCAGAGTCAACACCGCCTCGCGCAGCGACGGGGGGAACAAACCTGTTTCGAAAGATTCATTATACATGGAGGCTAAATGGGGAACCAAAAGCGGGGCAAAAGCTTTATAAAAGGAAGCCGGCAGGCCGTCCGAGCCGGGGGCCTTGTCACCGGGCATGCTGTTGATTCAAGATATTCCCGATGAGAATTGCCGAGCCAAAGAAGCTGAAGGGTGTCGAAATATTGGTCAAGTACCTCCAGCGGCGGCACCGATCCGGCCGTGTAGAGTTGTGCATAGAAAGTAGTGAAGCGTGCCTTAATTTCCTCAGGGGAGGTGGTACGATCGGGGCAGCCGCCCGAAGGGCGGTAATGTAGGATGCCGCCCGTGGCTGGCGAAGGAGGTTGGCAAGGGTTTTGCCAGGGCGATCACCCTCGCCAAATCGGCGTGCCCTCGCCTCTCTGCCGAGAAAAGCCAATTCTCTGCCAGCCTCATCGGCGAAGTCAGTAAGTTTCCCCCGCAACTGGGCAAGCGCGTCCGGGCGAGGGTCCAGGGCGTGGGAGGCATCAAGTGCCTTGATTTCCCCCTCCAGTCTATCAAGAGTGCCGCGGATGGAGCGAAGAACGCCAGATTGCTTGGAGATACACTCCCCGCGGATAACAGTTTTAAACCCCTCCCAAAGCGTAGACGGGGAGTCCACAGACCCCACATTGAGCTCGAAATAGTTTACGATTGCGGTTTGTATTTCGTCACTGAAGACCGAATCGCGTAACGCGTTAGATGGAAGCCGCCAGGAAAAGGCCCGGCGAGGAGAATGTGGGAGACGGAGGCAGAGGCGAACGGGGGCATGATCGGAGAGAGTGCGCGCCATATGATCAACAGAGGTGAGCCACACCAAGGCATCCGGAGTAGTGATCCATAAGTCCAGACGGGACCAGCAACCGCGAGAACCAGAGACACAGGTGCCCTCCTGTAAAGCAGGGTGAGCATGACGCCACACGTCGTACAAGGAGTTATCAGAGAGAAGAGAGCTGAGGAGTGAAGCAGTGCGCGGGTGAGAAGCGTGAGTGCCTGACCGGTCCAGGGCATCGGAAAGTGTTACGTTAAAATCCCCCCCCAGAGGAGTGCTGCAGAGCCGAAAGATGAGATGTGGTGCCAGATGTGCGCAAAAAAGTCAGGGTCATCGCAGTTTGGGCCATATAAAGCAGCAAGCGTCAAAGGCTGGGCCCGTAGGGTGCCATGAAGGATAACGAAACGCCCCCCAGGATCAATGTGCGCTTGAGAGGTCTGCCATGGGAGCCCTTTGCGTAACAGAATGGAGACCCCCCGGGAATAGTTGGAATAGAAGGAAGAGTGGATTTCACCCCAATGTCTGGAAAGGAGTCTGGAGGAGGTGGCCGGTAACAAGTGGGTCTCTTGTAAGAAACAGATGTCCACCTTGGGCCGTATGAGGTGAGCGTGGACTAAACGTGCCTTACGGTGATCGTTCAGCCCACGGACATTCCATGTCCAAAGTGTAGTATCAGTCATGGTGCTTCATCATGGGGTAGAGAAGCGAAAAAGGTATGGGAAAGAGCAGAGTCTGTGTATAAATGCCATGCACAGTGCAGTGGACAACAGGGGCAACTAGTGGTGCGGTATCAAGGGGATGACATTGAAATAGTGCAATCGAAAATACAACAAATGCTTCAGAAAGAGGCCACAAAACAAACAATGCAATCCCCCCAACAGGAAAGTGAACCAAAGGGGGCAAAGACCATGGCAGGAAAGGGCTCGATACACAAGCCGGTGCTGATAAGAGCCGCGTTGCCTCGCTAGGAGGTCGCACAGCAAGGGCCTCCATCACCCAACCACCCGAACCCACCCCCAAAACAAAAAACCCCGAAGATCCCCCCGCCCCCGCTCCCACACCAACCCCCCAATCAGGCTGTGATACCACCCCTACCCACCCCAGGGACCCACAACTAGGAAGGGAAAAGTCAAAGACCCCCATCCCCGCACCCACTCCAACCCCCCAAACAGGCTGAGATACCGCCCAACCCACCCCAGGAACCCGCAACTGGGAAAAAGGGAAACACCATTAAAGGAGGGAATTATCCCGTGAGGGCATGGCAGGGCTCAGCGTACACCCCTGCAATAAAGCAGGGTGGCCGAGCTAGAGGAACATCAAACAACAATTTGACGATAAAACAGAGTACATGTCACAGCATTTCAGTCATTATCACTTAGGTGTCCAGTGTCGGCGAGCTGGGAGCTAGGGGGAGAAGAGCGGGATGATTTTTCGAGTTTCTTGGCAAAGGCAAGGGCATCTCTAGGATCAGGAAACACGAGCGTATTTGCGCCCTGCCGGACCCTCAGCTTTGCCGGATAGGCCAGTGAATAAGAGACCTCATGTTTTTGAAGAATCCGCTTTGCGGGAAGAAACTCACGTCGGGCAGCCTGAACAGTAAGGGTGTAATCCGGATAGAACGAAAGTGAGTTACCTTGATGATTAATTTTGCCCATGTCGTGTGCTGCGCGGAGAATGGCATCCCGATCTCTGAAATTGAGGATTTTCGCGATGATGGGGCGAGGCGGCAATCCGGGACCAGGCCGTGGGCCAAGGGAGCGATGTGCGCGTTCTACAATAAAAACTGGGGAAAGAGCGCCGCTGAAGAGTTCCTTTACAAGTTGCTCCACAAAGTCCTCCATGCGGGAGATATTGGTGGATTCCGGAACCCCAGTTATACAAAGGTTGCTCCGACGAGAGCGCGCTTCCAAATCCTCATTTTTCTCACGAATGACCGCCAAAAGTTTGTCCATCTGCAACAGTTTCTGATGATCTTGTGTGGCGGCATCCTCGACATCCGAGACCCTGGACTCGACATGGAGGAGACGATTGTCGTGGGAGTCAACACGGGCCTTAACCGAGTCCAGACGGGCAGAGAGTAGGTCCAGTTGCATTGCGATACCGGTGACCGTTGATTTCACATCAAGCATGATTGCCTTGAGGTCGTCATCGCGAGAAGAGGGCACTTCCATGGTGAGTGCAGGGTCACCACCGTTCGAACCGGCGCCGTCCTGGCGAGTCGATCTGCGTTGGTCAAACGCAATTTTGGGCTGTTTTGGATCTGTCCTCCCCATGATAATGAAAACCAGACGCCAGACCGCACCAGGTAGCAGGGGAGAGAAGGAGCGGCCTAGTTGAACCGAGGATGAGGGAGCGACGGGCGGGCTTCCCCTCACAATGGGTATTAACCAGCTCCGGAGACACAGTCAAAGGCTCAAAAGGTGAGGGCAGCCACGGCCGACCTCCAGGAGCAGCTGGCACAGAATTGATGACGTGGAGGTGCGGCTAAGAGCATAGGCGGTGGAATGCCAGTGAAGACAGAGAATGCCCCAGCCGCACAGCACCCCACAGAATCAGAAGATACAAATGGAGGCTAGCAGGCCCACCAAACACCACAATGAGGCAGGGCGAGCCAGCAGCGTGAAACCCTCCCCGCAGAACCGCCGGCCGCGAGGCCGTGCAAGTGGCTGAATAGTCAGAGAGGGGTGCAGGCTGAGCCCCCAGCGCCCCAAATGTCCCTCGCGCAAGTGCTGAGCGGAGAGTGAAGGGAGGCAGGGGTGTCGACGAGGCGTCGCTGAAGCAGGGCGACAAAGCGCAGCAAGGCCGCTCAAGGGCAGCGACCCGTCGAGATCCTACAGGTGCGGGCCAGGTCTCCTGGACGTAGGAGGAGTAGCCTGCTGATGTAATCTGGCCCCACTCCAGAGGAGGGCGGCAGGTGAGGCGCCAGGCCGCCGCACCCCCAGGATCCGCAGCGGCCACGAGCACCAGCGGCAGTAGCCCTAGAGCGGCAGGCAAAGCTGTTAGCGGAGAGGCGTAGCAGAGGGAGGTCCCTGGGCACTGACCCAATACACAAGCCGGCTCCGGAAGTCGAAGCAGTGCCACACCTCAGGTAGGGCCCACCAGGGCAGCGCAGGAGACCAGTCTAGTGGGGGCCCAAAGCCCAGCGCCCCCAAGCAGCAAGTAAAAGGCAGGTCACCAGGGCTGGTGAGGCCCGTGTCTCTCGAGCCGGCAGCCAAAGGGATCAAAGGCGTGGTGGAAGTGAGGGCCCCCCGCACACCACAGCAGGCAGGAGGCCGGGGACGCGCGCCAATCCGGAGCCCCACTAGCAGGGAGACACGGGAGGTTCACCGCTCCCGTCACCAGGCCCGGGCGCCCACGGCCGCAGCGCAGTGCGACCAGGCAAAGGGGGAGAGTGGCACCGTAGTCGCGGCAGCCCGGGCCAGGCGGTGCAGCTCGTAAACCCCCACCCCGCCAGAGACTGCCCCCGCGGCGGCGTCACTCACCGGACCTCGCGGCGTGTTGTCCACCGTCATCCGGCAGGCAGAAGGGAGCCCGGGGAGCCCCGCTCAGGAGACTATGGTGTAGGGCCGAACCCGGCCGGCCTCGGCGCGCAGCACCGGCGCTGACGTCGGGCGATGTTTCTCGGTCCACAGCGGCCGCCTGGTGCCAGGGGAGGTATCGTACGACTCCGCCTGAAACGCCGAGTCTGGAAATGCTGTTCCAAGGCAGGGATTTTGGAGTTGTCTGCAGGATGATGACGAATTACGTAGCTCGGCCGGCAGAGCCCACTCAGAGTGCGGCCATTTTGCAGCCGGCCAAGCCACGCCCTCCTGCTGCTACAGATGTTGAATATGTTTTTGATCCTGATTTAAAAACACAAGCGTTCCTGCAATATGAACATGAATGTCCTCTGCCCACTAAAATTCTGCCTCTCGATCAGTACGAATTTATCATTTACACTGACGGATCAGCACAACCCGCTACAGGGAGTAAGCAAGCTTACAGTGCAGCGTGCGCAATCGTTAACGGTCGCATGCAAGATGGTAACTTCAGACCAATGGTCACTAAAACACAATCTCTAGGAGATTGTACAGCTCAGCGAGCTGAACTACAAGCATTCAAACTGGCACTTGAAAATACAGATCGCGAATTCCCCACACTTATAGTGTGCGATTCTTTTTACTGTGTTCAGTCGTATAATGAATATATACAGAATTGGCTTGAAAACGGGTTCAAAGATGCAAAAGGTGGCACAATAAAGCATAAAACGCTTTGGGAACAAGTAGTTCAGTTAAGAAACGAACTACCAAAAGCTCACGTGATACACACGCTGAGTCATCAACGTGATGGCATTCACGTTGCAGGGAATTCATTGGCTGATGAAGCCGCAAAGGGGGCTGTTCAGACGGCTTCCGTAGCTGCGATCACTCGTTCAAAAATGAGAATAGACACTGAGATATTGTTGGCTGTCAATGCTTCAAGCAAAGGCAGTGGTGCAGCGTTACCAAAGAAATTTCCACTCAAGTACTCTTATGTAATTGATGCAAACAACATTCCTTTTGCTCAAATCCCTGGAGTGGGGGATAGGGTAATACCAAACATGGAACATAGAGCAGCTTTGATTTATGAAGCACATCTGGGGGAGGGTCTGTCACATCAAGGGATCTCTAAAACAATATTAACATTAAAAGAGATGTATTGGTGGCCTGGAATGAATACACAGATTCACATCTTCATCAATGACTGCAGAGACTGCAATAGACAGACTAGTGCAGAACGCCACCAGACACCATGCTACAAGGTAGCTTGCCCAGTACAGACACCATTGTTAGACAGCATTAGACTATCTACACGCAGGCATCCTTTTGGACAAATGCAATCCCACAAATACTAAGTCAAGGTTCCTATGGATATGGCCTCAGCGCTCGGCTGACGCTCGAACTGTTATAAAAGATTTGCGAGTCTTTATCGGCACATACACAATTGGCACACTACATTCTGACAAGGGCCCTGCGTTTAGCTCTCGGGCTTACAAAGAAGCCATGGCCAGTTTGGGCGTAGCATTGCGGTACTCCTCTCCGTTTCATCATGAGGGAAATTCTGTTGTGGAAAGGAAAAACCGGGACATAAAGCAGTCTATAACAGCTAGAGTATTAGGTTCGGGTTTTGGTCGGGTCAAACATCTTTATGGGGTCCAACGCTCATTAAATAATTTGCCAAGAAGTTCTCTAGGGGGGGTCACTCCATATGAGGTCCTATTTGGGACAAGAATGTGGGTTCCTGATCTCGAATGTAAAGGCACAGTGGTGGAAAATAAACCCTTTGATATCAAAGATCGTTTGGCTGTTTTACAGGATCTAAATGAACTAAGACCGAAACAAAGCAATGTGTTCCTGAAGCCAACCACCACTAGGGAAACACCGGCAGTCCCAGCAAGGCCTGTCTGGATCCCAAAAGTTGGGGATCTAGTCAGAGAGAAGATTGCGGACAAAAAAGAATTTGGACCTTCTTACAGACAACCAGTAACTGTCCTAGCCGTCCATGGAACAAGAACAGTACTTCTGCCCCCCTTTGCTGGAAAAAAGGAGAAAAGATTTGTGTCAATCGACCTCATCAAACCACAGTATGTGGCCAATACTACATAGTAGGCCTCGTGGACTCCGACCTAGTAGCAGACGCACTCCTCTCGCTACTATCCAAGAGGTTCAGACTGAAAGACTCATAACCATCGAGAATTCAGCAGTAACAGATGAAGGACTAAGCAACAATGCTATGGAACTCATCCCTCTTGAAACTCAAGTAACAGTTCGTCCAGATACACCTGTCTACACCAACGTAACACATGATCAACTGGTTCCAGCGATTTCAACAAATCCTGATGTAATTCCTACAATTGACCGAACTGCTTCTGGCTATTTCATTAACTTTGATACGTTTTCTGAGGATCCGAGTGAGCCTGAAACGACACCAGCCTCACAAACTTTCAAACAACAAGTACAAGACCTTTTTTATTTCCTGAAAGAGACTTATCTGGTTTCACCATGGATTGAACTATGGATTATTTCTGGAATATTTTTCTTTCTGCTTTGGCTAGCTTTGGTTATGACTCTTAGCGTGCTTATAAATGGCAGATACATTCGTATGGACACTGAAAGTAAAAATGTGAACTTACTTTTAAAACCACACAAATCATCCCATCGTGAAGCAAGAGACTTGTCAGCAGTGAACATCACAGCCGTTCCTATACAGGATGGTATAGTGTGGGCCAAAATCGATTTCGATATATTCGGCCCAACGGAACTTTTGAACATTCCACATTTATTTAAAATTTCATTAAGTGATTTTATTACCTCCAGTACCTATTCTGATGATTGGGACTTTGAGACTGTTAATGATATGATGTCTGATCTAGAAAGGTCTGCTGCATTCTCTAACAATGAATACTTAGAGGGTTCATCAGACTACGAACAGCTTTATTGTTACAACCACTATGGTCATCATTTCTTGCATAAATCTGCAACACCTAGAAATGTGTTTATGTTTAACCAATGGGAACATTGTCCTACACCACCAAAGGGTAGTTCAAAAACATTTGCAAATAAGTTTCCATATTTTTCAGGGTACAATGCATCTGATCCTGAAACGTTTTACTATAAAAATGTAAACAAAACAGGACAGAAAATTATGTTAACTAATACAAAACAGATTTATTCTGCAGCCTTTATTACCCAACTGTCTAGACAAGGATTTGACTTTTGGAAAGACACAATCGACACAAAATCTGTCTGGGGTTCTAAAGATTGACAAGTGCAAGGGATAGAAGCTTTGTTTAGAGCCTGTATCATCCCACAGCAAATAATGTTTTTGAATGATACTGTGCAACAAACATCTTGCCTTGGTTTAGCCAAGATCAAAGACATGAACACACCTTCTGTACCAACACCTGCAAGTAATAGCACTACACAGGGAGCGGTCACAGTAGACACAATACTACAAAACAACAGAACAGATCCAGATTGGAAAAAATGGTTGCTCTGGCCCACAGACACAAACATCTGTCAAGAAAGATTCCTGAATACAATACAGGGCTTTACTATCCATAGGCCAGACCCACGTTATGTTCAACGACAACATCCGGGGGTAGTAACAACATACAGTGTAGGAAAATTGAGCCTCGACTGGTTACAAAAATCTACACTCGAGGATGTGAAACAACACTTATCTTTACTTAAAGAAGACGCAGACCTTAGGGATTTCTTGCCAGGACCAAGAAAACTGCATCAAAAACGTTTCATATATGCCGGCATTTATGCTGCTTATAATGAAGTATGGAAGGTTTCACAGGCAGAGGCCGCAGAAAGAATACGTGAGCTTGATCATATTAACTTAGAGAAATCTCTCACTGTGGTCGACAATGGGTTAACAACTTTGTCATCCAGAATTTATTCATTGGACAACATTGTATCTTCTGCTATTGACATACTGGAACAAGATTTAGCCATGTTACAACAAGGCCAATCTCAGTTACGTTCTATTATGTTATTAGTCTGGACGCTGCAATCTTTGAATGCAGGCTATGTGCCTTGGCGTTTTATCAACACGTCGTCTCTGTTTGGAGAATACAATCTAACGGATAAACAGATCGAACTGGCACAAAGGGGAGCAAAGTATACAGTGCTGAGCATTGAAAAACTGGAAAAATTACCATTTACGGTAGCAGAAAAACCAGCTACAGAATGGCTTATCCATGGCAAAATAACTCTGCCTGTCACTACTTTTCATTTTCAGTATTGCCTCAAACAAATGCAAGCAGGCAAATATGAAAGGTTGGGTAAAGAATACATTAAGACATCCTGGGATTTACCTTACGAATACAGATGTTGGAGTGGGGATCGTGAAGTGTTTCTAAGCGGTACACACTGTGAAAATGCACTAAGCGGTTCACTCATATGTCAGGACATTTCTTTACACAGGGCTTGTAATGGTTCTGTGGCAAACTTGTCCTGCCACCAGCAGGGTACACCAGCTACTGTGCTTAATCCAACGTTTGGCCAACTTTCTAACGGGAGTTACTTCATGTTGAATGATGAGTTGCTGTGGCATGTTGCCAGGCATCCCATATCTGGTAACGGTCGACTCCAGGGTTACTTGTTTTATGCAAGTATTGTTCCCCCCAATAGACACAGTCAGGGAGTCGCCTCTATGGCCTTCATTGAATGTTTCTTTTATACGTTTTGATACTCTAAGCAGAATGAAAGCCATGCTTTTGCAACAGACCGTGCCTTTGACCTCGGCCAAAAGAAATCTATGATTTACAAATTGCAAGGACTTCGGCTGAGATACAGGCTTTAATTCGTACAAACTGCCCTATACATTTCATAGAAATGATGGGACATATCTTTAACATGTCTGATACGAGGGGGATTGTACATGTATTTAAGACCATCTGCTGAGGACTCTTAACACCTTTTCAGGCAGTCCTCGGAATCATTCCAAACTTCGCACATTCGGTGTTTGGTGGTGTGCCATTAATTCTAGCACTAGTTGCAGGAATCCTGTTTTTATTCCTACTACTACGGTATGGCAAGCCTATCAACCGGCGTCACTCCCAGCAATTTGGAGAAAGCTCTCCTAGAACGGAAGTGCCGTGAGCGCATAGTGCAACTTTTGGGCATACCTCGTCTACGGGAACTTAATACAACATGGTTTCTGTCATTTAGACCAATCTGGCAAAATTGCATCTTACCTGTTCTACGCTGCCTGCTATGCGGTGAAGAATGTGTGCTAGACACCTGTCTAACACTCCCATCAGTCATGCCAACGGATATCGATACTCTGCTGGACCCGATAACGGCCCATGCTCTGTGTTGTCCCCAGAGGCTACCAATCCTGATGACGGCATTCCTTGAGATCTCACAGACGCTTCCTGCTGCTGCTGAGGTACGAGATGGATCAACAGGCACGCAGGTAACAACTGACGCGAACATTGCTGCTGCATCCTATGCTGAAGGCGATGCTTCACATCTCTGTGCAGTTAACCTTCTGAACGAGGTGTTCCAACTGTCACTGACATCGGTAGACGATCTTTTGTCTACAGGAATAGATGATTTCATGTTTACACCCGACCCATACACTGACTTTGATTCGGCTCACAGTGTACCAGGGAAGGAGTGAAATGTGGCCTCCATATTTTCAAAACAGAACAAAACTTGGAACTCTTCCTAAAAATTGACTTTTTTTCTTTTTTCTTTCTCGATTTTTGAAAATACATGGCAATTCAATCTGCTTACAGTAGAACTATTCATATAGAACAGACTTCTTTGAATACTTCCAGGGACACATTGTCACCTTATTTACCACATTTTCATTTAGTACCATGTTATGAAATGGCTTTGATTTTTGAAAACTTGTCAACCATTTCGTCATATGTATATATTTCTGTTTATTCATTCATGTTGCATTTATTTCCAATATATGCTTAGAATGAAAAAATGCTTTAAATGTACAGTACCTATTGTATTACATGTTTAGCAACAGTTTGTTTTTAAACTTCTTTTAATATGCTTTTAGAAATGTTTTTAGCAACAAGTGGTACTCAGTTTAATGTTTAGCATTTAATGTTTAGCATTTAGTATTATCGTTCATTCGAAAGTGGAGTGGGTGTTGTATTCCGCTTTAGGTGTCCGTATATAGGTTTTTCTGAAACATGTGCTTATATAGGCACAATTCGCATTGCCCATATATAGGCATAAGATCCCAGTCCTTATTTAGGCATTAGCCATGCTATCCAAATACAGGCATGGTCACTTACATCCGTCCACCCTAATGTCACAACGAGTTCTTAGAAACCAGCCCCTTAAGCTCTTGGGAGTTCCCCTTGCACAGGATTATTGATTTCTCCAAGAACTCATTTATTATGCATGAACCGCTATACCTTAAGGGTTCATTCCTGACGTCTTCCTCTGCCCGACTTTACGTCAATGCTAACATTCCAAGGCACCTACCGGGTATAAATATACCTTCCCTTGCCCAAGCAAGTAGGAGGAGACCTCGACTTTAGAGGAGCCCGTGTCCCGGCCTGATGCACTGACAAGAGACCCTGTCATCCCTGCTCGCAGAGAATCCAGCTTCCAGTGTTCTGACTCCCTTCGCGGGGTGTTAGAGTTCGAGAACCGGAAGGAGATTCCCACCTCTCTCATTCTCAAGGTATGGAGCTGACTAGAACCTAGAGGGACTCTTGGCATACTAGACTTGGCATACTAGACGTGGTATACTATAGCATACCATACTATAGAATACTTCACCTACTTCTTACCTTGCACCACACTTAGGTTAGGTACACTGGGGTAGAACTAGTTAGAGAAGCCTCTTATGAGTACTCACATTTTTAGCTTATGTTATTTATGTATATGAATATATGTGTCATAGCTAAAAGATAATGCTAGCACAGTATTATTTCTTTCTACTGCTTACGCTGTACATAATATATCTTGCATACTGTCTTGTGATCATAACAGCTCATATCTCTTACACGAGAAACAAGACTGTTCAATAAATCCTTTTATTGAAACGCCCGTCTATTCTTTCTGTGTAACTCTGAAGAAACTAAGCATGCACGATTAGCTGAGTGAAACTGTTATCTATTGTTTCCACGATTCTGAGAGTGCTCCGATTCTAAAGGGAAACAAAGTTGTCATGTTTATGCGGTTGCCAGAAACTACTCCCTTCTTGTTTACAAGGAGTGTCTAGTGGCCTCTGAGTTAGCTGGCACAAAGTAATTAAGTTTAATATACTCGATAGGGACATACTGACCTCAGTCCTAGGTCAAACCTATAGGGTATATTATTCCAATGCTCAGAGCCTATTAGGGAAATAGGAACTACACTACAGCGCTGGCACGTGGTGGGCCCTCCTTGACACACGCCGATGTCGGAAGGTGATCAGTGTGGCCTGGCTGTGCAGGGGCTGGCCTGACGGGTTCGTGGACCAGCGTGCCGGGGTCCGGCAGGTGCATGGCATCTCAGGCAACTCCGCTCACGAGGATGGCGTCGGCCTCGTGGCGAGGTGGGAGGTGCCGCCCTGGCCCTGGTCTTTCCGGAAGTGGACCACACCCAGGCCTACGTGGTTTTTATTCACACCCCTACGCTGGCGTGGCGTACGCCATGCCATCCCACTCCGCTGAAGCTTAGGGGGGGCGTAACAGGCAACATTTCCGCGAGGTCCCCCACTGGCTGTGGTGACATGGTGGCGTCCACTACACTCCATACGCAAACGGTGTATGTCGCCATGGATATGGGTGTGTTCTGCATAATGCGAGGTGTCCAGCACATCTCCGGCACTGTTGGCATTGTGTACTTTCCCAATCATGGTTCTACTGCATCCTTCACACGTGCCTGGTTGCCACCTCTCCCCACATTCGGCTAGTATGTGGCTGAGGTGCCATGCCGTTGCTGGCTCATTTTCAGGGCTTGCCCATGTGGACATTGTAAGTTGTTCTGTCGTGTCTGGTGGGTGGGCATATTGTTGTGCCTGTTGTATGTGATTTTGTGACGTGTGCATTGCCAGAGTTGTGAGTTGCATGGTTGTGGTGTTGAGGTGTGTGGGGTGTTCATTTGTATATTGCCAAGGGGCTGTACATTTCCCTTGTTGCCATCCTGGGAACGCTGGTTGATGATGGACTGTCAGAGGATGAAGGTATCATGCACACTGGCTGTGTATTTGAAGGCGACATTGTAGGGTGTTCCACGGTGTTCTGTTGTTGCCTGCACATTGGTGTGAGACGTGTGCTTCCTGTTGCGGTGATTGTGTGCTGTGTCACCAGGGGGCACAGGTAGTACATGTGTACTGTGTGTTGCCCCCAACACATGCGTGCATCCTGCTATGGCGTCTGGTCCTTGCTTGGTCTCCAGCGGATCCTGCGCATTGTGTTGTACGTATGGGGACTGGGGTACAAGGGTGATGGTGATGTCCAGGACAGGTGTGGGGGACTTGGATGTGGCTGGCTGTGGGACTCCTCCGACTCTGGCGGGTGTTGGATGGGGGGTCTCAGGGGCCAACAGGTGCAGCCACGCCATCAGCTTTGTGTGGGGTGGGATGTTGGTTGTCCGCTGTGTTGTTGCTTTAGGCCTGTTAGGTGATGATGGTCAGGATGCGTAGGTTGGTTGTCCCTTTCAGCCTGTAGTGGAAGGTGACATTGTCATATGTTGGGTCTGTGCGGCTGGTACGTGTCCTGGGGTTCCGCTGTCTTTGTCTGCGCTGCGTCTGTGTTGGTCCGGGGGTGTTCCGGGTGTGGGATGGGGTCCTGGGGTGGTGGGGGTGGGTGTTGTGGCCCTCTTGGGTGTCCGGGCCGCATGATGGGTGGCTCCATGGCATCTGTTGCCCTTCGGATGTGGCCCTGGGCTGTGCTCCCTTTTGTGGTGCTGGCTGCCGTCCGACTTTACACCAGGTCAGAGCAGGTGTAGATTTCCTGGTGCTAACGCGCCTTATCGCCTGTTTTGTGTTTTTGTCGCGGATGTGGCTGGTCATTGTGAATGTTGAGGTGTGCTGTTGTCTCTGCCTTTGTCACGGAAACGCCTACTCTGCATCTCATTAGCGATATTTGCGAGGGTCCACTGTGGCGATGTTTTTTGCGGCTGCTATCACGGGTAAACTGGTGCTGTGGGCTGTTAACACCGGCTAGTGAATGGGGGGGTAAATTTATCACGACTTTGGCTGCGATAAAGTGCCGTTAATTCGGCGATAGCTCCTTGTGAATATGCCCCTCAGTGTCATTCCTCATGGAATTGGGGGATCATTGAGGGGGATGCCGTGCCCTCGTCACTCACCTGGGCCACATAGCTGGCTGTCCAATAGAGCCCGTCACTGAAACCTACCACATTTACCAACAACATAGGCACATTAACTGTACATATTAGGCTCAGGTGCTCCCACACAGAACACATCTCCTTATATTATGGACCCGCCTGCCCCTCTCCCCCAGCTCCAGTATGCAGGAACTGGCCTGGCTAACCTTTTCGAGCCCTGCCACCACCACACCGCAGCCTCTATGGCTCACAGTGCTGCAACCAATAGGATCCACAACATGTATGTTGCTATGCCGCCCCAGGTTTGGAAGTTGGGATTTTATGGTAGTTGAGTCTGATACTCATCGCACTGAACTAGCTGTTCTAGGGTGGTGCAGCAGGATGCCAGTGATTCCTCCTTCTCCTGGCCCCAGTTTCCCCACTCACACCCCATCACCACAACAAATGGGTAAGTTGACACTTGTGACTTGGAACATCTGTGGCATGAGGACTGCGAGAAAGTGGTATTCAACGCACCTGTATCTCAAACAACGGGGCACATATAGCTTTTTGTAGGAAACTCACCTCGCCAAGGGGGAAGGCTCCAGAAGCAATGGAGGGACCAATGTTATAGCACTGGCTACTTCGGTTATGCCAGAGGGGTCCTTATCTGGATCCAACCGTCGGTCCCCGTCCCTTCCATCATTGTGGAATCAGACCCAGAGGGGCGTGTGTCTTTGTGGAGGAGTTATTAGACAGCAGTGCGGTATTACTTGGCAGTGTTTACCTAACGAACACAGGTCAATCACACTTCTTAGCAGACCTTTTGCTCCACCTGGCTCATGGGTCTCATTTACCCTGGATAATCAGAGAGGATTTCAATTGCATCCTAGATGTCACACTGGATAGTTTGCACCTCCCTCCCCCACTAACTTACAGTCCACACTGCAGCCTACTTATCGCAATGGATTACTCACTGTTCCTTAGTCAACAGAGGAGAGGAGTAAAAGAAGTATTCCCTTGTATCAGGATGTACGATGTAGGGCTCTCCCCTACATCCTACATCCTGATACAAGGGAATACTTCTTTTACTCCTCTCCGCACAAACGCCATGCTCGACTAGATCGCATTGCTTTTTATGTCACCCAGCCACACAACTATTATTAACAGATGCAGAGTGCCTGGATATGACCCTCTCTGATCACAACCCCCTTGGCTGTGGCACATCTGCAGGGGCTACACTCCACCGGTCCCCACCTGGCAGCTGCAACCCATGGCATTAGAGGTCCAAGCATTTTGAGTAACCAATTGTGAAACTCTTAAAAATTACATCACTGAAAATAGTATGCAATCATAGTATCAAGGGATACAGTACACCCCTAGATGGAATAACTTGAGGTCTCATTGCGCGACCTGAAGCGGGCCGCTATGGATGGTTGTGCTGTCCGTGATGGCCTACTTGAGGCACGTGAGTGTCATGCCTGCCTACTTGAGTCACTGCTGTGCTTGGACTATTAGGCATACCAAACCAATATATACGTGGTAGGAGACAAGCCAGGTCCCCACTGGTGTGGTTACGCAGAAGTGAATCGGCTGCTATGCCAGTGACTGCCTTCCGTACCGCCCCAGACTCCATTGCATACTCTCAGGAAGCAATAAACTGGGCATTCTGCATGCAATACCAAGCACTATATAGTCCCACACACGACCCGCAACAATGCAGATGATGACTTCCTCTCCACTGTTACACTACCAGCAGTGACAGGGGAAGCAGAGGAATGCCTTAAACAGCCCAATAACTGAGCAGGAGATCTGTTGTGCCATGCGTAACCGTAAAACCCAGAGCCTCGACGGTCTACCAAATTAGTTCTATAAAACATATGAAGATCTACTGATCCAGAAATTGACTGAACTGTATACTTCTGCGCTTGCCTCCGCGCTTTTGCCACACCATATGCGCAAGGCGCTACGGCTCTCTCTTCGCAAACCAGGACAGGATCCCTTCAAGGTCACTTCTTATAGGCCTTTAGCACTTGGCAAGTTATTATAAGATGTTCAGCAAAATAATAGTGACGTGTTTGCTGGCATACATGTCTGAGTTAGTCTTCCCAGAACAAGATGGATTCATACCTGGTAGATCTACATCCCTCAATTTATGCAGACTGCATTGACTCCTTGAGGAGGACCCATCACATTGGCCCCACTCTGCCTACTTGGTCCTAGATTTTGAAAAGACTTTTGATATGCTGAAATGGGAGCATATGCTTGTGGTTCTTTGACAGATGGGAATGGGTGACAAGAAGTTGTGATTGATCAAACTCCTATACACTGAGCCGATGGCCAGAGTGAAAATTGGACAACTGATTTCTGTGTCATTTCCAGTGGGCCGTGGTACGCCTCAGGAGTGGACACTGTCACTGCTACTTTTTGCTCTGGCAATAGAGTAACTGGCACAGTGTCTGCATCAGTCTGGGAGAACCTGAGGTGTGCCTCTTCGGGTGAGATGCATGCAGTCTCCTTGTATCCAGAAGATCTTCTTGATGGGACGGAAAAGTCCTCTGCATGGTAATTGACATGTACCCCTGCCCTGAGTGCCCAACTGTACTGTTGTCTGGATCCCTAATATTGATTTTTGTTTTCATAGGCAAACATAGATCGAAAGGGGTGTGTCATAACATAGACCTGTCTCATGGATTGCAGTCTTCTTGGACTTAGATGGACACCCAAAGCACTGTCTTCTCAAGGAATAAAGTAGCATGAGTGCGGTGGTGGCGGCATACCATGTAGTGATCAGTAGGAGTGAACAGGCCCTTTCTAATCTGTGTCACTGGAGTGAGGCCTACATGCTCACTCACCTTTTTAATGTTCTGTTGCTATGTGCTTGACTCACCCTTGGCCTACATCAGTTAGATGTGAAGTGCTGTTCAGCTTAGGAGTAGTGACTCTGCTCTACTTGTATGTGTGCCAGGGAAGGGTACAGTGCAGGGATAGAGCAGTGTTGTGCAGTGCTTGCATGGTGAGTGCATGTAGTGGGTTTGAGTATATCTGTGAGGAGTATATTACATGAGAGAGGGAGTGCTGTGCAGTGTGTGCGCAGTGAATGCATGTACTAAGTGTATGTGTACCTGCCAGAAGTACAATGAGAAGTACAATACATGAAGGGTATAGTGTTGTGCAGAGCATGCATGGTGAATGTGTGCGCTAGCATTGTGTGTGCTTGCAAGTGCACACACCATAGCACAATACAGAAAGGCTGCAGTACTGAGTAGTGAATCTGTGTGCTGACTGAATGTGTGCCCGGGCTGGCCCACTACATGGAGATAACAGTACTGGTCAGTGTGTGTGCTGTGTGCATGCACTGACTGTAAGTGTGTCTGTAACATTACATGGATGACACTGGGTTCCACTTTGGGAAAACCAGGACGGCATGGTGAAAACTTGATGAGGTAGAGGAATCACTCCAGATATATTTGAGAATTGATGCATTCCTGTGAACTGGGTGGGACACACTGGAGAAAGGTGAGAGAGAGTACCCCTGTACACTTCAAAGGATGCTCTTTGATTCAGTGATAGATCACAAGAAAATGCCATAGACACATCTCAGGAAGAAGATGGGGCTGATAAGGGAATCATAAAGAGTAGGACTGGGGGTCTAGGATTAACCTTTTGATGCACATATCACTGAGGCTGACATCCAGGTGTGAACTCTGGTCACTCCCGTGAATTGTGTTGTGTTGTGGACAAACAGCTTTGGAATCATGCCTGCTATGGCAGACCTCTTTCATGAAGGAAGATGAAAAGGAGTAAGGCTGGGAGCCCAGGATTAACCTTTTGATGCACATATCATGGGGGCTGACATCCAGGTGTGAACTCTAGTCACTCCTATGGCCTGTGTTGTAGGACTAGCAGCTTTGGAGTCTCTCCTGCTGTGACAGGCAGTCTTTCAAGAGGAAAAGGGAGGGGAGAAGGACATACTTCAAAAGAAGCAGAACCCCAACATAAAACTTCAAAGACCCATACCCTAAAGCACATTTGGTGTCTGAAAATGGACTATAAGGAGATGAGGTTGAGACCCTAAATATTTGTCATCTGCCAAGAAGCTAGATGGGCTATGTGAAGAGGGGAAACTCTGCAAGCTTTCTGCCTATGACAAGGACTGGGGACCAAGGCCTGCTAATCTACTTGCTGGGTGGGCAGACATCACCAAGGGAAACCAAGACCACCTACTCTGGAGCCTGGAGTACCAATGCCTGCATGATTGTGAAGACCAGTGTGCCCTGTGCAAAAGAGGAGAGCATTGGATGGACCTAGGTCCAGTTGGGAACCCAGCCAATTGGCCTTCCGGTGCGAGGTGTGAGGAGATGGCTGCTGCACTGATCGCGTCATTGCCCATGTGTAGGCTCAAGTTGGTGACCCCCATATGCTTGGAGAGGGCCGATATGAAGATAGCCTTGAGCAGAATGCAGTACTGGGTGAGTAAACTCTGAGCTGCACCAATACGCAACCTGAGCTGCAGTGACAGGCCAGTGCAAGTAAGAGCGGTGGGGCGGGGTGAGTCGACAGATGATAAGGGAAAAGAAAAGAAAAAGAAAAGAAAGCCACTTACCTTGCACTCGGCGATGCGGCAAGCGCACAGCAAGTGGTTTTCTTTTTTTAATATTTTATTTCCCTCGTCGTTGTCTGTTGAATCCCCCTTCCCCCATCCCACTGCTCTTACCTGCACCGGCTGTCACTGCTCAGATGACAGGAGGGGCCACAGTGAAAGAAATTACCAGATATCAAGGGCTGAAGCCTGTGCGGAACATAGCAGCGACCCTGTATGCCAGGAAGGGGCGCCATTGTATGGACTACCATGTCGCTTTGGTCGGTTGTGTTGCGGCAACCCTGTGTGCCAGGAGGGGATTCCAGTGTTAAGATTGCTCTGAGGATCGGGCCGTTGTCCGAGAACTGTAATAATGAGAGACCCATAGGTCACATGGGAGCATTGCGAAAAGAACTTGCATTACCCCTGTAAACTGAGGATGATGCCATGGGTGCATTGCCACATCACTGAGCCCCAATAGGGAGCATCAGAATCCAACCCCCCATTTGGGGAGCACAGATTTTACTGTGCAGAAGGAGCACAGGAGCACCTCTGATCTCTGTGGGAGCTGGTCATGTAAGCACAGAGGAGAACCTGTATGCAGGATGCTGCCATGCCTCCCATGTGCTGCTGACTGTTGGGAACAGAGCCGGAGCATTGCGAGTGCCCACAGACAGAGCATTAGCCATGACACTGCAAGCTTTCTCACTGTTGGAGCTCATACGACTGGTTACAGACTTAGCCAAGTCACTTTTGACTACCTTTTTAAGAGTCAGAGTGGACTTTTGAGTTAAGGTCTACTAGTGAGCATTCTCTGGATGTGGCGAAGCAGCAAATTGGGAATGACCCTACCACATTACGAAGAGAAGGCGGAACAAGTATTTGCCGGTGAAACACTAGAGCCCCAACCTCAAGGGGAAATATGTTGTTCATATATGTCATAACATTGCTTTGAATGCTTAGGACTAGAAATAAAAACGTTATTTTTATTGTAAAAATAGGTATTTTACTGGACATTGATTTTTTGACACTGCTGTGCACTTTTTGATTTATGAGACATATTCACTAACCTGTATTCAACTTCCCCTGATGGAGCCCCTGACTGCTCGTCCACAGCTACCACTGAGAGTCAAGTATAGAAGGGGTACTTGGCCCAGTTGCAGAGGATCCATAATAGGTCTGGGCCTGGGACATCAGGAATAAAAAAAAACAACCACCACAGTTAGTCCAGTAACCCCTTTGTGCCCCGTGGCCATCTGAAAGGGGTTCTGAGAGTTCTTATTTAAGTCAGGGATATATAGGACATCGTAGATAGAATAGCTCAAATCTTGAGTGATGCCAAGGTAGCCTCAGGCTTGTGGGTCAATTGGTCCAAAAGTTGTTTCTACTACATCACAATAGCCGACCGCATGTCATTGAAGTCAATACTCATCAAGTTAAATGGGAGGTTTGCACGTTCTGATACTTGGGAATTAACATCTATCACACCACCCGCGATTTCCTTGATGGTAATTTGATGAAAGCAATCTTCTCTCTCCACCCCAAATTGCTTTTTTGGCACTCTCTTCCCATGACTGTCCAGGGATGGCTAACTCTCTGTAAGATGGCAATGCTAATGAGGTTAATCTATTAATTTGCTAATTTACCAATCCCTATCTCCTGCAGCACTTTCCGTGTATTGGACAGTATGCTAGAAGATGTAATCTGGAATAAGGAGAGATGCAGAGTTGCCCTGGCCAAGCTACAATTGCCTACAGATAGCGCAGGACTCGGAGCTGCGATATTCGAACACTACTTCCTGGCAGCACAGCTCCAATGACTACTCTGCTGGTTAGCTCATCACAGTCTAGCAGAGTTGTACACGGAAGAGGGACGCAAGACATTGAGTAGGGCATGGGAGCTATCTTGTTCGAGGTCGCTACTACCTGCAATCCCCAACACCTTACTTCGCATGGCTATGACATTTATCGGCGGGCCCTATAGGCCTCCCCAAATGTGTCGCTATATGTGCTGAAGATCCCCATAAGATCCATATGGATCCTCAGAACAACTGTGGGCCGAGAGTGGGTGGAGACTTGGGAGTCCTTGGGTCCAGGCACACTTGGTGACTTGTTCCAAGAGGGCAAACTGATCCTTTTTGACCTACTTTCTGAACAGACTCTCTGTGGGGCATTTCTTGACACATAGGTACCTGGTCGGCGAGTTGGAATGACTTTGGGAACTCACTGTCTCAGAAGCTACTACACAACCCATAAACCCAGGTCCTATTCACAATGGGATCTGGGCAGAGACTTAGCTCCTGGATTGCCAAAGCCATACCTGACAAGACCATAGACCTACTAGCCACACTCCAACAGAAGTGGGAGCTTGATATAGGATGCCCATGTATCCCCAACGAGTGAAGCGAAGTGCTCATATATCTGTGCAAGGTCTCATGCAATGCCCACTTTCAGTACATACAACACAACTTCCTACATAGAGCCTATTTAACATCAGCCAGACTTCATAAACTTTACTCTACAGCATCACCCCACTGCCATCACTGCCAATGCCCCACCGACCCACAAGAGAACATCTTACAGATGCTCTGGGACTGTCTGATCATGCGTACCTTGTGGGATGAAGTCTGCACGACTCTGAAACAGACCAGTTTGCCAGGACCTGAACCATGTGGACAGCAGTACTAAGGGCCATATTTATGACCAAGTCACACACTGCAGTGCAGCAAGCCACCTTGCTTCTCTGCACTGCATGACAGGGAAAGGGCAGGAATGTGCCGTATTTAAGTCAATACCTCACATTCCTGCCCTTTCCCCTGCCCTGACACTCTTTTGGCTGCCTAGCGCCAACACATGCACCCTTGCACCATTGTGCAAGGGTGCCTTCGTTGTAAGGAATATTGTTTTGTGCACGAAAACAATCCCCTGAGGCTTTTTTCTCTTTCTATGAGTGCTGCAGGATGCAGCACACATAGAGAGGGGAATAAACTAGGAGAAATAAACATATTTCTCGTTGTTCCTCCTCCCCTGGGAAGGCGTAGATTTTTGGCACTTTCCCAGGTCTACCACTTCTGGTAAATCTGGGAATGCATCAAAATCCGTGGATGTTGTGGGGAAACACCCACACAACATCTATGTAAACGCCTCCCTGGCACAGAGTACTGCAACGCAGCAATTTGCGCTGCGTTGCATTACTCAAGATTTATAAAGTCACTCAGGGCCACACAAGGTGGCCTTGCGTGGCTTCATAAATCTCATTTTTAATTTGCATCACTCTTTGACAACATTGCGTGGTGCAAGAGCGTCGCAAAGGGGCTAGTAAATATGCCCCTAGGCCTTTACAAATGCGAAAGAGAAGGGAGCAGCCAACTGATTAGTTGACCTGACTCTCTTGCTATCCAGGCGCACAATTATGATGAGATGGAAAGCCCTGTAAATGCCAGGAATTTCCCATGGTGGTTCACCGACCCATGGTAGAACCCACCTCATTGTGTCGAGAGGAATTGTGAGGCCCATGAGAGAGCCTCATACCAGCTGCCTGGGAAGACCTATTGCACACATTTCAAGGCAACCCTGACGATGACATACGTCCCCCATAATTACACATGAGAACAATATTACACCCCCCTTTTGCACCCCTCACGTAGCAAATCCCATTACGAGTCCCCCCTCCCACAAGCTCAATGATTAGGAGACAGATATCCCATACCTCAATGCTCCTCCCACAGACACTACAGTGATACCCACATTAACCTCATAGTACAGAGGCGGACATAGTTGTTTTTCTTTTTTCTCTTTCCTACTTTAGATCTGTCTAGAGTTTTTGTAACTTAAACATGCTGTATACGAATACTGCTTAATGGTTGTACACCTGCATGCACTGAGGTCATCATAATATGTTGACATCATTTTCAGTGCAGAAAACTCAGTAAAGATGGTTTAAAAAAAATATGTCCTTCAGTTCCAATGAAGATGGGGCGGCTCAATTACCTCCATCAGGCCTCCCAATCCATACCAATGTACCATCAACTTTTCAAAGTTGTCAAGAACTTTAATGGGAACCGAACCAAACTAACAACCAAGGAGAGTCTGATCACAGCAATGATAGGAGAATTTTGGAGGAGAGGTTTAGCATACACAGGACAGATACCTGAAAGTTTTGAAGGAAAAGGACAAGACAGAATCTGTAGACTGGAACAGCTTGGGATCTGGACCATGGAATTGAACTGCTTAATGCCTGCAAAAACAAAACTAAACAGACAAGATATATGTTGAAAAATAAAGAAGAATGCAAGCTCTCAGTACAAACTAAAGCACAATAGACAAACTATCATAAATGGTAGATTGTACACTCCTTAGGAAGCAATCTCTCAGCGAAAGGAAAGAACTGTTTAAAAGGCAAGAAGCAGTTATTTTCCCAGAGTCTGGGAACATACCTAGAAGCTCTTAAGGAAACAAGTGGTGGGTGATTCGGTGCTAGAGGCATCAAGCTTCAGAATCTCACTGGCGCCCTCTGTAATAATAACAAAGCTATCAACCCTACTACAAGGGAAGACAAAAGGGAATACAGCAATGTACACTGAAAACAGAAACTGGGTTCAGGGAAAAGATGGATCAGGTTTCAGAATAGGGATGGGACTGAACTCAACATCTCTGGAAATGGGAAAACGTGCATCCAAGGAAAAGTAGCTACAAACAAACACGGTCAGGAACAAAAATCATAGACTAATAATCTGCACACCTAAAAGGACAGGGCAGGGAGTGTGCAGAAAGGACTATAACCATGGATAAAAGGAGGGACAGAGAGGCAATACCAGCAAGGAACAGAAACAGGAAAGATCAAGTAACAAAGCAGGGAGTAGGGAGCAGGAAAAAAAGGGACCCAAGGAACAAAGAATAAAGGGGTAAGCCAGGAATGACAGCAGTGATGCAGAATGAGAGGGGCTTAAGAAGAAAAGACTGTTGCAACCCTCTGCACACTGGGCACATAGAGAATAAATAGTTGAAGGTAAAGGGGGGAGCACAGGTGCAAGAGTAAGCCAGGTGGGAATCATCAACCAGATGCAGGTAATAAGGGAACCACCAATGAAGGGAAGGCTACACAGAAACTTAGAGAAGGGAAGATTATAGAGGCAGCCACAAGGAGGGGAACAGGGAAACCATAAATAGAGTGTGGAATGGAGATGCAAGTGTTACAATTTGAGGAAGGAAGTCTGAAGGAGGCAGTGTATCTGGAGGAATTAGGAACCATATATATAAACTGAGTGCCACCTCCAGGAAATGATGAGGGCAAGGTTTGGCAACCAAAATATGATGAATATTACAGAAATGCACTAGGATGGGAAAGTGGAAATTGAGACTTAAACAAGGTGTGCAATGTGCTGGAGAGTGTACTGACATGGTCAGGTCTAAATGTGGGACTTCACATGGTATACATGAGCACCACCGAGTAGCTGAAAGATGAAATCCAGACAATAATCAAGTCACATTTGCTGGCTGTAACAATACCTCTCCTCAGGCTCTCTGGCCCATTTCACAAAAGTGGCCAAAAATACAAACCTCTTTCTACCTACCACTCTGGGCTAACACACCTACAAGACAAAAACCACTGTTAATGCATGTATCTGCTTGCCCTTTCTCTCATCTGCATATAACCATACATGCAATTACTCTACCATCTCCCTTTACTCTTCAGTTTGCTCTCAGCTAATTCTAGTCTGAAATCTTAGGTGACAACTCCAGTCCTAAAAATGTGCACCATTGTAGTCAGTACTTCATCCATGAATTCTCAAATATTTCCTCAAAACCCCAAACACCTATCTATCATAACCTTCCTCCCATTTTCAAGCCAAAACAATGGTACTTCATCTTTGCCTGTTATTCTGATAAAGGTGCTATAAATCCAATTGGTTGCTAAATAATCTCACCGGACATATAGCAGTCACTCCATACGAACCGCTGCCTTCTAATCTTAAATCTTCATATCCAAATTGATATTCTATCCTCTCAAACAATCTCATCCTTCCACATCAGTCTGCTACACCCTTTCACTCCAACTAAGTTTGACATTCTTAAGCCCCAGAAAAACAAAAACAAATTAAATTCCTTGGTGGGCAACAATCTTGTGAAAAGTCCGCTGTCATCTATGAGGTTCTCCCCTACCCTTTTCCTCTCCTTGTCCCAGACCTCTAAAATCCACCTGCCTAACTGGATTTGGCTCAGCTTGTTTCCCCAAAAGTATTTCCCATAGAGAGCAATCATTGCCACTTTCCCTGCTATTGGGAATGGGACCAAGCCCTTCTCAATATGGTCCTTCAAAAAGTTGATCATGTCCTTTCTCCTGCCTTGTAAGCCTCCAGCTTATCTACTTCTAATTCATAAGTCCAAACCCTCCCTCTAACCCTGTCGATATGAATTACTTGTTGACGTCACCAATAACCTCTCAGCTCAGCTAGTTACAATACTCTCAAAGTGCAGTGCCCACATCTCCCAGGGAAATGGAGTTGCCAGAAGTTCTGCCTCTGCAGCCAAACCACATAAACCTCACTCACTATGAATGAGACAACACATCAGCCACTTCATTTTTCAAGTCCAGGAATGTGTTTAGTACTAAACAATGTCTCATTGTGAACACTTAAATACACACAGGGTGGACCCAGTAACCCTCAGAATTTGGGTCTATTAAATATAAAATTCCAGAATGATTCTGTGAGAAGATGTATTAACACCAGAAACAGATTTAGAAAACCAACTTTTTGATAAGTGGTCAAAGAATCCCCATTAAACAGGTTATATAATGACTTACAACAACACACTACTTAGCCAAAAACCAACGTATGTTTAAGAATTCTAAGAGAACAACATTATATGTAAGAGTGTTCCACAAGGTGAGATCAGCACAGTGCTCCTGAAAATGAGATCACAACAAAAGACAAATGTACAACATATATTACATCAATAAGAGCCCATGAACAGTTATATACAAAGTTTACCAAATGGGGAAACTCCTTGTTTAGCCCCATAACACTCAATCTGCATCAAGCTCATAACTTAATTTAATTTCATGTCGACATTTCAACCCATGAATGTTTTGGAGCCGATCTTCCTCAGGACAAGAAAGGAATACTCCCTAGACTACAAGAACAAATGGATTAGGCAGGTAAGCGAGTGTGTTTTGTTGTAGATTGTCAGTCTAAGGTACTAATGCAGTGTACACTTACCTTGAAAACCCCTTAATGGTGACCGTAGGTATTACTATAGGGCCTTCGTCCTGGTAGGTAACCAGTAATTTCCTCGGTGGCGCATATATCCCCTGACACTGATGAAAAGTGCCACATACATTTAAAATTCAGTGGGCTACTTACCTGGACATATATCAAGTATGCCTGCAGTGATAAACGTGTGGTGTGCAATTCATGACTCAGTAAAATGGATATAAATGACTAAAAAACTGTGATCAGAGTGGCACAATGAATCGCCGAATACGGAAGCAGTGAATAAACCTACACAGCGCTGCAACATTGTAACTTAACTAGGAACAATTCAACAGGGTTTTCATGCCAAGGAGAAAAAAAAGGAAAAAGCACGTTCATAGCTGAACATGTGTCACAATTTTATACATGTGGCTTAGAAAAGATCTACAAGCCACCAGTGTGGAAACATTTGTTTAGGCTGGGGCCTATTCTAAAAGATGGCATTTAAATTTGGTTTTGAAAATAAAGGCATGCTCTTACTTCCTACATGTGAAAACAAACTCACTGAAACTCATGATCGCACAACGTCTTACCTGCACTCAAACATATGATAATGGAGCTGCGAGCAGAGCTGTGCATCATAAGACCAGTTGATCAGTTAGAAAACTCTCACGTCGAAGTGCACGCTAAAAATAGCAGTATCAGTGTAGGTGCAAGTGGATGTCTGAGGATAGTGTCGTAAATGAGGACAGTGTCATAGTCAAGCACATAAAACACATACATATTGAAAATAAAAAGGTAAACATAACAAACACGGTAGAATGGCATCATCCTTGGTCTAGGTATCCTATCATTTGCCACATTTCCTGATATTCAGTGAGTCCATTGAATATAGAATCCGTATTATGCATCTACCCGTGCAGACAATAATTGTCTAAGTTCTCCTACATGTTCTTTGAAACTGTCCTTTTCAGTCGCAAGCCATCGGATGTCCTATGGTTTGTGGTTCGCTTGCACGACGTGTTCAACAGTGGGGGCCCCACAGTGGCACTTCTTATCCTGCTACAATGTTGTAGGATCCGTTGTTTGACTTTCTGCTCCATTTGACCAAAGTATGGCATCTAGCATGGGCACATAATCACATAGGGGCTCATTTATGAAAAGTGACGCATCACTGCGTGAAAACAGCGATGCGTCACTTTTCATTGCGCTTTCCTTGCGACATGCTGAATGCGTCATATTTACAGTATGACGCATCATGTCGCAAGGAGTCACAGATACGTCAGTATTTCTGACGTATCTGTAGGCGCCAAAGTGACGCATTGCTGGAGTGTGTCACAAAAGTGACGCAACTCCAGCAATGTGTACTTTCACATGGGCAAGTCCCATGTTGTTAGAGCCTGCGTCAGTCTTTCGCCTGCCATGAGGCAGGCGTAAGATTTTGACGCATTAGCGTCCAAGAAATGGCGCAGTGAAATCTTATAGATTCCACTGCGTCACTTCTACGACTCTTTGTTGCGTCAAAATGCCCCCCTTGCATACATTATACTTGGCGCAGGTATAATGTTGCGCAGGGGGTTTACAAAGTGACGCATCTACCTAGATGCGTCACTTTGTAAATATGACGCAACCAGGCACATTTTTTACGCCACTGGTGCTTCACAAAAAGTGACGCACCGGCGGCACAAAAGTGACGCAAGGGCTCATAAATAAGCCCCATACATTATATCGGTGCTGTTAGAGTTTGAGTGGCGTTTAAGCACATATTTTTTATTACAATGCATAAACCTCTTGGTTTCCATACACAAGTCGCAGGAGCGGCCCGTGCAGGTAAGTCTGTGGGGCGGGGTGGGGACCGACAGACGACAACAAGGGAAAATTAAATAAATAATACATTTTTCCTTGTCGTCGTCTGTCGAGTCTCCCCCACCCTGCCCTACCGCACTTACCAGCCCGGGCCTCTCCTGCATAAGTCACATGCTTTTCATCTGCCACATTGATTGTGGCCATTAATCGGTTGTTGATGCCATTGGAATTTTAAGGTAGATTGTCCTTACATGGCAGGTAAGATCGTACTACCTGGTCATTAATGTTACTTCCTTGTTTAAATGAAAACAAATGGTGGAAGCTTAGTGCATAAATCATCGCCAAAAAGGTACCAATGTTGTCTGATCACTTTTTTGATGGGGTGACTAACAATGAGAAAAATAGTTATACAAACTGTACAGTCCTCTTTTGGGGCCTATCTGTCAGAGTCTCACGGGGGCAGAACCATGCTCTTTTTTGGTCCGTTTTACTAGTCCCCTATCCTTTTTCTAATAATTTAATTATTAAGATATCTAACTCTCTTAAGTAATCAGACTTTTAGGATAACCTTAAAATTTGCCAAAAGTGGGATTATCTATCAGGCTCCTGGTGCGGTGGCTGGTATACCCGAGTAATTATTATGTTTTGTTGGTTTTCTGAATAGGTTAGTGTAGAATTTGTTGTCATAGTGGTTAATAATAACATCTAGGAAATTGATTTAATTCTCACTGTATGTTATGTGGAACTGTATATCTTGTGATCTATTGCCGTGTCACCTCAAAAAAGACTCTAGGTCATGACTTGTCCCCTGCCAAATCATTATGAAATCATATATGTAACGCCTCCACCTGGTGATATTTGTTTGAAAAGGATTACCAGTCTGAAACAAATGTTTGTGGTCATAGTGATTCCTAATGAGGTTCACTAAATTTGGTGCGAAGGCTGCTCCCATGGTCGCGCCCTTGATCTGATAATACAATGTGTTCTGGAAAAGAAAGACATTTTTGTCATTGTAATCTCCAAAAGTGAGAGCATGAACCCTGTAGGTAAAATTAATCGATGTTCTCTTTCTTGTAGAATGGTCTCAACAAGTGTAATGCCTCAGACTGTAGAATGTTTGTGTACCGTGATTGTATGTCCATTTTGACTAATCATTGTTCTCCTGGACGTATATGAGTGATTTTCTATGATTTGCAAAATATCCATGGTGTACTACACCAAATTGACAAAGAACCCAATGAAAGAGATAGCTGCCACTATTTGTGGACTGTGGATTGAAGGACAAGGGGCTTTAAACCATTTTGAAGTAACCAAGAATACGATTACTTGAATAAAAAACATGCACATACAGTGACTACCTACACTTTTCCCAAAGTATATAAACATTTGGTAGATCCACTGGGGAGGCCCATCATCTCCAGATGCGGGTCAGTGCTGGAACTGGCGTGTACATATGTAGACCACTTTGTCAAACCATTTGTGAGTAAAACCACTGCATATATTAGAGACACCATGAATATTTTGAAAAACTTCCACCCTTGTCACTTAGGGTTTACATCAAACACACAAAAGGTGATGGAAGGAATGTTTGCAATTTGATTAACCACTGGCAATCACTTGGGATAGCCTCCCGAACCATGGTTCTTTTGCTCCCTATGCCATTTCTGTTTGGAACCAGCCATACACAAATCAACCTTGACCATGCTCCAATAGGAACCATGTTGTTGTTGCAACTGACAACAGTGTGATGGGTATGTCCAGACGTCGGTCTCATGCTCATTGTGCAACTCGAACCAAGCTATACCCCACTGATGTGCCCTAATCTGGGTGAAACCAGTCTTGGGTTGCTTGTGTTCCGGTTCAAGGAGGGTCTGCCCAGGCAGTTCTGGCTGGACTTTTCCTATTGGAGCAGGGTGAAGAATAATTTCCATATGGCTGAATCCAAACTGCAATGATATGGTGAACAAAAGAGCGCTGGGTTGAGATTGCAAGTGTGTGATTGCAAGTGGTTAGACAAATTGCAATCATTCCTCCCATCACCTTTTGTGTGTCTAATAGGGTCTTGTAATCAACTGGTACCAAAACAAAATATATGGCCTTTAATCCCCACTACTCTTTTAGGACTGTTATTTCCCTCAATGATGCCATTATGGGCTTTGAAATGGTCACCTAAGTAAAGGTTCTGCAATATTGAGTCATAGAGGTTTCACACTGAAATCATTTGCATCTATACATAAGGTGAAGGCTGTATTAAAAATAGTCAGGATTTTTGATGCCTAGGCAGTAAGTGCAGCCATGGACGGTGCAGAAGGTTGAGGTTATGTGAATGGGTGATACACTTGCAATTAAATAAAGTTTGTTTCTGAAGCACCTGATTAATCTATCAAAAGGTGTCCCATCTCTTCCACTGTATTTTCTTTACTTTTAAATGTGGTCCTTTATAAGACCAATTGAAAACCCTTGCTGTATTAGGTGGAAATATGAAGTTTACCCAAGCACCAAACATACAGAATAATGCTAACTGATCTTTTACATGATTCATGAAGTAAGGCATTAGTGTTGTTCCCTTTTTAGAACAATACAGTTTATAGAACAGCTATGCATCAGTCATCAGTTGATCATGTGTTTAATAATTGCAGTTGTGTGACGATTGATTCCTCTGGTGATTTAGAGACCTTCTACTCAAGAAGCTTTGGGTAAGTTGCCGATAAAAGAGAACTGGACTCTGAAATCCTTTGTCCTATGGTTTCATCATGGAAATTTAGCTATAGGGTACTTTTGGTTGCATGTTTTCCAAAGAATTAGTGTTGGACTTGGCCCTTTTGCAGGGTTATCCCCAAAACTTTTGCTTCTTCCTCCTACTTTTTCCTGACCTGTTGTTGTTGGCTATAGGACTCTGGGCACTTTACCACTGCTAATCAGTGCTAAAGTGCATATGCTCTCTGTGTAAATTGTAAACATGATTGGCATATTTGATTTACTGGTAAGCCCCTAGTAAAGTGCACTGAGTATGCCAGGGTCTGTAAATCAAATGCTACTAGTGGACCTGCGGCACTGATTGTGCCACCCACATGAGTATCTTGTAAATGTATCTCAGACCTGCCACTGCAGTGTCTGTGCACAGTTTGAACTGCCATGTCGACCTGGCAAGTGCACCCACTTGCCGGGCCCTAACCTTCCCTTTTCTTACACGTAAGGCACCCCTATGGTAGGCCCAAGGTGCCCCCCCGGGCAGGGTGCAGTGTATGTTAAAGGTAGGACATGTACTGGTGTGTGTGACATGTCCTGATAGTGAAATACTGCCAATTTCGTTTTTCACTATTGAAAGGCTGTCTCACCCCCATAGGTTAGAATGAGAAATGCGTTGTAACATCTTACAAGTATAACTTCCCATGGTGACAAGATAGAGAAATAAAGTTTAGGCTCTCTGAACTCAGAATTTAATAACACATCTTTTTTTAAAGATGGCTTTTAAATTGTGTGTTTGAAAATGCCACTTTTAGAAAGTAGGCATTTTCTAGTTTAACCATTTTGTGTGCCTCTGCCTGTTTGTGTATTGACTGTCTGGTTTTGGAGTGACAGGGGCTGAGGATGTGCATTCACTGTAGACAGCCATTGGGGAGGTTGAGGTGTGCCTGGCCCTTCCTGGATGACCCAGAGCTGAGCTGAATAGACCTTGGCTGAATTTAGAGTAGTGGGAGGAGATTTATTTGCACCTGAATAGGGCCTGTCTCCCTTGCACAATGCTGTCTCCACCCCCTGTGGTCATACTGCACCAGAGAGGACAGAAGTGGTTTGGACTGGGCTCAGAGACCCTTGCACAAAGAGAACTAAGTAATTTTGGGGTATAGGTATTAGACCTAAAACCCCAGAACTTTAGACTACTTCTGAGATCAAGAGGAACCTTTGCCAAGGAGAAGAGCTGGAGGAACTGGAGGAGGAGTACTGCCCCTTTGCTGTGTGCTGTCTGGGGTTGGCCTGCTGTAGCTGTTTCTGCCAAGGGAAGGACAAGGACTTTGCTGTGTGCTGTGTCCCCCAGCTTGAGGAAGAGCTCCAAGGGCTTCAGTAGAGCTTGCCTTCTTTTCTGAAGTTTCAGGGACACAAAGACTTCACCCCCAGCTCACCTGAACTTCCTATCTTGGAGTTCTGACCTGTCAAGTGGTGCCTGTGACTGTGTTGGGCCTCTGGAGGTTGTTCCTGCTGTTGGGAGCTGGAGAAGCAACGCAACTACAAGAAAATCAAAGCATCGCTCTTCTTGCGGCTGTTTTACCAATGCAGCACCGCTGTGCGTGAAGAATCTCCATGCATCGCCGCAGCCGAAACCGACGCAGCGCCTGTCGCTGCTGCAAAAACCCATGCATTGAGGGATTGCAGCTGAAGAAACCAACGCATCGCCGCTCGATGCCGCCCCATCGATCGCCGAGGCATCCCGGATTTCCATGCATGGTACCTGTGCGGCAAGTTTTCCCAAAGCATCACCCGCGGACCAGAACCATCTTGGAATAGACGCATCACTTCCCCCCTACAGACCGTATTCGACGCATCACTTCTCCTGCGTGCAGCAGAACTGTTGCATTCCCTCCCCATGGTCTCAGGAACTGATGCATCTCTTTGTTTTTCAATGCTTCCCATCTCTGCGGCTGTTTGGCCTTGTGAATTTTGTCGCAACTACAGGTACTTTGAGAGAACTCATGCATCCATAGTTTTCTATGGGCCCAGTTGTTTAAAACCTTTTTACCTGTATGTTGGATTTTGGGCGTTTTGGTCTTGCTGAGCTTAGATAAAGATTCTTTATTTTTCTAAACTGGTGTGGTGTTCATTTGTGGTGTTATCACTGTATTACTGTGTGTTAGGAATACAAATACTTACACATTGCCTTTGGTCTGTCTGCTCGTGCCAAGCTACCCAGGGAGTGAGCAGGGGTTATCTAAAGTGTATATCCCCCTTACCCTGACTAAAAGCAAGGGTCCCTATTTGGACAAAGGTACCTACCTCTGCCAACTAGAGACCCCCATTTCTAACAATTAGGGTTAATGATCCCATGTTAGCATTTTTGCAAATATTACCTAGAGTATGTAGACACAAACCCATATTTACACCTGTTTTGCCATGCATATAGGGGTTTTTGAAAAACAAGTTGTTTGTTGTTATCAGATTTGATGGGATCACAAGTTACAAAGAATCATTGAAATATTTCAGGATAGCGTTTGCTTCTGGTCAATTATACAAAATTTGCAAATTCCTGAAACATGCTTGGAGAGACCATAATAATGTGCCTGGGCCATAGCAATCTTGTTAACTTATTGTAGACTATTTATGATTATAATGTTGTGGAAAATGCTAATTGTAAGATGAACTTCCTTTTTTAATTAGCAGGTCCCAAGTATACACTTGTTTAAAGACGATTGTGCCCTCTCAGATTCAGCTGTCACACCATTTGCACCTATTTCTGATTGCCCCTTCTCTTTTTACACCCCTGACTCCTCCAACCTTGCTGGGTAGCCACTGTAGCAGAATTTCTCCCTCTCTTCTTAAAACGTATGTCACACAAATCCTTCCACGCTCTTCGGAACCTCTCAACCCCTATTCCATCATCCCTTTCATCCCCATTGCCTGCAATACCTTTATTTCCTCTCTCTTTAGAGCCTGCTTAAACACCTTAACTATTCCTCAAATTTCCTATATTCTTGTAATCTGCTTCATCTCTTTGCCAGCTCTAACTTTTTAATCACCTGGTTCTCTTGTCTCTTGCCTCCTCTCTCTCAGCAGATTGCCATAGAGACACCTGTATTTTATTCCACAATGTTTCCTCATGCTTCTCCATGGGCTGGAATTAGCCATCATCTGCTACAAAATATTTTCATTTTGACCTTTGGATTCTTGGGATCATAGCTCTCCCACTCTGTGAGTAGATTATTAATTGGGGTGGATTGGAGTCCACCACAAGGAGTAAGGCCACAAACTTGTTAAGGTAAAACACAGTTTGAATAATTTAAATATAGGTTCATCTCCCTGGTAGCTATGGCACAGAGTAAACAGGTTTAACTAAGTAAAATGGGTAAAAAGTCAAAATACAACACAATAAAAATCCCACAAAAATTCCACAACCAATCTATAAAAATAGAAAAAAAACTAATGCATAAAATGACATCAAAAAATAAAAATAGAATATGGGAAAATGGAGATATGAATTGTTAAAGATGTAAATGCAAAAAGTACCAAGAAAAAGTAAAGCGCCAATCAGTAATCACTGTTAGCGGTTGACTGGATTTAGGCGAGATTTCAGGCTAACCAAGTTGAAGAGCGGGTTGGATACACCATCTAGTTTGTCTCCGCGAAAGATGTTACCTTCTGACTATGTCTCTGAAATAGAAGTTGAAATTCGCCAGCGGGGTAAAGTTGCAGGCTGTATCTGACGAACTCCCCTCAGAGCCGGATAGCAGTTTGGCGAGGTTCCACTGAAGACATTGGTTTCGGTGGGAAAAGTTCTGTGCTTGAGAAATTAAAATTTCACGGCTGCCAAATTCCTCAGGTCAAGCTGATACGTTTCATGCTTTTGCTTGTTCCATATTTCTTCCTTCAGACTTGGGGCTCGATTTATATGTTGGCAGAGATTGAACTCTGTCGCAACAGCAACGGATTTGCATCCTCCCAACATAATGGTCCCCCAGCTCGATTAAAATCCGGCAGACCATAGTTTGGCGATGGCAGAGATTACTCCGTCTCTGCTGTGAGGGAAGAGGATGTGGCCTTACGGCTAGAGCTGCTGACTTTGGTGCTGGGGAACCAGGTTTGAACGTTGATGTTGGCTCAGCATTCTGTGAATCTGGGCAAATCGCTTAATCTCCCCGTGCCTATCAAAAAAAAGAAATTGAATGTGTCCTTGTGTAACGTAACTGCCGCTCATGTAAAGCGCTCCAATACCTTTGGGTAGAGTTTGCGCTATATAAATCTGCAAAAAAATAAAAAACCCTCTGACGGCCTGAAGGAGTAAGGACAGTCGGAGGTTTAGTTGTATGTCCGAACACCTAATTTAGATGGGCCGACATACAGCCATTTTTCAATGTAGTCATCATCAGGAAAAACCTGGCAGCAAGTAAACTACAATGGTGAGGGGGCATTGCTTTTTTTTATTTTCAGAAAGAAAATCCCACTTTGGGATTTTCTTTTTTTAAATAATAAAAATGATATGTTTGCCTTATGGCTCTGTCATGTTGAAGGAGCGGTTTTTCAAACTTACAATGCATTGGCAGGAATGGCCATGACAGCAGTTGCTGTCAATGATTGAAATGTCTGCTGGACCAGCGTCATTTCAAAATTTGGCTGGAGGTACCTCCTTCAGGGCAACAAAGTAATTTACACCATCTCCCTGGCAGAGTGCGGGCCAGCTGCCAAAAACTTAATTAGGCCCTTAGACTTTTTTACAGAGCTAAAACTCCTCCAGTAGTGCTAGCCTGAAAGTTGAATCCGGCAAAGTCCCTTTAAAATGGGACACCTTTGCCACAATGTACCACTGACACTCAGGGGGTCTTAGAAGTTCAAAAGGTTTCTAAGTCCCAACTTTTAAGAGTTTCTGGAGCAACTCTTCTTGGTCACTTCTATAGATCCCAGGACCTTAGGGATAGCACCTAGGGGCCAGGACTTGCTCCAGCTAAGGCGACCAGCGATGTCCAGATCAGGTTCACTTGCTACTGGTCAACAGGGAACTTTAGGAAGAAGGCCACTTGCTGCTTGTTGTTTCGCTGTAGCTACATAAAAGGCCAGCCAACTGAACCTTGCAATCCACTTCTTAGTCCCTGGTAGAAGTGGGAGCAGGTCTAACCCTCCAGGTCTAAACACAGATGTTAAACTGCAGGTCCAGTCCTCTTCTGTTCTTCCGTTGGTACAGAAAGTGCTCTTATGAGCTGTGTGTGAGGCATCACCTTTATAGTATTTACTAGCCAGTCGGTGGGGTTGACTCCTGGGCAGTCCATAACCAATGAGGAAAAAGGTTTCCAAGGGCAAGCCTTCCCACTTTTTGCAGCCTTACTACAAACTATCCCATAGTGCACTGCTCTGGGAAAATTCAGTATGGCACAATCTTTCTGCTTTTGCGGGGAGCTTCTGTGCCAGCTAGAGATGTGTTTTAGGAAGTGGGCAGTCCCCTACTCTTCAGTTTCACCAAAATGGTTCTAGAACCAACACCCCCTCTCACTGGGCTGGCACTGATCTGGCTACTGGTAGCCCAGGAAATAAAAGGCTTCTCTTATTCACCTTTCCATTGCACTTAACCATGAATGGGCAGGCCACACCCTAGTCAGTGTCAAGTAAATAAAATTCCTGAACCCTCCTAGCTGCTTGCCTTGAGCTCATATGTATCACACACATTACACACAGGTCTTAAGACCAAGTCCATGGTTTATGCCCTGGGAACAGATTTCCCACCTCATTAAGGGGAAGTACTGCCAGAAACATCTGCCAGAAGCTAATGCAAATTAGCATAGTGGAGATTCAAGCAGACAAAGAGTAGCATTGTAAAGGTTACTATTCCTAAATATTTATTATAAATCTGACTTCACCACTTAATTGGATTTTTTATAAACATTCAAAATAGTGCTTGAATTGTGCCAATAGCTTGCCTCAAGCCAGAGTTATCAAAGTTCTGATTTTATTCTGAACTTTATTTTTTCTTATAGAACAGCTATAACCCTTTACAGTGAAAATAGTTTTTGGAGGCTACTCGCTGTAGGTACATGCCAAGATTATATTCTTTCATGTACCACTTTTAAATACTAAGCACCCTTCCTTGTGCGCTAAAAGACCTGCTTAAGGGTGACTTACTTAATATTTAAAATTGCAGTTCTTTCTTGTCAAAAAGGAATCTTTTGACAGGTTTGCCTGCAGGTTTAAACACCGCAGGAGTCAGAGTACACAAGTAGGCCTGAGGCCATGTTTCATTTGACAGCCGACTGTAAGGCACAATGCGTTCTGCAGTCCACACGTGTCTTATAACCTTCCATGCTATTGGTGTATTTCTTGCACCATATACTATAGCCTTACTGAGAAGTAATTATGGCTATTAGGAGTTGGTGAATGTTGCCATGTTTTAGGGGTTAGAGCACATACACCAGGGACTGTGCACAATGCATCAGTGAGTAGAGTTCAAAAACCACCAACAGTCCACAAAAATTGGGGTGACTATGCAAAAAGAGACACTTTCTCACACTCTCCATGAGGGACACCTTCCAAGCACTTCTCTTCTCTCAGCAGCCGCTTACGCTGCCTCTCCGTTCCTTACCGTTGCATCACTTCTCATCAGACTTGCAGGTTGCCATCCTCTGATCCTTGACTGGCCGTCAGTTATTCCTCTATCTTTGTACTACCTTCTTCGTTCCTCGTCATCCAGTCACCCAGCCAACCCAATGGCATTCTGTCCTCATCGGGCCAAGATCCCCCTGGTCTATGATGTGTACTGTGAACTACCATTTCTGTTATCATGGGAGCTAAATGGCTTTAGACCCCAATGTCTACCCCCCCTCACTGCTCCTGATCACAAGCCTCTTTGTTCTGAAAGGAAGATTTCTCTGAGGGACTGGGCGTCCAACCCATCTTTACCCTCTTTACAGTTTAAACTGGCCACATCTTGTTCCTCACATTGGTCTGCAGTATTTTGGGTGCACACCCAAGTCAGTCTACCCTTTTTGACCAGGATTCTGGATTTAAACAAGTGAACCCTCATTTTTCAGGTGATCATGTCCTCGCTGTCTTTGTGTGACACCATATTGGGCTGCAAACAGTTTTTACATTCCAGTCCCTGTGCCTTTTCCCAGGCTCTCCAAGGGGCAATTCATACCCTCCCCGGTCCAGGTGAAGGGCGTAACTCTGGTGATGATCCCCTGCTTACCTTGTTGTCCCTGATCTTGTGCTTGCCATCACCCATGGTAGCCTGACTCCCATGCTCCATGCGGCCCATCATGCTTCTTTTCCTTGTTGCTTATCACGGTTATCCTTCTTTTTTTCACTCCTTTACTTGCAAATATTTTTTCGAGGTGGTGAAGGCCCATTATTTGCCCCAAAGCTCCTTTTCTGTCATGGGGGAACCACATGCTAAGACTGTTGCAGAGGCCCCACTTATCATGTTCATTTGGGCAATACCTTGATTCACAGCAGATCTGTCAGCTTCTGGCAGCATCCTTTGCAGTCGCGGTCGGTTGTAGGAGTGCCGGCCGGGCGGTGACGTGGGGCGGGGGAGGGACAGGGTGGGGGGTAGTAAACTACGGATTACGGCCGAATACAGGTAAGTAAACATTTAAATAAATAAAACGAATTTCGTTGCGCGCACTGCATCGCATTTGGCGATGCAGCGCTCGCAACGAAATTCGTTTTATTTATTTAAATGCTTACTTACCTGTATTCAGCCGTAATCTGTGGTTTACTACCCCCCACCCTGCCCCTCCCCCGCCCCACGTCACAGCCCGGCGGCACTCCTACCACCGACCGCGACTGATCCTTTGAGCTTCCCTCAAAATATCCTGGGAAGACTCAACCTCTCTTTATGGTGGAACACGTCTGTCAGATATCATTTTTGAAACTGTGCACTTGGCAAATGGTGCCAACTGCATCAAGGCACTAGCTGATGTCATAGCAGTTGCTTTTACATCACAGTCCCACATGATCCAGATGGTTGTCTCCCCAATCTCCTCAGAGGAGAGAGAGCCATTCCCTCCTCTCTGCCCTGGGCTCTTGTTTTGGACTAACGAAGAGGACTGCTATTCAGTTAGAGGGACATTAACAAAAGTTAGCAAAAGGGCTGCTATATTTATAATGGGATTAGAGCAAATTTTATTTGCAAACAAGCACAAAGATTTGTAGTGGGCAATCATACTTAAATGTTATAGGCTTAAAAGTTAAATAAATAAGTGCTGATTTAAGTTAGGCTAACTGTAAATGCCATGTTACCTGAAAATAATGCATTAACATTCAAAGGCCAATTTTCTCATTTAGATCGTTATTTGCATGAGCTGTTTAATTCTCTTTATTGCAGATGTTGTAATATTCCAGAAGTCTTCTGTTATACTTATAAAGTGAATGCCTATTTACTGAACCTGTTTTGTATCAGACAACTGATAGGTTCTCACCATGAGAAGAGTCAACAGGAAGAATGAGTCATCTGGACCACAGAATGCGAACAATGTAACTTTTCAAGTTCTAATGTCTAAAGACCATTGTACGAGTATGAGAAGATGGTGAGTTTGCCTATTCTCAGGAGTTTACTGAAACCCTATTGGATCGCAGAAGATGAAAGAAAATAATATTTCAACATAGAATATTGTGTGTTTATATTAGTGTGTGTTTTTTGAGTAGCAGCTGGATTACAGATTCCTTCTCCGACTCTTACAGGACTCATCTGTGAGTTTCTAATGCTTCTCTACATGAGAGCTTACTTAGTCTAATTTTTATTGATTGTTTGCTGATTTAGAGCTGAGAATACTTTCCAGCTTGATATGTAGAGGCCTTATGCATTGATTTCTCTCATCAGAACTCTTTATTGAGTATCTGCACCGACGCCTAATTTTCTTCATATTCTAATATATTTAGATTAGGGAACATCCTTTATGGAACACGATTGCTGCATTATAACAATAATCACCGTTGTTTTGACTAATATTTTATTTTACCATATATTGAAATATCAATTATTGGATTATGTTCACTTCTAATGCTGATGCTTAAAAGACTAAGCTTATTGAATAAAATCAATGGAACTTACAGATCCAAGAATAAAACTCTTCAACACATTCAGAAATCCTCAATGATTTTACATGTCAATTGGATTGATGTAGATGTTTGCTCCTTTTAATTTCACCTTATCAACGAACAAAGGTCCATACAATCAGTGGCGGGGGTTGTTTAATGATTACACCCAAAGATTGAGGTGTAGAAAACCCCGCTCCTTCAATGGCAAGGTCCCAGGGCTTTTTAAATGCTAGGCTATTGAGTAAGTGGGACAAACCCTGCTCTTCCCAGGACAAATCTTATGTTTTAAACTGGGCAGTTTCAAAACATTTAAACAGTCTGTTATGCTTCTAGTAGGATACTATTAACACTGCTTGAAAGAGCAGGTAGAATTTGAATTGCAAGCATTGGCATTCAAAAAAGGATGGTATAATGTGAGAAGTTGGCCTGGCAAATGCTGTCCACTAGTTATAGTGGGCACCTTGCACCAGTCCAAACGACCCTTATTGATGATAGGTTTAAAGACAACCTTTATTGAAAGCTATCCTAGTGGTAGCTATGGAGAGCAGCCTTCAGGCTAAGTCTTGAAGGAGTGTAAAGCAGCTTGGTTTACCAGATTATAACCTCCTGAATGACCAAATGAAAGGAGAACCACACAAGCTATATATATAAAATATATGTATTTATTTCTAAACACTAACTACTAATCTCTTTATGAGATTAGAGTCCAAGATACACAATATCACAGTATTAAAATGACAGTAAATAAACCATATATTAAGAAAGTGGTATAAGAACTAAGACTTGACTAGACACAGTGACTTGAGCACGTAGAATCGCTGGGACCCCAAGGAACCACCCAAGGTAGTGACACAGGAGACCCACGGGGGACGTGTGCAGTGTGAGAACACAGCCGCGAGTGCCGTAGGATTCTATGAGGAAAGTCGCGGTTGGAATTTTAAAAAAGGACACTTAGAAGAGGACTTTGAGCAAACCCCTTTAGACTTAAGGGGTTCTAGGGCCAACACCCACGGGAGCCCCGTAGTACTCGAGTTACCTCACCCAGGGAAGCCGGGTGCATAGGTGTCAAAGGGTGTCGGGAATCGTCGTTGATTTCAATGGTTATCTGCTGCAAAGTGCTGCTGCCGTGAAGGAGAAAAAGTGTCTGGTGTGATCCAAGCCTGGATCGAAGATGTGAAGAACCTGAAAGTAGAGGGGACAGAGTCTGGGTCACTAGCCAGTGACCAGGAGCGAAGCAATCGAATGCCCACCGATGTCGGGTGCTTCAGGTGCGAAGAGGTGAAGCTTGACTCTGCAGCCACGGGGTCCCGGAGATGTCAAGGACAACCAGGAGCCGGATTCGAGCTGTCCCATAAAGGATGTCGAGTGCTGGCGTGTCGGTGCTTGGATTGAACACAACAAGCCTTGGCAACAGCAACCCACGCAGGAAGAGAAAAGATGCTTCTGTGAGGACCAGCAAGGTCCTGAAGACTCCCCAAGCAATGGAGAGTCAGGGCACATCTGGTGCAACCAGGGAAGCCCAATTAAAGTTAGTGTTACCTTCTTGGGGACCCACAGGTCAATGGACCAGGGATCGCGAAGGGACATCAAGAGGAATCACAAAATGGCGGCCCACAGAACACTCGTTGAGTGTAGGCTGGCAATCTATGAAGTGATCACTGCTCGGGGTCAGGGCTACAAGTAACCCAAAGCTCAGCCTCAGGGGTTGCCGGAAAGCTGATGCTTCTGCAAATGGATGCGGTGCCCAGGGGTTCAGTTTGCACGGTCACCACGAGGGATACGGACCTCAGACTTGCTGTGGGCACAGATCAAGCTCTAAGACCTTGGAAAACCCACCTCCTGTGTGGCAATATTCTTCGGAGTCGTCGGAGCTTTGGAGATGCCAACCGGTCAGTTGCATTAAAGGTGCCTGCCTTGCAGGGGAGTAACTCCTTTACTCCAAGGGAGATTCTTCAGTCATCCAGCGTGGTGTAGATCATTGAAGCACTTGGTTTCTGTGTGAGTGTTTAGTCCAGGTGTAATCTAAAGTCCTGTAGTCAGGGATTCCTACTTTATACCCAAGGAAGGGGTGGGACAAACCCTGGGGACCCACCTATGGGAGGGTCAGGAAAGAGGGGTGGCTACACCCATTTCCTTTGTCCAGTTTCGTGCCAGAGCAGGGGCTGGTAGCCCCTGCAACTGGTTTGAGCTGGACTATGCACAGGGACACCAAATGTGCCCCCAGTGCAGACTTCAAAGCACTCTCAGAGTGCACCCACCCAGCCCCAATACACTAAAGCCTGTCTGGGAGGTGGTTACACCTCCCTGTGACAGGAAACCTATTGTCCAGGCCTCCCCTGCCGGAGTTTCGTCCAGCAGCAGGAGGGCAGACTCGTGTCTGTGGCTGCAGCATCCATTTTGTGATGCCAGGGTTCTGTTAAGCTGGTACCGGGTGTACCTGTGGTGCCATGTTTCTCCCTCTAGTAGGGTGGAATCATACGGTGGAGGTATGATTCCAAGGTGTTTGACACCAAACACAACATGTTTCCATGCAGCCCTTCTCAAGTTAGCATTTACCGCGAGGTTATAATGCACTTAAGAGTATATGGTTGGCTGCATCACAAACAACCCCGGAATGAAGATTCCGAAAGCTACAGAGGGGCTCTGCTCATGCATGGGCACCCTCCCACATGAAACCCAGCACCCTGCCTTCAGGATTGTTAAGGCCTGCCATAGGGGTGACTGATAGGTTTACATGTGCAGTGATATGGAGAGATATAGGGAACCTATATCTCAGTAAGGGGTGGATACACCACCTTACACAGGGTGCTGTAGCAGACCTGTTGTGTCATTTTAAAAGGCTTCCCAGGGGTGGCACAATACATGCTGCAGCCCCTGGTAGGCCTCTGGGGTACCTATGCCCTGGGTACATAGTATACCATTTACTAGGGACTCACAAGGGTACCCCAGAATCCAATCTGGAGTGTACCTAAAGTACATGCAATTAATTTAAGGGGAAAGCAGATAGGCTGGGGCCCTGAATAGCAGGATCCTAGCCAAACTAAGTCGAAAACCAGCAAAACACCAGGAAAAAAAGTGGGGGCAACCATCCAGTCAGATTCCACCTTCCTACATATAGCTTTACTGGGACAGCTGTAGAGGCTCTAATAATGGCTGCTACAGCTTTAAATGAGCATTAACAACCATTCTCAGTTTGCCTGCATTACCTTTTTAAAGAACAGTGCTAGAAAATCTTAAAAGGGTTTCTGGACTTTTAATAGTGTAACATCGATTTCTATTTGCAGTCTCAGTAAAAACACAAACTTTGAATGGGCCTATGTAAGTCTGAAGGAGAATGGTATGGTGTACTCATGGCAGTATCAGTGCAATCCTTTTTTTGCTTCTAGAACAGTCACGGCGCAGGCACCAGAAGTACCTGAAGAGCAAGATTCAATAGAAAATGGAGTAAGTTCAGTATGTAAAGCAGCAGTGAAAATATCTCTGACAAAATCAAAACAGGCACAACATCGGGGCGTGGCTTGGCATTAGCAAAGATGGGCGCATAGTTTGAGAGCTCCGCGACTGCCCTTTCCTATCCTCCCTTAATCCGACAATAATCCGCCTGACCCTGGCGAACAGGGCATACCGCGGTGTCCATTCTAGTCGGAGGCCGCCACTGAGGCTGGCCTTAACCCAGGGACAGAGATCCTGAGCAGCTGGCAGTATCGAGGTCTCCACCAGCAGGGGACAGCATGCGCAGGGTGGTCCTGGGAGCCGGGCTTCGAGAGCTGTGAAGGGTGGCCGGCAGATGCAGACCAGGCCTGGGATTGGGTGGGGCCCAGCAGCGTTTGCTTCCTCCTGCTTCAGCCCGAGACTGTGGGCCTTCTCCTTCCCCCCCACTGACAACGACGAGGGGGTGGTGGCCTGGGGCAGCAGCGGGGGTGAGTTGAGCTATCGCTGGAGTCGAGCGCTCCCCCGTGATGTGGTGTGACAGCGTGGGAGGACAGTGGTAACCTGGAGAGAGCCCTGGGGGGCCAACGGTGACCGGGGCCTGCACGTTAGCTGCAGATCGCGGCGTGGGGGCTCCGGCCAGACGAGACAGCCTGCGGGAAGTGTGCCTCGTGGTGAAGGTGAGAGGCCGGTGGGCCTGAGCGTGTACACAGCCACTAACGGCCAGAGCGGCATTCTCCTACATCTGCTGGGACGGAGGTCCGTAACCCAGCGACGAGCAGAGACAGAAGTAGCTGGCGGAAGCCACAGTGGAGCGAGGGACAGAGGCACTAAGCGGACCCGGCAGTGGTGTGGCTTACTGCCAAGAAAGTCGGTGGCAGCCCTTGAGGCAGTTGCCCGGATCCTGGGAACTTAGCCTCAGCTTTGGGGTCTGGAGGAGACAGTTGGTGGCAGACAGGGGGTGTTGGGTCCAGATTGCCTGCAAGACCACCCCCCACTGGACTGCTGTGCTGGTGTGTACCCTGATTGTCTGTGCTGAGATGTGGGGGGAGTGGGTTGGTGAGGGAGTTGGTGCTTGGTGGAGACTGGTGGCCTGATGGGCCTCCCCCCTTCCCTTATTGCCACGCCTGTCGGGGCGCTCTGTTGGGAGCAAATACCGGAGCCCAGCATATGACCGGAGGAGGAGGAGATTGGGGGCAAGGGAGCACTCCCCCAGGAAAGACACAATGCGGCCTAAAGGTGCACCCCCACCCCAGGCCAACAAACGGAATAAATATGCAGTGACCAGGTAGACCATAGTGGAGGGCGCGGCGGCGGGGGGCCAGAAGAAGGTGGAGCCCTCGTTGGGGTCCATAATGGCAACCATCCCCAATCTGGGACAGACCTTTGAATCCAAAATGGACAAGGTGACCATAGAGGGGAACCTCCTCCAGGCAGATATGATTAAGACCTCGGAGAAGGTCGCAGAAGCGCAGACAAACATTAGTAAACTTCAATCCACCACTCGAAAACTGGAAGACTGGGTGCAGCATCTGTCTCACTAAAACAAGATTATGGCCGCAAAGTTGGAGGATCAGGAAGGGTGGGCCGCAGGAATAATCGCAGGGTGGTGGGGGTCCCTGAAGTGGGATGGAGGGACCCTGTATGGACCTCTTTCTGGTGCATCTCATTATCAATCACGCGAAGCCCAAACGCCTCTCAAACTTTTCTAGTTGAAAGGGCACATAGAGCACCTACACCACCGCCAAAGCCTGGTGCCCCCCCAGAACCATTATTGCAATGATCCTAAATTACTGCGACCGAGACGCCATTTTGCAGGCTGCTCGCACTCGAGGAGACCTGCCATATGAAAATGTACTGATCCGGTTCTATCTAGACTTCACCCTCCTGGTGCAGCGCTGTTAGAAATGGGATTTCTGGTTGGCTAAGGCTTGCGCCAAAGCCAGGCAGAAACCACCACTCTAGTCAGGGCAAGGGAGTTACACGCTGAAGATAACCCCTGCTCACTCCCTTGGTAGCTTGGCACGAGCAGTCAGGCTTATCCCAGAGGCAATGTGTAAAGCGTTTGCGCAACACACACACACAGCAGCAACACACTAGGCACACTACAAAAGAAAATCCACACAAGGTTATGTCAAAAATAGCCTTTGTATTAACATAAACACATTAGAATCATAATCACACATATACACTGTGCCAACTGGCAGTAGGCAATATTCACAGGGGACTATATACAGGACCAGGCCAATCGGGCCACGGTCAGAACCATCAGAACAGGTAAGTAAATGCAAAACACAACCAGTAACTACTGGTACCATAATGACCTCAGTATTATTATGTTAGGCATAAAACACATTAGGCCCAAACCTCTTAAGCATAACCACATTACGCAATAGGCCTCACTAGCATAAACACATTATGGAACACCCATGTTAGCCTAACCATATGATGCCACCTCTGCGGGCATTACCTGAGGGCCTTGCGCCCTACCAACACACAGGTATCCACAATGACCACCAGGCCAACTTGCCTTTCACTGGGGGCTCAAAATGCCCTCTGTCCCAAACTGTCAGGGCTGGCTGCCAATGCAGCAGAATCCCAAAAGTGTGCAATTGCGCAGGCCTAAACATGGCAGCTGCTGCTAATTGCGGTGCAGCTGTGAAGAAAGCTGTAGGCACTGGCACTCACTGTGCCCTCTGGAGCCCCCACTGGTATTCTCTCTAAAACCACTGTGGCCAAATGAGCACCGACAATGTGCCCCGATTGGCACCACTGTGCCCTTGGACGGCCCACACACTACAATGGCCCCAAAGGAATGAGCATGGGCACTAACTGTGCCCTCTGGAGTCCCCACGGGGACTCTAATTAAAGGTGGCCCAAACGTTGCAGCTGTCTGCGCTCTCGCAGGGCAGCTGGGAATGGCAATGGCACCACTGTGCCTCTTTGGTCCTTCTCCGGGACTTGGGGAGATAACCAACAAAATTGCCCCCCTTCGTAGCAGCTGCCCACAACCGCGGTGCAGCTGTGAAGAGCGAGGAAGGCACTGGCCACAACTGAGCCTTTGAAGCCCCACTCCGGGACTTCTACCACAAAGATTGCCTCCCTCACGAAATCGGCCCCAGGGGGCTCCGCCCGATGCACCTCTCTGTGCACCAACTGTGCCTTGGGAGCCCTAACTCGGCTCCCTCACTCTGCGGTCTCAGCTCCCACTCACCGGGCTGGTCGGGGACTCCTCCGGTCTGGGACGCAGTCTCACTCACCGGGGCTCTGCGGCAGAGTAGGCCACAAAGGCGGGGTGGGCTCCCGCCGGTCCCAGGCCACCCGGAGCGAGGTCTCCGTTTTACTTCTCGGCCCGTCCCAGCGCGGGGTAGGCTCCCGCCTGGGTCTTCGCTTACGGCCACCTTCACCGGTCACCATGCGACACGCCGGGCTCTCCCTCTCCTCACGGGAGCCCCGCTCCAGCCGGCGCTGACTTCCGGCCTTCGTCAATTGCCCAGGCCCCGCCCACAGTCAGGCAGCTTGCCTGGCTTCCGGGCCATGGCCGTGATTTTCTCTTCGGCGGTGAAATGCGGGGTGGGCACCCGCTCTGAAAATACGCATAAAGCGGGGTGGGCTCCCGCTCCGTTGGGTAATAATGCGGGGGAGTTCCCATGTCGGGATTCCCCCCTAAATGAGATGCAGCTCCACGCTGCGAAGCCCCAGCCCTCTCCTCTTAGGCAATCAAAGTATAGCACTCACGAGGCGCTAGAAGCAACAGGCTCCAGTCAGCAAAGTCCTAGGGGCACAAGGCTGGGCCCAGGCACGCCAGCTCACAGGGCCCTTCAGCAGGGAGGCAGTCCCTCGTGGCGGTTCCTCCTGGAGCCCAGCAGCAGCAGGTCCCCTCAGCACCAGGAAGCACCCTTTCATGGGGTTACAGCCCCTATATTTATAGTTCATTTCTCCTTTGTCTGCAAGCACAGGGCTTGGGGGAACCAGTTCCAACTGGTTCTGGAGCACTCTGTTTACCAGGCTCCTCTTCCCTATTGTGAGGTGGGGGCTTGGTGATCAGACACACCACAGGGGGCGTAGCCAGCATTGTACAGGCTAGGCACAGACCTATTCAGGGACCAGGGACTTCTCCTCCCACTACTCCAAATGCAGATGTCCCATTCAGCCTAGCGCTGACTCACCCTGCCCCTCCTGGAGCCACACACACCTCACCAGCCCCTGTCACTCCAAAGCCAGACATGCAATTCACACCAGGCATACACATAGCACACAGAAATGCCAACTTCTAAAAGTGGCATTTCTAAAATAGTTATAATATATCTGCGCACACCATTGCGCAGCATTTATTATCACTATTCCAAATATACCACACTTGACCACGCTGCGACTCTCATATCAGGAATTACTACTGAAACACTTATCAGGGAATCCCCAATGCATTCCTATGGGAGGGCAGCCCCACAGTAGTGAAAAACCAAAATGGCTGTTTGTCACTACCAGGACATGCCACACACTTAAGGTACATGTCCTATCTTTTACCTACAATGTACCCTGCCCATAGGGCTAGCTAGGGCCTACCTTAGGGGTGACTGACATGCAGTAAAAGGGGGGTCACGGACATGGCACACACTTTAGGTGCCACGTCACAGCGGCAGTAACACTGCGCGCACAGGCCCTGCAATGGCAGAGGCCTGAGATAGGTTTGAAAGGCTACTTTGGTGGGTGGCGTAATCAGCGCTGCAAGCCCACCAGTAGCATTTAATTTACCAGCCCTGGGTATATGAGATACCCCTTTACAAGGGACTGACAGGTAAATTAAATAGGCCAAACAGGTGTAGACCAATCTTACCATATTTAACACAGAGAGCACACGCACTTTACACTGGACAGCAGTGCTAAAGTGCCCAGAGTCCTAAAACCACCAACACCATGTCAGAAAAAAGGCTAGGAGAAAGGCAAAAAGTTTAGGGATGACCCTGCAAAAAGGGCCAAGTCCAACAAGCGCCAACGCCGTATCTTCGATGAGGTTAAGAGAGCACTGCATGCTGAAAATCTCAAGTACATGATGTTATTCCCAACTAAACTCTAGGTGTTGGACAATGGCAAGTCATGGTACTTTACAGCACCGGAGGAGGTGTGGGATTGGCTTAAAGTTGGATGAGAGAACAAAAAACAGCGACGACAGGAGCGTGACCGGCAGCGACACAAGGATCAGAGTGATGGCTCCCCCTATGAGTTGCACAATGACGCTTTAGGTGAAAGACCCTCCCCGAAGGTTCGCTCTTCAAGCCCATCTAGGTCATCATGTTTTGGGTGGGGGGGCAGTGAACTCTGCTCGAGGATAGTGGACGGCACAGCTGGACCACGTCAGACACTGTACCTGGTTGTGCCTGGGGCGCAATGGACTAGAGATCAAACTCAGGTCTTCTCTCCATTTGAAGGTCACGTAAGTGATGGGATTTCCTTACGACACATGAATGAACATACATTAAACACTAGAGTTGTAGAGAGGGTGGGGGGCCGCCATCTGTTTAGGGGTGACGGTGCTAGCCGACCCCAGTGCACTGTGAAGGTGATAATTGGGTGACAGGCGCTCTGCATATTGGGGATGTGTGTAGTTTTAGACCTACGATGCAGGGTAGCAGGGTGGAGGGGGTTTCTAATGTGAACTTGTTTATGTATTTCTATGCTATGCATGTTCTATGTTCTTTTTGATTCAGCTTTAGGGACACCAATTATTGAGGTACATGACATTCAGACACAGAGAGGCAGGGGGGAGGGGATGGTGGTGGGATGGGAGGGTGGGTCGCATTTAACCCCAGTTAAGATATGGTATTACGATCTGCAACTGCACTGAAGGTCCTGATGTGGAACGTCAACGTCCTAGGTGACAAAATCAAGCATACCATGGTCTAGCAGTACTTATATAGACAGTCCCACGACTTAGTTCTTTTGCGGGAGACACATCTGCGGGGTAACCATTATTTAGCACTCAATAGGTTCGGATACACTCTCCTGGCCCATGCGGGATTTACATCATGCTCCAGAGTTGTAGCGATTCTAGTTAAAAATACAGTACCCTTTCTGCCAGTCGCATTTGGCAGGACCTCTCGGGCAGATACGTGGCACTGGCCAAGACAGGGGGGGCCGTGCTCTTAACCTGTGCTCTACATATATACCACCGAGGTTACATACTGAAACCCTTCCGGAGCTCAGTAAAATACGACTTGATATGGCCCTAGGCATCCTAATACTAGGCGGGGACATAAACGCCACATTGTCCCCGGACCTAGATAGAGCTACGGTATCTCTCTGGGTAGCCAGTCCAGAGCCGCTGCTGGTGTTCGCGGAACCAATGGGGCTAACTGACCTGTGGAGAGTACATAATCCGACTGCTAGGCAGTATACACACATTTCGGCAGCACATGGTAGTGGTCACGAATGGACTACATTTTCACACAGTACATGCATGCAGGAAAGTTCCACGAAGCGCGACATAGTGCGAGGGGTATATTGGATCATTCCCCAGTTGAGGTATTACTCCTGGGCCCTGCTCGGGACCACACCCTCCCACTACGCATAGATCCTTGGCACTTCAAGGACCTAAAGTTTAGAGATAAGTTCAGGGAAGGACTGGAACAATATTTTAATGAAAATTCCAGTTCAGTGAGTTCGCACTGTACCCTGTGGGAGGCGTATAAAGTGGTGGCCAGGCGCTACATCCAAGTGATGGTTGGGGGCAAGAGGAAGGAGCGGCGCTCTCGGTGTGATGAGCTAGAACAGGAAATTACAGCAATTGAGGCGCAGCTGGGGTGAGAGGGGACAATTGACTCTACCCTGGGGCACAGGTTGCGCCTCAGACAGAGGGAACTCAGAGATCTGGAGGAAAATGCGGCCCACTTGCATGCAATAGCCACTCAGAGGCATCTATATGAACTGGGTGATAAGGCCAACAAACTAATAGCATAGCTGGAATGGAGAGACAGGGACCGGGATTGGGTCTTGGAGCTGCGGATGCCCCATTGTCCTCCGTGCAGGTCCGGTGCAGCCATAACAGAGGCCTTTGCAGCCTATTATGAAGCACTATACCAGTCGGTGTATAGTAGAATGGGAGACAACATTGCCGAGCTGCTCAAGGGCATACCTCTGCCAGAGCTCTCGGCAGAAGACCTGTGAGGAAATTGATCGAGAACTAACAACAGATGAGATAGTGGGGGCCATTTGTGATTTACAAATCCGGAAAGGCGGCAGGTCCAAACGGTTTGCCCGCGGAACTATATAAATGTGTGTCGGACAAGGTGGCTCAGACGATGTTAAATATGTTCCACACTGCGCAGAAAGATGGGCGATTACCAGAGGACTGAAGATTGGCCACCATAATTGTTATTCCAAAGAAGCGTAGACCCCTGGAGCTGCGCAGTTCTTACAGGCCCATCTAAATTTCGAGGCCAAGGTCTCTGTCTCTGCATTATTTATAATGGTGTACTAAGCGACTGTTTAATACAAAAAATGTTTTAGAAAAAAAAACAGCCACAACATCAACATCTGAACTGCAAGTTTCTTGGGCATATTTTGGGCAGGTATAGTACAAAAATGTAGAGTACATACTTCACTCAGAGACATAGCATATACAGTACGGGCAGCATTTGACTCACAAATATATTTGGTACAGTAGCACCGGGGTTAGCTTAACTCCATGTCAGGTACAACTAGTCCACATTGATATTCAAACTTACTGTTGATCGTCTGGCAATTCTACTTACTTCATTCAAATCATGCATTCATGTGTGTATTGTGAAGTGATTAAATTCATTAAAAGCAGCTAGAGATCCATAATCTGCCTTCTCCTTTAACTCTGATTAATGGCAGATTTTTGCTTGAATGTCGTTTTACACCCCCCTCCCCTCCCCATCGCTGCCTTTATGCAGGAAGATTTGCTCTCACATATTCCTCATTTCCTCCTCTTCTTTCTTACTTCTTGAACTCTAGCAGTATAATGCAACCATATTCTCATAATAAAATTGACAAGCAGAAAATCAAGAATGTAGATATATATTGATTAGTATAGATTTCCTGTTCTTACATCTATATCTGCCTATCTTGATGATATGTATATGATCACGGTAGGTAGATGTCGGCTTGAGTCTTTTAAACGTATTTTATAGAATTGAAAGCTCACGGTAGAGGGTTGTTCTGGCCCTGAACCTGAGTTATAGGTCTGAGCCATAGGCAAGGGCCTATAACAAGGGAGAGGGCCTTTAACGACTGTAATTGCCCACAGCAGAATGGCGTCAATGCTATTAAAACATTCCTGCCATTGAGGTTAGAATGTTCTAAATTACAATGAGAGAAACAAAAAGACAAACATTGGAATGTTAGAATAGACGGCCAACGCCAGCCATTATTGGCAATAATGGAGCAGAGAACATTCCAATCTTCCAATTACCAATATATACTTTTCTTCTTGATATTTCGGTGGATATATTTGCTCTGCTATAATGGTAGCATGATATTGAAGACTCAATATTGTGGTGGTCTACCATCTTGCATTGATTTTGGACAAGTCTCTGAAGAGTTGAACCCATAAAAAAATTCATATCACAGATAAAGGTAATAATCATGGCAAGTGTTTAAGATATCAATGGCTTGATCTCCTGTCACAATCTATACAAATTGTGACCACATCACTGAGCTGAACAGCCATATATTGGAAGCATCTGAAATGGACAGGACCAACATGTGCCCTATGTATGAATGTTCTCAGCATTTCTGCAAGTATGGATGGAAATTCAGTGCTATTGTCGTTCTTTAGGCATGCTCTCGATATATATGATTCTCCCTTTTACTTGTCAAACACTCGATACATGAACAAGTGCTGGCTACATAATTTTGTCGACTCATCACTTACAGCACTCTCTCTTGAGGCTTACTCTTTTGTGGTAGACATATGCTCATTATTCTTGCTTGTCACGGTATTCTCTTGCTCTCAATTCTCTCTCGTGATACTGCCTTTGGAGAATACCTGTGCCCTAGATAAAGTGAGCATTGCGTAATCGCAAATCATTTTCTATTAGAATTTTTAAAAGATTTAATGAGAATGAGAAATGCTACACACAGTCTATTTTGTAGCCACATGAAGGGAAGCAGTGCATGTCTGGTGAAATAAAATGTTTCATTTCAGAGCATGTAAGCATAAAAAAATATACCGCTGTCATTCCACTTGCAACCTCTGTGGGCTGCTTGCAAAACCTCTGGTGTTAACAGCTTGATTTCTGCTCTTTAGTACTCGCTATGCCTGTCGTTTTTGCTGGCTTCTGGTTTTAGTAGCAAACTGCGCGTGTGTGGCGCGTGTGTGGCAGAGCGAATGGTAATTAACATGTAATAGTGTTGACGTTCCAATAAAGAGTAAACAAGTTCATTGTCAGTGCAATAAGTCCAGTGAAGTCGCTTCTGGGCGTGCCATCAGAGTACAAACAGCAATGTCACTCTCGTTTCACCAGGATATTGCTTCACTTATGCCACTGGGAATGATCGGCGCCACCCGCACCTAGGGGCGTGGCGCCCTTAGTTGCATCTCGGGCGGAAGCCAGTATTGTTTATGTCTTTCCAGTAGGTGGGACAGGTTGGGGGCCGGAAGCGAAGTGTGTTGCGGGCGGCCCCCGTTCGATGTCATCAAAGTGCGCAGGTGGTCGCCTTCCGCCCCTCAGCAAGGATAAAAGCGGCGGGAGAGGCAGGGAAACCCTCTTTGTCCTTTCCAGCAGCTCCTGGAGGCGGCGGACCAGCAACAAGTTACCCACCACCCATCCCTAAGAATAAGGACTAGATTGACGGGGTCACGGGCAAGAAAAATGGTGAGGACTCCTTTTTTGGCATGGACTGTCTGACCCTGGAACAGGGCGAGCATTCAATGGGGGCTCCGGGCTGGCGGGAGGGGGGACTGACCTGCTGGTGGTCCTGGACTCTCCTGCCCTACCCGAGGTGCCTGTGTGTGTGTTAAACTTTGGAAGGGGGTGTCCGGTGCTCAGGAACCCGGTGGGGCCAAGGCGTAAGCAGTGCCCTGCTGGTAGTGCCTCTCTCTGGGATGGAGGACTCAAAGTTACTACGGATAAAAACAGTGCAAGTTGGGGCCTGCTGGCACAGCAAGCACAGGGGGATTCATTACCAAAGTGCGTGTCTCGATATCCAGATGGATAAGGCCATGCCTAGAATGTAAATAATATCTTTTGCAAAATGTATTCCTTGGAATGGAAATAACCTACCTCTTTTGGCTAACATGTGTGTGGTTTGGTTTACCTATGCCTTGAATAAATGGTCAAGTGTTTCAGTCAAAGAACAATAAAAGATTACTCTGCTTTAAGGTATAATAAAGGACTACGCAGTGATGACCAACTATCTGCCTTATGTCTTTCTATGGTGCCTAAGGGATGGTGGTGAGGATAAGGATGTTGTTTTGCTGTGGGGCGACTCGCACGTTGTATGCACACTATAAGAGTATGTAAACATTCCTTTGCTGATACATCTACTAAAGTAGCGATTTCTTCTCACCACATTCTCAAACCAATTCTCTGCAATGACTACTCATTAGTGACATTACCTAGGCTTCACAGCTTTCATAAGATCATGTAATGCCAGTTGTAAACACAAAGTAAATCATGCAGCGTAGACGGTTCCATAGATTTTGTGGTCTGGCCTGACAGTGCAGCTGTCGCAAGACAATTATGTGAACATCACTAGAGAGGGGCTTTGGCTCTGCCCACATAAATAGAGCTAGGAGTACATGTTTTGATTGGGTAGAATTGTGTGCTTCCACAAAAAAAGTTCTTGCCCTCCACACAGCTGTGATAATTTTGTTTATTTATCCAGCTGCCTGAGCTTGAACCTTCAGGGGCACACACATGACATTGGAATGCTATTTAATTATCTTAGATAATTAGGTCATTCATGTTGTTTTTACTCTGGCAGCAGCACAGATGGGAGGAGGGCAGCCATTAACCTACATGGGTTTGTAGGTCTGGCTTGACAGAGCAACTATCACCTAACCTTTTAACTTACACCAATATTATTCAACAGCTCTTTGCTTTCACACAAATACATATCTATTCCCATGTTATTTGCTTATAATACTTCACATTATTATACAACATTTGCCAGGCCTATTGGCTTTGTAGATGTTTGTTTGTAAGATTGGAAATGTAAACCAATCAAATGGCCCATAGTTTCATTTTGGCCAGAGACCATAAGGCATGTTTCAAAGCCTCCCTGTGGACATCTGTTATGTGGATTTATATTTCATTAAATTCACATTTTAAGTATTACACTATAATATGACTGTGTTGAAATAGTATGTCACTTTCTAGATTTTTTTATTTTAACTAGGTGAGACAAAACAACGACCCCTCACATCACTGCATATGACTGTGTTGAAGTAGCATACCTTTAGCCATGTATTCATGCTGAAGCCCAAAAAATTCCCTCACCCATGTTTGATATGACACTCAAATTATCTTATGCAAGCCTATATTTCTAGCTTCTAAATATGGTTAGTCTCAACAGTATCTCTTGAAGGATACCTCTCATTCAGCTACAGGGACACATTGCAAGCCTTTCGATAATCCAGGTTCAGATGCAAAAGGAGTTGCATACAAATAGGAATATGAGTTTTTTAGTTTTTACCACAAGTGCAGTAATTTAGCAGCAATTTTTTTTCAGCACCTAAAACATAGCAAAATTTGCGCGGGAAAGTACTATACATTCTGAGTTTGAATCATGGAAAACATACAGCTTTACCATATTGGTTCCCATTCTGAGGAGCAGAGCTACTGTACCCTATGGTAATGGTGTTTCCTGAGGGCAGTAGCACTGCCTCAAATAACTAGAATTGGTAATGAGGCCCTAAATGTCCACTATGCACACAATGGAGGAGTACTGAGATTTCATTCAGTGGTAGAGGCCAATCAACATAAGAAGGAACAAACTACCCTTTTGCAAGTGCCACTGCTGCACTGTTCAAGGAAGTATGGTACCTGAATAGTGTTGCTTAAATAGGGTGTTAATGATAGAAATCCACACCAAATAGAGCAATATTGTGTGTTGGTGCTGCCTTCTGCCGCTTGAATTCTGTATCACACTTTCCCTGGCACACCTTAGCATGACCACAATACCTGGGCACTCTGTGAAGAGACGCATTCCTAAATTTGTTTTGTTGCCTTTGGGAATGCTCTCATTCTGGAGTTTCTTGCTGTAGCAACCAAGTACACCAACACTGTGAGGTAACAGAAAACAGAAGATACAAGAGAGAATGAACTAGGGATTATCAAGCCCTTCTGAAAGGTCCGACCTGGCCCTTCCTGACAGGCAAATACAAGTCTCTCTGCATGGTACAATATGGTGAATTCAGTGCATTTTAGGCTTGTACCAGAATTGTCACCTGTGTGCCAAAACATTCATAATCTGCTATTCCATAATGCTGTGGAATTGCTACAGCCACAGTAACATTTTAGTAATTCGTTTTATCTCTCCTATCGAAGAATGAAAGCTTTAGTCTATTGGAAGGAAAATTTGGAACTGGAGACTAAAATTCCTACATCGTGGCTGGATTTTCAGGATTCAGCATACAAATATGTATATTTTTTTACTTTGAATAGAACATGCTGCCTGGGCCCTCTCACATACTGCAAGAAAGGTACTCACTAGCGCCTCAATAGCCAAGCACTAAAGTGGAACCCAACATAAGAAATACACCAATACAACGTGGTCAAAGTTCTGTTATGTTCTCTTTATTTATAGATTTTGAATTCAAGAATTACACACTTGCCAACACAGTTATATATTTACATGCTGAAACTGGCTGCAATAAATTCAAGAAAATATCTCTTATGCTCTATTCATTTACAATCAATAGTTCGCTACCTCTGGAGCCCTGAGGCTGACAGTCCATCTTGAGAAGACATTGAAATGATATCCATAAGTACTTTGCATTTCTTCTCTCTCGTTGCTGGGTAACGCGGGTAATGTGCACATTAGGAAGGGCGTAAGGTAATAGGTAGGCCACTATCACCATAAGAAAAGTGTGTTGAACTATGCAGAAAGTGAGACAATGCTAGCAGAGCCATTTAAACACCCATGTAAATCATCAAAGCAGACATTTGTAAGATGGTATGCCACCAGTATGGCACACAAGCCTGCCCTTGGATTACCATGGGAAGATAAACACAACCCAACGGCACAATGTCAACCATTCAGTATTGTCGCTTTTACTACAAAAATAGTAATCTCAGGTTAGATGATAGAACGTCAGATGCTGTTTCATGTTTTAAACAGAGGAGAAAAATATAAAGTTAATCAAGTGTTGCATTGGTTGTACACACATTAAAATATATTTCTTAGTTGTTGATAACAAGAGATTGATGAATCCGGTTAAAACATTGATGGCAGAATTTCCTGTCATCTTCCACAGTGAAGAAGGGGAGAGTACCTGCCATCAAAGTCTGTTCACTTCATTGAAGTATCAGTTTATAAAGAGTGATGGGGGAGTACATGTTGGAGGAAAAATGTGGTTGAATGAAAATGATGCGGGGAAGTGGGAAGGAGTGAAATTTAGAGAAGAAGCAAGAAAAGCAGGAAAAGGAATGCAAGATGTGGGACACTGAAGAGGGGTGTTGGAGGTACACATCAAATGTGAACAATTCAAATATGTGGACTACAAAAACAGTTACAAGATCCCAGCATGTTCCTCACTCCATGAGGCTCCAGGTCAGAGTCGGTAACATGACTCTGAGGGGTGGGGGGACTGAAATAAAGGGAAACAATACATAGTACTGCAAAAGGATGGTGAATGCTCCTGGTGAATTTGTTCACAGCTGAAATATTATCGGATGTAATGAGCTGAAGGCTATGCAAGATCTCTGGTATTCGTAGCAGGATGGGTAGAATCTGTGTCTAATTACCTAGATATAAAACTCTGATGGTTAACTTGTATATGTTTCATATCCTAGAGGAAGACGCTCCATAAATATTGAAATAACTGCTTACCACTTAGAGATCATAGTATTGGATCAGTTACTTTAAACACTATAATTAATAGGGAAACAATGCTACCTGAAATGTGTGTCTGGACTGTGGAGGCACAGCGCACTAGGCGATGGCACATGTGCTTAAATCAACATCTGTAGTAGTAATATGCAAAATATATTCAGGGTTCAGTTTAAAATTTATGATAATAGCCAGGGAACCAGACAGAAGTTGATTAATAGCTAATGTAATGGTCTGGGAATAGGAGGCATCCGAATAGGCAGCTAAATTGATGATCTAGGAAAATGTTTGATATGCATTCGCAGCTAGATGTTATGTCGAGCCAAACTCGGGCATTCAGTTTTGTATTGAATGGAACGGATGAGGAACTGAAAGCCTCTGGATCAGACATTAGAGTGAGGACCAGGAACCTGGATGAACTCAATTCGGCATGGAATTGTATGACATTACAAATGGAGCTCTCAGATTAGGGTCTGAAGACATGTTCAGGTAATTGAAAGGGGTTATATTTGCAGCAAGGCTTATTGCACCCGAAATGGGATGTGGATTACAGGGCAAAAGTGATGGTCTATTCACAGGAAAAAACTGTGCTTAGCAGCCAGAGATGCACAATGTAAAGATTGGCATCTTAATGATGGCCTGAGGCCTCAAAGGATTCTGATTAGCAGATAAAATCAGGCCTTGGAAATCAGAGCAACTCATATTGCATGTGAAGTGACAAAGATTGGAGGGATTTGAGTAGCAGTTACATTTATTGTGCACAGCAGACCAAACTGAATTACTAGCAAAGTGATGGCCTTTGAATAATGGTTGGAAGTTAATACAATGGCCTGGGGGACAGGTGGAATTTGATTAGAAAGTACAGCATCAGATTTTAAAGTTGGGACTCTAAGCATACAAAAAAGTTGATGCCGAAGCATTTGGTATAAATGCATGTATCAAACTTAAAGAAACTTAAGCCAGGAATCCCTGATGACTGTCCATACATCTCAAACACCCTAATGGCAAGCAAAAATCAATCATACATATGCTTCTTAATGAATGACATTTATCTAAGCAGCCAAATGACTTGGAAGTTTAATGAGAAAGACTAAAGGTTGGTACTTGGGCATTTCACTACAGAAACAAGCAGACAAAACAGAATGCTCGCATATTAAAATGAGCATGGAGCATACGGGAAAAGTTGTTAATAAGAATGTCAGAAATATTCAATTATTTGAGTTTACACTATTATGCCACAAAAAAAAATAACAAATAGTATTGTTTTTCAATGATCCATGCTCTAGAATAATTAAATGCATAGGCATTACTCTCAAAGAGAATTTAGTACAGAAAATATTCCATGAAATCACTAATGAAAAGAGCAACAGAAAGGTGCTCTTTTTTAGACGTATAGTAATCTCACAATTCTTTGTGGTCATCACAGAAATAAGGCGAACTGGGAACTGTTATACTATTACTCCACAAGATGTCAGTAATTCATGAGAAGCTGAGCAAGGCTTTAATTTTGACTATGACAGGTACCTGACAATGAAGAAAAGATTACCAAAAAGAAGGAAATAATATTAACGAAGAACGGAAAACTTTAGTAAGGTAGAAAAGAAACTTAGAATAGAAAATAACATTAAAAAATTGGGAATAGACATAAACAAAATTAGAAATACAAAGAAGAATGAAAGGATCATGTAATATTTGGTTCTATTTGTCCCAGTTTAGTGTAAAGCACCAATTACCAAACCCACCTCAAACAGCTGGACTGCTTTGTGTGGCAAGTGCTTTGTTAAGACTTTGTAAAGGCTTTTAAGCACTATACCCAAACACATAAGGAATTTTCTATGTTGAATGGCAATGCAGCATCGAGAATAACCACTGTTGCCTGTGGCAATTAAATCTAACTTTTGTTATTGAGGAAAACAACCTTGATGAAGCAGAAAACCATATAAAAAACTATGGCAAACCCTAACAAAAAGGGGAATTACTATCATGATGAAAGAAAAATAAGATAAAGATAGAATTAGCGCTAACAAGGAAGAACCATGCTAATGAAATGAACATTCCCAAAAATGATCGAAGGGATACTAATGAAAGAAAATCTTTTAGCAAAGATGTTCATAATCAAGGTCTAGGATACAAATCTAGCAAAGGTCAAATCCTAACAAAGTGGAACAAAATTCATAGAAAGAAAGAAAAAAAGAGATGCTAAAAGAAAGACCATTAATATGCAATAACATAAACAAATTGATTGTATGCTAATTAGAATGTCATCATTTTTTATGTTTTTCAATATGCATATGCAATATAGTAAAAGTAGTCATTTTTGTGATTTTTTTTAAATAAAATGACATTCCTGCTCATTTGAACTAAATCAACCTGTGACATATCCTTTAATGATATACCAAGAAAAGTGCTGACGTCTGTAGATGTGGGGTGTAGATCAGGGTATTTCTTGAAACAGGACTACCAGTAGAGAAATACTTTCATGAAGTGGTCACATCCACCTTTTCTGTGTCACTCACTAGGAAATGTGTTTATTTGGGACCAGATTTTGAGACCAGAGTTTGATCACATATCCAGTTTGCACTTGAATTTTTAAAGAGTTCTATATAGTTTGTCTGTGTAGTACATCCCCTTTGTTACAATTAGAACAGCCTTCAGGATGAAATCCAGAAAGAAATCGTTCGACTATTAAATATGTGCTTTAATTTTATTGGTCCGAATTTGTTTTCTTATTTTAACTATATTTGGCAATATGCTTCTTCCCGTTATATTCCTTCTTCAGATGTCCTTGCATGTGTTCTTTTTCTTTTCAGATTCTGAACACAACTCTAATTTCTCCTAATTTAACTATCTATTTAGCTAACATACTTTTAAGCAAAGCAGCTTTTTCCGGAAAACATGCCCAAAGCATGTTCTTTCATAGGATCAATATTTCTACATTGTCTTGCATTTTGAAGTTAGTTTGACAGAATATGTGTGATCTATTTATAGAGATCACAAGACAAAACATAATTTACTAATATGAGCCAAGAATACAAAGGTGGAATAAATCAAATTCTCTTCCCACTACAGCTCTTATAAATGTTTTTTCTGCTCTAAAGAAGGACTTCTATAGTTGGAGAAAGTAAACAGTTGTGCTAATGATAACTGCCCATGGCATTAACAATATTATTTTTTGGAGTGGGTCTTACTTGTTTAGTGTCTTACAGAATTATGTTATTTTTTCATGATTTTTTGTTTTTGTTTCCCAGATTACTTGCTATTTCTTCTCTTCTCTAGAGGGTTAGTATTGCATCTTTTCAGAAAAATGTGACTTAATTTTTACAGAGGGTGTCAATGCTGCAGTGTTTTAGCACTGTGATAAAATAGGTAAATGTTGTCCAACCTATTGACCTTGGAAGGATAAAAGCAGTGACAATATCTAGGTACTGAACAAGATCTGTAGAAAGATCATTAACACGACAAGTTGCCTTGCCAGGCTTCTCAAAAATTTTTCTTTATCTTTATTCTGTTCTTTCTATACTTTCCCACCATATGTCCAGTCACATACACTGTGCTGCTATTGCTGTGCTAAAGCTTACTTCTTGCCTCAATGTGGTTCTACTTCTTTGTTTTCCATGATGTCTCACGAAGCATTGTTGGGCAACAGACAGGCAGTGCTATTTTCAGGACTTTAGAAACTGCTTGTTAGCCCTGTAATGGATTATTTTAGGGTATTTGTGTGATTTAAACAGTCCATTTAATAGGTCGCTTAAGTTTGATCTGTGATTTTGTTTGGACCAAGAGATTTCAATGTAAAAAAATGTCAACAGTTTTTCTAAGACAATACTCAATTAGATTCTCAATCTGCTTTGGTGTGGTAGGTTATATATAACATTGAACCTTTGCTGGTCAAATGCACCAGCCTTGTTGAGAGAAAGATGTTGAGAGGTCAGCAAAACAACAATAACTAAAAATGGTGTGAAGACAGACAAAGAATACAGACTATGGCAAAAGCAAAAAAATGATTGGACAAAAGATGACAGAAGTTGTACAGGTGATTAATACAGAAAATGTACAGAGGGGTGGGGGTTTGTAAATCTTAACAATAAAATGCAAATTTCCCTTCAGCCCCCCCAAAAATCTAAATTTAAAACAAAATTAATAAGAGAGCCATTAATGTAAAGCACATCCATGTCCCTACTTTCACATTTAACCAATCAATGCTGAACAAGACAGTAAGGACCGGAAATATGTTTTTTGTGACAGGACAAGCGTGTGCTGCTTGTGCCTGTGTGATATTACTTCTGTCTGTGTCTGTGTGCTTCATTTCATTGCTTTAGCAACCTTGATCATGCTCCACTCTCTCCGAGCAAAATGGAAGCAAACATAGAAACAGAAATATAAGCAGTTAAATAGCTGATATATAGAAGTTAACAAAGAGCTTTGTAGGTCACTCTTTAGCTATTTTCTTTCAGATTGAAGGTTGAATTTATTTTTTGTGTGGATTAATTTTTGTGACATTCCATAGAATACCATACCAAAGAATAGAAGAAAAATGATTGCAGGGCTTTGCATTTTCTTTAAACACTCTAAGCAGAAGTCTCCAAAGTAGGTTTATGAGAGCTAGATCCATTGCATAATTTCAGTCTAACCACTGTCTATCAAATTTACTTTTATATATATTCACTATATAGATTTTTTCTTATGAGTCAATCTTGAATGTCTGGCGTGAATCTGAGCCTCCTTTAGGCATTTCAGCTTTGATACTACCCTTCTTAAAAGTGACTCTCCTTGTGTGCAAAAAAGTGTCTAAATTACTCTGGAGAAACACTGTCATTGTAATTCAAAAATGAAATTAAAAAAAATCTTATTCCTAAACAGCTTTCATTATTTCTGCTCTGTGAAACAACATCTTTCCATTATTTACATTGTTGTAGGACATGTTCTCCCAAAGCTTAAAATAGTATTCAACATTTTGCCTTACTTTTAAAGTACAAATTAGAAGTTAAAAATGTTTTAAGAAACCTCTTAATATTTACATGAGTACAGCGTACATAATATTTCCTTGCGTAATGTGCCATATGTACAAATAGCAAAATGGTTATAAAGCACTATAAGTACATCAATGTACCCTGCTGTCTACTGCTCCCCCACCTCCCATCCCTATTTTCTATAACCACTCATAATTACTGTTGAATATTGTAGGAGTGAGCTCTGTAAGCAAAAGCAGAGTTTTAAAAAGAGAATACACAGAACAAGTATTAGGAAGCATATGCTATGGGCAGTTGGTAAAAAGTACAGTTAGACTTAAGGTCTGATTTAGAGTTAGGCGGACAGGTTACTCTATCACAAACATGACGGAGATCCCATTTGCCCTATTGCAAGTGCAGTATATCCTATGGCAACAGGATATACTGCACTAATAATGTAATAAGTAATAATGTGATGATGTAATAAGGCAGACATTATGTCAGGTTTGTGATGGAGAAACCAATTTGCCAAACTTTAAATCATACCCAACCTGGCAACGTCTTAGGAACAATGGCATGGTAGGGAGAGGCAGAGATAAAGGATGCAGAAAAACACAGCACACTGAGGTAAACCAATCCTTCCTACTCCACATGATGTTTTGGCAGGGGGAAGGGTGTGATATAAGTCCCTGTCCTGCTTCCACTTGGTGCATTCTTTTCAACTCTGCTCTTTTTCTGCATTTGCCCCTCTCCTCAAGTAGAGATTGAGAAAACATCTGGCAGTGGAACCAAAGTACCATACTGTTGATAAAGAAAAGCTGTGCTGGACTATTTATTGAAAACATGGCTTTGCCTTTGTGAACGAAAACGTTCAAAGAAAGAATATCATCAAAAAGGAAGCAAAAAAGTGGTATTAGCTTATTCCTGTAATACTCCAATATAATAATGTGTACACATCTGGATATGTTTAAACGCTGTTTGTTTGCTTTTCAAGTACTATGTTCAATATAAAGTGGACCAACATTAATAAATGCCAGTTAAATTCAACACATCAGTCATTTTAAATGTACAGGTTGCCCAACAGTAAGCATCAGCACTTTACCCCAACTCAAAACAGAGCCCCTCCCCCAGTTCCCCTGTTGTATTGTGCTTTTTTACGGCAGATGTTAAATCTTCCACATCCAACATATAAAACTGTTCTGTCTCTTTGAACATATCCTTTTTAATACATCCGCAAGAATGAGAAAGTTAAAGTCTGGCGACACATGCAGTCATCTCTCACCTCAAAGTACTTACACTGCCATAAAATTTCATCTAAACATAGCGTTCCTTATGTACGTTCTGAAATATGCTCCACTTGACTGTCCATGATGGAAATACATTTTGTCCTTGCTAGCAGAGATATACAGTATTTATTTACAGATTTGTCTCAAAGGCGCCCTTACAACTCTGCCATGTGATTGACAAAAGTTTCTCTTGGACTTCATTAAGGAGGGAGAAAACACCTTAATTGCTGGCTGTTCTGTAACTGTACAGTTTTGATGATTGACTATATTAGCAGCACATGAAGTTGCAAAAAATAATTTGTGAGTGTTAAATTTCTGATTAGCCAAAGTACATGAAACAAACTCACACCCAAGAGTTACTGACTCCTAGTTCAAAACGATGCGCTCGCCCCAGGTGGTTTTTAAAAATCCTTGGCATTTCCAGTTCAGAGCACAACTAAAACAAACACGTGATAATGCCCAAAAGTAATCTTCACACATTGAATTGAAATTAATATTCCTCCACACCAAATGCACAGGAAGGCTATAGATGTGTTTATTGTGTGTACGATTAAATGTGTGTGTAAGTATGTATACTTGTTTGAGTGGTGTTATTGCACAAAATGCACTGGTATAAAAATCTATATTTTATAGGGACCCTGGGATATATTTGACAGGACCCTGTGCAATAGTGAAAAAGATTGATGTCTCATTGTAAAATATGAATTTCATCTTCATAATGAAAGCCACAAACTACTCTACACAGCTTTACAGATATGTATTGTTCAATCAACATTCCATTTAAGCAAGATAAACCAACCCTGAACATTCTCATTCAAATCAGTGCCCATTGTTAGCTGCACCTTTAAATATCAGCATCAATAACCACTTCCTTTTACTGATTCAGTTCGCTTTGTAACAGTACAAATGGTGTTTTCCTACAATTCTAAATACTTAACTACATGATCATGTATTGTTCTCTTCATTTTGCTTCATACAACTAAATACCATAGTCTACTATTTCACCTATGTTTAGTAAACATTGCCCCTCTTTAAACTAACCACCACAAAATAAACATCTAATATAAATAATGAATAATGCATAAAATATAATAAGTCCTATCTTGCCAATTTTGGGTGTCGGTTACATGTACAAACCTCTCTTCTGTCTAATATAATATAAAAATAAGTAATATAGCCATGTTGAATTCATCAATAGTACCTGGCTGGTGGTGTGCTTGAATGTTAGGGACAGTACTATATCAAGCTGCTATTGCAACCACTTTAAATTGAGAAACATGGTCTCTTTTAGGAATGTTGTATTAAAAAAAAGTTTCAGACCTCTTGCAATTTCTACATCTTCAAATAACATATTGCTGTGCAGTTGGCATCTGCGGCTCTCTTGAAACCAGAATCTACTTATATGATATCAAATACACTTACAGTTTCCCTCGCCAAGTGCTTTTAACAACTCTAATAGCATTCACCTAACCTTTGGAGCTTGTAGCTGTTTAAAAAGTAAATTACCTAGGATTTACCTTTTCACCCTATACTCAGGACTTAAACATTGGGATGCACTTTTGTGAATAGACTTACCTAAAAATCACTGCAGCAAGCAAAGAATGTTAGTTAATAGCTGAGCAAACTTAGGGCCTGATTTTGTTCTTGGTGGTAATGCTTCCACCATCACTTTTGCACCGGATTCACCGCCCGCCTACTTGGCGGTCAACCTGCTCAATTTAGATGTTAGCGGGTCCATGAGCAAATGACTGCTAGAGTCCCGCTGACTCCACCAGGAATTCTCACCCACATCGATGGCATCATTGGCAGAAGCGGCTGTCAGCGGGAGTCAGCTAAAATGACCTCCAAGCTATTCACAATTTGGCTTTCTGTCGAGGCAAGTGTGGTGAGAATACCTCCTACTTTGAGTTGGCGGAATCTAAAGAAATGAGGTAAAAACGTACCTTTTTTTACTGTTTTCCACTTCTGTCCTAAACCCCATGGTCCAGGCCCCTTCTTTGCTGCTCCGACTCCACCATGATGCCAATTGACTCCATTGTTGCCTAGATCTAAGGTAAGCAACTTTTACAATTGTCTTACTATAAACCGCGTTTTGACAATTGCTGTAGCCTAGTGTATTTTCAGTCGCAGCTCCTGGAGGGAGTGCTGCGGTGCGGTGGGGCGGGGTAGGGGAGGGGCAGGGTGGGGGGTAGTAAACTCCGGCATACGGCCGAACGGAGGTAAGTACATAAATAAATAAATAAAACGGATTACATTGCGCGCGCCGCATCGCCATTTGGCGTTGCAGCGCGCGCAATGTCATTCGTTTTATTTATTTATTGATGTACTTACCTCTGTTTGGCCGTATGCCGGAGTTTACTGCCCCCCACCCTGCTCCTCCCCCGCCCCGCTCCACCGCCCGCAGCACTCCCTCCAGGAGCAGCGACTGTGTATTTTTGCATTGATCTTACGTACAATTATTTCTTATGTGTAATGCGATAGTGTTCATTTTCCAACTTATCATGGTAAAACAAACACACCTGTATTGATACTTAAAAAAAAATATTGCTGTTGTGGTGCTTGGGATGTTGTGCTTGTGGTGTCTGCAGCTGTGCATTCAATAGTGTGTGTATGTTGTTTTTATGGCATGCATATGTATCAAAATACGGCATAACACATAACCAACATATGTTTTTGAGGCAAACACAACATATATGTGTACTGACAAAAAAATAAGTTGTACTTACCAGTCTCCACTCCACCGGGGACTCACTCCACCAGCAAACTGCCTCTAGGATAACACCAGCACAACGGGGACATCTAAATAGGCTCAGCGGAATACTTCCGGCCTGATGGCGATGGAGCCAGCAGAGCCAGCACACATCTAAATACGGTAACTGGGACTTCGTCAACTCAATGGAGTACTTGAAACTGCCGCCACGGATGGATGGCCGGAGTACCACCAAGATCTAAATCAGGCCCTTAATGTGTTATTATAAAAATGATAACCTAAGGATTTTATCCATAGCTTCTTAAAGAGAATGAATATTTCTTGATTTGATTAATATTACTCAGCCTAACATATACTGCAGTTTTAAATAATTGGAAAAATAAAAGCCTGACTTGAAAACCTGAACTTGTGGCCTACCACTCACACAGAAATCCACAAGTGCTTAACCCGCTGGACATTAGCAAAACATAAGTGAAGTTTTTCACTGTTGATATGTAGCAAATGAGTCACCAGGAAAAACAATTTATCAAATCCATATCAGCATACTTTTGCACTGGGGACATTTCATTGCTATCTTCTTGATTTTTACGCAAATGTTTAGATACCACACGTTGCTGGAACAAAAATATTATAGTCTAAAGCAAATTATTAACTCAATATTTTTATACAAACTACTAACAATTGTATTTTTGACAGTAAGTGATCTGGCCTGGCCATGCCCCTAACTGGTTCCTTGGAACTTTTTCATGCTGCACACTAACTTAGCTCAACCAATCACAACCTTCAAGTCTCCCCTAAGCCAACTTGCGTTGCTTCCAAGTTCCAAACTTCATACCATCTATGCCGTTGACACTTAAAATCTCTACCACCAGACGTTTGTGCTACCCAATCTCATCTAAAGTTCAAAATAACATTGAAACGTGATTTACTGTAGCTTGAAAAACAGGAATGATAATTACTCCACACAGTTGAAAATATGCACACTACTTGCCTTTATGTTTCCTCAACTAGGTATAGCTCTTTGCCCTAGGTAAAAAAATGAGAATATAATACTAATAGTAATAACAATAATAATAATAATAATAATAACAACTTGGTCATTGTATGAGGCCCTGGTCTATATCACTTTGATTGAATATGTAGAAAATCCATGTACTAGTAAACATGATGGCACTCTTTTTATTGACCACCTTAGGGTGAATGCCTAAGTTGATCTTGTAATCATCTAAACCTTTAACATGCAGCACTGATCCAGATCATACCATCGGCTGTTTCACCATTTGTGAAGAACTAACCTATGGGTCAAAAGGAAAAAACAATATAAGAGATGTGGTCATAAACTAAGTGATTAGTAGAAATTGGAGCTAATCTTAATATTGACAGGGCTGTGCTGACATTGCTTTCTGTGAAATCATTCCACATCCTTTATTAGTCCCTCTAATTTATGATGTAGTTCACTGTGTTTCTTTTTGTTGACTGTCGTTAAAATCTTTGATTTAGGTAGTTAATTTCCCTACTCCCTCCTTCAGATCAGTATCTGCTAATGGCTTTAACAGACCCGTCGTGAGTATGATCTTAATTTAGAATGAACGGAATTGGATAACCGTGCAAATCACTGCTGTTTGCAAAACAAGAATAGTTGATTCTGATATGAATATCACATAGAACAAAAAATGTGATAAAACCAGCATATCTCCACTTTCAGGTTTGCCACAACCATAGGATACATTACCTTATTACAATTTTTTTTTATATGAGCGGTTGTTGCAATTTGCTTGCCTTCCATTTGTAGAAATGTAATTCTTGTATATCATACTCACATATCATCATGTCAATCTTATATTATGGAATACATCTTACTACTTTTATATATTCTATTAAAGCACACACACAAACACACACACCTCTTTCTCCATCTCCCACCACCTCCAGCTGCATCACCACCCTTGGAATGGTAATGACGTGGGGATTGACCCCCTAGGTTTCCCACTCCGTGAATCAGGTTTTTTGCATATGAAATGAGCTTGAGAGTTTGCTACGGGTTAAATAATTTGAGAGAAAACCTAGCTGTCTGAGGTATGTGGACGACTCACAATATTCCTTGAAATATTCACACATTCAGTTTCTAGGATTAAAACTGCTTTTGGACATTGTAGCACTCTGCAACTGGAATTTTTTAATGAAATAAAACAACTTCCATTCCAAAATAAGTATTAAAAAGCAACTAACTAGCTTAGGAAGGAAAGAAATAACCTTTTTCTAAATGTGATTCATGCAACATTCTTAAAAAGCTGACCATGAAGTTGTATGAAATATAAAGTTATCTAAATAACAGCACATCCTGATCCACAAATCCCATGGAGGTTACACTATTCCTCTGCAAAAGTGATGAGCGATGCACAGCAGACTAATATTTTTGAAAAGCAGTGAGTAACTCATTACCGTTCCAGCTCCCTGAACAGTGTCCTAGGAAGCTTTTCTTTTCAAACACAACTTTGACAGCCCTGCCAGTCACTGATAAATGTCTTTATTCTTGGGCATGTTAGCCTTTTATTATAAATTTTATTGACCTTGAATTGAATTCTTCTTGCAGGAGATGATTGTGTAAAGGCTCATCCTTGGTTGCTTTTTGGATCCTTTACCTCAGCACGTGTTTTTTGACGCTCTCTGTCTGTGGCAAGGAATCCATTGCCATCCTTCTAGCATGTTCACCAATGATTAGACATATGGAAAACAATTAATTTTATTTAATTCAGCTTCATTTAAGCTTTTTATTTGATATGTGCTATTTTTTGTTCATGCATCAGCTATTATTTCTCTTTTTGTGTATGTAGATTTTTTGCTTGCCATGGCACTTCCCTCTCTATCAATCTCAAAAATGTTTTAAAGCACATGAGAGATTTGTGTTTCCATATTTCATATTGGCATTACTTCTGCTCAGCCTTACTTGAAAAATAAGTAAATCATGTATCTCACACACTTTCCTAGGCAGGAAAAGTTGCTTCTGTGAATGATGAACATGCCGAAAATCTAAACCTTCTTCTGGAATAGCTGAGGATTTTGAATTTCCATTGCTGAAGAACACTGGACACAACTCCAATAAAAACAATATTGCCTGCACAGACTGGGCAATGTCTCTCATGAAGTGCATTTTTTTTTGCTTCTGGTATATTTTGTTTCCAGAGCTGCATCCCAAGGATATAACATGTCTCCTGCATGGGGTATATATACAACCATGGCACTAGTGGTGCCTTATTTACCAAGAAATTGTCTTACTTTTTTAAAAATCACTTTCCTTGCTTATTAGACCATTTTACCCTAGATAAGCACCATATGTTTTAATTAGGTTAGTGAGCTCAATCAATAAAGATATCTGACACTGAACATCACTTGGCCCATTTTAACTCACTTTTGTGACATCACCTTAAACACACTACAAAAGCCAACACACCCCCCCACTTCATTATATGGCTATAAAAAGATCTCTGGGAAAGAGCCCCCTTGTACGTGCCGGTTGGGCATTGCAGCATTGGCCCAACGAGGAGCTAGCCCAATGATGAAGCGTGACACCCTTTGGGGTGTGGGAGGGCATTTGCTCCTATTGAGCTCCCTGAACTGGAACACTAAGATACTTCCTTTCTCTGGATCCTGAGGAACTGCACACCCCCCTGTTTACCGAGAGACTATTATTTTTTATTAAATCGTACCTGTTCCTAAATCATGGCCTAGGCTTCAACTCGGTTACCGACCTTCTGCCAGATTCAAAAATGTTTTTCCAACTTGTAAACTGGAAAAAGAGATACATTTTTACATCTGTATTCATAGAGAAATGTTGTGCTAACATAAATTGCAGTATTGTGGTCACCTCGCACTTTACATGTGGGTACAAAAAACTGTCCATGGCTACGTATTTGAGCAAGCCTTAAATGTGTGCATCATTGATTCACAAAAGCATATACATGTGCCAAACCCGACTTGCTCAACTGCTGCTCCAGTTAAGACCTGGTTTAGGGCTAAAGATGTTGTGCATGAAAGAAATCTTCTAGCTGTGTCCAATGACACAGATCCACACACAAGTGTAGTGCACAGAATCTGGTGCTCCTTTTTTTTTTTTTTCTTTCCATTTTATATGGGTGAAATAAATGACTTGTCAGAAGATGGGCATCAGCTATCTGGCTGCAGCCAAATGATATCAAAAAGATCTCCTCCATCCACCTGCAGAGGTGCCAGGAGTGAATGCATAAATAAGTGTAGCTCATATGCTCAACGGGTTGCTATTCATGAAGGGCTGGCCAGCACATCAATTGTGCTGCCTGTGCAATACTCAGTGCAGTTCCTGATTATTATGTGGAGGTAGTAACTGATATGAAGCAGATTCCAGTTTGTTGGCTGGTAACTACTGCCTTATAAACTGGTATCCATATCTGCATTGCTTGTGAACATATTTCAGTGAAGCATTGTGCCCATAACAATCCTGTACCATGGAAGCCAGATTTGCGAATATGGAACAAGGGTGCAGTTTGGGAGTTGATGTACATCTGCAAAGTGCTTAATATGGGCAGGTGCCTATTCAGCCCTTTAAGAATTGAAGCCCTTATCTGCAGCGCATTGCCATCCTTTTTCTGTTTGGGGTTGTCCCCAGACTAAAGGAATAGGAGAAAATGCACCAACACAGACACTTTATGGAGGATGCTTTTACTCACTGCACCCCTTTACTCTAGTGTTAGATCGAATGATCAGGTGTCTGCAAACCATTAATTTCACAGCAGAGGACATGTGTTGTAAAGTGTGACAATTTACTATGTTTTTTCTTATCCTGATATTGTGAAACTGAGAAACTGGAATGTAAAAATCCTCTAGCTTTTCTGACAGCATTAAGGGATGAAGGGGAACTCTTGCTTGTACAATAGCCATAATATCTAATGCTTCTGTTTATACATCAGACCGCTGCATGGGAGAGATCTCCATCTACCTTGAGGATAGAGTTTTTTTGATGTGATGCTGAATTGGGAGTGTCGTTTCAGGGTGTAGATCACATGTCTGTAATTTTAACAGGTCGACAAACTACCTTGAAGACTGATGTCTGATATCACACACCAAGTATGTCGCATAAGCAACCTCCTTGAAACAAATGCCTGAGTTGGACTGGTGTGTATTGAAATTTTAGAGCTATTCCATTAGGCCTGTAACCATTAAATGTCAATAGGTGTATTGTGTAGCAATTGGGTTGCTAGGAAACAAAGTCTGGACTTTCAGAGGGACCAGCTTCATGAAAAACTTTGTTGGTTCTCTAACAGAACACTCCACCTCTAGGAACTGTTGACAAAGATAGGAAACCAGGAATTTAAATTATTTGATGTAAAAAAGAAAAAATACATTATGGAAGTCTCTTGATTAGGGTGCTTAACTGACAATTTCCCACATGTCATGTGAAGAACCTTCTGCCAGGAATAGAGCTTCACCAAAAGGTACTCTGTCACCTCCGAGGTTTAATGCATACTAATAATGCCCTATAAAACTGTAAGCCCCACAAAGCTGCCTGATAGAAAGTCAGGCCCAGCTGAAGGTGTCACACCTCACAAGCAGCACATAGACAGCAACTACAGTTCAAAAATGTGTTCACTTTGTAGTGTATTATTCGTCCCAAAAACATTGCTTGTTATGATTTCATCTCAAGAGTACAACTTTCAGCCCAGTAGATGGCTACTAGTGATTTCAGTTTAATGAACACCATCAAGGGAGGTTGCTTCTGAATACTTGCTTTTAATCACTTAATTACTTGCCTTCCCCTAACTACATTTACATTTTCTTTAAGTTACCTCTGGCTACCTTAAACATTTCTTGTGATATAATGGCTCTTCCCTGAAGTGGAATTGTTCACATTGTCCATTTGTCATGATAAACACTAGCTAAGGGTAGAGGGACCTGAATAACCATCTTAACCATGAGTTATAGCTATATTTCTAAACCTAAACATATTCTCTGTGTGTGTAGGCACTTTGATGCATTTTAAGACAGCTATGTTGTGTTATATATAGTTCACAGATTATACGTGAATAATGTAAAACATTAAAAGGAAAAAGAAAGGGATTAGAGCCTCCCTAGACTTTAAAATATGTGATTCTCTTAAACTCTGGCCAGTTGAATCCCGAAAGGTGAGTTATCAAACGTTTTGTCACTCTTAAAGCATGAGTGCATTAATGACACCCAACTTTAGTTGAGAAACAGCATGGTTATTTGACATCGATAACACTGCAGCACATTAACCATAGGTGTGAACTGCAATAGACATGGGCAGACAATGTACAACAGCCAACGCTGGTGACACACAGTCTGATTTCCACCTTAAGATAATAAGCCTGACCTTGACAGATGGGTTGGATACCAGCGGAAGGTGTTGCTGAGAGAAGCTAGGCAGACAAGGTCCGTGCTTGGGAAACACTAGTGGATTGCTTAAAGAAGCCAGAACCCCCATCACAAGAGACATCGCAGCAGGATCACCTGCCCCAGCCCCTCCCTGGAACTGTGGATGTACGCACGAGCTGCTATCTGGTTATAATGCACCCCACTGGCGCAGCCATTGAATGGCCACTGTGGTTTCTCCTGTTACCTGTATGTACTAATGGGTCGATTATGGATAAGTTTAACCTGGAACTTGGATTTCTACTGGGCACGACTCACGGAGGGAAGGGGAGGTTGAGGAGTTTGGGAAGTTCGGCTACTGATTTTTTTGAGGAAGAATGTATAGCCTTAAAGTACAGTAAGGCAACTGTGACACAAATGTGATTGTGGTTTAATGATGATATATAACACTCAATAAAATCTGTTTTAAAAAAAGAAATAAGCCTGACCATTGAACTCTTCATCATTTGCAGGGATTTAGAACACTTTATGTTGTTTCCAGATACTGTCCAAAGGTTTATCAAGAGTGATCAAAGACATTATCAACCGTGATCCGATGGCTGGGATCAAAAGAGGGCATTTTTCAAAATAATTTCAAACGATTCAGACAGTAACCAGACACAATAGTGACTTCCATCTTTAAAGAGAGATTATGTATAGTTGTTAGTCCGAGCCTGGAGGCCCATTACTAGCCTTTCTGAGGCAGTAGCTCCTACCTGATGCTACTGAGATGATTTAATTTTTTAAGTCACACATTGAAAACTAACTGTCTTTGCTGCGGAAATCTTTTTTTTTTTTTTTTTTGCTATCAGAATAACTTTGCGTGAGATTTGCCCATGGTGTGTGGCTCAACTAAGAGCCCCAGCTAGCAAAATTGATGAAATCACATTGTTGAACCCTTTTCCTGTTCGTAGACCATTAACATCCACCTATTTGCTGTGAGTGGCTGTAGTAGAAACTACAGAATGCGAACCATACACTGTGAGACATGTTTGCTTGCTATGCCTGAGGATTCCTTCATGACCCACAAGACCAGAGATACCAAGGGCAGTTCCGGGGTATCAAAGGGCAAAGTCAGGTTAATCCTGCCTACACCAAATTGATGTCCATAAATAAGTCACTCACCATAAAGCCCTTTTAAATTTTGGAAAAGGATCAGAACGTTTGAATGTGCCCCACCTGACGTTTCTTTCAAGTAATGCCTTCTGTGTGGGACATTTTTTGTTTCCTCAATTTCAAAATGTCCTTGCACGTTTCTTCCTGTTCCTAAAATAGGGGTCTTAACACTCACAATTGAATTAATCCATTTATACTTTCATACTTTGTGGAAGTCTAGAAAAAAAGAGGCTTAGAAAATACCTGCTCCAGATTAGGTAGGGCTTTACGTTTATTACCAACAAGAGAATAAAAAATAAAAAATGGGAGAAATGTTCGAAGCAGTAATAAGTGGCAATCCCTTTCATTATGGCATTCAAAGTTGCTTTGGTGCAAAATTGGCGTGGTGAAATGGACAGCCATTTGAGCTGTCGCACATCTATTTACCACTGCACCTCTGTGTGTGTCAATGTGAGATATACACATCGACTGTGAATACTGGTACCTTTAGAATATTTTATTTAAAGTGCCAGTAAACTCCTTCCAACTAACGTCACCTCCAACTTAATTAGAATCAGGCAAACATCTTCACTCGACAGTGGATTGCCCAAGGCAGGTGCTGACTAAATAGTTATCGCAAGGAGGACAAAAAGGATTTTAGAGTCATCAGTAAAATTATGCTCTGTAGAAGTAACTGAGGTAACGCTTATTGCAACATTAATTAGAAGCACGGCATAAGAAATAGTGCAAAGATACTTTTCCTAGACATATTGACATAACGATTTTAATTGAGAACAATCTGCATTGTCCATTTTGCTTTATCTTTCATCAGCACACGTTCGCAGTACCACAGTGCTGCACTTCTGCCTGTTATGCAAAGTTGGACAATATTTTTGGGGGACTTCAAATGACCTGCACACTACACTACATGTCACTGGCATTCAAACGAGTCAAGGTGCGTTAATGAGGAATTACATGGAGATAAAAGAAAATAATTTTGGAAAGTATATGTCTCTCTGGAATGTCATTTGGGGACAAATGCCCATATTTTGTTCCTCCAGGACTGGCTTTCTGCTCTTTAATGAAAGAGCGCTGTCTACAGTTCATGGATGACCCTGCTGAGTGCTGCCAACAAAAGCAAAGATATATGGAGCAAGTATGTTGCGTATTGATCTGTGTTTCTGTGCATGTGACGATCCCAACGATAGAGTGAGCCCCAGAAGACCCCCATGAAGGTATGTGTAGTCAGACATTGCACCCGTCCTCCCAGGGTCCTTTGGGGGCATTAATCAAAGTACAAGTACTGGGTACAGCTACATAGCCACTCACACCTTGCTAAACTTTTAGTGTCTCTGCAGAAGCACCCAAGGACTACCCTTGGAGGAAGTCAAGGAACCCCACACCTGGGCAGCCTGGACTGGCACACCTTCATTCATGTGTTTCTACTGTGGAACCATAAAAAGCATAAAAGTATTTCTTCACTTACAGGTGTCCACAATTGATTTAGAGAATGTTGCTCAATTATAACCGCAAAGAGATCAGGAAAGGAAGGAGAAGGAGATACACAAAGGTATGTCGACAATCCAGTATTGTCAAAAGTACACAGCAAACACTAAAATAGGTGCAAATGGCCTTGTGCACCTAGGACACATAATTGCTGATATGGCCCCTCATTGGCATTATTAACAACATGGCAAAATGGCAAAACATTGCTTTATCTACAACAGATAAAATGCTTGCATCAATCCTGACTGCTGTGTCCGAGAGAGCTATATATCACATTCCATTCCAAAGTCTAGGAGGATCAGCAGAGTAAGGTCTTGCTGTCTGGAATGTAAGAACATCCCAGTGACTCCTCAAATGACATCTACACCCAACTACAAGGACAATCACTGGACGTGTCGCAAAAATGAACTCTGTGTTTGGAAATGTAACACCAATTTAGTTACAATCTTAAATTCAATAACCATTTGCCCTTGATAGGAGACCGATGTGCCTTGATTGGAGACCAATGTGCCATGTGGAGCTCAAAAAGTTAGTAACAGTTCTCTGGAGTTACAATCACAATTAAAGTGCACTGTTTAGTCCTTCTCCACATCTTCCTTAGAAACACATCTCTAACTTTAACAAAGCAAATAAGCCATATTATTGGATGGCATCGAATAATTTCTTTCGTGGTAAAACTCTGAATTAGATCAAATATAAATAGCCCTGGCTACGACACATTGCTAAACTAGTCTAGTCCATGATATGCATGCTCCGATTGGCTGTGTAGTCTCCTTGATTGGGCTCAATCTGATAAATAAAGAAGCAGTTGTTCTCATTTTCAGGGTCTGAGAAGAAAGGAGTAAAGGAACTGCGGCGTGATTCTCTATGGTGACCTTGCTCACTGAGAGCAGTTTCAGCTCATTCAGCTCGAAACTTCAAGGCAGCAATCTGATTGCTGTTGCCATATTGTGCGGTGCCTTACCATAAAGCAGATGTTCCAGAGCACCAGCGTGGTAGCTCCCATTCCAAGTCCGCCATTTGCAGAGAACGTGCCCACTTTGTTCATTCTGTCTATGATGCTGTTTCCCAGCAACATTTTCTTGAGTCTGAGATTTGATAGCCTGGAGTATTTATCCCAAACTCAACTGCATATTACTAGGCATGAAATTTAAACCTTTATCATGCAAAGAAGAACGTGTGGACTAAGAGAAGGCGCTTGTGAGTCATACAGGATCCATCTTAAATCCATTGTACAGCATGTGGTGTGTTTGGTAAATGTCTATATGCAGCTGTAGAGAAGCTTGTGATGTGAGTTATTCATATGTCTGCCATGATGGCAAACCATATGGCCGACATTTACACCAAAAAGCCTTGCACATGGAAACCATATTTCTATCCTCCCCTCAGTCCCGGTACCAATATATTGTGACCATAACTATGTGTAAGCATCTTTTTATATTGCTGTATCTAACTCATAATCCATTGGCATTGACTTACATGCATCCAGCACACTATTTCTCCTTCATGTGCCTTCTTAATGGCTTGGACATTGTATACTTTAACCATCAATGTCATGGTAGACTCCAAGTTTACAGGTTGAGCATTTTTAATATGCAAGTAAGCTACTTTCCGTGAGCAATTTTTTAAGGCCCTTTCTCAGTTTGCTAGCATGGATGTGGAAGTGTTCAAAAGGAGTTTGGGAGACTAAAGTGTGGTTGCAACCCAAAATAGACATAAAGTATTTTAACTAACCTTCTTTGTTTAAAAATGACCTTTTAAAAAGTAAAAAAAAATGAGTAGATGTATGATAGTCAAATCATCAACAATCACCGTCGAGGTTATGCAAATGCCTACCACCCCGGGATTGCATACTGAATTTTTCAGTATGCAGCAAAATCAATTAAGATACATGTGGGAGCAAAGAAATCCAATCGTAGTGAAAGTGGGAAAAAGTAGGCCAGCAACTAAGGTGTTTTCAAAAAATCAGTGTCCTGAATAGAATGTTTGTTCAGAGTCCCACATTGAGCTGCACCTGCTCTGAAAAGAGATCCAGTCCTTGCCGCGTGCGCACCCCCCTGGGCTAGTTCACATAATAAAGCCAGTAGACGATGTTGAAGAAGGAAAAAACTGTGGGGAAGATCATGCGTGACCATCGGTCTATGGCATTCACATCAGTCAAGTCAGGAATGTTGATTTTCAGCTGTGAGGCACGCCTCCGTAGCCGGCTTTTCTTTTGCGCCATGTGTCGCTCCAGTGCATTGCGGCCAAAGCTGTGCCGTGGCAAGCCGGCCTTCCTGTACTGAATGCTCGAGGTGTCGTATGCCAGCATAGTGCTTCTGGGGTCCCCCAGGCCCATGACGGACTCCGAAGCAGCCATCTCATTCTTTATCTCCAAAGTGCTCAGCAGGATGTTTTCATGTGGATCCATCTGTAGAATGATGAACAGTGGAGAAGACTTAGTAGTACATACATGTATGCAAAATGGGAATTAAAGCACTCGCTGTTGCTATTTACTTAGTAGTATAGTAGTAAGAATAAGTTTATTGGAACACATGCCCATAAAACAACAAGAATCATAATTTCATAAACCATCATAAAACCACTAATGCATACACTAAAATAAATTACCCCAATACAAAGTTAAAAACCCTGCTTGATAGACAGTATAAATGGTGCAGTTCCCACTGTAACATCGTAAAACCGGATTACAAATGGTAGAACCGTCCCCTCTCCCCTGGAGCATATCTGATATTTATAAAATACAGGGCTTAAAATATGAACAGCCTTATAAAAGGCACAGTCGAGCATGATATGGCATGCGGAGCATTTCACATGAAGAGAATACCCACACACACCATTTTCGATACGCACCGCTTTACACGAGGCAGAACTAGAAAAGATGGGGTTACACTCCACTCTTATTTTCAAAATTTCATTACTAACCTTTGGGTCTGGCAACAGTGACAAATAGGGAAATACATCATCCCAACCTAGTGTTGCAATGTAAACTTTATTGAAGGTTTCCCCAGTAGGCCGGTCATATCCCACATATAACCCACTTTCTGGGATAATTCCCTAATTTACTGTTTACTGGGGAAAGGAGACCATCTGTTATTTACTGTTCTCTATGTATGTTGTAGAAATGAAGTGATGACAATTCTAAATAATATTTATATCTCCAGTGGTACTGGAACAAATTTCAGAGTGGGGTTGCTGCTATCAATGTTACAATACTGCAGTCAAAGGGATTGTGAAAACTCCAAGCGTCACACAAAGAACAATGTAGCAAATGAGGCACACTCATTCATCAGGAGAGTGGAAAGGGAGTAGTATTTAGTTGGTGGTGCACTTTGGAACACCCTGTCGCACTATATATTGCTAAAGCATGGTGTGGTAGCACACTGTCATTTACAGACAACTCATTTTCCATAGAAATGGCTACTAAATTTGCAGAGACATGCAGTTGTACTGCTAAAACGATATAGCGCACAAAAGATAATGTCAAGAAATTGGCTTACAGCGAATATTTATCACTTGCACATCAACTAGTACAGTGTCTTGATACGTTTTGATCATATTAAAACCTTTGTTTCCATAGCACTTCAGAATTAAATAACTGCTATTTTTTTAAATATTGGTACAGTTCATTCACAGATATTTTAATTTTTGATGTGTGTTAAGAAAATTAAATCCTATAGTCTATAATTTTTCACTTCCTGTGCCCCAACAAGATTGTCACATAGGTCAGTTTAAAAAAGCCTCTCAATTTGCAGTCAGAGGAAGAAAAATAAATGCCAATTTCCATGTTAAAAGAATAAGGAGCAACATGTCAGAAGACATAACGTGATATTTGACTTCTGCCTTTGAGTGCAGAAGAAATGAGACAAGGTAAAACACATCTTTAGTCCTCATTCACCTTCTGTACCTCAGCATGCCCTACTTCCAGCGCCTATGAATATCTCATGATGTAACCTATGAATCCAGTCCAGAAGGTTTGGCAGGTTACTTGGTAGCATTGTAGTTTGGCTAGCGTGCATTAAAAGTAAATCCGTAAAATACTAGTACTGTCTATTTCCAAATGGGATGCACACCGGTGATGGTTACACACAATTATCTGCAGCTCATATGTGCCATGGGTTTAAAATTCCCCCTTAAATACTTTTCTTCAACTTTGTATCAATTAAACGTTCCTACATAGGCAAATATTCATTAGATGTATATAAATGGCTGTTCATTGTGTAGAATTTGATAACTGTTTGCTGAAATGCTACCCACAACGATTTCTAATGGGTTAGACTATTTGCAAGCACTCCTCCCATCACGTTTTGCGTGTTTGATGCAATGTCATAAATGACCAATGGCATGCCAATATATGGGCTTCTTGCTTACTGTGCCACATGATCTAAGCTATACCTCGCTGATGAGGCATAACAAAGCTGCCCCTGGAGGAGGGCACACCTGCAAGCTCCAGGTAGAATAGTCCCATGAGTGGCAGGGTCAGTACAGATGTGCATGAGGTGGGCATCTGTCTAGAGTGGCATAGTGTATAAAAGAAGGGTTGGAATGCCATCCATGGTGATTGTCAGTGGCTTAGCCTATCTGCAGACATTACTCCCATCATCATTAGCTGTGTGTTTTAGGTGCTAGCATTAGATATCAGAAAAGTTGGAACAATGCTCCACGTGCGAGAAGGCCTATTTTATTCCTGTAGTCCTGATGCAGTTTATTCATCCTTACAATTTTACTTGAAAGTTATAGCATATCCAATAGCTTCCTTCTACCGGATGTAGGTTTGATCGGATGACCGATCAAACCTACAATTTTCAGCAACAAGGTGCTAGCATATTTCTGCACTTCCAGTTCCTGTCACAAATTATTATTACCTGCCATGCTTATATTCAACGTCTCTATCCAGAGTCCTGGAACACCTCTACAATTCTTTCAATTCTTAGATTTGAAATCCTGTCACATTTACTCCTATCCACACTTAACCCTGAATTCAGGAATACTCCTTTGCATATTTCCTGTCTTAACCTAGTCAACCTGGAATAGTTGTAGACTTCCTACCATTCCCAGCCCCGGATTCTTTCACACCCCATAATTTCCTACCGTGCGCATCTGACATTCCTTGGCTACTTCTCCAATACTTTCAAAGCTTAACCATAAGTTCTGCACAACCCATTACGTCTTGACGTCTTACGCCTGATGTTTTGTTTTACTCACTTTAAACAGCTCTCATTAGTGCTCACTGACACATCAATAATCAGACACATAGTCATCTGGTCAGTTCTACTCACTATTACTTTCTTGTAAAGTATTGTTTCAAAATACTTCACTTAATACCACTGTATCCCTGTATCCTGCACATACTTCACATCACACAATTCACATTTGGATAAGGGACACTGCATACTGCCTACCTTCATGTATTCCTCTTGCATGGGTGTCATAGCGAACACCTTGTTTTCCTCCCACTTTCGGCCCAAGCCCTGAAAAAACACCATCGCTTCCTACTACTCCCACCTTTGGAACATGACTCGTTCTATCACTTCTAACTGCGTATTCCTTAAAACCAGGACACACTACTTCCCTTACTCTCAAACTCAGAATCTGATCACACAACCTCACATTCTACTATTGAATCCCTACTGTGTGCAAACTCCGTCTAATGTCACCACTCTAAATCATGGAGTCTCTAGTGACCATCAAGGTTGCCTACCAGTCTCTCACAAAAGAGTGTTTTAGTAATAATCCACGCTACACTACTCTTTTGCCAAAGGCTGTAGTCATTTCCAAGTCTCCTACCAGTCTACTCTGTGTGACTGGAGCCTAAAAAGCATTTCTGACATGATTTTTCGGCTTATCTATTCAGTTTTAATTCTCCAGAGATTTTCAGGCTTAATCTGACAGATATATGAATTTAAGGGCATGCAAACCATTGGCATAATAAGGTAGAAAGTTTACCTTGGTTTCACAGTTTTCTGCTTGGAAAGGTGTGTAAGGTAGAAAAATAAGTGCATTCCTTTATGAGCTTTTCTTCAGAGAAATGCTTCAGGGCATAATTTTATGCTGGTCTAATCCACTCTGACAGAAAATAACCATGGTTATTTTGATTATTTGACTTGTTTCTGTCAATCGAGGTTGACAGGCATGCTGTACCTGTCTGATTTGATACATTTAACTTTGGTAATAAATGAATATAACTACTTAAGAAGCATAGTTTGTCTCGTCAGAAATACAAATGTTCATGCAATCTGTGTATAAAGACTCAATGGGATGAATTCGACAATGGATTTTATGTTACCAGCACATTTATTAAACTTTATTTTAAATGTATTTAGCAATTTATAACATTTCACAATTTCAATGGCATAATCACATATTTCATGTCTTACATAATACAGTTTCATCTGGATCATGCAGTGCACCTGTAGCTCAGATGTTCATCCACCTCTGTTGGTCTCCCATAGTCTCCCTCCACCACTCCCAGTACTCCACTTCATGACTCTGTTAATCCACTCAGAGCTCTTCATTTTCCGCATGCTGTCACCCTTCCCCAGTGTCAACCAGCAATGGAGACTGTTTTCCCTATCTAATCTATAATACGATGTCCAGCCCCACCAGATCTTCTCAAATTTCCCCATGCAGGCCCTTCCCTCACATAGTACTCTTCCGGCCTCCATATGTGTGCTCATATCTCTCAGCCATTCTTGCTTTGTAGGGGCCTAACTCTTGCCCCATCCCTGAGCAATGTCTGTTTTTGCTGCCATCAGACCGAGCCCGGCAAATAGCAGCTTACCCCGTGGTAAATCACCGTCACATGAAATCCCCAGTATAACAAATTGCGGGGCATATGATATATTTCCTTCTCCATAACCAATCCTAGCTCTCTTACAACGAGCTTCCAATAGTTCCTTATGATGGGAAAATCCCATTCAGTGTGCAGGAACATGCCTTCAGCAATGTGGCATGTATTACAATTGGGGTTTTGTGCTGCCCCCATTTTGAACACTCTACTCTTATTGTAATAGATTCTGTGCAGAATCTCTAACTTGGTAAGCTGAAGCCTGGCTTTGATCGCATACTACCTCGGGTGCACTGGCGATGTCTCCAAGTCCACATCCTCCAGGGGTCCTATGTCTGATTACCATGATTGTCAGAGTTTCTTTAGGGTATCCAGTTTATTGTTTATTATGGTGTGGTATATGTGTGGCATCAACTACCTACCTAAATTCCCCTCCAAGTAGTCTGCCTTCAAGGGGGCTGGATTCCGGAATCACATCCCACTCAATCCCTTATGCCTTTAAAGTGTGCTTCAATTGTGGATATTTGCATGGCAAATTGAGGTTTAGTTTGAATTCTCGGTGTATATCTTCAAAAGGTTTTATTCTCTCTGCATCTCTCATGTCCCCCATTGTGAATATTCCTGTCAATTCCCACTGCTTGAGCCCGTCAGTTTTCCCACTTCTTTCAGCATGTTGCCCTGCAAAAGTGGGGTTTGTTTGATTATTCTCCCTTTGCACTTTAAGAAACACCTGGAGGTGACCCAGGCGTCGAGCACTACCGGATTCGGCTCCAGGAGTTGTCTTCTATTGGACCCTCTGTATATTGAGGGGCCGATTCCGATTCGGGCCGGAAATCTCTCCGACCGAGCCGGACCCGGAGAGATTTCCGACCGAATCGGACCCGTGCAGTCCGACCGAACGAGTACGATGCGCACGCATGCCATCGGACTCGAGTCGGTCGGACTCCCATTGAAGTCAATGGGAGCCTGTCGTACAACGCGTACGCGGGCTCCCATTGACTCAATGGGTGCGATGCGGACAAGTGCGCCCCCTACAGCGTGTACGCGGCGAAGCGATTCGCGCCATACACGCACAGGTAGGGGGGACCCATGGGTCCCCCTGTGTGCGACTCGCGCGGCTACGCGTACAGGGGGGTACGACACGGACCCCCAAAGTACGGCTCCGACAGCTCATTCGAGCCGGAGTGCGCGGCTCGGTCGGACTGCTCGCGGCGCGCATCGTACTTACCCGGCCGGGGAACGTCTCCATTGCGCGGTGCGAGTCGTGGTCCGTGCGAGTCGGTCGGTGCGGTTCGACCCGGGATCGAGTCGGTCGGAGCGGTCGGGACGCTCGGACGAGTCGGTCGGCGAATACGCATCGTACTCGCTCGCCCGGACGTGCGTACGAATCGGTCGGGAAATAGGGCTCCGAATCGGATCCGGTTAAGCCGAATCCGATTCGGAGCCCTACCGGCCGAGATCGGAATCGGCCCCTAAGTGTCTGTATGTGGGATTTTTAATTTTTATTTTCTCCAGCCTTGTAGCCGGGTCGGCACTGGATGCAACACTCCAGCTATTAATTAGATGTAGCTGAGTGGCCCATCACTACTCCCAAACATTTGGGAGGGTGAGTCCCCTGTTGTAGGCCATTCTCTGTAGGGCCAGTAGTACTACCCTAAGTGTCCCTCCATCCCATAGAAGCACCGGAGAGTCCTAACAATCATATTGAAGAAGGTGTCTGGTATGAAGTATGGATATCCAGAAGTTTCAGCAGCATCATCATTTTCAATATTGCTACACTCCCTGCCAGGGACAGCAAGAGCTTTCTCCATCTTTACAAATCTAACTGAATCTCTTGAAGGACTTTCTCCAGGTTCTTGTCTAAGAACAGGAACTTGTCACCTTTCACCTCAATCTCGAGCTATTTAAAGCTATCTTTGGACACTCTCACATTGGGGTACAAATATTTACTTTGAGACCAATCCACCAGTGCCCAAGTCACTCATTTACTTCAATTTATTCTGTATGTGGAGTACTTTCAAATGAGCCAAACACAGGCAGGCTGTCGGAATAGAGAACTGGGTGTTCGTAGGTTAGGGGGGACATTTTCCGTGTAGAGCGATACTTTTCCTCCGGTTCATGTAACTGCCAGAAACCCCTCTATAGCCGCAAGGAATCTGACCCATATCGCCAGTGCAAAGAGGAGTACAGAGAGTGGGCAGCCCTGCTTAGTGTCCCAACCCAGTTGGAATAGCTCCAATATTACTCTATTTACATTCACTGCAGCTGTCGGGGCCTTATAGAGCAGTGCCATCCATCTGGTGAACTTGGGGCCAAAGTCAAATGTTTTTAAATCTGACTCAAATACAGCCAATACAACCAGAGTCAAATCTCTGTTACCAGCACAGTTGAACATTAGCTAAAAGCCTGACATTGCATCAAACCTGTTTGTTTTATGTGACATTTTTATATTCCAGTTCAAAGTAGAAGACATACTAAGCATCACTATATATATTTGTGCCATCACAACAGCATTCAACAGAAATCAACATGCAACAATCACTAGCCTTTCTGCCTTCAGGAGGAATATTGTAGGTATCGTCCCCATCTATACATTTTCCATTGTTTAACCTGAATTTGTAAAGTCTTGAAGGGAATAAAGATACAGGTGCTATGCACTTGAAGCAAAGGAGTGCTACTGGAATAGACTTTCCTGACTACCACTAGATTCCAGAATCAGCTCTGACCAGGAGACAAATCACTGCTTAATAAAGAAAGTGAAACAAGAAATAATAAGGTCACCCTTTATTGAGCATTCACAGTCCAGCAACTGCCTAACATCTGAAACAGAACTCTTGTAGCTTTCGAGTTTCGTTTCACAGAAAATTGAGAGTAATTTCTTCTTGGAATCAGGCGAGGGAATTAGCTTGAAAGGCTGCACCAATTACTTTTTGGAAAGGTACCCTACCCTGGAACAATATAGCCAAATACTCCACCTGTGGTAGAAAACCATACATTCTCTGTCTTTTTTGAAAAGGTTATGCTTTTGTAATCTTTCACAATTTTCTGTGATGTATCTTGTTAGAGCTTTCAGCTATTCAAAAAGTAGGATTTGATGTTGGAAACATTTTAGAAAATGATGTAGTTTCTTAGAAATATGATGCATTGTGCTGTGAAAGACAGATGATGCCAATGCTAGCCAGAACTGCAAGCCTTTTGAATTGAAAAAGACCATGAGGTGTTAAGAATGCACTAAGGGGCACATGCATCAAACTTCATTTTTGCGATTACCTAATAGCGATTTTTAAGAAATCGCTATTCGGTAATCGCAAAATGCAATGCATCAAAACCGGGTGCAAACAGCGATTCTTTGATTGCGATTCCTTAAGAATCGCAATCTCAATTAGGGAATCGCTACTTGCTATTGCAACTCCATTCTTTCCTATGGGCCTCAAGGCACTTAGGTGGGAATGTTCATGCATTGCCTAAATTGCGATTACCTAATTGGTAATCGCAAATTAGGTAATGCAGAGGCAAGGGTGCCCGGGGGCCTAAGGCCCACCCCTGAGGCGCCACTAACAAAACAATGTGCACATGTAAGGACCACGTGTGCACCACATGGCACTTTGAAAAATGCAGTTTTGTGCATTTTTCAAAGTATGCACATGGTTAACATCAACTTCAAATTGATGTTAATTAGCGTTTCCTGAATGCACAGTTCACATTTAGGAAAGGCTTCTTGCATGTGCATTAGGTAATCGCAAATTGCGATTCCCTATTTGCAATCACAATTTAGGTAATCGCAAGAAATTGCGATTACCTAAATTGCGAATCCAAAAACTTTCATGCATAGCAAAAGGCCATTTTGCGATTGCAAACGGCCGATTTTTGCGAATCGCACTGTTTGCGATCGCAAAATTGCTTGATGCATGTGCCCCTAAGAGATTGGGAATAATGAGTAAGCCTATTTGGTGGTACTCAGACCTAACATTTAGTGTGGAAAACATGGAAGATCCTTCCAGCATAGCCACCATTTGCGGGTGAGTATCAATTATAATATTCTCATTTGGATTGTTGGAAAGTCGATTATTAGTAGTGATAAGTAATGACTTACCACTAGTAATAAGGCCACAAACACAATAAAAGGGTCAGTCAAGGTCTCAATAAATTATTCCCTTGCTCAACCCTTGGTAGCTGGCAATGAGCAGGCAGACGTAACTTAGGAGACAGGTGTGTAAAGCATTTAAAAACACCCCTTCTTGTGTTGAACAAAAGGATTGTAATTTGACCCTTGGATACAGATGTTGAAAGTTCAACATCATACACAATTCTTTTGAAAAAAGAATTGTGCTACCCGACCAAACATGTTGTAGCTTATAAATAAAAACTTATAGCACCACTTTGGGACATCTGGTCACGCTTGACCAGGACAAAGTCAAAGTTTGTGGTCAATTTCACGCTCAGTCATTTTTCTGGCGCTTTTTTCCTCGACGTTGAGCAAGGCACATCATCAGGCTGGATTTGGTGCGGGTTCACTGGCTTGACTTTCTGAGAGGCCCTGGTCAAATCCTGGAAGTCTGGAGCTCCAGAACTGTCAGCGGGACGAACCTGAAATTCAGGCCGGGTCGCGGGTGAGGGTAGCTGGTTTGACTCTAGATGTCGGGTTGGTCACCTTTTGGAGCTTTTTCCAAAAGATGCTCAAAACTTCTCCAAACTACTGGAACTTCTTCTGTCAGTTCCTCTTGAGGGTTCAAAGTGTCCAAAACACACATCCAAGGGTCTGGAATCTCATAGATGGTCACTGGGATGTCTGGACTGCAATTCCCACAATGCACTGGCCAAATCCTTAAAAGTCCACTGGGTGGGGACTCTTGGTAAAGAGGATGCTGGTGGGCTCTGTTAACCTGTAGCTTCCAGGGAGGCAACTCCTTAGATATTCAAAGTCAGGCAAAGTCCTTCTGGTGCTAAGTCCTACAGTGTTCAGCAGGTGCAGTCCTGGTGAGTGCAGTCCTCTTGGTGCAGGCCAGGTAGTCAGCAGGGCAGTCCTTCTTCTTCTTGCCTCTTCAGGCAGCAGAACTGAGGAGCTATGCAGCTCTCCCATATTTATCCATGGTTTCTGGGCGGAAATCAGGGATGGCACCAATGACCAATGGGATGCAGGCTGCCACCCAGGTTTATAACCACTTCCTCCAAAGTGTGGCATATTCCTATCCCAGAAGGCATAATTCTATCAAAATCCATCATGGAGAATTCTCTCCAGAGGAGCTGAATCAGACTAACCCAACCTACTGGTGTGGCTAATTTTCCTAAACACTCCCTTTTCAACCATCTCCCTAATCTAATTACAGAGGCTTCTGTGAGGCTGAAAAAGCAGGATGTGAGCCTGTGGTGTCCTAAAGTGACATTCTCCCTTTGAAGGCCAGTTTGGCTATCTCTCACCCACTTCCTGCAAACTGCTCTGCAGCTTGTACTTCTCCGTCCACAGGAAACCTATTGTGTCCTCTGACAGGATACTTCACAACTCATCAGGCAGCGCTGGCACAGCCACGGAGCAGGCTAGCCAATCAGGAGAGAGCAACTTTAGCTTACAGAAAAGAAAGTTTAATTACTTCTTTCCTGTGATAGTTATTACAAATCCAACAGTGGCAAGCTGTTGGATTTATCTTAACCAATAATGTTATATCTTGAAGTTTATATTTACATGGCTCCTAACAATATTTATACTTCAATAAAATATCACAATGTTAGTCTATGGAGCCGTTCACTACACTTTGGGGGAAACAGAATTGGCAGTTTTTCCCTCAACAGGGCTTATAAAACATCTTTTATAATGTCCCTTCTTATAAATACAAGGCACCCTACCTCTGGGGCACATAGGGAGACCTAGGGGTGACTTATATGTTAAACTAAGGTAGATTAATAAGTGGGAAGTACCTTGAAACCCAAACTCGAATCGGCATATAATTTCAATTTAAAAGCAGCCTGCAAGGCTGGCTTTTAAAATGACAGGAGGCACCAACTTCACTAGACTTCTAAACCTCCCTCCCCTATTATATACCAGGGACGTATATATAGTTTGAATCCTCCTTGCGTTATTATCTACTAGGAACTTACAGGGGTCTGCCATTCCCAATTGCAATTATACCAAATTACCATATACTTTTAATACAGAGCACAGGCCCTGGGCCAGGTTAGCAGAGCCAAGGACACAGTAAGAGTCGGAAAACCAGCATCTAGTGGTGATAATGGGGGCAAAATGTGGGGGTATACTGCAAATAGGTCCTCATTTCTCACACAGATGATTCTATTTCTTCATTATATCATCTCTTATCAAACATATACCTCAATCCTTTCCTGAAGTTAATAGGTATTCCCACAACTTTTGTCTCTTTATTCAAGTTCAATTTTTTGAAAAATAAAATTCAGTTTGCCTATATTGTTGTAAAGTCCTTTGTAAATAATTTTCAAACACTTTCACACCCTTAACAGTCATATACAATGCTTGTGAACAGTAAATTACCACTTCAAAAAACAATTACATCAATGGTATGCACTTTGAAAGTCAGCAAATTTATACCTGATGCCTCCATATACAATCAATGTTTTAAATTTAAATTAAACATATTCGTCTCTAGTTATAATTAATCAATGTTATTTTCAGCCATAAGAGAAAGCTCTATTCCCAAAATTCTGACATCTCACATAGATAGTCCTTTCCATCTTCCAAGCCTTCTATTTAATCAGATTTGACTAATTGGATTAACCTATGCTCACTGTCAGTTTCCAAACCTCCCTCTCCTTTTATGACTATTTGCCTGCTTCACTCACTATAGATATTTTCCTTTATAATTCTTAGTAGATTTCTTAAAATCTCTACAAGCTCTGGCAAAATGTCCAGTCATTCTGTAATGAATACACTCCTGAACACAGAACATTCGATTTTTAACCATTCTTCTCTGTATTCCTGCTGATAGTCCGGATTCCTAAACTTGATTCTTTACAAACCGATTTAACTCACGCTCCTTGGAGATCAGTACCCTTTACAGTAGTTATGGCCTCTTATAGAGCAGGATCATTAATGACCCAAAAACCTTCTTGAATTTTTTTCTCTTCATATTCCCTAAAATCTAATCTATGATTAACTCATCAGTCACAATGGTAATATTACAAATCATTTACAGCTACCTCAGTCCTGTGAAATTTTCTCAAAACACCTCCCTTTCTTTTGAGCTTGGTGTGGAGCTTAAATTACTTGCCCAGTCTTAATGTCTCATCAATTTCATATATATTACCTTGCTCTGGAGAGAGTTACGGCAGGATCCTAAATACCTCCTTCCCTTTTTAACATAGACAAAGCAGAGATATATGTTTGTGTCAATCAACGGACATTTTATCTGTGTCAATTGCAGCATAATATTCATGGACTCCTCCTTCCACCTTTTTGAAGGGAGTAGGGGACCACCCTTATTCCTTAAAAACTTAGATGGAGGAACAGATTGCATGTGACACACAATATTCAAAAAAATTACAGATAAAAACGTTGACTAGTCGTTTTCATTTTTTTTATTTCAACACTTTGTTACTTTGGGAAACCTTGAGGGATCTACACATAATTTCAAGATCTTGGGCCAGATGTATGACGGAAAATTGCATGGTCGCAAATGGGTTTGCGACCTGTTTGCACATGCAAAAATCCAGTGGGCCATGTACTAACACTATTTTGCGACTCGCAAATAATTTGCGACTCGCAAAATAGTGTTTTGCGACTCGCTATTAGGAAGGGGCGTACCCTTCCTAATAGCGACCTCACAAGCCATGTAAGAATGTTTTGCGACTGCAATTGCGGTCGCAAAACACTCGCATTTTACCACCCTCTTCAAGAGGGTGGGAAAGCACTCGTAAACGGGAAGGGGTCCCCAGAGGACCCCTTCACCTTTGGGAATGCATGTGCAAACATTTTTTAAGAGCAGGCAGTGGTCCATGGGCCCACGGCCTGCCCTTGAAAAATGAAACAAAAACGTTTCATTTTTCTTTTTTTAAATGCAGCCCGTTTTCCTGAAAGGAAAACGGGCTGTATTTAAAAAAAATAAACTGCTTTCTTTAAGAGCAGTCCCAGACATGGAGGTCTGCTGAGCCCAGCAGGCCACCATCCCTGGGAGGGCCAGCCATTCCCAATGGGGTCACAAATTGCAAGTGCCTCCTGAATATTCAAGAGGCATGCAATTTGCGACCCCATTGGGAATCGCAAACAGTGTCTCAGACACTGTTGTACATGGCAATTTGCGAGTCGCAAATTGCGATTCGCAATCGAGCGCAATTTGCGAGTCGCAAATTGTCATGGTCGTACATCTGGCCCTTTATCTACTTTTCAGTAAGTTATCGCTTTCCATTAGCATTAATGGATTTTGCACCTATTTCCACCCCAAACTGCAATTCGGCTGAAACCACAAAAATTAGAAAAAATGGACCGACTACCTTTTAGAAAAATGCACAAAAGTGGTTACAAAATGTTTTTTTATACAACTCTGCTTGTTGATGCCATTTGAAAAAACTAGATTTTCTTGCACAGCACTTTTTCCCATTTTTCCCACAAAAAACAAAATTGAACTACATTTTGACAATTCTGTCAGTTCCTTCCAGAGAAATTTACAAACCTTCAGTACCTTTAGAATCCTGAGGGTGTTGGGGAAACAAGGTGCAAATTTGTCATGGATACCTTTTAAATGTTTAAACACTAGCTACCCCAACCATCCAAAAAAGGGCTTATCACCAGGGGAGGAAAGGCTTAGCAGCCGAGTGGTTAAGTAGCGACTTCTCCCTATGAAAGCATTCTGAAGTGACCTTTAGGCTGCCAAAGTGCTGTGAAAAGCAATAAATAAAGAAACACACAAATAAAAAAAAATATATATAAAATATCATGGTATGCAATTTTTTTCCTATTGGATTGCACATGAACTACATCTGACTGTTTAGTTATTAGTTAATATTTAAGGAGGCATCCGCTTTCAATAGAGGAGCCCAGGGGTAATCCCTTAACTGGGACGGGTATACCCAGATGTGGGCTCTGTGCACAATGTACCATTGGAACCAACCAATGCCGACTGATAAGCCTTAATAAGGATGAAACAGGTCTTGGGCTGCTTGTGTTCCGTTTCAGAGAGGACTTGACCTGACAGTTTGGGCTGGACTGTTACTATTGGAGCAGGGTCAAAAACTCATTTGTATGTGGCTGGGCCCAAATTGAGAAGGCATTGAGTGCAAAATAGCGATAGACTGGGATGCCGCCCCTTGTAATTACCAGCAGCTGGGATTAATTCAAGGCACCCCATACGTCACTTAGTTTTTCATAGCCCTAAGTGATGGAAGTGGCAGGCCTTCATTTTTATTCCAGAAATTATTCTGTCCAAGGTAACATAGCTTGTACAAGAAGGTTATTATTGAGTCCTGGTCATGGGCTGTACAAGGAGGAGAACCATTTGAAGCAAGTGTCTTCAATTTTAAGATTTCTAATAATTAGATTATGGGCCTGTAGGGGATAGTTTCCTTAACTCACCATGAACATGAATCATAGAGCCCAGTCCCTGTTATTCACTGTCGGCTGTTCGCGCAGCAGTGAAATACAAAACATATTGTTAATTGTTGGCAGGTGAATGTAGTGGATCAGCATCTCCCATGTCTTACCCAACCTGGGTCTTAAGATACTACTCAGAAAGACTGAAAAGATTACATAAATCTGCCACATATCTCACAATTTTGGAGACCCGAAGGAGGTGGTGAACTTCCTTATGGAGTTTTCTGCATCCCCTGTATTGCCCTGCCTATGCCATTCTTTAAAGCCTTGCCAATTGCTCTTTAGTGCAGACCCATGGAAGACTGGGTCTGTGCCATACGCGGCAGATGCTCTCTATCACAGAATCAATGCTGGCCATAGTGTTTGTGTTACTCACATTCCCCCAATAAGAGAGAGGAAGAGAGCAGCAAGGAAACCCTGAGAAAAGTGAGAGAGTGTATCAGTATTTCAGGTAAATAATCTATTTATAAATGGGATGAGGGGTATATTTTATTTGTATGATGGTGAGGGAGATGATGCTAGTACTTGGGTAGAAAAGCATCCTTTTTGTACATGCCTTGACTCCCATCCACCACCACAACATGGTAAATATTTAGTATCTTGCGGATCAGGGTGATATCATCAAAAACCAAGGCTTTGTTCTACCTGTCTATGATGCCACTCAGAATACCTCAATCAAAAGCATGCCTTCCATTGATAGTTACATATCCATAATTTTAGATATTTTTATATCTGGTATGGCCATACTTAGAAAGATTAGACTTTCTGGGAGGTAGACTGTAACATCATAGAAAGTCTGAGTAAAGATATGAAGAATCATTAGGCCCGGCCACCAGAAGTCAATGAAAGTTTTATCACTGGTGCTGTATTAGGAGGAGGTTAGGTCCATGCTCTTGAAGGCCATAAAAGAAAACATGTACAGGAACTTCCAGGAATTTGACACATTTGTTACCCTGATTTTTTTCTATTCTGAATCTGGCTGCCTAAACGCAACCACAGCACCAAACAAACCTTTTGATCTTTCTTGTGATTGAATTGCATTGCCTTGCAAGGTCTGGCAACAAATATTTTCAAACTGTCAGTTTCCAGCAAAATGATTTTCCAAGAAAAGTAGGAAGGCAACATTACACTGTGAGATAGATTGATTGAAATACAGATAGACATTTATTATAGCCTGAGCTATTAAGCAGTCATATAGTAGCCCATACAAATATTTGCTCCTAAGTTTAATATAAGAAAGCAAGTGGTTACATGAACCATGCCCACAGAAAACGGACAAGATTTTTGCCTTTAAGTTTACCTTTAAAATGTGTGTGATCATGAACTAGATGAGGGGAATTGATGGTCTCCATGTTATAAAGTAGGCTTCTGGGTTCATTCTAATACAGCTGTTTAGACCTTATATTTATGTCACCAATGATTGTGGGATTTCTATTTTCTGCAGTTAATCCAACTGTAAAATCGGATAGAGAAATAACAAACAGGTGGCAGATCCAGGGGTTCAATAGAGCAAGAATGTGCAGGGACACATCTGGGAAAATGTGACTTGACATTGAGGGGCTTATTTACAAGCCCCTTGAGCCACCGGTGCGTCACTTTTTTTGATGCCCCTGCGGCGCAGTGTGCGTGGCTTTACAAGGTCTTTGTAAAAATGGCCCCCTTTCACACATTACTCTGCGTGAAAGTAGCGTTCCATGGGTGTTGCTGTGGGTATTAAAGTGCAACATCCATGGAATCTGACGCATTCTGATTTACAAAGTTTTATAAACCTGAGAATGGTTCAGATTCCTACGCTTCCCCATGGGAGGCGTAAGGGAGTCACAACGAGGAGAAATACCTTTATTTATCCACGTTTTTCCTTTTTCTATGTGTGCTACCTGCTTCAGGTATCCCTTCCTGCACAAAAACAATCACCCCTACAACACAGACACCCTTACACTATGGCACAAGGGTGCCTGCATTGGCACATGGCAGCCCATTGTTCACCAATGCAGGGGAAAAGGACAGGAACGCGCCATATCTTGAAGATAGGGCGCATTCCCGTACTTTTCGCTTGACACATGGCAGCACATCAGGATGGCTTGCTGTGCTTCAGGGCATCAAAATATTGTAAATGAGGCCCTCAATGAATTGGCTTCCATGGAAAGAATAACGCACCTGCTTCTTAGTTGAGATCACTTCTTAGAACAATATTAGCAGTTCACCCTGACCTGTCTGTCAATGGACACTACTGAGCCCTGGAGGGTTTAAATCATCACTGAAAGGAGGCAAGTATCTGCTAGTCTAAATTCTATTAAATAATACAGCGATGCCATCCACTCTCAGCAGAACTTAGTGATCAGAAATGTGATTGACGTAAGGTCAAACTCTAGCCAGAAGATGCTTATTGTGAGCTGGGAAGTCTGAGTGGTCTGTCAAGGTTCTGGAAAGGTGCAGTGACGAGAGGAACAATGTTATTATTGCCCGGGGAGATGTTGATGAGCATGTAGTGCTAAGCTGACATTTTTTAGAATATGTTGAAGCGTACACGTATGAGGAGAGGTCAAATTTCTGAGGAGAGAATAGGCAACAGCCGAGTACTGCAAAGAGCTTTTATATTAGGAATAGTAGCTCTGCAATATTACGCTCCCGTGAGACCACCCAAGAATTACTTCTTAAGTCAGATAGACAACTAGGAGTCGTATCAGCTGAGGCAGTTGAAGCAAGGAGTCAGCCGCTGCACTGACAGAGCAATCCTCCTACGGAGCCAGGCACCAGCACATGTGGCCTGGAGGAAAGGCCCTGCCTGGCACATACAAAGAATAAAATGATAATTCTAGGGAGGAATAGAGAGGCATATTTCCAAAGGCATTGCACAACCGGAACGTCACTTTTTTCGACGTTACGGTGACGCAGTGCCCTGATCCATGTTTACAAAGCGGTGCTAAGCCACTTTGAGTGGCTTAACGCCACCTTGTAAATACTGCCTTTTTTCATGCATCACTTTGCTTGAAAGGGGCGTGCAATGGGTGTTGCTGTGGGTGTTTACATCCAAAACCCATTGCATTTTGACGCTGCTCCAGATTTACAAGAATCTGTAAATCTGAGGCAGCTCCAAAAACTAACACCAGCAAAGTAGGTATTAGAGTTGTTTAATGAGGAGAAATACTTTTATTTCTCATCGTTGTTTGCTCTATCTAAGTGTGCTGCATTCTGAGCACATATAGAAGCATCAACATGCCATTAATGATTGTTTTTGTGCAGGAAGGTGTCCCTTCCTGCACAAAAACAAGCATTGGCATAGCCAATAGGTCTCGCCTTTGGGACCTTAGAAGTATTTAGTTATGCAGCACAATTGCATGGCTAAACACAAACACGTCACCGTTCAGCATATGCTGCGTATTACCAAGCGCCAAGAAGTCCAACGTGTCGCTACCGCCCCAGCCTCGGACTAGCCCCTGTGTTCGACACTACAATGGGAATGGAGGTTTATTTGGGTCTAATACCCAACACCACATATAGTCATTACCTTTCTCATCTATCACTCAGCACAGTGCACTCCGTGATATCTTTTCTGTTACAGGGAATTTGGTTTGCGGACCTTACTAAATGCCCATGTTATAATGCATCCAAACAAACCACTAAGCACTATATGCTCTTTTGCACTTTATATTTTGTTCTGCTGGCCACTTTCTTGGTCCCAATCTTACATAAAGCCAATATTAAACAATATCAGATTGGGATGGCTTTTTTTTTTTACAGCATTTAGGATTGCCCTGTATCTATTATGATGTATTCAATTTTATCAGAAGTGCCCTCAAGATTAGAAAACGCTATGGAGTACCTTAAATGCTAAATGTATTCGAATATAAGAGGAATTAATTATATTTTAATGTGTTTATGTCATTCTTTTAACCACTCTTGATAAGTTTTAATGTTATTTGGCTGTTAACGTAATCTTCTGTGGATTTTGTACCGAAATTATATGTTTAAGGTAAACCTTGATGTATTTAGAGAATTCTTATGTAAATTACTTGTGCTTTTATGAACTGTATTGATGCTGTAGTTTTAAAGCATATAAGCAAAAAAAAAAAGATGAATCACTGATTGACACCGTTTGCGTTTTGGCAATGCACAATGGCACTGTGTTAATTTTAACCATGCCTCTTTTCAGCGCATAAAGTATTAATCAACTGAAACAGGTGATCACGTTATCGACACTATGAGCATAAAAGGCTGGGTAGTCCATACATGTTGTAAAACTTGTTTGTAAACTAAGTTAGGTACCAACTGATCGCATGCGCGCTGCGTAGGCGAGACCTAAAAAGGCTACCTCAACATGTCACGTGACACATTTATACACCATTAAACACGTCTTTGTTATGGTTAGGAAACGTTAGTCATTTAATTTAATTTGAGGGTAAGATGTTTACTAGCGTTAGCTACATACACAACTTTCTCACCAACCGTTTGAAAGAGCAGTAGATTTAAAGGCATCTTGTAGAATGAAAACAGCAGCCACGTGGCCAATTTTCTAATGGGACACCTGCCAGCATGTTTTAACACCAAGACGTTGCCTTCTGACACTTTGCGACTAAAGATTAAAATTATAGCGACAAACTACATGTCCCAAAATGCAGAGTGAGGTGGCTTATGTAGGGTGTTTCACGTGGCACAACACATTAAATTAATATATAGAAAAGAACATTTTATAAGGGAGCATTTGGAGCCACAAGAGGAGAACATTTTGCAACTAAAAAAAACATTTGGATTTGAGGTGTAAAGAGGGGGAAAGCAAAAATAGAAACTTCAGCGTTCGATAGTGTGTCACAAAGCACGGTGTCAAGTAGGAAAGAGTTAAATGTGGCGAGTAGTTAGAATTGCTCTAACGTCATGAGTTCTAAAACGCTCTTCGACCCGTAAAGAAAGGCAAAAAAGCCACAACATTGAAATAATTATAGAACAAAAGCAGTGATGTCATTCTTAAACAGTCACAAGGCAGGTGTGAGCAGTTAGCCAATTTCTGTTTTCTATGTTATAAATCTCGGTCTCGTCATTATTTTCTCCGCTTTGGTACCGGTATTTTTCAGAACTACAGGTACCAGAATGCAAATAGAAGCAACTCAGACTGGCGCGCGGTGTAGGCACAACATACCTATTCGAAGGGGGTGGGGAGAGTTAAAATCGCTTTGAGGAAGCGAGGTACAGAACTAGCCTCTACGAATGTAAACACGGCGTATCATAAAGGGAGGGGGGGATTAAACCCTGCGGCTCTGCAGACTCACAGGAGCTTCCAAAACTTACTCTTGTGCTTGCCGCCTCCCCAGGACTGCTTGGCCAGACTGGGGCTTCTGATAATAGCCCTGCCCGCAGACTTCAAGGCGTCCATAACTTTCTCAGGGCAGGCGAGGCTTCAGCACAGGGAGCTAGCACTTATCAGCTCCCACAAACTCTTCCAGTCCGAGTCGATGACTTTTCGCGTCGGTGGGCCTGGGAGGAGGTATTTATGTAAATATGTGAGTCTCATGACCGCTGGCCCTGCCTCCCGCCCCGCTACACCGCGCGGTGAGTGAGGGGGCGGAGTTGAGCCAGGGGCTGGAGCAGTACACGTTGGAAAGTAGCATAGGTGGTGGAGTCTCGCAGGCAGGGGTTGCAGAGGTCGGGAGTAGCGCAGGTAGTAAAGTGTACAAGCAGGAGTAGCACACGCAGCCAGAGGACCGCGGAAGGAGCGGAAGTAGAAACAGGGCGAGGGGCGCATTCTGAGGGAACTGCACTGGCTGAGTCAGTGCAACTGCTGGGCTTCACAGGTATTGGGTCGTGTGCAGGCAGCAACAAGCAGATGCCAGGCTGCAAAATGAAAAAGAAATGGCGGCCGCGCGTAAAAAAATAAACAGTGGTGCGCGCGCACCACAGAGGAGCGGAGGGGGGGAGGAGGGAGCGCGGCAGCCTGCTCAGCTGACCAGACGCTCGTGCGTCATGGCCTTTTGCCGGCATGTTTTTCCAATTATCGCGCACGCGTCTGGGCACGATAATTGGAAACACATGTCTGCCGCGCGTAACCATCCGAAAAAGGCCAGCCAAAACGCACGAGCGTTTGGACTGCTTCTGAAACCCCCTTACTTAAAGTCTTCGCCTAGCAGCGCTTGCGCGCTACTCGAGGCTCGACCTAACAATCATTAATCAATGGCGATTTGCTACTTCTATCCGTGCTGCAGCACTCACAGAAGTAGCAAATCACCATTATTGATTGTTTATGTGCAGAAAGGGACACCTTCCTGCACATAAACAATCACCCCTGCAATGCAGGTACTCTTGCAAAATGAAGCAAGGGTGTCTGCTCTAGCACTAGGCAGCAGTTTTTAGTGGTGGTGCAAGGGAAAACAGAGGGGTGTGCCATATTCCTGTGAATATGGCCCATCCCTGCATTTTTTTAAATGATGAAGCGCAGCACTGCAAAGTTGCTCGCAGTGCTGCCCCATTTCCTAGTTTATATACCACAGAGACTATGAAATAAAATGTTTGCAATATAAACTATAAAAACTTGGAATCGGAAGCATCCCCAGGTCTTGGTTCTTGGCAGGTTCACTGAACTAAACATAAGAAACTCAGTAGAAATTAGACAGCGAAAATAACCACCAAAGTGTGGATGTTGGAGACGATGACCTCATTTCAGGCTTCGGGAACAGAGAGTCCTGATGCCTTTGAGACCCGCCGAGCCGGTGACATCCATCAGAGGGGAACAGTAGGCAACTTCAAACCAGGAGACACCAAATGACATGAATATCTAGAGCAGACAGAAGCAATGGCAGAGTTGGTCGGCCATATACTAAGTGTAACTTTCATAACTTAAGCCCTTTCTACCAAAGTACATCAGGATGCCAAAGCAGTCTTTACAATTAATCTCTTTTACTGTCTGCAGGCTGCACAAGGTTTAACCAGTGATATCTTCATGCCAAGGAATATGCTATGCACAGCTTTTAGCAGTGCACAAACATCACTGTTCAGAGGGCACCATTGGCAAGTCCTCAATTTACCTTATTGACCTCCTGTCGCAGTTTCTCATTGTTAGCGCTTGCGGCTCGCTCTGCTGCTCTCTTCTGGCGCTGTGGTCCTCTGCCGAAGAAGATGTAGTTGACCAGTGCATACTCCAGCAATGCCATGAACACAAACACAAAGCATCCCATCAGGTACATGTCGATAGCTTTCACATATGGAATTTTGGGAAGGGTTTCTCGCAGATGGGTGTTGATGGTTGTCATGGTGAGCACAGTTGTGATTCCTGCAAGAAGAGAGAGTTGTGTGCTAGAAATATTCACTTTTCTTGCTGGCACATTTGGAATGCATGCTGCATGCTTAATGACATCACCTCCAATAGAGGGTTTATTGCTTCAAAACGACACTCTTTTTTGTGAAGACAGTGGTCTTCTGTCTTATTATTGTAGTTATCAGTTCATGTAAGTCTCATTAATTGACATTTTCTTATTGCCATTTCAACATCATGCTTTTATCAGATGTCATCAGAATCTCATCCTCTCTCCATCCACTCATTTTAGTCCCTGATACTCTCTCCCCGCCCATACCAGCACAATCTCTTTTACTTTCAACCTATGCACACCAACAGAATTAGTCATGTTCTCTATGTTCCTACATCAATAAAATACCCTCTACTCTCCTTGATTGTAGGTCACTGAGTACACCATGATTGCTATTGAGTTCTCACCAATGAATAATCTTACTCGAGGTCTTCAAGATGTCTTCTTGGGGAGTTATTTGTAATTGTGTTACCTTGCGTGCAGGTCTCACTGAAACCAAGTTCACATTGTATTGTAATCTAAGGACAGATATTTACATAGGGGTCACATTTCTGTCATTCCACTGTGTTTGGACTCAAGTTTTTTCGCCTGACGATATAGGGAATATATCGACATGTGGTGATTGAATTAATGGAAATACTATGCAATTGGGCTAATCGTCATCCATCCACCCATCTATCCATCCCTACCTATCGATCTAAACATCCATCTACTTACTCAATCCATTCATCAAACACACAAAGGCAACTAGCCAGTAATTATATTTATTTCCCCTTTCATCCTTCTATCATCCCTGCATCCATCTATCATGTTAAAAAATATATTATATACCGATCCATCGAAAAAATACAACTTGACAAACTGTGAAGCCGAAACACATTTATCATCATTTGGTCATCTCGATGGAAGAAAAGAAGCATTCAGATTTACTGCCTGAGGAGGGCACCATGCATGCTAGTTTTACATCTCAAGTAAAAGCAAAAGAAGGTCCAAGTGCTTGAAAATAGATCAGAGAAATGCACCTCTAATCCTTTCAAATGGCCACACTGGACGAAGGCACACATGAAACCTCAGGCTGAACAGAAAATTCAAAGCCAATTTGAGTGCATTTCCCCCCCAGTGGCATACCGAAGGCAGCAAGCGGATTACCCATGAAATCTTTGAATGGTGCCCTGTGGGTTACAGGGATCCTGTTCAGTTTGCGCCATTACCAGAAAAATGTATGTTGTTTCCTTAATTGACAAAGACATCTCGTACCTTTATGTTGCACTACTTCTAAACAGGAGAATATCTATATTAACAAAGTAAATTTAATGGCATCTTACCATTCAAGCCAACACAACAGCAGATACATGACTGTAGTCACAGTTTTGTCTACAGATGATGCATGGCAGATCTTTCTTACCAGTCGGAGATGAACAGTGCAAATGTGAGTGCAGTGACCAGGTGAAGGACGGGTTGGTCACTGGAAAATAGTGTGCACCATGACCATATCCTGTGGCTACATCCAAGGATGTAGCACTAATAATGGAAGATTCCGCTATAGAAGAAGGGAAGATTTGAAGCGCATCCTTTAGTGAAATATAATGACTATTTTTGGTGGCTCTGTTTGTTAAATACCAAATTCCCTAGGGTCCCTTCTTGCTGGTTTCCAAAGCTATCTTTTATATATTTTATTGCCTGAGGCCATTAAAACATACTAATCTAAAACATCCTCTACTTTTTTAGGCACATTAGGGAAGTTGCACTCAAAACACCAACACTGAGTATAGCTGGAAAATTATTACAATCTATTGAATACTGTAATAGTGCAATATATCACAAAAGGGTGTAGCTGAAACCTGTGGCTTCCCAAGGAGCACTGTGTGAAATGACATCATTAAGTTGATTCTTGATGTAGTCAGGAGATCCAATGGGACAGAAGACATTTCTTGTCCAAATACTGTAGCTCTGGGATTGAGGTGAGCATGCGTACCTAAAGCAACCCTTGCAGCCGAGGCATCATAGTTGATCCAGAAAGACACCCATGACAGGATGGTGATTAAAATGGAAGGCATGTAGGTCTGCAAGATGAAGTAGCCAATGTTTCGCTTGAGCTTGAAACTGAGAGACAACCTTGGATATGATCCTAAGAACAATACAAAAAAACACAACATTTCAAATGCTGGCACTGAGGTCTTTCACAACGTTGCACAACCGGTGCTAATCTAGAATCCTAGAGATAAGATGTTAGTTTGATCCATACTGACATGAGTATACATATATTAAGGATACTTCCATGCTGTAGTTACAGCCGCGGCCCATGCAGGTAAGAGAGGTGGGGCCGGGTGGGCGGGGATTTTGACAGACAATTACGAGGGACAATTAATTCATTATTTAACTTTCCCTTATGGTCATCTGTCGAATCCCCCCCACTCCCCCCCCCCCCCAAAACCCAGCTCCACCGCTTTTACCTGCACGGGCTGTGGCTGTGTAGTTAGTGTAGCAGAAGGATCATGAGCTTTGAAGAATTATTTCTCATTCTAAGTCATAATTGCCCGGGAGATGTTTGCAGATAAACATTACTTGAAGAAGAATCAGAGCTCCGTAACAGGATATTGCACCTTAACGCTGTCAGTGCTTGATATGTGCAAAGTGAATGATTTGCAAAACATATTAAAATTACAGTGTAGCATAATAAATGCAAATATCAGTAAGTACAAACTTACTAATAAATAGGGCTTCAGATGAAATTCTATACATTAGAATGTTGAACCATGGAATATGAAACTTTTTAAATTTGGCCCAGTCATAGATTTCCTCCTTTCTGTACACTGGTCTGCATAAGTAGTACAGTGGCACTTTTAAGTAGCAAACTGCGGTGCTTTGATGTCTTGTAGAGCGCATGTCACAAGCTGAGCTGCCTCGTGTTGCTCTTTGAATTGTAGTGTTATCAATACCCAGCAGAGAAGGCTTCACTATTTAACCCCAAGAGACTGAAAAGCTGTGTTGGCGCTGCTGTCATTTGCATTTGTGAAACAAACAAATGCAGAGGGTGCTGAAAAGACTGATGAAACCGCCAAACTCGGAAATCCAATCGAAAATGCATTGTATGCTCTTTAAAGTCTGTAACCCTCCATCTCCCATCACTTAGTCCATGGCCAAGGTTAGAAGATCTGCAGATTTCGAACAGGCAATTCTAGCATATTACAGTGGATAACAGCAGAAAGCCATCATTACTGGTAAATTGGGCTTGACATTTTGAAATGCATCTTTGAGTGATAACTGCAGATTGACAGAAGGGTGTGTTGGGGAAGTAGAGGTAGGATAAACAATCAATAGGGCGCTTTGGATTGAGAGGTCATGTGACATCCTAATGGTGACCTTGGAAGTGAGCAATCTTTTGACACACCAACTGCACTAAATCAATATGGGGTAGCAGTGCTCACACTAGCTATCTCTAGTTTGATATTGACTTTAGCGTGTAAGGTTTTGATGACGTTGCTCACGTGAGATAGGGAAATTTTGAAGCAAATGATTTGCAGCTTCAAATATTTGTTTTTAATATTTGTCATCCTTGCAAAGTGCAATGTTGCAAAAAGTGAGGAAAAGGCAATTATCACGAAAGCAAGAAAGCATTCCTGACTCTCCTCAGGACTGTGAGCTACCTGGCCGTCGCTGAGCATGCGTGCATCAGTACGTAATGTTTATTCATCATCTACCACAAGCCTTTCACTTCCAGTGGGTGGAGAGTGGATGGTCCTTGCCGGCATTGCACAATCACCAGCATCCCACCAACTAGCATGAGACTTGTGGCATTTTCTGCTGTCACTCAAGTTACTTGGGCAGCTATGATCGATAATGAAAATAACTACATACCTAACTCCCTAATGTCTGCTGTTCATCCCGACCCTTGTTGGGATTTCATGCTGCAGAGAGCTGTGGTCATAGAATCTATGTGTCGCTTCAAGTGAATTTGGACAAAGTTAGTAAACTTCATCCATTGTCACAAAGGGTGAAGGCACCTGTCTTCGCCCAGTTTCAGGGGTGGAATTTAAACTTTGCAAACTCCTGTTTTGGTGTTCATTTAATGAGGTGAACATTTGCCTCTCAAATTTTCCAGGACTGATGAAGTAAAAAAGTATAAATCATACCTCCATGTTTTTTTTTTTTACCAATGTTGTCAATTTATTTACTATAAATATTCTATAGCTTGAGTTAATTTATTTACAATGGGCTTGGTTGCAGCATGGTTGGGTAACCCATAGCAAGGCTACAAGGTTGGCCAAATTTCAAAGGTCCATAAGTGTCTCACTCCTACAATATTCAGGATAGCAACTGTTTCTGTAATTGTTTCTGTTTAACTTATAAATGTACATTTATCATATTTGGATAAACTGAAATTTGTATGTATTCAGTCCCGTTACCAAACAATGGACATCCCTAATCTACTACTTGTGTTAATGGAGAAAGTTAAAGTCAGCTTGTTTTCTGGGAACAGAGTGGGATGTACA